>JADWQK010002473.1:0-640094 GCA_017933935.1 Sesamia nonagrioides
TGAAATATCAGCGCTTAGCCCAGCAGCAAAAAGTTACTGGGCCCAATGGGACAGCCTGATAATTGATAATGGAGTTCTCAAAAGGAAATGGGAATCACCCAGTGGACAGGAGGTCACCTTACAGATAGTTGTTCCCGGTGATAAAGTCGCGTCAGTGCTACGACAGGTGCACGACGGAGTATCCGGAGGACATCTAGGAGTAAAGAAAACCCTGGAGAAGGTGAGAAAAAGATTCTATTGGGTGCACTGCCGTGAAGACGTTGAGGACTGGTGTAGAAAATGTGTAGCTTGCTCCTCAGTAAAGGGACCGCAAACGAGAGCCAGAGGTCGGCTGAAAGTGTACAATGTTGGTGCACCATGGGAAAGAGTTGCTGTCGATATAGCTGGGCCATTCCATGTTACTGAAGAAGGGAATAGGTATATCATCGTCATGCAAGACTATTTCAGCAAATGGCCAGAAGCTTTTGCAGTACCCAACCAAGAAGCTCATACAGTCGCCAAAAAGTTAGTTCACGAGGTGTTCTGTCGATTTGGCATCCCTTTGGAGTTACACTCTGACCAGGGTAGAAACTTCGAGTCTTCACTATTTCAAGAGGTTTGCCAACTGCTCGGGATACACAAGACTCGTACAACACCATATCACCCACAGTCAGATGGAATGGTCGAAAGATTCAACCAGACGCTAGAGAATCATTTGGCCAAAGTAGTGGAAGAACACCAGAGGGATTGGGACCAATACATTCCGCTCTTCTTAATGTCATACCGCTCTGCAACACATGATAGCACAAATTGCACACCGGCGAAAGTCAACTTCGGCCGAGAAATTAGACTACCAATAGATGCACTAACCGGAACACCTCCCGATACTCCTATCCTAGCCGTCGACTATGTGGCCGACCTGCGGCGTAAATTAGATGGAATACATGAGCTAGTGAGAGAGAATGGTCTGAAAACCAGTGAGAAGATGAAGATCCGATACGACCGCAAAGCTAACGTGCCCGGATTTGAAGAGGGAACTTTGGTATGGTTACATAATCCCATTAGAAGAAAAGGAAAGAGTCCAAAGTTCCAAGCCAAATGGGAGGGTCCGTACACGATAATAACCAGAATAAACGATGTCACCTACCGGATTAAGAAAGGACCTAGAGGGAAGCTGAAGGTCGTACACGTAGACCGCCTAGCTCGCTATTATGGATCAAATCATGCTCGGGACGAGCATGACTAAGAAGGGGGCAATGTTATGAATGGACCTTATGTCGATGGCATAAGGTTCAATATCGCGTGACATGCAGTGTGTCACTTTTGAGCCCTATTTCGTCAGATCTAGACATTTTCTAGGTACAATAATAAAACGCATTGCTAGACTTAGGACGGCCTATCGAATGGTACAGGTCTCAACAGTTTTGTCAACAAAGTGTCGACATCGAAATTTCTAGAAACCCGTTTCCGGGAATTATCGTAGGTACTTACTTGGCCGGTGACCTCGAAGTTATGCAGTATTATTATTACGCCTAGAGGATTCTGGAATGTTCGATCAGCTGGCCTATATAAGCGCCGCGACGCCGACGCAGAGTCAGTCTACACTCGACTAGCGATACGAAAACAGCGACAGTTAAGAAGCGATCTTAAAGAAGACCTACTGCGACAATTGTAACGAGAACTTCGAGTACTTCGTGAAGTAACATCTGTAGCGTTATTGTGTGTTCACAACACGGACTTCGTGGACATAAGGGAAGACTTCGGTGCAACGTCAGCGACATTCTACTTGTCATTGGCTACAATCGACTGTACCTTCGTTGCCAATAAACTTCGTAACCCTTAACCGGCATTTTAGTACCCCTAGCCCGTAACAATATTCTTCTCTTTCAAAGACATGAAGTGGTTCTTCGTCTTATTCACAATATGTTTCATCTAACAAAAACCTTGTAGTCTCTAAATTAAACAGTTTTTCCCAGGTTTTTTTTTTACTTTATTTCTATCAGAGAAAATTATTCTATTAGGAAATAATTCTACTGTCGAAATTAGAGGCATCTTCATCATCCTAGAAGGGCATGGTATTTAGTATGCGTTATTACATAAATAACTGAACGGTCACGAAAGGTGAAGGCCGCTTAATTATTGATGAAATCGTAATTCTTCCATAAGTGGCTCGCATTTTGATTTTGCATTGGTATGCGGAATAAATGAATGATTGCCTAAAATGTTTTTTCCGCAATTTAAGGATACTTCAGTTATAGGCATTAAAATAGGGGATGAGAGTTGAACGGTTGATATCCCTTAGATTTTTTGTGTTATATCAGTTCATGTTTGAGAGTAGTGGTGATATAATAAATTATACTGCCTGAGGTAGAATAATTTAATCTACTGCACGTGAGTCAATCGGGGTCGCGGTGTATTCTTTACGCAATATGGCATAAAATCGTAAAACAAACAAGGCTTACCTGGAAACTTTTCGACTTATTTTCGGGTCAGCAAGTTTGAACTCCATCTTAATGAATTTTATAATAGTACGTGCAGTCCATCCTGTGTTTTTCATCAATTTCTTGATTGCCGTTAATACCATCTCTCCTGTGTTTACTTTGGAATAAGGAGATTTCTTTGCCATGATTACTGTAACAGTAATGGATGAAATGATCATTCAAAAAAGATGTGTTGAAAATTCCTCTCAACACAAATTAAATGATAAAAGTTTTCAAAATATTACCAGCTGTGTTTAAGAATACGTTACGATTGATAATGGCTCAAAAAAGCAAGGCCCTCCTTTAAACGAATTAAAAATAAAGGACAAATAATAAACAAAGAAAAGAAGAGAGCTACATTTACGCTATATTTTATGCGATTTATTTAGTCATAGCTTTTGATACAATTTATATGAAATATCTGTAAAAAAATGATATCTGACATTGCTTAGTACTTGTGACAGAATGAGATTGACTTTTTAAAGCTTAGCTTATGACTGAACTGGCTTCTGGCTTTGCTTGACTTATGTCTAGTATATGATAGTTCTTTTAGAAAAAGTTCTTAGTATATTATTGTTAATCCCCAGCTTGTTTCTGAAACACTTGGTAAAGTCTCATTTTTCAATACAAATAAACTATAAGCGTTTTAACTTTTCACATTTCATTATTATGTTTTTAGATTACGCTTCATTGAACAACCAATCCGTTTCTGTTCATAATATACTTTTTCATGGGAGATAGTGCCTGTGTGCAAACCTCATCATTCGAACCAGCCTCAGAATCCTCATTTTCTTCTTTTTGTGCTGATCGATGGTTGTTTGTTATTTTTTCCAAACATTTTAAAGTTCGTTTCTGAGTAGATCATGAACAGTTAATTAGCATATAACAACAATTGGAGTTTTCCTAGCGCCCGTTCCTTGGATGTTCTAAAGAATGCCATCGCCTTGGCGTAATCGTAACTTTACTCCTTACAATGTATTCTGAGCTGTATAATCCCCTATCTAGAAACCACTGGCTATTGTTATGGGCCGTGTCATTTAAAATTGTCACTTGAACACCGAGCACCGATTTTTGTATCTGCAAACGATTGGGACAGCCAATTTGTTTTATATTTATTTACTAGCGACCCGCCCCGGGTTCGCACGGGTGCAATGTTGATACTAAATACGCTACAGAAATGCTGTGAATGTTGTACAAAACACCACCGCAAACGCCGCTCCGTGTACCGCCGCAAACACGACACCCCGCAATTTTTAAATCTGTAATATCTTCGAAAATATTCATTTAAATCATATGCTGTAAAGGGCGATATAGATCTATATTAAATCAACAATATATTTAAAGTATTAAGTTTGGATATAGATTAATGCTGTATTGGTTAAAATGCTGTATTGCTTCGAAAATTAGCCGGTATTTGTCATAAAAACTAAATGACAAAAAAATGTTGTTGTGGGATATCCATAAGATATAGACATATACTATCGCAGATTTTTTGTAAAGCTTTTCAGTGTATACAATATTTAGTACATTATTTTGATAAATCTCGTAGGTTTCAGCCTGTGTTTCACTGCAAACACGGAAAAAAATTAATTATTTACGACATCACATTAGAAACCTCAAATATAATAGTATTTCTCCACAATTTAATGAATGTTATTATACAAATAAACCTTCCTCTTTAATAACTCATCGCACAAAATCGCATCAAAATCCATTGCATAGTTTTAAAGATTTAATCCTACAAAGAGACATAGGGAAAGAGAAACTGACTTTCTTTTATAATATGTAATGATTGCCCGGAGGACTTTCTGTGAACGGCCTTACCAAGCACTAGAGTAACGAGATATCAGCAATGGACTAACTCAGCAATCATATAGTATCCTGAATACTGAGTGAGCTTGCTTCGCGTAGTACCTTATTCCGATAAGCATGGATAATTTGAAATGTAATGTCGGGAGTACTTTTCACTGGTGTAGTGAATTAATACAGCTTTTAGCGAGGATAGGATAACTTCTACAACTAAAAGCTGGCTGTATTGATTAGAGCATATTAGAATTTGAAGGAAGAAAATGACGGAAATAAAACTGAAAATGGGTCTTAAATAACTATATTCCAACAAATTAGACTATTATTTCTATAACATATTAACCGAGGAGTGAAGCGACTACCGCCGAGGGTACAGCTCCACCTGGGCCCTGTTCAATTGTGGGCTGGTAGCCGTTCTCGTCCGCTACGTAGTTGACGGTGTAGGTGACGCCGTCGGGTCCGACCCAGGAGTAAGAACCCTTCATTGCGATGAACTCATCTTCAGATCCGGCGTTTCTCAGCTCTCCGTCCTGAACATGTTTTTGCCCATCACTTTGGTCGAAGCTGTGGATAGACGAAGAGCAGATTATAGTTAGAAATTTATAATTACAATAAATAGAACAAACAAGCATAATTAAAAAAAAAATAAACTGCTTATTTGATAAAAATAAACAGAATTTTCATTTTGCACAAAGAATATATTCTTACAGATCTAAAAGCATTACTGGGAAATTTGCTGGCATGAGGAAAGTATGAGCCATGAGAGACACTTGATTTGCAGCATATAAAATAAAAAGTACAAGATGTAAAGAAATGTAATGTTGGACAATTTTCCATACCCATAATACTAAAAATGTTTAGAGGTACAAATAAATAAAAATAAAAGTAACTACTAAAACGAAAAAAAAATTGTTCAGTTTTTACAGGCTATTCAATGTTTAAAGTAGGCAACTTACATAAAATTGTAATTGCCTAGTCCATCGTTGTCTGAATTGTATTGTAAAATCTGAACATCCTGAGGATTCTGAGGGGCGGCTACCACCACACCTACTACAGCTACTAACGCACAAAGCACCAACTGAAAGTAAAACCGCACTATTAACAACACTTTTCACATTAACAGCACAAAATAAAAAAAAAAAAACAAAAATATAAATATTATTTATTAAAACACCACATAATGTACTAACCAATTTCATGATCACTATTAAACAGTTTACCGTATCAAGTTTACTTGAACTATGTGCTCATGAATTATCGTAACTCATGTTTTATACTATTCCGAATATTGCATTACAACATACTGTTATTAGTTGACGCACATCTTCTTACAGTGTTTTGTATATTTGACCACTCCTACGACATGGCGAAGGTAAGCCGCGAAGCGTTTGAGGACGTCTTTGATAGGAACCTTTCGAAACTGTGATTTTAATTATAGGTAACAGATTTTACCCTATTACTTGTTTGATTGACAGCAAGTAGGATATATTTTGTTGATGTCATTGTGGAATTATGGAATTGCCACTAAATTTTACGATTAGTAATATCTTCTTCAGCCTATAGAGGGCTTTCATTGCTTTGGATTGCCATAATTCCCATGCTTGGCTAGGCTGGTTGGGAATCGCAGTAATTTGATATTCCACAGGAGAAGCGCTGCTGCCCGCTTCTATGGTGAGAGTTCCCACAATCACCTTACGACACTAACAAGAGGATATGTGCTGGTACTATTCTAAGCCCGGTACCACACGGGATACGATTAGTAATATACGCTTGTTCATCTATTGTTGTATTTGTTCGTAAAATTATTACTATTCAGTGGTTGTCTGGTCGATGTTATTTATTAAACAAAAGTTTTTCAATCACTTTTTCGTCACTCTTCCTGATAAAGCCAGCTTTAAGCTTTACTTTACATTTTCAGGTATATCGTCATTTAGCGTGCATAGACCTGACAATTTCAGCCTAAAATAACTTTAGTCTAAATTAGGTTTTTATGTTTATGTTTCATGATAACTCCATCAACATACATAATTCTGTGTTAAAAGGTAAATATAAGACCATTATGTTGACAAATTTAGGGTTGCAAGCTAGAATAATGTATTTATTTATATTTAGGGCTGACTAAATGAATAGAGGAAACATGCTTACTAACTTTTATTTAGAGTTACATAGGTACCTACGTGCGCCATATACCTAGTATTTTATTCTTAAAGTACATGTGCCTTATTAATTATGTGATTATACATAATTAATCATTCAAACCTTAAAAGACTCTAAGATAATTCAACTTATCAATAATAATGCAAGATGACATTTACCTTCGACCTATACGTGTACTTAAGCGTGGTTGGCCAATGGAGATAATCATTTTTAGCAACTCAACACGCATTTTTTATGGACGAAAGGTTTCCAAATTAGTGGGTGATTACTTTGCTGTATTTCTATAATTATAGTAGCTACTTCGCTTGGCGTTGCTTATGTCTCGTATTCGTTTCTAGATTCGTTTCCTATTTGAATTTATTGAATTTCACTAAGTATTATTGAATCTTCTTAGCGTATCTATGGAAAAATGTAAAATCATTGGTTGGCCCAAAATTCAGCTGAGCGTACTTCGCTCACTGACGTAGTCATCATGGTGGAAGTGGGCCGTTGTCTGTGGAGAGGTGTCGCTTAAGTACTTGAGATATGAGCTGTCCATCATTGGTCGTAGTCGCTGGTTGATTGACCTATTGATTTTTAAACCAACTCTTTACCATGCCATCTGCAAATGTCATGTTTCTCATTTTTTGGTAATGGTATGCTGATATATCTTCGATAGCTGAACTGCGTTTCTTAGGCGCGATTTCTTGGAAATTACATTCAAGGACACTCAAAAAAGGAAAAGGACTCACTCGATTTACAGCGCTGCACTCTCCGGGTGGTGATGGAGGCCTCAACAGATGTTCACTTGTTGATTTGGTTATTTTTTTCAAGGGGTAATTATTGATTTATAGAATTTTTGTGAATGCCGGCCGGCGCGCTAAGATGCTTCCATTTTTGATGTGTATAGCAGAGAGAAGTTGGTTTTTACTTGTAAGTTTTTTCGAGTTAAATTCTAGGCCTCTAAGCCAGAAATATATTGAGTGACAAACTTAATGTTGTCAAGTGAATAAACAGTTGACGGATGGGAAGGAACCGGGAAATTTGAATGTGTTTGATGTAAGAATGGGTGCATGCTTTAACACTCATTATGAAAAGTTGCATTGACATACAGAAGAACACTTCTCTGTTTGCCGTTTAACCATAAGAGGCCGTCGAAAGAGTATGTGATCACGCCAACGGTTTGTATGAATTTGGACGCACAAACGCAACTGCTTAAACGCGCGACCATAATATTATGTCATCAATATAAAAGAGCGCAATGCTCACGTATTTGTGGGACAACCGCTTTCGGTTGGGAAGCGGGGTAATGGCGGGTTAAATGACAAACATATTTAAAAAATACTCCTTTAATTGATTTACCTGTAGACATGGTCACAAGCACGAACTATGTTTGCAACGTATACAAGGCTTAATTTTAATACAATGTTACTTTCATCATGGGCATAAAATATATAAATAAATAGATAACATTACAAATAAACTGATGATCCATGTCTCTAATTGATTTTTGTTAACTTTTAAAAAACCTATAATTCCATAAAAAAAAAAATGCATTACCTATGCGGTTAAAATGTGCACAGCTAATGTCCGAAAAAATCTAAAAACTAAGTTGGTTTAAAATTTTCTACGCTTGTATCATACCAACTATTTATATAGCATATAGACTGCCCGGAGCTCCAATGATATTTTCTGCCGGCTCTACTATTTGTGCCTGTCAAATACGTCAGCCACCCGCAGCTGCACTCACAATCTGTTTGCGCAACTCCCAGCAAAAACGGTAGGTAGAGCTGAATCGCCAGTCGTCGTACTCTAAAGGTGCTGAATGCCCTTCTGATGGCTAACCCTGAATGTGACGTATTTGCGGATGGATGGAAGAAGCTTATGCGTGTATATTTGGTCTTCTGTGAAAGAAACTATGCGAGAGAGTCCACTGTTCTATGCTAGTATTTAGTAGTAGTTTTTAAGTTGTATGTTTGTATCTATGTTAATTAATGTTATTGGTGTTTTACCGTTTTAATTAACTATAACTGAATACCCAGCTGTGTAGTGCTACTTGAGTTATATTATAATCGTTTTGAACAATAAAGTTAAATAGCTTTTTATTATTTTTTGTGTTCGTATGCCTGTGTATAATTGCTCTGCGTTATGTTTACAGAAAATATAGGTCTGTGTTTCTTCTTATTTATTTTATTTATTCTTATTTATTTTATTTTAGGGATCAGTGGGTATAAGTTCTGAATATATCTTCTTACTAATCTCAGCAGAAATATCAACAGAAAAGCCGCGTATAAATCTGTTTGTAATCCAACGTTTATCTATAATCACTAAGCTAATTGCTCACATGAGCGTTTTGGTAAGGTTAATTTTATTTGTCAATATTTTTTTTTATATCTACAAATGCTTCTCATAAGAAATCTCTATGCTTACCAATGTTTAATCGGACGATTCTCAACTTGATGCTTAAATTTATGTTTCTTTTATTAATCTACTAGCTGTTGCCCGTGACTCCGTCCGCGTAGTTTTCAGACAGCGAGCGGTGGTTCTCGTAAATTAAAAAGAACCCAGTTGATATAAAATAAGCGCCTGTTAAAATAATGGGAGCAATATGTACGTCCGCGTTAGCTCCCGTTATCGCAACATTTTTTTGTTACTGCTGTTCCCTTATTAGTTCTAGCGGGATGTTATATAGCCTATGTCCTTTCTCAGGCTCTAGACTATCTGTGTACCAAATTTCATTACAATGGGTTCAGTAGTTTTGGCGTGAAAGCCCGACAGACAGACAGACAGAGATACTTTCGCATTTATAATATTAGTATGGATTTTGAAATATGTTGATATTATGATTAATTGTAGAAATCTGCATAAACAAAATGGAATGCAAGTTTCAAACTCCGGAAACATAGTCGAGAATCTGCCGTCAACGATTCTTCACCTTGACCTAAAGTACTGGTCTTAAACCTCAAAAAGTCAAGGGGTACTCATCATTTACTGGTGAGTTATAATAGCATCTTATAGCATCGCCCTTGCAGTGTTTAAATATCTCCTTATATGTCATAAGTGAGGAAGGACATGCTGTTATATAAAAATTAGTAGGTTATAAATATGTGAGTTTTAGTTATGATCTATCAAACAATCATAGCTCTTGTAAGGTACCGCGTCGAGCTCTAATTGAATTTTTTATTTGGATTGGGTCCTTTTATGAATATTTAAGTAAATAATATTAGAATATTTTACTGAGCGAAAAAACCTTGGCGCAATACAACAGAGAGCTTGAAGAAAAGTTTTTAGATCAATATCATATCAGATTCGATAATATAGAAATGTACGGGTGTGTATATAAATTATTATTGAAAAAATGAAAATTGATGATCATTCTCCTGATCATAACTGAATTTATTTAGGGTAGGGGACAAATCCTGAGGGTCGCCTACGCTGGTACGGCCACGTCTTACGCAAACCGGCACGTTACGTGGGTAACAAAATAATGTCTTGCCATGACGCCTCCACCGGGCCGGAACAAGCGGGGTAGACCAAAGAAGTGCTGGCTTGACGTTGTAAGAGATGTTGCGTGCCAACTAGCTCTTACCACAGGATGCTAAAGATCGTGCTAAATGGAGGAGAATGTGCAGGAAAGCGGGCCCCGGGCTCCAACGCGAAAGCTGCGAATGTAACCGGGATATACGCTGAGATGATGATGACGATGAATCACCCCTTCTAATCTATGCCTGGTTTTTCTATGAATAGTATTTTTGTACTCTTATATAGTCATCGACATTCATACTTAAAACTTGCCTTTCGACATTTTCCACGATCCTTCGTAATATATCCACACATCATAAAATATCTTCTCGGTGGTAGGCCATAACATTGGTTGCCGGCAGAAGTTACCATCCACCAGACAAAGTCTTGCCGCCAAGCGATACTTCGTATTCCGGCATGATGCCTGGTGAAGCTGTACGGAGGACGGGTCTGAGCAGTTGTGTTGCATTGTGTTCCGAGTACGATGCGCTAAGTGTTGTTGTGTCGGGAGTTTGGTTGTGGAGGGTCTTCAGATCAATATCCCTCTGGCACAACATCGTTAGTCGTGCCTCGCTCAAATGCCGTCTTCCTCCCTATTCACTCAGTTGTTTTGAGTGGATAGGTTTAATAAACTAACGCGCTTTACCATCAGCGATTGCATCTCTGCTTACCATCAGGCGGGATTGCGGTTAAGCAGTAGTTTATAATTATAAAAAAAAAACATGATAACCGATTTCGATGCCGATACCAATTTCAGACTTTGACAGCCTCCGTGGCGTGGCGGTAGCGAATGCGGCCGCTGCGCAAGGAGACGCGGTTTCGATCCCCGCGTAGTACAAATATTTGTATGCATGAATATTTGCACTGGTCTGGTCGTTCCTCGCAAATCACGTTAAGCTGTTAGTCCCGGTTGCCATACGAACATCTAATGGCAGTCGCTACAGGTTGTTGAAGCCCTCAAAAGTTCAACAATTGGTCTAACTGCAATGCTTCGATATCGGCTTAGGGTTGTGGAGGTCAGACGGCAGTCGCTTCACGGAAAATATCGAAGTCTAGCCAAAAAGGCTTAAGGCTGAGTTGATGATGACCAATTTCAGACTTCCTCTTATTTACTCATTTCTTATTCTATCAATCATATAACATCACATATCCATCTTGGCATTCTCATCTCAGCTGCATCAATGCAATTGGCTTTTATTCTTCTAATTTCTGTCCCACCATATTTTGATCCATAGGAGGCAGCAGGTAGGCAGGTATCTTCCGTTTAAGTTTCAGGGGCATACCTAGGAGGGGAGGGAGGGAACCCTTCAAAAGGCACCCGATCTCTGGAAAGCGAGGTCGCGGAGTGTGGTTTTTTTACCTCACGTAAACCACCTCGGAATGGGAAAGGGAAAGGGAAAGGGAAGGACTCTTTGCGATGAATTCTTTTTTCAGGAAACCATTGCACCGCAAGTGGACCTGGCTCAGCCCCGATGGTCAGACCAAAAATGAGATAGACTTCATAATGTCAACGAGAAGGCAAGTGTTCAATGATGTCTCCGTGATCCATGCGGTAAAAACCGGGAGTGATCACCGTATCGTTAGAGGCATCTTGAATCTCAATATTAGGCTCGAACGCTCTCGACTTATGAAGTCTACGCTCCGTCCAGCGTCAACACAACTCCAAAACCCCGAGAGCTTTCAGATCGAACTACAAAACCGCTTCGAATGCCTCGGTGAATGCGTAGATGTGGACGACTACAACAACAGGTTTGTGGAAACTCTCCAAACGGAAGGGTCTAAGTTCTACAAAAACCTCCGTTCAAAAAGACAGAAGAAGATCTCCGGTCCCACCCGCCGGCTAATGGAAGAAAGACGGGAGGTGATCTTAAAATCCCCTGATGACGCTTCGCGCATCAGATGCCTTAACAGACAGATCTCAAAGTCTCTGACTCGCGATATACGCCAATTTAATACAGATTGTATTAAAGAGGCTATCGAGCGGAACAAAGGCTCCAAAGTGTTCGCACGAGAATTGTCTGTTGGACAGAGTCTACTTGCGAAGCTGAAGACTGGGGATGGTAGGATCGTCACTTTCAAGCCCGAGCTTTTGGGTGAGATGGAGAAATTCTACGGAGAGTTATACACATCAACACACGCACCTGTTGTAAGCCTGGCTAATGATCCTAGAGCCAGACTAACCCGACACTACACCGACGATATCCCGGACGTCAGCCTGTACGAGATTGGTATGGCCCTGAAACAGCTCAAGAACGATAAGGCGGCTGGAGATGATGGAATTACGGCTGAGCTTCTGAAAGCGGGTGGCAAACCGGTTCTTAAAGCGCTTCAGAAGCTATTTAATTCCGTCATTCTTAAAGGCGAAACGCCTAAGGCGTGGCACAGGAGCGTGGTGGTTTTGTTTTTCAAAAAAGGTGACAATACCCTCCTGAAAAACTACAGACCGATATCCCTCCTGAGCCATGTCTACAAGCTGTTTTCTAGGGTCATCACGAATCGTCTCGCTCGCAGGTTCGACGACTTCCAGCCTCCCGAACAAGCAGGCTTCCGAAAAGGCTTTAGCACCATGGACCACATTCATACGCTGCGGCAAGTTATACAGAAGTCCGAGGAGTATAACAAACCACTATGCTTGGCGTTTGTGGACTATGAGAAGGCCTTCGATTCGATTGAGACTTGGGCGGTGATACAGTCTCTCCAGCGGTGCCAAATTGACCATCGATACATTGAGGTGATAAAGTGTTTGTACAAAAACGCCACCATGTCAGTTCGTCTCCAGGATCAGGACTCGAAACCGATCCAACTGCAGCGTGGAGTGAGACAAGGAGATGTCATATCTCCTAAATTGTTCACTGCTGCGTTGGAAGATGTCTTCAAGCTCCTGGACTGGAAAGGACTTGGCATCAACATCAACGGCGAGTACATCACTAATCTCCGTTTCGCAGATGATATCGTGGTCAGGGCTGAG
The DNA here is from genome assembly GCA_017933935.1 of Sesamia nonagrioides. Lineage (NCBI taxonomy): Eukaryota > Metazoa > Arthropoda > Insecta > Lepidoptera > Noctuidae > Sesamia > Sesamia nonagrioides. The sequence continues at coordinate 12,892 of JADWQK010002473.1, forward strand.
ACCCTGGAAGACTTGGGCAAAATGCTCAATGACCTCAGCAGAGCTTCCCAACAAGTGGGTCTAAAAATGAACATGGATAAGACGAAGATCATGTCGAACTCTCATGTCGCACCCACTCCAATTGTAGTTGGTTGCTCTGCACTCGAAGTTGTTGACGAGTATATATACTTGGGACAGACAGTCCAACTAGGTAGGTCCAACTTCGAGAAAGAGGTGTCTCGGCGAATCCAGCTCGGTTGGGCAGCGTTCGGGAAGCTACGCTACATCTTCTCGTCGTCCCAGATACCACAGTGTCTCAAGACTAAAGTCTTTGACCAGTGTGTGTTGCCAGTGATGACTTACGGAACTGAAACGTAGTCGCTCACAATGGGCCTCATACGAAGGCTCAGAGTCACACAAAGGGCAATGGAAAGAGCTATGCTAGGAGTTTCTCTACGTGATCGAATCAGAAATGAGGAGATCCGCAGAAGAACCAAAGTCACCGACATAGCTCTGCGAGTCGCTAAACTTAAGTGGCAGTGGGCAGGGCACATTGCTCGTAGAACCGATAGCCGATGGGGCAGCAAGGTTCTGGAGTGGCGGCCACGTACTGGAAGACGCAGCGTAGGGAGACCCCCAACAAGGTGGACCGATGACCTGGTGAAGGTCGCGGGAAGCCGATGGATGCGGGCAGCACAAGACCGGTCATCGTGGAAAGCCTTGGGGGAGGCCTTTGTCCAGCAGTGGACATTTATAGGCTGAGGAAGAAACCACCTCGGTGATTTCCATCCGCACATAAGGGTGGTCTCTGTTCTACTTAAAAGACCAATCCCGGAACCGGCCCTGCGCAACACCTCTAAGACACATGCTCGGGAAGCCTGTCAAGAGGACTCCCTCTGCCGTTCTGTGTAAGCAACATGTGACCGCTGTGCTACCGTCTTCTTCCCTGGGGTCACTTGTTGAGTGCACAGAGTCCCCACTTTATGTGACCGCGACCCCGAAGATCCAGTTACCTTTTTTGGTAAGCTGGATTAGGCTTATGTTGCGCGTGACCTGCTGCTATAGCTAGAGCGCAGCGCTAGCTTTAGCTTTAGCGCTAGATTACAACATTCTGGCATATTTTACACTGAATATGAATGTCTGTGAGGATTAGGGACAGACTAAAGAAACGATGGATGGGCTATGTGACTGTGGTTAAAAAGGGGGTGGCTAGAAAGATAACGACAATTAAAGAAGTTTGGAAGAAAAATACGTATTTTATGGACCCTAAATAGATTGGGACAGTGATATAATTAGGGTAGGAGTATAGAGAAAAATAAATACTTTTTATTATGTACACCACATAAATTATCCATATCCATACTAATATTATAAATGCGAAAGTAACTCTGTCTGTGTGTCTGTCTGTTACGCTTTCCCGCTTAAACCTCTCAACCGATTTTGATGAAATTTGGCACAGACAATCTGTAGACGCTGAGAAAGAACATAGGCTACATTTTATCCCGGAAAAAAAAGGATGTTCCCGAGGGAAATCTAAAAAGCGCGATATAACCGAACTCCACGTGGGCGAAGCCGCGGGCGGAAAGCTAGTAGAATATAAATATGAATATTTTACAAAGGGCGGTCTCATAGCTATAAACGATTTGTAAAATGATGATCTTCTAAATAATAATGTCTACACAAAACCCCACTTTCTGAATGCAGAAAATTCATAATATGTAATTTATCTATTGAAATAAACATAAATTGATCGCAAAGTCTTGGCCATAATAGTTCAACAAAAAGAATAAGAACACAAAAAATAAAACTAGCAAATTGATGCTAGTGTGCAACATTCTTAACAGGTTTAGTATGATTCACATAGGCGATGTATACAAAACTGTTGGTTTCAAGAGCATCGTTGTCCGAATCGTATCGCAACAGCTGAACATTTTGATCATTCTGAGCATTTCGAGCATCCTGAACATTCTGAAGGGCAGTTAGCTCCACGCTTACATCGGTTACTATTACAATTTACAAAGCGCAAACTAAAAGTTAAACCGCACTATTAATTTATTTCGACCACGTTTTTTAATCACCACATATTACCTACTAACCCATTTTATGGTCAATATACTAACAGTTTATATATCGAATTCACTTGTGAAGTATGTGCTCATTATTCAATTGAAATCATGTATTATACTATTCATTACAACATAATCATGTACATTATGTGGTAAATTAGTGGTTGACGCTGTCCACTCGTTACATGTATTGTGTATTGGCTACTACTTCAACTCGCGTCTAGTTGCTGTAAAGCTTTTGAGGCAGTCTTTGATGGGCGTTCTTTTGAAATCGTATATTTTACGTGAGATTGACAGCAATTAGAAAATACTGTTGATTTCTTTGTGGAACTTGAAATGAGTAACTATTGCGTATCGCCAACTGTAGAGTTTCTTTCAGTCATACTGATATGATTAGAAATTTTCGGTCAGTGGTACAGGCCCTAATTACGACATAGGTAGGTCTCGAGTTCCAGCCACACATACATAATCAACCTATAATGTATGTATGTTATATAAGCACTTTACTTTGTTTATTTGATTACATTACCTAGCTCTGCTTTCGAAATCGTGAAGGAATCCATCGTGAGAAAACCATATCGTAGTACCAAAAAATCTAAGATGTGTCCACCAAAACATACGGGGCGGACAGCAAAACTTGGTTTACGTAAAACATATATATAAAACACATAAGAACTAAAAAATAATTTGCTTACTAAAAATAATTTTTACTTTAAGTTGGCGTTATTGCAAAGGTACTTCACATCGGGACAGCTTCTAATGTTATACAAAGCACAGGGCCGTTCGTGTATGGAGTACTGCAGCCACATTTAGGCTGGTGCTGCAAAATGCCACCTGGCAACTTTGAATAGAGTGGAGAGGCGTGCGATGAGGCTAATTGGCAACCTGTATTTAATATAAAACGGTCTCTAAAGCCTGGAGCACAAGCGTAGGGTAGCCAGCCTTTCCGTGTTCCGGATGCATTTTGGAGAGTGTGCGAGGGAATTGCATGATTTATTCCCCCATCTCTGTTCCATGGTTGGACGACCCGTCGTGCGATTCCACCCTTACGTTGCGAACACTTTTTCTTCTTTTATACCGCGTACATCGAGGGACTGGATCACCTGACTACAATTTAAATGTCTTCAAGGCTAGAGTGAATTATTATATTAAAAAAAAAAAACAGTTCCTGCTTAAAAACTCAATAATTATTATGTTTTTTTTTCTACTCAATTACCTTACAGGAATTTGCTTCTAAAATTGGATGCAAGATTCGTGCTCCGGAAATACAGCCTTGAATCTTCCGGATAAACCTCTTCACCTCGACCTCGAGTTGTAAATAAAGTATAAGTATCTCTTGACGTTAGACTTCGGTAAGTCTAATATCAAGAGGTACTCATAATTTCGCCTCCATAACGTAATTCATTTATTTCTGCTTATAATCTAAGGCAATATTTATCATCTCATTGTTAGACAAAGCGTTCGTATTTGATATCCAGATTGCAAGAGGTCTAGCAGCTGGAGCTTATGATATTAGTTAATTGTTGTTTTCATCTAGTTAGTTTCACCTTGTTTTTCCTGGCATACTAAACTCTCTTATTCTCGGTTAGAGAGAGAGAGAGAGAGAGATGTATTCAATGTTGGGTAGAATCTTGTGATGCAAGGTTTTTAAAATAATTCATCCGTTTCTCCTATGAACACTCAGGTACAATGAAGGCAGGGTGAGAATGAAGGTAGGCAAGAGATAGTGACGGCTTTGAGGCCCCGATCTGGATACATATCGCTCAATAGCTTCGGATTTCTGATGCACAAAATCGATTCATCAAAATGTGCTGCCCGTGGATGCATTTAAGAGGCATCATATCCTTGCAGTGTTCTCGTTTTGTACTCCAAAGGCATCAAGCCTTTGCCAACACTTCTAAAAACAACGCAACGATCACTTCTAATCTAAAATGTCTAATGTAGGTTTCTACCATAGCATTTTGACCTCACCATTCAGTCAGATGAGGCTAAAACATTTTATAATATTATAATTATGGGTTTAAGGTTGCGAGTAGACTAGTTAATTATAAGTTAAGGTAATTATTTGTATAAAATCAGCGGGGTGATATATTCTGATCAGAAAAGCTGGTAAGTTGCAAAAACTTAAACAAAGTCTGGTTGTCCGTTTGTCTGTCTATCCGCGGATAATCTCAGTTATCGTTAGCACTCGATACCTGAAATTTGGGACTAATATGTATACCAAGCACGCCAACAAAGTGTTAAAATAAAATTGGAAAAAATCTTTAGCCAAGGTACTTCCCATACATACATGTAATGCGAGAGTGTTTTTTTTAATTTTCACCTTAACGTGTGATATATTAATTGTTGGATAAGTATTTAAAACTGAATAGGATTTAATCATATAATCTTTTGATACTGTTAATATTTTCGAAAATAATTGCTCCAAAAGTCCAACTTTTCAACTTTATGCAAGCTTAAAAAATAGGAAAAAAAAGATAGATTTTTTAGGAAAAGGATTTTGAACTTGGTACGTAGAAGTATTTTTGAAATTTTTTACAAAATAATTCCTGAAACATGTTTTTTTTTTACATATTATAAACCAGCGCTTGACCGCAATCCTGCCTGATGGTAAGCAGTGACGCAATCGTTAATCGTTGATGGTAAAGCGCACTAGTTTATTAAGAGCCTATTCACTCTAGCCTTGAAGAGTCTTGTTCTTGGACTACAATTTGAGTCTTGAAGACTCAAATTGTAGTCCGACGGAAACACCGCCGCTGGCAAATTGTTCTAGTCCCTCGATGTACGCGGTATAAAGGAGGAGGCGAAACGCTTCGTCCGGATAGTAGTAGTGGTGTTAACAACGTAAGGGTGGAAACCAGCCGTACGACGGGTCGTCCGCTGGTGAAACGGAGATGGTGGAATTAAATCATGCAATTCCCTCGCACACTCCCCGAAATGCATCCTATAGAACACCGAAAGGCTGGCTACTCAACGCCTGTGCTCTAGGCTTTGGAGACCAACTCGAATTAGATCAGGGTCACCAATAAGCCTCTTTGCACGTCTCTCCACTGAATCCAAAGTGGCCAGGTGACACTTGGCAGCACCAGCCCAAATGTGGCTGCAGTACTCCACACACGAACGGACCTGTGCTTTGTATAACATTAGAAGCTGCCCAGGTGTGAAGGACTGCCGGACCTTTGCGATAACGCCAAGTTTTCTGGCAGCCACCTTGGCCTTGGACTCAATGAACCGCCCAAAGTTAAGGTTCGAGGAAATCTCAACTCCCAAAAGCTGAAGGCGGTCGGAACACTCCAAGGACACATTTCGAAAAGTAGGAGCCAAGGTGAACGGGCTCCTTTTGGCGGTGAAAAGATATGCCTGTGTTTTGGCGGTATTGAATGTTATAAGATTGGTATTGCCCTATTCGGAGACTGCCTGTAGTGTAATACTCGTTCGCTCAACCATGGCCTCTCTTTCGGACCGGATTGATTCCCTACTAGCCCGAGCATCCGGCAGGTATCTTTCTACAACTGTGCTGTCATCTGCATACCCATAGATACCGGGCATCAGCAGATCGTTAATATGCAGCAGGAACAGAGTTGCAGAGAGAACAGACCCCTGAGGAACACCGGCATTAGTTGACATGGGCTCAGAAGAGCATCCGTCGACAACAACTCGGAGGGACCGTTCAGTCAGGAAGTCTTTTACCCAGCCAGTCAGGCTAGGGGAAATGCCGTACGCTGGAAGCTTACTCAAAAGGCCAGCGTGCCATACCCGGTCGAAGGCCTTCGAGACATCAAGGGAGACAGCAATCGCTTCCCCATTCTTCTCGAGGGCCTCGCCCCACAAGTGAGTGGCATACACTAGTAGGTCCCCAGTTGACCGATTGCGGCGAAACCCGTACTGTCGGTCACTGAGGAGATCGTTACCTTCCAGGTATGCCAAGAGGCGTGAGTTCAATACACGCTCCATAATTTTGCAAAGTATGGAGGTGATCAAAATCGGTCGATAGTTGGCAGGATCGGCACGACTACCTTTCTTGGGCACGGGCTGCACGTTAGCAAGCTTCCAGGACTTGGGCACTATACCAGTCCTAAATGAGAGGCGATACAAGCGCGTCAATACAGGAGACAACTCGAGCGCACATGCTTTAAGAACAATCGCTGGTATACCATCCGGACCACTAGCTTTATTCACGTCCAGACGACACAGTACTCTCACAACCTCCTTGTTTCTCATGCGAATCTCAGGCATTGAAGCTCCGCAATGAGGTAAATTACGTGGAGTAGCACTGCCAGTATCAAGACGCGAATTATGGGCAAAGAGAGAAGCAAAGAGACCTGCTTTCTCTCTCGCCGTATGAGCCAGTGTTCCATCAGGCCTAACCAGCGGAGGCAGTGAGGGCCGACAGAAGTTCGCCTCAACCGATTTGGCAAGGGACCAAAAAGATCTGCTACCGGATGGCTGCGCAGATAACTTTTTGCCAATATGGGTAATGCGGTCGAAGCGAGCCTTCTTGAGCGCCTTCTTGTAGGACTTGGCAGCACGGTTAAAAGCTCTCTTCTTTGAGCTTAGATCCGGAGCTCCGCGGTCACGAGCGTCAACCCAGGCGAGAAATGCAGTGTGCTTACGCTGTTCAGCTTGGACACAATCGGCATTCAACCATGGGCGAGCCGAGCCACCGAGGGACACGTCATTGAATGGGATAAAATACTCCATAGCTTGACGCACCACATCGGTTGCGTCCGCACAGCTCGACGGATTGTCAGAAGAGAAGCAGAACTGCTGCCAAGGATAAGACGCAAAGAAGTGGCGCATCTCATCCCAATCCGCTGATCTATATCGTCACATTCGCCGTTCACCACGAGAGTCGTGATCTGGTGGGGAGAAGGACGATACAGACTTCACCAGACAGTGGTCTAAAGTTCCCAACGGTGAGGAAACTGTTACAACACATCTGTAAGGATCAGTGGTCAGCAGAAGGTAGAAACAGTTGGCAGTATGGCCAACTACATCAGGCACCCTAGTCGCTTGCTCTACCAGCTGGGAAAGGCCCATAGAAAGCGCGAAGTTTCGCGCTTCTCTCCCAGCGTGGTCGGTCCTCTGGTATGGGAAGAGCCAGTCCTGGTGGCAGGCGTTGAAGTCCCCCAGAGCGACGAACTGAGCGTCAGGGTACCGATGCAGAGCATTGTCAGCAGCCTCACTGAGGTGGTCAAATTATCGAGTTGTCTCCTGATCACCGCTGTGCGATCGGTAGACACAGGTGTAAACAATTTTGTCCACACCAGTGTACAACAGCCATAGGGACGAGAAGTGGGGGTCTTCGAGGTGACGGAGGCGCCGGCAACAGATATCATTGCGGACATACACACAGACCCCGGCACGCTGCAGGAAATGATGCTCCAAAGAGTATCCCGGGTAGCCGAGGTATGCCGCATCAGTCAGACATCTGATCTGGGTCTCTGTCAAGAAAACTAGGTGGGGCTTTTAGTTTAGTTATTTACATGTTAGTTATTTATCCGTAAAATGCAAGCTTTTTAAAGTTTTATTATATCGTAAACTATTATTAACTTTTATTATATCGTCTCAAACTTTTTCGTCTGTGTGTTGCATTTCGCGTGACGGTCAGCCGCGGAGTAGGGAGAAAGTGGAAGGCGCTGGACTGGGGATGGTAGGATCGTCACTTCCAAGCCCGAGCTTTTGGGTAAGATTGAGAAATTCTACGGAGAATTATACACATCAACACGCGCACCTACTGCAAGCCTGGCTAATGATCCTAGAGCCAGACTAACCCGACACTACACCGACGATATCCCGGACGTCAGCCTGTACGAGATTAGTATGGCCCTGAAACAGCTCAAGAACGTTAAGGGGGTTGGAGATGATGGAATTACGGCTGAGCTTCTGAAAGCGGATGGCCAACCGGTTCTTAAAGCGCTTCAGAAGCTATTTAATTCCGTCATACTTAAAGGCGAAACGCCTAAGGCGTGGCACAGGAGCGTGGTGATGTTGTTTTTCAAAAAAGGTGACAATACCCTCCTGAAAAACTACAGACTGATATCCCCCCTGAGCCATGTCTATAAGCTGTTTTCTAGGGTCATCAGGAATCGTCTCGCTCGCAGATTTGACGACTTCCAGCCTCCCGAACAAGCAGGCTTCCGAAAAGGCTTTAGCACTATAGACCACATACATTCGCTGCGGCAAGTTATACAGAAGTCCGGGGAGTATAACAAACCACTATGCTTGGCGTTTCTGGACTATGAGAAGGCCTTCAATTCGATCGAGACTTGGGCGGTGCTACAGTCTCCCCAGCGGTGCCAAATTGACCATCGATACATTGAGGTGATAAAGTGTTTGTACAAAAACGCCACCATGTCAGTCCGTCTCCAGGATCAGTACTCGAAACCGATCCAACTCCAGCGTGGAGTGAGACAAGGATATGTCATATCTCCCAAACTGTTCACTGCTGCGTTGGAAGATTTCTTCAAGCTCCTGGACTGGAAAGGACTTCAACATCAACGGCGAGTACATCATTAATCTCCGTTTTGCAGATGATATCGTGGTCATGGCTGAAGCTTCTTTAAAGATTTGTAAATTCACTACATTAAGGGAATTAAATTATATTAGGTATATGTCAAGCGGTTCACCTTCTACTGGTACTACTTTAGCATAAAATCAAATCAAAACTTGTGCTAGATATAAAGACCGAATTTCAAGTGAGATTCGTCACTTCGTCGTATTCATCCGTAAAATCAGCACTTCAAACATGAAACTGGTTCGTTTTATTTGTGTATTTTGTGTAAAACAGTGTTTAGTGGTGGAAAATATATGTTCATAAAAAAAAAGTTAAAGATAAAAAGCAGTTCGGATATTATGTACTTTTCGCGAAATTTATTTTTTTAATTTCGCAACTTTTAAAAGTGATTTCAGTGATACATAAAATACTCCAAAATAATTAAAAATTAAAAAAAAACCTATATCGCGTGTAACATAAAAGTTTTACATCAGAACTACAGTTTAAATATAATTCACTATGCATATTCTTTTTCGCTTAAATTTGATTCCATAGAAAAAGATTCAGTGCTTCGGGATTTATCTCAACAATAAAATAACATCACGACTGTATTTCGCGAAGGGTTAAGCTGGGGACAACCTTATGGTTGTCCCCAGCTACAACAGAAATTACGAACACCTTTTGTCAGTTATGTTCAAATTCCTTGTTATTAGGACGAACCAATCAACCGGGCACATATTTAAATCTAAACACTTACGTCAAAAATTGAATTAATTGTTCAATTTTTAATTATCTTTATACAATATCACAATTTCGTTCAATTCATAAAGTTCAGTACTGTATATTAGTAGATACAACACCCGAAAATAATATAGAAGACCTTATACTTGGTTATCTTTAAAGAGTTCTTGGATATAGGAAGGTGCTAAGCATTAATTTCATACATTTATTTACTTACAGATCGTAGCTCTTTGCTTGGTTGCCGTGGCGGTGGCTGCCCCTCCCCCAAGGATAAACTACCCTCAAGACGACGTACAGATTCTCACCTATGAAAATGATAACAATGATGGAAACTACAGATACAGGTTTGAAATGCTATAAATTATGCTCTATCCATTTTGTTCGCAGATTATCTCAGAAAAATCTACTAAAATGCTTATCACACTAAAAAATTTATAAAAGAAAATCTTTCCAAATTATATCATATATGTGTGGATGTGGATGCATAGCGTGTGCGTGTATTATTTATGTACTTTTAAGATCCAACACTATACGAATACCTATTGCCGATAAGTGATTATGATAGTCATCAAACGGACATAAATTAATAATAACCTAGAACAAGACTGTTAAAAATATTGTAAAATCATTAATATTTTTGAAAGTTATAGATAGCATTAAATCCCTATGCTAACACCAATATTTATTTTTCAGCTTTAGCCAAACTGACGGTACTGGAGCAGAACAGCAGTCAAGACTCATCAATGAAGGCAGGGAAGACGAAAGCATCGCCGTTTCTGGGTCCTATACATGGGTAGGACCCGATGGTGTCACCTACCGTGTCACCTACACCGCTGATGACGAAGGTTTCAAACCAGAGATCGATCAGGGACCCGGTGGAGCCGTCCCATCCGCAGTCGTAGCGTCGCTCCTTGGTTAATTAGACTTTGTTATTTAATTTTTATTATTACCAAATGTATATATGATAATATTATTACTATTAAAAAAATGTTAAATTATTTTGTTTTTGATTGATTATTTCTTGTAGCAAATGATACCTGAATGATGTCCTGGAATCTTCTATAGCCTCGCCAAAAACATAAATTGCAACAAACGTAGGCAAATTGAATATTCTACATATTCAATTTGGCTACGTTAGTTGCGATTTCAGTGAGTTGCAGTTTCACTATAAGTCAGACGTTCGAAATAAATATCCGTATCAAAGCCATACATGTATTTGAACGTATATTTGATTTAAAGCACTCTGTGAACTTGACACGGTACCTGAATGTCTTTGCTATAAAACACAGCAGTAATAAGTATTGTTGATGCATTGGCTCTATAAATACAATTTCACCAAAGGTACAAATAATTATTATTATATACCATAATTGGTAACTATTACCACATTGTTCAACAATGACATAATTTATCAATGCCTCGTATGAACCGTGAAAACCTTTTAGTTATTAGGCTGTTGGCATTTCTGCGTATAAAATGCTGCGCAAGAGATATTGACGCCCACTTATTGTGACTTTATACTTAAATATTATGTGTGAATTAGAAACCTCAGAAGTTACAAAAGACATCCTTTAATGCTATTTAAACTGGGAATATGAACTGGAACATTCCATTTGTGTATTCCAACCAGCAACTGCCTGTGTGATACCGGGCTTAGAATAGTACCAACCCATATCCTCCCGTAGGTGTCGTAAGAGTCGACTAAGGGAACTCTCCCCAACCCGCCTGCTAAGCGTGGGGATTATGGCAAACCTTCCCAAAGAAATAAACGCCTTGGAGGCCTTTGTCCAGCAGTAGACCTCTATAGGCTGAAGAAGAAGAAGAAGAACCAGCAACTTACCTGTCTATCTTTTTAATTCTTTAATGGCAACTGAGTCGTGTCGGCTATCTATTTTCTCTTGACCTTTAAATTAGGGTTCCCATTTTTAGGGTTCCGTTGCCAAATGGCAAAAAACGGAACCATTATAGATTCGTCATGTCTGTCTGTCCGTCTGTCCGTCCGTATGTCACAGCCATTTTCTTCCGAAACTATAAGAGCTATACTGTTGAAACTTGGTAGGTAGATGTATTCTGTGAATCGCCTTAAGAATTTGATGCAAAAATAAAAAAAAAATATAATAAATATTGGGGCTCCCCGTACTTAGAACTGAAACTCAAAATGTTTTTTTTCATCACACACATACGTGTGGGTTATCTATGGATAGATCTTCAAAAATGATATGGAGGTACCTAAAATATTTTTTTTTCTAAACCGAATAGTTTGCGTGGCAGACGCTACCAAAGTGGAAAAAAGTTGGTCCCCCCCCCCTCTCTAACTTCTAAAATAAGAATTCTATAAAAAACTACCAACGAAAATTGTTTTGAACGAGATCCAGTAAGTAGTTTTCTTTTTTTAATACCTCGTAAATCGTGAACCGCTTCAACATCATCATTTCAGCCGAAAGACGTCCACTGCTGGACATAGGCCTCCCCCGAGGTTCTGCACGACGACCGGTCCTGCGCCTGCCGCATCCAGCGGTTTCCCGCGACCTTCACCAGGTCGTCGGTCCACCTTGTCGGGGGCCTACCCACGCTTCGTCTTCCGGTGCGTGGTCGCCACTCGAGAACTCGTCGGCCCCATCGGGCATCGGTCCTACGGGAAATGAGCCCAGCCCACTGTAAACCGCTTATTACCGCGTAATCTTTCATACAAATAACTTAAATCCTTTAATTTCATAAATCAATGGTACGGAAGGGAAAAGGCGTAGTCACACGTTGTCAAGGTGCTACGGTAGGTAGGTATATGTAACGTGTGACTACGCCTTTCCAAACATGAAAATATATCTCTAAATGGTGAATATTGTATACTTCAGAATAGTATTGTATGGCATTATTGTCAATTTACAACGAAGACATCTTGGTAGAGTCTACTGTTGTTGTTGTTGTATGTGTGTCTGTGTGTTGTGTGTGTGTGTTGTGTTGTTGTGTACTGTGTGTGTTGTGTGTGTGTGTGTGTGTGTGTGTGTGTGTGTGTGTGTGTGTGTGTGTGTGTGTGTGTGTGTGTACTTGCAACTACATTAGCAACTTTGTTCAGTTCAGTATTCTGAAAATCTTGTTTTATACTTTTTCAGCGTCGTTTTTTGTCGTAGTTGGTTTTTAGTTTTATTACTTTTTATTGATTAATAAAGGAGGTTTATTAATTAATTATTATTTTTTCACTATCCAGGTAAACTGTTAAACTACGTACTTAGTTGGATTTGTCGATTCAACTTAATGTTTAATTTTATCAAATATTACTAACATTTTCTTACATCTTTTCAGATTCTTAGTATAATTCGGTGAAAATTAATATTGAAGCTAGCGTATAAATCTATTAAATATAAGTGTTACTTAATTGGCGATTCAAACAAAAGCCATGAGCAAAACGTATAAACAAAAAAAGTTGCGTCAACTTATTGCATCAACTTTACTACGAGGCATAAATTAATTAAAGTTTTCACAATACCTTAACATTTTAGTTTGTTACCCTAGCAGTTTAACGACAAGTGTTATTGGTACAATACCATGTTAGTTATTATGATTGATTTAGCAATCAGATCAAGTTAGACAGCGTGTTTGCCGCAGCCGTCGATCTTTGAACTCCGTAATAGTCAGTTAAATGTTAGTAGGTAGGTAACTAAAATTTGATTTAATTTAAAAGTATGTAATGATGATACAATTTTGATAAGCTTAGGCGAATAATTAGCCGAGAGAGAATGAAAGTTAGTGGGAAGAGAGAATTTCATTTTCGATAGCTTAAAATACAAGTTAAAAAATTGGGAGTTTAAAGGTCAAGAGAAAATAGATAGTCGACACGACTCAGTTGCCATTAAAGAATTAAAAAGATAGACAGGTAAGTTGCTGGTTCTTCTTCTTCTTCCGCCTATAGAGGTCTACTGTTGGACAAAGGCCTCCCCCAAGGCGTTTATTTCTTTGGGGAGGTTTGCCATAATCCCCACGCTAGGCAGGCGGGTTGGGGATTGCAATAATATGATATTCCATAGGAGAAGCGCTGCTACCCGCTTCCTTGGTCCCCTTAGTCGACTCTTACGGCACCCACGGGAGGATATGGGTTGGTACTATTCTAAGCCCGGTATCACACAGGCAGTTGCTGGTTGGAATACGCAAATGGAATGTTCCAGTTCATCTTCCCTGTTTAAATAGCTTTGAAGGGTGGGTTCAGAAGATGTCTTTTGTAACTTCTGAGGTTTCTAATTCACACATAATGTTTAAGTATAGAGTCACAATAAGTGGGCGTCAATATTTCTTGCGCAGCATTTTATACGCAGAAATGCCAACAGCCTAATAAATCACGGTTCATACGAGGCATTGATAAATTATGTCATTGTTGTCAAGAATGTGGTGGTAATACTTACCAATTAAGGTATATAATAATAATTATTTGTATCTTTGGTGAAATTGTATTTATAGTGCGGATGCATTAATAATACGTATTACTGCTGTTTTATTACAAAGACATCCACAATACTTATTACTGCTGTGTTTTATAGCAAAGACATTCAGGTACCGTGTCAAGTTCACAGATAGCTTTAAATCAAATATACATTCAGATACACTTTTATGGATATTTATTACGAGCGTCTAGCTTTTAGTAGTAGGTATTTAATTTGCCTACGTTTGTTGCAATTTTTGTTTTTGGCGAAGCCATAGAAGATTCCAGGATATCATTCAGGTATCATTTGCTACAAGAAATAATCAATCAAAAACAAAATAATTTAACATTTTTTTAATAGTAATAGTATTATCATATATACATTTGGTAATAATAAAAATTAAATAACAAAGTCTAATTAACCAAGGAGCGACGCTACGACCGCAGATGGGACGGCTCCACCGGGTCCCTGATCGATCTCTGGTTTGAAACCTTCGTCATCAGCGGTGTAGGTGACACGGTAGGTGACACCATCGGGTCCTACCCATGTATAGGACCCAGAAACGGCGATGCTTTCGTCTTCCCTGCCTTCGTTGATGAGTCTTGACTGCTGTTCTGCTCCAGTACCGTCAGTTTGGCTAAAGCTGAAAAATAAATATTGGTGTTAGCATAGGGATTTAATTCTATCTATAACTTTCAAAAATATCAATGTTTTTTCAATATTTCTACGCACACAGTCTTGTTTTAGGTTATTACTAATTTGTGTCTGTTTGATGACTATTATTCACTTCAATGCAATAGGTATTCGTATAGTATTGGATTTAAAAGTACATAAATATTACACGAACACGCTATCCATCCACATCCTCACATATGTCCATTAGGAAAGACTTGATCTTAAAATTTTTTTAGGGTGATAAGCATTTTAGTAATTTGTTCTGAGACAATCTGTGAACAAAAGTGGGTAGAGCATAATTTATAGCAAGTCAAACCTGTATCTGTAGTTTCCATCGTTGTTATCATTTTCATAGGTGAGAATCTGTACGTCGTCTTGAGGGTAGTTTATCCTTGGGGGAGGGGCAGCCACCGCCACGGCAACCAAGCACAGAGCTACGATCTGTAAGTAAATAAATGTATGAAATTAATGCTTAGCACCTTACTATATCCAAGAACTCTTTAAAGATAACCAAGTATAAGGTCTTCTATATTATTTTCGGGTATTGTATCTACTAAGATACAGTACTGAACTTTATGAATTGAACGAAATTGTGATATTGTATAAAGATAATAAAAAATTTAACAATTAATTCAATTTTTGACGTAAGTGTTTAGATTTAAATATGTGCCCGGTTGATTGGTTCGTCCTAATAACAAGGAATTTGAACATAACTGACAAAAGGTGTTCGTAATATAAGGTTGTCCCCAGCTTAACCCTTCGCGAAATACAGTCGTGATGTTATTTTATTGTTGACATAAATCCCGAAGCACTGAATCTTTTTCTATGGAATCAAATTTAAGCGTAAAAGAATATGCATAGTGAATTATATTTAAACTGTAGTTCTGATGTAAAACTTTTATGTTACACGCGATATAGGTTTTTTTAATTTTTAATTATTTTGGAATGTTTTATGTATCACTGAAATCACTTTTAAAAGTTGCGAAATTAAAAAAATAAATTTCGCGAAAAGTACATATCCGAACTGCTTTTTATCTTTAACTTTTTTTTTATGGACATATATTTTCCACCACTAAACACTGTTTTACACAAAATACACAAATAAAACGAACCAGTTTCATGTTTGAAGTGCTGATTTTACGGATGAATACGACGAAGTGACGAATCTCACTTGAAATTCGGTCTTTATATCTAGCACAAGTTTTGATTTGATTTTATGCTAAAGTAGTACCAGTAGAAGGTGAACCGCTTGACATATACCTAATATAATTTTATTCCCTTAATGTAGTGAATTTACAAATCTTTAAAGAATAACCTTACTTCATATATCAGAATGCTGATTAGAGAATACTAATTAGTGTGACGATATTTTTTTTTTAATGTTGGCAATGATGTTAATTAATCATTCTTTGAGAATTGGTCCTAGGTGAAAACGTTAATAATAGATAACGAAATTTTATCGAACTTTATCGAGACTACATGAGAAAAAAGATGGGCTTTTTGGGATAAATCCCGTGATTTTATGTTTTTTAACGTAATTTTGCTAAATTACCTTGAGACAATTATGAAATACTTCCGAATGCCAAATGTCTAAATTGAGCTATTAGCTTTGAGGTTGCGGCAGCAAATGGTTCTTTGCTTGCAATCAATGCTGATTTTTCATAATACAAAAATATTCGGTTAAAATTAACTTTATCGTGTGCGGGAGTTTTGTTGTTTATGGAAATAAATTTTCCGGAGAAGTGATTATCATTTTCTACTAATAATTGAAATCAATTTGATGACACTATTAAAAACTATAGAATCTGTGAGTACAAAAACAGCTTTCATCCTCATCAAATGCCAAGTTTATGCCCCGTTTATATTGTGTTATTATGGGTCTTGTTCCAGCATGCACATTGAAGACAGTGAATTTATGATCTCTCCTTTCCATTTTTGTGGAGATGACGCACAAATGCCGACTTTTCTGACCTGCATCTTAAATTTAAAAAATAATATGTAAAACTGCTGCATTCATAAAATACTGCAGCATACGTTAGTATAATAGTAGAAGACATTACTGAAGCCAATAAAAGAATAAATACTTACATGAAAAATACCCATCTCGTTGGGAAAGTCGCACTTTTCTTGTCTTTTCTTGTGTGTCTTTTCTTGTGGTCTCTTTGCATCTCTCTTTGCCCATAGTTCGCGTCTTGATACTGGCAGTGCTACTCCACCTAATTTACCTCATTGCGGAGCTTCAATGCCGGAGGTTCGCATTAGGAACAAGGAGGTCCTGAGAGCACTGTGTCGTCTGGACGTTAATAAGGCTAGTGGTCCAGATGGTATACCAGCGATTGTTCTTAAGGCATGTGCGCCCGAGTTGTCTCCTGTATTGACGCGCCTGTATCGCCTCTCATTTAGGACTGGTATAGTGCCCAAATCCTGGAAGCTTGCCAACGTGCAGCCCGTGCCCAAAAAGGGTAGTCGTGCCGATCCTACCAACTATCGGCCGATTTTGGTAACCTCCATACTCTGCAAGATTATGGAGCGTGTATTGAATTCGCGCCTCTTGGCTTACCTGGAAGGTAACGATCTCCTCAGTGACCGACAGTACGGTTTTCGGCGCAATCGGTCAACTGGGGACCTACTAGTGTATGCCACCCACTTGTGGGGCGAGGCCCTCGAGAGAAATGGGGAAGCGATTGCCGTCTCCCTTGATGTCTCGAAGGCCTTCGACCGGGTATGGCACGCTGGCCTTTTGAGTAAGCTTCCAGCGTACGGCGTTTCCGCTGGCCTGACTGGCCGGGTTAAAGACTTCCTGACTGAACGGTCCCTCCGAGTTGTTGTCGACGGATGCTCATCGGAGCCCATGTCGACCAATGCCGGTGTTCCTCAGGGGTCTGTTCTCTCTGCAACTCTGTTCCTGATGCATATTAATGATCTGCTGATGCCCGGTATCTATGGGTATGCAGATGACAGCACAGTTGTGGAGAGATATCTGCCGGAAGCTCGGGCTAGTAAGGAGGCAATCTGGTCCGAAAGAGAGGCTATGGTCGAGCGTACGAGTGCTGCACTACAGGCAGTCTCCGAATGGGGCAAAGCCAATCTTGTAGCATTCAATGCCGCCAAAACACAGGCGTGTCTTTTCACCACCAAAAGGAGCCCGTTCACCTTGGCTCCTACTTTTCAGAATGTATCCTTGGAGTGCACCAACCGCCTTCAGCTTTTGGGAGTAGAGATTTCCTCGAACCTTAACTTTGGGCGGCTCATTGAGTCCAAGGCCAGGGTGGCTGCTAGAAAACTTGGCGTTATCGCAAAGGTCCGGCGGTACTTCACACCGGGGCAGCTTCTAATGTTGTACAAAGCACAGGTCCGCTCGTGTGTGGAGTACTGCAGCTACATTTGGGCTGGTGCTGCGAAATGTCACCTGGATACTTTGGATTCAGTGGAGAGGCGTGCGAAGAGGCTGATTGGCGACCCAGACTTAACTCGAAACGGTCTCCAAAGCCTGGAGCACAGGCGTAGAGTAGCCAGCCTTTCGGTCTTCTATAGGTTGCATTCCGGTGAGTGTGCAAGGGAATTGCATGATTTAATTCCCCCATCACCGTTCCACCATCGGACGACCCGTCGTACGGCGAGTTTCCACCCTTACGTTGTTGATACCACTGCGACCCGGACGAAGCGTTTCGCTTCCTCTTTTATACCGCGTACATCGAGGGACTGGAACAATTTGCCAGCGGCGGTGTCTCCGTCGGACTACAATTTGAGTCTTCAAGACTCAAATTACAATTTGAGTGTCTTCAAGGCTAGAGTGAATAGGTTCTTAATAAACTAGCGCGCTTTACCATCAATGATCGCATCACTGCTTACCATCAGGCGGGATTGCGGTCAAGCGCTTGTTTATGACTTATAAAAAAAAAAAAAAACTGACACTTATCTGGCAATTGATTTTTTACTCAGTTCTATTATCATTTATCTGTTAATACTAAGGCACCAGAGAATATTTTCTTTCATTGACGCGTAAGCTTGTTAGCTATACAGAGTAAAGCGAATTACTGAATTCATGAAATGCACTGTTTACAATTAGATACATACCATCATCATTTTAGCCATAAGTTGTCAATTTCAATTTTGTAGAATAATAATGCTCATGTAGCACATTTTAATTATCCTCTAACGGTAGATAATATATACATATATAATTAAAAACACGAGAAAAATTAAAATTACTGTTTTTATTGCATGCGCGCTCACAACAATAGGGTTTTTGACCGCGCATGCAATAAAAATGTTTACAAACTAATTATTAAAGGTCCAATGATCGTTAATTTTATGAGGCTTAGGATTTTGTTAGAAAATAATTTATAATTTATCATTATTTTATTCAAGGCCTTTCTGGTGGGCCTTTCCATTCCTCTTTGAAGGTCTAAATAATAAAGTCTATACTTACTAAAAGCCGTATATTATAAGAAGACGATATACGATACTCGAAAAGCTCTCGAAAAACTCATAGCAATTTATTCAAAAATTATGCAAATGTACATTTATGTTAATCGCTAAGAGATACCTAACACGCGGAACTCGAACTCTGTAGTAGCATTTCTATCACTACTCTGTATATTTTTGTGTGTAGGTATCTTTTTGTTACATTATAGTAGCAGTAGTGTCATGATAGTCATGATAATTTCAGCTGAAAGATACTACTTTACAAAGGCGTCCCGCAAGAACCAGCACTTAGACCGGCTTTGTGCTTCCTGAGTTACTTAGCGTATTCCTGCTGCTTTCACAAGGTAATTCAGTATTTTTTTTTTCACTTAGATAATCATCAAACGACCGCATCATCAACGCTCTGGAGCAGGGGGGTAAATGACGATTTAAATTATCTCAGTTCAGTATTTGTTTTGATGCTGATACTGACGTCACATGGATTCTACATCTCGTAAGCAGAGTTTTCCATGCAACTAAGCATACATACAACTTCCCAACATCAACCGTTCGGCAAGTGCCCGCCAGACATAACACCCGTCTGGCCTTCCTTCTTTATGGAGGTTGAGTGAACTATACACCCTATATTCCTCTCATTACTCTTAAGTTTCAATAAAACTACTATGATATTATGATGTTGATGACTAATGATAAAAATGTAAGTATTCATCCTCTTATTACGTTTGACCTATTTGTACAAGAGTTATTATGTAAAAATGTCATGATGTTAATAAAAAACATTTTTTTTTTGTTCTCTTCTTTCCGTACTACTTGAACGGAAAAGGCAAAGGCAAGATTCGCCATACAGCCTGGACTTTAGTAAATTTATCCTTTTCTATTTTTCTTGAAAAAGTTTATCCTTTTCTATTTCTCTACTTTCCCTTTATATATCTTCTACAGTGTTTTTGATATAGTTAAACAGAGCAAAGAAACATCGTGAATTTTTAAGTAGATCTGGTAAGGAGCGCGGGACGTTTTCAGTGGTTTTATAAATTTTTAGCAAGTTGTTAATGAAAATTAAACGTTGAAGTGAGAAATGGGTACACTCAAAAAATATATGATTTAAGGATTGACTTGAAGCGTTGCAGAACGTACATGAAGAGGAGGAGATCATGTTCATTCTGTGTAGATGTTCATTAAACCGTCCGTGTCCAATACGCAATCTGCATATCACTGTGTAGAATTTTCGATGTATGAAGCTGTCTTTAACAAACCACGGCTTTTAAATAGTTGTGTTAATATTGTGATACCAGGAACCTTTTGTTTCTAAAGATTCGTCCCAATGCTGCATCCATTTATTTGTCAAAATTTCCTTAAGAATGTCTACACAGTCTGTGTCTGGGATTTTCAGTTTTTTAACAGGTACATTATCAGAAGTGTTAGAAATGAGTTTTGCAAAAGCATCTACTTCTTCGTTGCCGCAAACTCCAATATGAGAGGGAGTCCAAAATAAAATTATATTTTTCCCGTCATCGACCAGTTCATTATATTTTTCTCTTATGCTATAAATGATGTAATTAGTCTTGGCAGAAAAAGAAGGATTAGATAAAGCTTGCAGTACACTCATGCTATCAGTTACCACAATCCAATTACTATCATTAGATTTTCCAATATAATATAAAGCAGCTAATATAGCACTTGCCTCTGCTGAATATACACTAGCTTGTTTTGGTAGCTTCGAACCATGACCAATTTTAGTTTGAGTGTCATAAAAAGCCATATATACATTTTTATCGTTTTTTGCTCCATCTGTGTACAGCTGTTTGTAATTAGCCCATGTCTTCAGCTCATTATAAACATCATATTTACAAGAAAGTTTACTTTTTATAACTATATTCATTTCCATAAATTTACTCCTATATACACCTTTATAGCATGACAACTTATCACTAGTATATACGTCACTATCTACAACTATTTTTAAAATATTCTCTTTGTAATTACCAAAATAAGAAGCGAAATTAAAATTTATTAACTTTTTTTTAAGTAAACTGTTATCTAAAGAAAATAATTTTAATAAAAACTTACAATTAAGAAATTCAAGACGTATATACAAGGGGGGTAGATTGCATTCTACCTGAATAGAATTAATTGGCGATGTATTTATAGCGCCAAGAATAATACGCATATTTATGTTTTGTACTTTTTCAAGTTTTTCAACATACTTTTTATCAAATGCAAAACAGAAGAATGCGTATTCGAAATGACTCCGAACCAAAGCTTTGTAAAGCATAAGTAATATTTTGGGGTCTGCACCCCACTGAGTTCCGACAAGAGATTTCAAAACGTTAGTAGCTCTTAAAGACCGTTCTATTAAGCAATCAACATAAGCTTTCCAAGATAAGTTTTGTTGAAAAAGGACTCCTAGAAACTTAGCAGAAGAATCTAAAGGAAGACTTTGTTCGTTATAAAGTATATTAAAATTTGAAGTATTAATGTATCTTTTTCTAAATATAACTATTTTTGATTTGCTGGGACTTACATCTAAATTTAAGTAATTAAAGTGAATTTGCAATTTTGTAAGAACTGAATTTAACTTACATTCTAAAGATTGAAGGCTGGTTCCTTTTGAATATATAACTAAATCATCAGCAAACTGCAAATTAACAATGATAGGATCTGGTCCCAATATTTGATTCAATCTATAAATATACAAAATATACAATAACGGACTTAAAATTCCTCCTAGGCAAACACCTTTGTGAGAAAGTCGAGGACCATACAATTTGTTACTATCTTTCACATATACCTGTCTACCATTCAGAAAAGTGTAAATCTAATGTACAATTTTACATGGGATACCCAAAGATGATAATGTAGTTGCTAGGATGGATAAGTTAACGTTGTTAAATGCTCCGACTATGTCGAAAAACACACACACCAGTAAGCTATTTTCATTTAATGATGTTTGTATGTCAGTATGTAGGCACCCTATACTTTCACGTGCAGAACGGCCGCGTCTAAATCCGAACTGATTATGAGGTAGTAGAAAATTACTTTCAATGTAGAACTCTAAACGTTGTTTTAATAATTGTTCAAATATTTTACTTACACATGAAGTCAGAGTTATTGGACGGTATGAATCAGAACAGTCCTTGGTTTTATTTGGTTTTATAACAGGATTCAAAAAGTCAACCTTCCAGCTATCTGGGATAGTGTTATTTTTCCAGAGGTCGTTAAGTATTGTGAGAAGAATGTTTATGCTAGACTGATTTAGAGTTTTTAGCATTCTATAGGATATAAAGTCTAATCCGCATGCTGTATCTTTTCTGGACTTTATAGCTGCAACCAATTCAGATAAAGAAAAGGGAGATGTCAGATAAAGATTGTTTCTACTATCTAACTCGCTGGTATTGAAATTAGAAGATGTATCTGAGGGCAATGGTGGAGCATCTACAAAGTCAGGTGTGTACTTTCTTAAAATATCGTTAATCCAAGTTGGAATTTCAGAGTCTTGACTATTTCGAGTGACATAACTTTTATTAAATTTACGCATGGTTTCCCATATTTTGGATATAGGTGACAATCTATTAATATTAGAACAATATTCTTTCCAACTAATGCTTCTCTCATTTTTTTATAACCAACTTCTTTAAAGCTTGAAGTTTTTTAAAATTTACGTAGTTTTCAAGGGAAGGATTAGACTTAAATTGAATGAAAGCTTTTTTGCTGTTTTCTACGGTATTTGAGCAACGCTCATTCCACCAAGGGACGAAATTCGATTATTTAGTTTTTTGTTTGAAGAAGAGACTAAAACGGAACGCGTATCATTACTATCGACAGCTGATGCTACGTCGACAGAAATGTTATATTGATTGATATTGGTATTTAATCTGTGATGTTTTTGTTTACATTTTTTACTAGGAACTGATAAATCAATAGCTGATCTAAGTAACTTACAAAACTCAAAATAAGAGTTAAGAGGGGGTATAAAGGTAAATTGTTGATTTTAGATTTGATTTTTAGAGTCCATAATAAGCTACAAATTATTTGGTTTTTCAAATATAGATATTACATTATATTTGAGAGAGACTGGTCTGAGTGAAAACATGAAATTATAATATTTTCTCGATAGAAAAAAATCACAAAGTTGCATCTAGTTTTCAACTAAATTCAATTTATTTTCAAAATTATGCCTATTATTGTGTCAATATTTTAATGCACAATATAAAATTATATTACCGAGGGACTGTATTAGGGATTTCATAAAATATTGTATATTTTACGAGTAATTATAAAAAAACTGGTTTGCCGCTTACTACGTTCTTATTCCGCGCAGAACACTCTCGTTCTGTTTCGCCTGGTACATGCGTTACAAGCATGTTTTGTTTCATTGATCAGTTGCGATCGCTCCGTTGAGACGAGAGGACTGTGCTTCTGTGCTCCGTACCCGTGAAAATACTTTGACGAAATTATGGCAAACGAAAAAATCAAAAAACCGCTCTAAAAGAGAAAATAAGGAATTAAAACGTCAACTCATGGCTAATTGTCAAAGGGTTGTTTATTAATTTTAATTTTTGTATGTGTAGGTTTTAATACGCACTGGAGTAATGGTGGCCAAATAGTATATGCAAAATAAATCGATACCCTGACCATTCGCTTGTTGACGGGAGTTTACTTTGCGGTTTGTTTGGTTTATAGGTGCTCAACTACAAAAAAATATATTTTATAGTAAGTATTTGTATGAATTCGAATTATTTTTGATGTATAAATATAAACGAATAGACATAAACGGAGCCATAGTACGCTATATAGATAAAAAGGAAAAAAGTAGAAGATTTTCATAAAAATACTACTAAATTAATTTGAATAAAAATACTTACAAGTATATGAAATTAATTATTTGAAACGTTTTTAGTGAGATAACCCCTATATTAAGGTAGCCATGACACTTTTTTTTATGACGTTTGATTGCAGGCGACTTTGACAGTTCTATTTTCCCGTTGTGTTCGTGTCTAGTGTGGATTTGAGTTTATTGTGTTTATTTAATGGGCCGTAAAAATACGATCTTTATAAGGTTTTTTTTCATTTCATTTTTTAACAGATCTACCTTTACGCCTTTGAACGAACTTGATCCGAATTGTGATGAACTTTTGAACCAAAATGGTACGTAATTATGCTATTTTAATATTTTTTGCTATGGGTAAAATATTATAAATATAGTTGGTAAGTTATCTGTAAATATGCCATTTCTCAAAAGCACCTTATGGAAAAGAATGTTACCCAAGCAAACTAAGTAAAGACTTACATCAGTCATAGTTACATTATACATAACACCAGTACATCTAGATCTGTGGAAAGCTTAATTCATACCTAGTTTTTTCTGATTTTAGTACCATTATGATATAACAAACATTTGATTCCACAGTAAAAGTCACACACAATGATAAACTGTAAAACCTAATCCATACATAATTATTACAATTTTCGTTTGATTTCAGAAATATTGAACCACGAGTGTATAATCGGGCAAAGTTAGGTACGAAGAAAAAGAAAACTAATGAAAAAACAGCGGAAAATATATATGACGTTAGTGAACGACTCGTAATAAACAAAGTGTATTTCTTTGAAAGACTTAAAATTATTTCAAATCATGCTCCTTAATTTGGCTGTTACCTATCCAACTTTAAAATCACTGGCGAAACAAAAGTTGGTTTATATTCTAAATTGAAACTTTTTTGTAATATATATAAAGCTACTTACTTTTATTATAAACACAAAACCTTCAACTTAGATATTAATACAGCAGCAGTTTCTGGTATCACAAACGCTGGCATTGGTTTGGAACAATTTCAAGGACTGTGTACAGCAATGAATGTTTAATAAACATCATAATCAAATTTCTGAAGAATGGGGAAAACGGCTAACGAAACTATCATAGCCGCGGCTGCAGTGGAAGAAGGCAAGGTAAAAGATGGCATAGCGGTAATCGATGTAATTGCTGATGGTTGCTGGTCTAAGCGGTCTTACAATATTAATTATGCGGCACTATCTGGAGCAGCAGCTATAATCGGAAGACAGTTCGTAGAAGTTTTATTTTTAGAAGTAAAAATCAAATAATGTTGTATCTGTAGTCGTGCACAAAATAAAGGTAGAGCAGCAAAAGAACACGTATGTGTATATAGATCAATAAATAACAATAAACCATAAAATAGTAAAAAATAACGAACGTGTAAAAAATATTGAAAGTAACTAGCGCGCTTTACCATCAACGATCGCACCACTGCTTACCATCAGGCAGGATTGCGGTCAAGCGCTGGTTTATACTTAATTTATAAAAAAAAAATATTTTACAGTATAAAAATAAATGATTATTAACTTTTCGTTTTATTTATGCACCACAGTCTACTACTAAATTTCCATAGTGATTTTTTATGTTTGAAGTAGGTACATACACATTCTTCACCTCATCCATCAAGCAAATAACAGGATTTCTAGTAAAAAAAAAAAAAACAGAAACAAATTAATAACAACTAAATAGTCATCATCATCATCATCCCAGCGTTAATCCCAGTCGCATCCGAAGCCTTTTTCAGCTTTGGAGTCTGGGGTCCACTTTACCAGTCCAACTGCTGATATGGCTAAACTTTGACATTTTCCGTGAAGCAACTGCCGTCTGACCTCCACAACCCGAAGGCGACATCAAAGCATTGCAGTTAGACGAATTGTTGGACTTTTGAGGGCTCCAACAACCCGTAACGACTGCCACTAGATATTCGTATGGCAACCGGGACTAACGGCTTAACGTGCTTTCCGAGGCATGACCAGACCAGTGCAAATATTCATATTCATGCATACAAATACTTGCACTGTGCGGGATCGAACCCGCGCGACCTTGCGCAGCGACCGCGTCCGCTACCGCTACGCCACGGAGGCTGTCAAAATTAATTGTTCAAAATAACAACTAAATAGTAAAACGTTTAATTATACCATTACTTCCCTTTCGCTTTATTTGTCACTAACTGCTGTCTGCGACTTCTTACGCCATGACTTTTTGAATAAAACCATGACATATTTTATTAAAAATTTATATCCGCTATTTCGGATTTCAAATTGTATGTTATGTTCGTAATCAGCACCCTAAAAACCTCGGCCTGGTTGTATCTTGTATCCTAAAAAGTAATTTAATGTCCATCAGATAGATTTATATAAAATATTGAACACGTATTTTTTATTTTTTCTTTCATTCTAATACTTAGGAAGACATATTGATTTGAAATGTCGCATGTCATCACGCCGTGGTAAATTTTTTACCACGTAATTAGCCCCCACTCCGTAACTTTAATACGCTATATCTCAGTAGTTTTTGGTAATATCGACAAAATAAAAAATAAGGGTCTTAATTTTCTTTATTATCTTTATGAGGGACTAAATATTTTTTTGATTTTCATACCTTGGATACATCCCTATTACTTATTTTCTAAAATCTATACCCTCCATCTTGAATATTTTTTATCATAACTATAGAAGACTAGCAAAAAATACTATTTTAATCAATGCTTTGAGTTGCGCTTAGCCAAGTCTTACCGAAAAAATAAAATTAACAGTATGATTACATTACATACCTTTTCGTTATAATTTAAAAAAATATTTTGTTTGTTGTTTAGTTCAAAGTACAGACGGATAATCCGACTCGCACTTTGCCAATTTTTATCTGACCTTTTTGCGTTTACTGTGTACTCGTAAATCAAAACATGGCGTGGGTAACGTTTTCGATGCGTTGGACGAGTGCGGGGCGTGTGAAGCGCGCGGGTGAAATCCGATTTTTTTCTAGCTTTATACGCCCTCTTAAGAGGGTCATCTGAATCCACAACAAAATTTCTCAAGTTATCATTTACTAATTTAGTGTAATATTCCCAATTAACTAAACGAAAGTTGACATGTACTGGTAAGTTAGATGCGACGGACGCGTAATGTGATGATTGTGAAGAAAGCTGTGAATGTTGATGAAAAATTTGAATCGAGGTTATCGTAGGAAGATGGTAATTTCATCGTTTACAAACCAATCACAGTTCAAAGCAATACTGGGACTGACCAAGGTTAGATCTAAGCCGTTCGGTTTCCAAGAGTTAGTACCAACAGTTGTCGGTTGAGCGTCGTTTAATAAAACCAAGTCGCATTTTTCCAGACAATCCAATATCTCTCTACCTCGGGCATCCACTGAATGGCAGCCCCAAATAGTGTGATGTGCATTGAAGTCACCAGCAGCATAGACTGGTTTTGGTAAGCTACTTACTACTATCTTTAAATTTTTGTAATATGAAATCTAGGAGTACTATTATTCGGACAATAAATAGAAACTATAGATAATAAGTTATTATTAATTTTAACCTGTACAGTACACAACATCCTGTGGGTTCTGTTGTGGAGCTGCGCACGCGGCGGCAACCAAAGCAAGAACTATAAACTGAAAAGAAAGGATTTCCGTTAATTGGTTTTCACAGTTCACTTTCACTTTACGAGCCATGACGTCACGGGACTAACCAATTTCATTTTCTTTATTGTTTGCGCACGTTGTTGTTAACACACGTTGCTGCAGGCTGCGTTGACTAGTGTTCCCCACGAGAGCTGCTGAATCTTGTGTTATACGGTAATACAAACCATCCAGCCTAGCTATCGTGTTGCAACGTGGTATTAGAAGAAATACTTATGTTGGTATATAAGAGAAGCGCTTGGATACGTAATCATCACACAAGTCAAGTATTCTCTGAGGAAGACAGCCGCAAACAATAAAGAAAATGAAATTGGTTAGTCCCGTGACGTCATGGGTCGAGAAGTGAAAGTGAACTGTGAAAACAAATTAACAGAAATCCTCTCTTTTCAGTTTATAGTTCTTGGTTTGGTTGCCGCCGCGTGCGCAGCTCCGCAACAGAACCCACAGGATGTTCAAATAGTGCGATATGATAACAACGTTGGAATCGACTCTTACAATTTCGCGTAAGAAACTGCTCCATATTGAAAATGGAGAACAAAGGGAACAAAACACAATTTAAAAAACTATAAATTATTTTTTTACAGGTGGCAGACGTCAGATGGATCAAAACACGAGGAACAAGGCCAGCTAAAGAATCAGGGCACAGACAATGAGGCCATTGCCGTGCAGGGACAGTACGCGTGGGTCGGACCTGACGGCATCTTATACACCGTCACCTACACCGCCGATGAAAATGGCTTCCAACCTCAAATTCAACAAATCCCTGCGGTCATTGCATCTCTCTTGGGTTAAAAACTCCATTAGAATAATTTAAGTCTCTGTAAATACTCCTGATGATGTGCATAATATTTATATACTGAGTCAATATATTGTATAAATGTACTGATTTTTATAACCATGTGTGATATTATTTTTCCTGGCAGATTTATTTTATTTTGTTTATTATACATTATTTTATCTATGCTATCTAATAATGTAGGCACCATCGTTTTCTCAACCCTAACTGGATCGAAATATTCTTCACGGAATGAATATTTGAAAGCACTACACAATATCTGCTAATTGTTTAAAGGTTTCAATTATGTTCCATTGCTGGGCAAAGGTCGCCTTTTCGATATTTTCCTGTAGATCTTTTTCTGTTCAGAAATGCTAAAGACCAATCATTAATGAGGTACCTACTTTATAATAGAGTAAAAAAATATAATACACAGAAAATAGTAACGCCCGGACATTTGATACAGTTCGGGGTGTGAATTTTTTTGGTCAGAGTTTATTAACAGAGAAATGCCCGATGGAATAACCCATCGGAAAAATCTACGAAATTGTAATACAAACTTAAGTCTCATATTTAACGAATTTTAGAATTCTTTTATTTCTGTCCATTTTAATTTTATAAAGATCTTTTGCGCTAAATTTCGTGCTAGCAAAGATACGCGGCCCAGGAGCTTTACTTTTCGTTAATAATTTAATCACCATCGCTCTCAGAACGGTGACGGGAAAAATCTTCTGAAAACGGCATATCTTAGAACAAAAAGTCGAAGGCATGTGATATTTACCAACCCGCACTGGGCCCGTGTGGTAGTTTATAATCTTCTTACAGAGAGCCAGTTACAGATTATTCAGTTCAGTTCAGTTAGGAAGTTCCTTCTTACAGTGAAAGATACTGAGGGCCGGTATCTCATTAGGCGAGAAGACTATAGGCTGATTATACATAATGCCATTTCATCTGGAACACTTAAATAAATAACTATGCAAGCTATTATGAATATTAAATGTTAGTTTCCTCAATCAGTGAACTGTAATGCAGTTCACTGATTGAGGAAACTAACATACTAACTCCTTGGACTGCAAACTTATATAATAGATAATTATGAGTCATTTCTTTTTTTTTTTGATTAACATCATCACATTTTTATATAATAACTTTTATACAAATAGGTCAAACGTAATAAGAGGATGAATAGTTACATTTTTATCATTACTTATCAACATCATAATATCATAGCAGTTTTATTGAAACTTTAGAGTAATGAGAGTAAGATAGGGTGTATAGTTCACTCAACCTCCATAGAGAAGGAAGGCCAGACGGGTGTTATGTCTGGCGGACACTTGCCGAACGGTTGATGTTGGGAAGTTGTATGTATGCTTAGTTGCATGGAAAACTCTGCTTACGAGATGTAGAATTCATGTGACTTCAGTACCAGCATCAAAACAAATACTGAACTGAGATAATTTAAATCGTCATTTATCCCCCTACTCCAAAGCAGTCGAGGTCGTTTGATGAATATCCAAGCAAAAAAAAAAAAAAAAATATTCTCAATGATCTTGTGAAAGCAGCAGGAATACGCTGAGTAACTCAGGAAGCACAAAACCGGTCTAAGTGCTGGTTCTTGCGGGACGCCTTTGTAAAGTAGTATCTTTCAGCTGAAATTATCATGACTATAAACACTACTGCTACTATAATGTAACAAAAAGATACCTACACACAAAAATATACAGACTAGTGGTAGAAATGCTACTACAGAGTTCGAGTTTCGTGTTAGGTATCTCTTAGCGATTAACATAAATACACATTTGCATAATTTTTGAATAAACTGCTATGAGTATATGCTTTTTGAGTATCATATATCGTCTTCTTATAATAAACGGCTTTTAGTAAGTATGGACTTTATTATTTAGACCTTCAAAGAGGAATGGAAAGGCCCACCATAAATACCTTGAATAAAATAATGATAAAATATAAATTATTTTCTAACAAAATCCTAATCCTCATAAAATTAACGATCAATGGACCTTTAATAATCAGTTTGTAAATATTTTTATTGCATGCGCGGTCAAAAACCCTATTGTTGTGAGCGCGCATGCAATAAAAATAGTAATTTTAATGTTTCATGGGTTTTTAATTATACAGTATGTTAAATAACAGAGGGCGTTCCTTAAACTCGTTAATATATATCATTAATAGATTAAAATAAAAATATCAGCATAGAAAAATAAGCATAAAAAAATCCGAATAAAAAAAATTCTAATTGGAAATAAATTTGAAACCTCCTGTTTTAAATCAAAATAGTAATCGTCATGTATAAATAAATTGCGACGTTGCCGTCTTTCATGTTCGCGTGTACAGTGTGTTTCTTTTACATGTCAATTTAAAATTTTTATTGAATATTTTCTTATTGGAAAAAATTTTAAAACATTTTGTTTCGAATGGAAATATTTTTTTTAGCATGTATGTATGCTATACTATTTCGGGTTAACGGGAACGCCCTCTGTTAGTTAACATACTCATATTTATCTACCGTTAGAGGATAATCCTAATATGATACATGAGCATTACTATTCTACAAAAATTGAATATTGTGCTTTTGGCCAAATGATGATGTATATATTAACGTAACATAAAGGGTATATACATAATAAAGGCATGGCATCTTTACATGGGTATCAGACGATATTGGAAGGGTTTTAATTCTATCTCTTTATGTTAGGAAGTTATGAGGGAAAACACCGCCTGTGATAGGCTACTATCATACTAGTCGCACAGAGATATTGATGACATTTATCGGATTTTGGTAAGTAACGTGATGGGTAACGAGTAGTTATTAACATATGTAGTGTGCTGCCACGTTTGTTATGATTTTATTTTAAGAAACACACGAAACCGAAAATTTGGTACCAATTTTTTGGGTATTTTATTTTGAGTTGAAACCCGTCCTATATCGTTTGATATCATCTAAAGATGCCATGCCCTTGGTATGTATATACCCTTTTTGTTACACGTTGTATATAATTCAATAATAGTTTTTATTTTTCATGAATTCAGTAATTCACTCTTACTTGTATAGCTTACGCGTGTGTGTATCTACGCGTCTATGAAAGAAAATAGACTGGTGCCTTATATATATATAAGAGTTATATATCTACCGTTAGAGCTGACCGTGATACCCATCACATTGTGATTATCCTCTTGACGCATTATTCTAAAATTGAAAATTGTCTTTAGTCAAAATGAGATGCTGGCTTAAACAGTGCATTATGAATTCAGTAATTGCTTATTTCTGAGCAATGCTTACGCGGGCCTATGAAAGAAAATATTTATGAACAGACATAGAATAAATATACCAGAAACAGTTACAAGAAAAATGCGACTTTCCTAACGATACGGGTATTTTTCATGTAGGTACTTACTTATTCTTTAATTGAAACGTATGCTGCAGTACTTTATGAAAGCAGCAATTTTACATATTATATTATGTGCATTGCACATTGAAGATAGTGAATTTATGATCTCTCCTTTCCATTTTTGTGGAGATAACGCACAAATGCCAACTTTTTTGACCTGGATCTTAAATTTAAAAAATAACATGTAAAATTGCTGCATTCATAAAATACTGCAGCATACGTTAGTATAATAGTAGAAGAAATTATTGAAGCCAATTAAAGAATAAGTACCTACCTACTTGAAAAATACCCGTATCGTTAGGAAAGTCGCACTTTTCTTGTAACTGACACTTTTCTGGTAGTTGATTTTATATTCAGTTCTATTATCTGTTCATACTAAGGCACCAGAGAATATTTTCTTTCATAGACGCGTAAGCTTGTTAGCT
Organism: Sesamia nonagrioides; assembly: GCA_017933935.1. NCBI lineage: Eukaryota > Metazoa > Arthropoda > Insecta > Lepidoptera > Noctuidae > Sesamia > Sesamia nonagrioides. Next base: position 44,769 of record JADWQK010002473.1, read on the forward strand.
ATACAGAGTAAAGCGAATTACTGAATTCATGAAATGCACTGTTTACAATTAAATACATACCATCATCATTTTGGCCAAAAGTTTTAATTTTCAATTTTGTAGAATAGTAATGCTAATGCGTTAGAGGATAATCCTAATGTGATACATGAGTATCACATTAGGATTATCCTCTAACGGTAGATAATATATATATATATATAAGGCACCAGAGAATATTTTCTTTCATAGACGCGTAAGATACACACACGCGTAAGCTATACAGAGTAAAGTGAATTACTGAATTCATGAAAAATAAAAACTATTATTGAATTATATACAACGTGTAACAAAAAGGGTATATACATACCAAGGGCATGGCATCTTTAGATGATATCAAACGATATAGGACGGGTTTCAACTCAAAATAAAATACTAAAAAAATTGGTACCAAATTTTTGGTTTCGTGTGTTTCTTAAAATAAAATCATAACAAACGTGGCAGCACACTACATATGTTAATAACTACTCGTTACCCGTCACGTTACTTGCCAAAATCCGATAAATGTCATCAATATCTCAGTGCGACTAGTATGATAGTAGCCTATCACAGGCGGTGTTTTTCCTCATAACTTCCTAACATAAAGAGATAGAATTAAAAAACCCTTCCAATATCGTCTGATACCATGTAAAGATGCCATGCCTTTATTATGTATATACCCTTTATGTTACACGTTGTATATACCATCATCATTTTGGCCAAAAGCTTCAATATTCAATTTTGTAGAATAGTAATGCTCATGTATCATATTAGGATTATCCTCTAACGGTAGATAATGCCAGTATGTTAACTAACAGAGGGCGTTCCCGTTAACCCGAAATAGTATAGCATACATACATGCTAAAAAAAATATTTCCATTCGAAAACAAAATGTTTTAAAATTTTTTCCAATATGAAAATATTCAATAAAAATTTTAAATTGACATGTAAAAGAAACACACTGTACACGCGAACATGAAAGACGGCAACGTCGCAATTTATTTATACATGACGACTACTATTTTGATTTAAAACAGGAGGTTTCAAATTTATTTCCAATTAGAATTTTTTTTATTCGGATTTTTTTATGCTTATTTTTCTATGCTGATATTTTTATTTTAATCTATTAATGATATATATTAACGAGTTTAAGGGAACGCCCTCTGTTATTTAACATACTGTATAATTAAAAACACATGAAACATTAAAATTACTATTTTTATTGCATGCGCGCTCACAACAATAGGGTTTTTGACCGCGCATGCAATAAAAATATTTACAAACTAATTATTAAAGGTCTATTGATCGTTAATTTTATGAGGATTAGAATTTTGTTAGAAAATAATTTATATTTTATCATTATTTTATTCTAAGTATTTATGGTGGGACTTTCCATTCCTTTTTGAAGGTCTAAATAATAAAGTCTATACTTACTAAAAGCCGTTTATTATAAGAAGACGATATACGATACTCAAAAAGCATATACTCATAGCAGTTTATTCAAAAATTATGCAAATGTACATTTATGTTAATCGCTAAGAGATACATAAGACGGAACTCGAACTCTGTAGTAGCATTTCTACCACTAGCCTGTATATTTTTGTGTGTAGGTATCTTTTTGTTACATTATAGTAGCAGTAGTGTTTATAGTCATGATAATTTCAGCTGAAAGATACTACTTTACAAAGGCGTCCCGCAAGAACCAGCACTTAGACCGGTTTTGTGCTTCCTGAGTTACTCAGCGTAATCCTGCTGCTTTCACAAGGTCATTGAGTATATATATATATATTTTTTTTTTTGCTTGGATAATCATCAAACGACCTCTACTGCTCTGGAGCAGGGGGATCAATGACAATTTAAATTATCTCAGTTCAGTATTTGTTTTGATGCTGATACTGACGTCACACGAATTCTACATCTCGTAAGCAGAGTTTTCCATGCAACCAAGCATACATACAACTTCCCAACATCAACCGTTCGGCAAGTGTCCGCCAGACATAACACCCGTCTGGCCTTCCTTCTCTATGGAGGATGAGTGAACTATACACCCTATCTTACTCTCATTACTCTAAAGTTTCAATAAAACTGCTATGATATTATGATGTTGATAAATAATGGTAAAAATGTAAACTATTCATCCTCTTATTACGTTTGACCTATTTGTACAAGAGTTATTATATAAAAATGTCATGATGTTAATCAAAAACAAGGAGAAATTACTCATAATTATCTATTATATAAGTTTGCAGTCCAAGGAGAATTAATGCAGTTCACTGATTGAGGAAACTAACATTTAATATTCATAATAGCTTGCATAATTATTTATTTGAGTGCTCCAGACGAAATGGCATTATGTATAATCAGCCTATAGTTTTCCGCCTACTGAGACACAGGCCCTGAGTATCTTTCACTGTAAGAAGGAACTGCCTAACTGAACTGAACTGAATAATCTGTAACTGGCTCTCTGTAAAAAGATTATAAACTACCACGCGGGCCCAGTGCGGGTTGGTAAATATCACATGCCTTCGACTTTTTGTGCTAAGATATGCCGTTTTTAGAAGATTTTTCCCGTCACCGTTCTGAGAGCAATAGTGATGAAATTACTTACACAAAGTAAAGCTCCTGGGCCGCGTATCTTGGCTAGAAGCACGAAAATTAGCGCAAAAGATCTTTATAAAATTAAAATGGACACAAATGAAAGAATTCTGAAAATTCGTTAAATATGAGACTGAATTTTGTATTACAATTTATTCCAGGTTATTCCATAGGGCATTTCTCTGTGAATAAAGCCTTATCAAAAATAATATCAGCCCAAACTGTATCAAATGTCCTGGCGTTACTATTACTATTTTCTGTGTATTATATTTTTTATTCTATTAATAATCATTAATAATTGGTCTTTGGCATTTCTGAACAGAAAAAGATCTACAGGAAAATATCGAAAAGGCTACCTTTGCCCAGCAGTGGGTCATATAATATAGTGTGTAGTGCTTACAAATATTGATTCCATGAAGAACATTCCGATCCAATTGGGGTTGAGAAAACGATGTACATACATTATTAGATACCATAGATAAAATAATGGATAGGTAATAAACAAAATAAAATAAATCTGTCAGGAAAAATAATATCACACATGACTATAAAAATCAGTACATTTATTTCCTATAATACTTTATCACAATACAATATATTGACTCAGTATATAAATATTATACACATCATCAGGAGTATTTACAGAGACTTAAAATATTCTAAAGGAGTTTTTAACCCAAGAGAGACGCAACGACCGCAGGAGGGACTGCTCCTCCTGGACTTTGTTGAATTTGAGGTTGGAAGCCATTTTCATCGGCTGTGTAGGTGACGGTATATAAGATGCCGTCAGGCCCAACCCACGCGTACTGTCCCTGCACGGCAATGGCCTCATTTTCTGAGCCCTGATTTTTTAGTTGGCCTTGTTCCTCATGTTTTGATCCATCTGACGTCTCCCACCTGAAAAAAATAATTTATAGTTTTACAAATTGTGTTTTGTTCCCTTTGTTCTTCATTTTCTATATGGAGCAGTTTCTTACGCGAAATTGTAAGAGTCGATTCCAACGTTGTTATCATATCGCACTATTTGAACATCCTGTGGGTTCTGTTGCGGAGCTGCGCACGCGGCGGCAACCAAACCAAGAACTATAAACTGAAAAGAAAGGATTTTCGTTAATTTGTCTTCACAGTTCACTTTCACTTCACGATCCATGACGTCACGGGACTAACCAATTTCATTTTCTTTATTGTTTGCGGCTGTCTTCTTCAGAGAACACTTCACTTGTGGGATGATTACGTATCCAAGCGCTTCTCTTATATACCAACGTAAGTATTTCTTCTAATACCGCGTTGCAACACGATAGCTAGGCTGGATGGTTTGTATTACCGTATAACACAAGATTCAGCAGCTCTCGTGGGGAACACTAGTCAATGCAGCATGCAGCAACGTGTGTTTGTTTTTAAAATATACTTTACCACGCATTTTTCAATGTAAGTAAAAACAGGCGGTATAAATATTAATATTAATATCAATATGAATGATAAAAGGTTGCTATCCCTATTTATAAATATATTAACTTTGTATATAACGTTTCACTATATTCAAACTATAAAGGACAGAACAAAAATATGTATATATATATACATTTTCTCAAGAATTGCGTGTAATTTTGAATGCAGTTTTATTATCCATTTGTATTCTAATTAGTGTTAATTCCTTCATTATTCATTTTTAATTGTTCCTATTAACAGCAGTTGCTATTATTACTTTATTTCTTCTTCAACAAATATGCATTAAATTATACATATATTTAATTGAAAATTGATTATTCATGATTTATATTCCATTTTCAGAATACGTAAAAAGTATCAAGTTTAAAAAGACTGATACTTTAATTGGTAGACTCCAACGTTAATTAGGTTAGGTAGAGAATCAACTGACCTTTTTAAATTTCCAATATTACTAACACCTTTTCAAATGTTTCTTGAAGGTGCATCTTTATTAATGAATATGTTGTGCGATAAAATCCGTATACTTAACTAAGGACCCATTCCTGCAATAGGTCATCGTATACATTATTGACATGACTTACCAGAGTTGCATATGTGCCCGATGAGGCTATCTCCTTTAACCCATTTACTTAAGCCTACGGCTTCATTAAGTTTATGTGCAAGAAAACCTGTTCTACCTATATGCTTACATTGCTATTAATCGGTAACTATCCTTGTTATTGATAGCTAGTGTGGTAACAATGTAATTTACCCACAAAAGTACATATTACTTACCAGCGGCCGCCAGCGACTTCGTTCGCGTGGAGTTAGGTATGCTCCACTCCTATTGGTCGTAGCGTGATGTTATATAGCCTAAAGCCTTCCTGTATTAATGGGCTATCAACGCAAATATTTTTTCAAATCGGTCCCGTAATTCCTGAGATTAGCGCGTTCAAACAAACTCTTCAGTTTTATATATTAGAATAGATTAATAATTATATTTACAATCATAGGATGATTGAAGAATAGACAACAATAAGGCGGCAAAAACTTTTGTGCAGGTAAATCTGACGGCATGGTTGGCACAGTGTTTTTTTTAGATCCACCGGCCGGCCGTGCCGACACCAATCGGGGGCTGAGGAAGCAATGTTCGTTCTCGTAACCCCCGAAGTAGGTGCGAGATGGAATACCCGAGTTGTTTTTAGTCAGTAAGAATTTGACAGGCTCCGCGGCGAACATCCACGAGGAAAAAAGTGTTTTTTTTTAGTAGATTATAGACTGCTGCGTTGCGTGTTACAGGTTCGATTCCTGCAGGGGACAAACATTTGTGTGAGGCTGTTTGTGTGTGTGACTTTATGTCTTTGCACGAAAAAGCAATTACAATACGGGAGATATGTCTCGTGTGGGGCCAGGTTTAAAAAAAATAAACTCTTTAGAAGCCTTTCGGTTCCAAAGTCGAAAAGTAACCTTTAAATTTCGTTAGTGCACATTGAAATTAGGATATTGTTGTTGATTTAGAGTGCCCCCTAGCTACCGCTTATTATGATTTTTCGTGAAGAGACCTAATTTGTCTGCAAACTTTCAGATTGTTTGGATTAATTCTATACTATTGTATTTTCAAATTGTTAAGTTTTGTTTTCCAGGTTATAGTGCCAACAACAAATCTAGATCACATTAATTGTTACACATTTCCTAGTTGTAGAATGGCAAATCTATAAATAGTAAAATTAATTATGTGGGTATTATATTTGTACATAATAACAAATGCGGGTGCTTGGCCAAGTAACATTTGCCCTGGAAACTATGTTAATTTTTGAACAAAAATTACATCACAGAAGCAGAGGCCTTATTAGGCGCCTTCTTATAATTTTGTAACTGTAATAGTTAGCTCTCATAAAACATTAATTTACATTATAATTTGGTACAAAAGTTAATGTACCCAGCATAAGATTTTATGTTCATTTATGAATCACATTGTGAAGCGTATTGCAGTTCATGAATAGGATTGCAGGCAGACTTCACTTGTAATAGGTATATTAAGTAAGTTTGACTTTTGCCCACGACTTCGCTTCTTCCCAGTTACAATTAAACGCTCTAGACGATACCTATACATGATCCATCTAAGTTAACAGCAACAGCATTTGAGAAACAGCTCAGAGAGATAACTAATTAGTTAATTGAAATAAGATTTCTTCTTGTTTTTTAAAACTGGTGATATTATTTAAATGATTTTGAAACAATTATCTAATGGGTGAGTGAAATTTGGAATATATGTATATTCAGTTACATCATAATGAATGTGGAAACGTCGGCGTAAAGTTGTCGTATAGGGATTTACGACTTTTCTAACTGTTACTTATGATGGATTTTATTGAAACTGGCATATTGAATTGTTTTGACCTATGCGATGTTTGAAGACTATGCCTCCGCATGTCGCTACTAGCGCAACTATTAAGCTTTAAAATCCCTCAGATAAGGCGTGGCTATACCTATATGACACATAAGCATGTAATAGCTTCATTAACAGCTTATAAAGACGAAGGCGTCCATGACATTACTGACACAATAGATATCAATAGCTCTAACACTGCCAATAGGTATTACATAAAGCATTATAATAATTGAACAAGTCAATGTGTGCTCACGATATTCGTATATAGTACAGTCGTAATGGTAAGGCACAGCTTTCTTTTAACATTGCTTGGGTGGAGCGTACAGTGTCTCCATTTATGCAATACCACCGCCTCATGGACCCATTCTGTAATCTCGTCTAGCTTTTCAACGACAAACAAAGTACTAGATAATAAAGCTTGGACCGTAATTAGTTTTTCTGACGTTATGATGTCAAGCCGATCTTTGAAGAACGTTCACTCAATCAATCTTATTGTGTGGGTTTGTTTTGAGAAACATCTTGGTCCATTTACTATATAATTTGTCGTCCAGGATTAATGGTAATAGTTATAACGAAGTTGTGTGGGTATGCTAATCGGAAAACTAAATGAGTTTAAAAGCAGGTCATTATTGAAGAGCAACTTATGACCTCTAGACGGGTTTTAGACGTATTAAAAGTAGGGCACTGATATATAAAATTCTTTAGACATGTTTTTGTTTACAGCGTACACAATATTAATTGACATATATGTACTATAGCAGTTAGACTGGTAAAGCGGACCCCAGACTCCAATGCTGAAAAAGCTTCGGATGCAACTGGGATTAATGCTGAGATAATGATGATGATTCTTTACGTTGTAACCTATTCTTTATGCCCTTAAACATATGGCGTATTGAACTTTTATTTTGTCACATAAAGTAAGAAAGTCTTCAATTCTATCATAAGGCTTCTGGTCAGCTTGTTTTCCCAACTATGTTGGTCTGCTTGTTTAATAAATAAATAATGATAATGTTAACTGGCACAAGCTCTGAAAACAATTAGGAAGAATAATTCTCTGGCTGCTCAGTTTGTATAAACTGTTTTGTTTTTATTAAAAGTACTAGTTTTAATTAAAAGACCCAGTTTTCTCATTTGAAAGCAAACTACTGAATAATATGATGTCATTACGTGCGTGCAGACTAATTGTATCTACGTCGACGTGGCCTGCTATGAAATATTTAATTCCAGCCTGTAGTTACGAAATTTCATTTTACGCGGTAAAACTTCAGATTTAAAGCAGGTTCTTCTAAACAAATAATTGATAAACAAAAATGTTTATAGCACCAGTTCAGGGTTGTTCATTAGTTCAAAGAACTGGTGCTGAACAAATTATAACGACTCTTTAAACGAGTGGAAATAATTGTTGAAACAACAAATAATTTACTCAGAATAATTTATAATAGGATTCAAGGATTTTAGACGCTATATTAAGGTTATGGGAATGTTGATCACTAAACCGTCCTTTATTTATTTAGCGTTTTGCTATTTTGAAAACGCATTGTAAATATGTATTTATGAATAAATAAAGTCTAAAATGCCTACGGCGTGGATGTTAATTTATTAATAAATGTACAAACCACTAAGTTGAGAAAATTTTGTGGAAAGGTCAAGGTTTCGTGTTTTGCGCAGAAATTGCTTCCAATTGGTTTCTGATGAGACTGTACCGTATTGCAAAGTGCAATCTCAAAGTCTTGCAGACTCATCGCAGACTAATGTAATGAACTGTTTCATGACTGTTTATTTTGTGCAATAACTTTTATATTTGCGGTTTCAAATGGTTACTTACGGATTCACACTAATTTTGTAGGTAACGTAGATAGAGGTAGAGGCAGCTGTAGCCTTTAAATAATAATATAAAGTTGGTCTTGTGGTAGACCAACTTAGCTTTCACATCTGTGATACAATGTGGTGGCTGATATAACGAAAATAGAATTCATATAAACTGCAGTGACATAGAAGATTCTTGTTCGAATTATGTTATTCCTTTCGCTCTTCTATAGGATGCATTCTGGTAAGCGTGCAAGGGAATTGCATTATTTAATTCCCTCATTTCCGTTCCACCATCGAACGACCCGTCATACAGCGACTTTCCACCCTTACGTTGTTAAACCACTACGATCCGGACGAAGCGTTCCGGTTCTTCTTTTATACCGCGTACATCGAGGGCCTGGAACAATTTGCCGGCGGCGGAGTTTCCGTCACACTACAATTTGAGTGTCTTCAAGGCTAGAGTGAATAGGCTCTTAATAAACTAGCGCGCTTTACCATCAACGATTGCATCACTGCTTACCATCAGGCGGGATTGCGGTCAAGCGCTAGTATATAACTTATAAATTAAAAATTCGATCTCCGGTGTGCCCATTGTAAAATCTTCATATGTATGTTATGGAATTTATACGGGTGGCTACATAATAAAGAGTCTATTCTCCATACCAACTCCAGAATCAAGATACCATATTGCGACACATTTCCACAAAAGTAGGCTAGTTACAAAAGCATTTTGAATATATTTTATCCTCATCGACAGTGGAGGTTAGTTCTCAACCGGTCCGCTTACGTCACAGTCTATTGAACCGTTGAACCATGCACCGAAGACGACCTCCGACACCCATCGCTTTTCATACAGAACATTACGTCTCACATTTTAGGTTATACTTTTAACAATTGATATCTATATGCGGTTTTGAGCATCACGATGAGTTTACAACGATTTAAAGCATCAATAATTTTCATAATCATATTTATAAGTATTATCTAGTACAAGGTTATAATGACATAACAGTTTGTCGACACCGATATGACACCTCATTATTTTATATAACTATATAAATATTTACATTCCATTGAGTGGGTCAAGTTTTATGCGTCGAGAAATTATGCGTTTGCTATGGTTTAGCCAAGTTTTTCGTTAATTTAATAAAGGCTTTAAAGGATGTTTTTTTATAGAGAAGAATTAGCTTTTGATTGTTCGAAAGTACAATTATATGAGTGTCGTAAATGTCTAAAAGCAGCTTGCTATTTTTATCACCAAATCTAATACAAATTAACGTCATAATAAATTTACTTAGCCGCGTGGCCGCGTGAGGTGAACCTTTGTTGACCTAACCCCTTTGTTATCTAAGTCTTTCTTTGGCATGTTAAAGCAATAATTGGCAATATGCATTTATGATTCATATTCTATAATATGTTTTGTGTCAATAGATCATTTTGTGTTTATTTGAAATGTAAAAACTTTTCTTGAGGTCTTCTCGAATACCCATATTTGTTTGTTTCCTTAATTAAAATGCCGCCTACTCATGGTCAAGTATAACCTCTTTTAATAAATTTATTACACATATAATCCCCACGTGTGACCCTCAACAGCTGATTTGTTTCTGATTTAAGAACCCTTGTATATTTAAATATAAGCAGAAGCGGATATAGTGATAAGTACCTTGTCGACAAAATAAAGATGTTATATTATCGATGATCTACTTATAAATACCATATGTCTTCGAAATGTCAATTGATACATTCATAGATGTGATCTTTATGTGAACTATAATGGAACGTTCGAGATCTGATGCACGGATGTACTCGGCGCGTCTTTAATATTTGATTGCAAAGAATCTGTTGCTTCATTGGCAACGTGATTCGCGGGACTATTGCGAAGATGCCTTTTTGGTCATGGGAAACTATCAAATTATTACACGTACTGTTATCGGAATCTGAATAAATAAACTTTGAAGGATGCGCTAGTGAATTTTAAACATTATATATCTTTTTTTAAAAAAAATCAAGAGAGTTGTAATTTTAAAATAAAACTAAAATAGAATTATTTCTTTTCAAATGGTGGCCAATATAAATCTGTTCCATAAAGATTTCAGGAACCTACAAACAAACCCTAAACAAACCCCGGGTGAAACGATAAGATGCTTATTGGTTATCTTCTGATGACGAGACGATGTTACCTAGGAATAAATGATAACAATCTTGTGTCTCAACTAACTCAGGATCACGATCAAATTGTAATTTATACTAATACTATAGAGAAATGTGTTTGCTCTGGGGTCCCACCACCATCTTTGGGACCCAAGTCAACCCCACCTGCCAGACGGTGCACCTGCTGACTAAAGAACGGGGCGCTGACGCTTTCCCTTCGGGGTTTAGTGGTCAGACGGCAGTCGCACTTATAATTAGCCAAATAAGCCAATCTAAAATGGACAGGAATATAAGAGCACATGTCACGGCTAGGGCGCCGCCGCAAAACGGCGCGCAGGAGCCTCGCCTGACTCCTGTGACCTGTGGGCTAGGGCTGCAGGCGGACACGGCTGAAGAAGCGAGCCCAAAGCGATAAAATCCGTTTCGCGTCGTGGAACGTTGGCACGCTAAATGGACGCGCGAGAGAACTGGTCGAGACTCTCCACAGGCGGAGGGTGGCCGTGGCGTTCCTGCAGGAGACTCGGTGGAAAGGCAGCAGATCCCGGCTTATTGGGAATGGCTACAAGCTGATTTACACGGGTGCACCTAGTGGGAGAAATGGGGTCGCCGTGGTGTTGTCTGGCGAGCTCCATGATGACGTCTTGGAGGTGAATCGCATCAGTGATCGGTTGATGTCGTTGTGGGTGCTTGTCAATGAGGTTATAACCCACTTGGTAAGTGCGCTCGGCAGGCCGGGTGCGGTGACACCGAAAGGCCGTTGTTCTGGACCCAGCTCGAAGGATTGCTTCGCGGGATCCCGTTATCCCGGGGAGTCGTTCTGGGTGGAGATTTCAACGGTCATATGGGTGAGAAGTGTGACGGGTTTGATCGTGTTGATGGTGGCTTTGGATACGGTAGCCGCAATGCGGAAGGAAACAATATTCTCCGAACGTGTGCGGCCGCTGACCTTGCAATCGTGAACACCTACTTCAAAAAGAAACGAAATTGGAGCACCTTGTCACCAATCGGAGCGGACGGAGTGCTACCCAGATCGACTTTCTACTAACTAGGAGGCACCACATCGGCAAAGTATCCAACTGCAAGGTCATACCCGGTGAGAGTCTCACTGCACAACACCGTCTCTTTGTCATGGATCTCTGCGTAAAGGCCCAACGCAGACGTGTGGAGCACTGCCCGCGCCAGATCAGGTGATGGCTGCTGGATAAAAACAGGTCCCAGGATTTTGCATCGGTTATTGGCGACAAGTGCGCCGGTACCAATGGGGAGCCTGTTCAAGAACACTGGAACAGGATCCAGGCAGCTATTACTGGGGCGGCGCGGGTGGTGCTCGGCCTGTCTAAGGGCGGCCGCATACGTGACAAGAAGACCTGGTGGTGGAACGACATAGTCCAGAGGGAGACTAAGGTGAAGAAAGCCCTCTTCAAAACGTGGCAAGCGACCGGATCCTCTGAAGATCGCGACGCATACAAAGTTGCCAAACGTGCCACTAAAAGAGCTGTAGCCAGAGCCAGACGAGACCACTTGCAACCGCTCTACGAGAAGTTGGAATCGTCTGAGGGGCAAAACCTCATTTACAAGTTGGCACGTTCTAGTGTCAAAGCGGCACAGGATATATCCAAGTGCCGCTATGTAAAAGACCCTGTTGGCAACCTACTACGCGTCACCTCGCGGCGAAGGAGAGATGGCGCTCGTACTTCCACGAGCTGCTGAATAAGCAGCACCAAGAGGTGCAGATACCTGAACTCCCTCCAAATCTTGGATTAGTGCCCCCGATAACGCCTGAGGAAGTCCATAGGGCTTTTCGTCGCATGGCGAATCGGAAAGCTGTCGGAGCTGATGGAGATCCTCGCGATGTGGGCATGTTAACTTGCTTTTTGAACCGCGTGCTCCTGACCGGCAAAATCCCGAGCCAATGGAGACTGAGTATTATTACTCCAGTCTTCAAAGGCAAGGGCTCGGTACAGGAGTGTGGCAACTATCGCGGTATAAAGATCATGTCCCACACCATGAAGATCTTTGAGAGGATTATAGACTCCCGGATCCGGCAGAAGTATGCTGTCTCGGAGTGTCAATATGGGTTTCGTCCAGGGTACGGAACCATAGATCCTATCTTCGCACTAAGGATCTCCATGGAGAGATACAGATCGAAGAACACGCCTCTGCATATGCTCTTTCTTGAAATGTAGAAGGCCTTCGACTGTGTCCCTCGGGGGGTGATCTGGTTGGCACTGAGGTCCAAGGGGTACCAGAAGCCTATGTTGATATAATTCGAGACATGTACCTCAATTCCGATTCCGTGATTAGGACCGCTGTTGGTGACACTAAACCCTTCCCCGTCATCGTCAGAGTTCACCAAGGTTCCGTCCTTAGTCCGTTTCTGTTCAGCGTGATATTAGACGTCTTGTCGGATAGCACCAGGGATTCACATGAGCAACCTCCTTGGTTGCTTCTATGTATGTTGAACATATCGTACTGGCGGACGCGGACAGGGATCGGTTGGTGCGGCGTGTGAATATGTGGAAGGACTCGCTCGAGAACGGAGGTCTGAAACTCAATGTGGCGAAGACCGTATACATGGCTAGCAAGACGACAGACCCCATGTCTGTGCGCATAGGCGGTGACATGGTCGAGTGCACAGACCTGTTTAAACACTTGGGGTCTGTACTCCACGCGTCCGGCGACATTGATTGCGACGTCAGGGCACGTATTTCCGCAGCTTGGGATTTTGCCCAAGCTGCGGCGTGGCTGTGGCGTGAGGTGACAGGTGTCATTTGTGACCCCAAAATGCCGGTTAAGCTTAAGGGGCAGGTCTATAAGACCATCATTAGACCTGTTCTCCTATATGGCGGTGAGGCGTGGCCTGTGCTTGAGCGACACAAGCAGGAGCTACGTGTCACGGAGATGAATATGCTGCGGTGGTTGTGTGGAGTTACGTGGAAGGACCGCATCAGGAACTCCCGCATCCGTGGCAGTCTTCATGTCCGTGACATAGCGGACAAACTGCAGGAGGGTCGCCTGCGTTGGTACGGTCACGTCTTACGAAAACCGGCGGCATGTTACGTGGGTCACAAATGTCTTGCCATGGCGCCTCCGTCGGGCCGGAACAAGCGGGGTAGACCAAAGAAGTGCTGGCTTGACGTTGTAAGAGATGACATGCGTGCCAGCAATCTCACACCACAGGATGCTAAAGATCGCGCAATGGAGGAAATTGAGTAGTAAAGCGGACCCCGGGCTCCAACGCGAAAGCCGCGGATGCAACCGGGATAAACGCTGAGATGATGATGATTATAAAGAGAAATGTTTGTTAATTTATTTTTATTGAGTAGGTAGGTAGGCTCCAAGTGTACTGGACCGATTCAAAAATTATTTCATCATTAGAAGTCTACATCTATCGGGGCAGGGATGACAGCATAGCTAGAAGTCTATCGGGCAGCTGTGGCGGGTGATGTGGGGAAGCGAGGAAACAAAAAATTTTACGCGGATGAACTCGTATAAGAAGGTATCATCATAAATATATTCTGCAAATTACCCTGACAGAGTAAGGCCCTTAATTGGGGTTAAGGCTTCGACTTATCCGTAGATTATATCATGCACATTTATCATTACACAGGTAAGGTGTCGATGTTTTATGATTTTGTTTTAGTACCGGTAAAAAGGGATGCAGGGGCGAATTGACACGAAACTCAAAAATGGATTTTAACATTGAAATAATATAGTTTGTTGCCAGAAAAGACTATGTAACATTGTCAACGAAAAGTTGCCGTTCTACTCTGCGTAAGGTATGGCTTAAGTCACGCAGCGTCTTTGCCTTGGGAGCTTTATTGCGTAGGTTTACGCATAACGTAGACACGCACGTCTCCGCTACGCAAGCTGAGTGTACTGTCTCGCACAATTCCATACACCACAACACAGTGCTACATGCACGTATACTCTTCCGTCTACGCATACGCACATGGTATGCCTTTAAGTTTGTGTGTCCTTGTTAGCACCTAACTATATTTAATTAAAGTAAGTATAAATCAATTTTAAACTTTTGTCTCGATTCCCTCTGCATTTATAATCACCAGTTTTACGGTCTATATCTACAGATCTCTTCTGTTACAATGTCATCATGAAAAATCAGGTGAAGTGCCCTGTCATTCCACCTCATCCTATCCTCATCCCATCACAATGCACAACTCACTTCACCTAAATCTGACATTATACATATATCACAACATATTCTGTAAAATCTGATCTTTTTCCCGGATCATCAGCTTTGTGGTTTCCAAAAAAGAGAGTACTCGTTGGCGCTGGCATAAGATCAAGGAAAGTATCACGGAGTATCCACAATAATATAATAATAATAATTTATTTCCAAAAAGCTTATTACTATTACACATGACATATGGCAACAATTTAAATTAAAATATGAGAGTTTAGCGTCTGTAGCCGAACTAGGCATAGCCTGTATTTCGGCTATCAGCACCATTCCCCTCGTGAACTAAAACAAGAATGTGCCAGTCTAAAGGCATATACAATTACATTAGTGCTGTGTAAAATACAGAATAATAAAGAACAAAAGAACAAAATAATAATAATTGATTAAAATGATAAAGAAATACAAAATTATAATTTTTGAGTAATTTAGAAATTAATTTGAAAAAAATAATTAATTAATTTGAAAAAATGATTAATTAATTTGAAAAAATAATTAATTTGAAAAAAAATAATTAATTAATTTGAAAAAAAATAATTAATTTGAAAAAAATAATAATAATTTGAATACATCGATTAAATGGAATAAGTTGATTACATGTATATATATGTTTTTATTGCATGGCTGTGTGAGTGGCTTATGATAATGTGTGTGTATGTGTGTTTGAGTAAATATGCAGTGACATGTGGATATGAGTGTGAATGTGAGTGATGAGTGTGTTGGTGAGCTGTGTAGTAGCTTTATCTTTGTTTTCTGAGCTCTTCTCTGAACAGTATTCCTAAAGAGGTACGTATATTAATTGTTCCGTCTCCTCGTAGTTTAAATTTTGTAAGAATTGGGATACTTTAATTTTGCATTGTTTTGTAGTCAATGTGTATATATTTATTGATTTGTTAATTTTATTGTAAAGGAAAGGGCCTAGAAATCTTTTACCAAAGGTTGTTTTAAAAGTACTTAAGTAGTCGCATACATGATGTTTACGCCGTTTCTGTAGTAACACCGGGTTGTAGGGCTGTTTTTTATGTTCATGTAGGACAGTTTTACATAAGTATGTATAGTTGTCTTACAGTCAAAACCCCGCACAACTGGTACAGTGTGCAAGTGGGAAAGCGCATTGGCTTGAATGTGCTTACCTTGAGTATAGCTCGCTGAGCGACCTCAGCTGGCTTTAAGGTGCTTTTGCAGATACCTCCCCAGGAGGAGAGGCAGTAGGTAAGGAGCGACTGACAAAGGGCCTGATATATTCGCTTCAGCAGCGGAGGGTCTGCAACATGACGTAGATTTTTAAACACGTATATTAATTTACGCACTCTATTGCAAAGAATTTTGACATGTTCTTTAAAATTTAGATTTTGGTCTAAAGTGATACCAAGGTACTTCAAAGTGGAAACGCGTTCTAAAGGTGAACATGAGCAACTATCCTCAGAATTGCAACCATGAGAAACAATTCTTAGGTCATCGCGAATACCCACCGCCTGTCTAATGCTGAAACAAATATACTTGGTTTTGTCCACATTCAAAGTAAGCACATTTTTCTGCAGCCATCGCTTAGTCATGTCAAAACCATCCTGTGCGACACAATAAAGATACTCTAGCCCAAAGTGTGATTATTGTCTTGCTACTGGAGCAGACGGCTTCTTTTCTTTATACGTCTTTTACCAAACTATAGTGTAATCTTACCAAAAATAGAATTCTTTCCATTTAACTAATATTTTTTGGAGAGTTTTCTTTTCTCGGTGGTAGGCCATAACATCGGCTGCCAGTAGAAGTTACCACCTACCAGACAAAGTCTTGCCGCCAAGCGATTCGTCGTGTTCCGGCATGATGTCTGGTAAAGCCGTACGGGTCTGAGTAGTAATTGTGTTTCGTTGTGTGCCGAGTACGATGCGCCAAATGTTGTTGTGTCGGGAGTTTGGTCGTGGAGAGTCTCCAGATCAATCTCCCTCTGGCGCAGCATCGTTGGTCGTGGTCTTGGGTTTAACATTGCATCACCTTCTTTTTTTTTTTTTCGGGGTGGAAATCCTCATAGGATGTCCGCCGCCCTAGGGTGGGCGACGGGGTCTGTCAGACTTTTACTGACTAAAACCACCCCGGTGTCTCTTCTATCACGAGCGCGCGTAGGGCCGCGGGAGTCTAAATTCTTCCGGGCTCAACTGCCGTCATCCTTCATATTCCTAAGTTTTTAAGTGAATAGGCATAATAAACTAGTGCGCTTTACCATCAACGATTGCGTCACTTCTTACCATTAGGCGGGATTGCTGTCAAGCACTAGTTTATAATTGTAAAAAAAAAAGTTACACAGGATTAAATTCTCTAATATTTGTATTTATTCAAAACGAAGCAACCACTCTGTCAAGTTCGTCCTCGGTGAAGCAGAGCAACATGAAGCAGTATACTCGACGTCGGTCAACATGACTATTGAATATCGGAGACCAGTAGTAAGCGTCTTCTTCCGGAGAATACCGCTCTGCATCTATTTTACATACCTAGAACCAATGCACAAATAAGAGACTGATTATAACATGACGTGAGCCCACAGTGAAGGCTGCGTTGGCGTTGTAGGATCGAACCCAGACAAAAATGACTGTGTAAATTATTTCAGCACTACTGCTCTCGAAACGACGTTTTTTTTTCATGGTATGTCCGAGAGCCAAAAATTCGAAGACGCGTATCTACCAACCCGCACTGGGCCAGGCGTGGTAGATTATAGCCCATTCTCACAGAGAGGAGGGCTGTGTGTCAGAGCTGTGGCTAAATATGTTATAACGCCACATCAGTGCACCTATATCATCATCATCATCTCAGCGTATAATCACGGTTGCAACCGCGGCTTTCACGTTGGACCCCGGGGTCCGCTTTTCTACAAATACGCCTCCATTTCGCACGATCTCTGGCATCCTGTGGTGTGAGATTGTTGGCACGCATGTCATCTCTTATGACGTCAAGGAGCATCATTGGTCTACCTCGTTATTCCGTCCTGGCGGAGGCGCCATGGCAAGACATTTGCTACCTACGTAATATGCGTGACACGTTTTAATGCTCCTGTATCTACTAACGACCAAAAAAATCGGCCTTTTGTGAATCCATATCAAAAAGCGTATTCATTCATTTATATTATTCATTTAGTTGCAAAATGACCATAACAATAGTTAATGCTAATACCGTTTAGGTCTAACTTAATAGGTAATCATCGCCCATCGCTGTTCGTGTTGTACAACTTAAAGGTTAAGTCATTACTTAGGTATATCTGCACGTACGTAATGATCTTACTTGTGTTATTGTATTTTGTAACAGGAATATGTGAGTAGCAGCCCGAACTGTGTATTCGTGCCCAGGTAATGGTTATAAGCCGTACACACTTTATACCTATGCTTTGATAAATCCAAGCGAAATAGTATTATAATTATTGCGTAATATTGGATAATATACATAATAATATGCCTTGGGGTGGAAACTACAAACGCTACCTAACTACGATCTTTTTATTCGTTTACATTAATATAATCTTGTCAGATTATAAGCTTATGAATTAATTATATAAAATAAACAAACCTTTCTATCGTCTTTATCGTAACACACCAGTTCCTCGAAATGACTGTTGAGTTTGTCTTTCGGGTATTTGAAATATCTCTTTAATTCGGTGTAACGACCTAAATGCTGGGAGAAATACGAGTAGTTTAATTAAGATTATGATAGTGACACTATTTTTTCTATTGTCGTCAAGTAGACAAAAGGACGATAATTCCCGGCTGTAATTTGACTACCCACTTTACTACAAATCTTTTGTAAAGTAAGATGTTTCTACAGAGATTAATTTTAGCTCGGCGCTTTTGCCCCACTAATTGAAATGTCTGAAACTCAAGCTCACTCGCAATACAAGCACTTCATTGCTAAACTTTAATAACCTGTAAACTAGGCCATTGTGTACCTAATCATAAGTCACACTGTAAGAAACAAAGTGTATATTGTTAAGTATGTTTTTTGACTATTAACTTTAGTAATAGGGTACTGACAATTGCCAATACTATGTACGCTAATATTATGGTGAGTGAATTGAGTATGTATGCTTATTTTACCTCTGGATCTAAAGACCCACTTTTTCTTATTGTGTCTTGAGGAAATTCACTTGGGAAAAGCCTCCTTAACTCTATATCTTCACTGAAACCAATCAAAGTATGTACATCAATAAATCAATCAATCATTAGCCTATTGCAGTCCACTGCTAGACAGAGGCCACTCCCATCATCATCATCATCATCAGCCTCTACTCGTCCACTGCTGGACACAGGCCTCCTTCATGACACGCCAACAAGCTCGATTCTGAGCAGTTCTCCGCCAGCCACTACCAGCCACCTTTTTGATATCGTTGCTCCATCTCGCCCAAGGGCGTCCTACGCTACGTTTGCCGAAACGCGGTCTCGACTCGAGAACTCGTTTACCCCATCGGTTGTCGGTCCTGCGGCATAGTTGACCAGCCCATTGCCACTTCAGCTTGCTAATCCTCTCAACTATGTCGGTGACTCTGGTCCTCTGTCGGATCACCTCATTTCTGATGCGGTCCTTCAGAGAGACGCCCAACATAGCCCGCTCCATAGCTCGCTGAGCGGTTTTAAATTCCCATGCTGCGTCGCAATACCCTGTTCCACGCTCTTCGTATCCATTTTGTCTCAGCCACTTCTTGAAGGTTCTCCACTCAATTAGCTTGGAGACATCCCGAACTACGCTACTGGGTGCACCATTCTGCGACTTTCACTGCAGAGTGGAAACTGCGTACCGGTAGTGGGTTGCCTCTGGAGCTCTACAGGCATCGTCATCGGTTCTTCTACAAATATGGCCACCCCACTTCAGCTTGCTTACTCCCTACTTTGGTTATACTCAATAAAGTTTTATATGTTGACTATATTTATGAATTGCTATTATTAAAAATTTACTTACTATGTATAAATAACACAGTTACACCTTCGTATCAGGCTGATCAAAATCTATAAAACGAAATAACGCATTAAAATAATCCAGTTGCCAAAGAAACAATTTTCCAAATTGATCATAATCACTTACTAAGCACGAAGCTATATAGCATGGTATTCTTAACATTATGAGAGATATTGTAATACAATTCGAAATGTAAAATAAATAATCATATATGAGTAGTAGGTAAATGCACATAGACTTACGAAATATTACAATTCATGTCGTAAACAGTATTGAACACAATTATTGGTAAGGTTTTACGATGCATTGCACATGTTATTTTAATAAGATTTTATGGCTTTTCCATAGACAGCAGTTCTCTATGAATATTTCTGAAATGTCTGTGAAATGAAATAAGTTAGTAACGATATAAGTTAGTGATAAAATGTATCTAAATATTTTGAATGAGTATATGTATATTTATCTACTGAAAATTTTAACTGTTCCAATGATCAGAGGGCTGTAATATACTTGTATGACAATGCTAATGCATTGTGTTGTTTCTAGGTTCTATCACGAAGCTAATGTATTCTAATATAACGTGGAAATGCTGTCATTTTTAGGCACATTTGTTATTGACAGCGATGTGGAGGAATTTTTTGATGCCCTTTTATTATTTCCCATCTTTTTTATATAATTGTAAGTTTTATAATGTTTTGTTGTTTTGACTTAAGGTTTCCAATTACTCCTTTTTTTAACCGACTTCAAAAAGGAGGATTCGACCGTATATATGCTTTTTTTTATGTTTGTTCGCGCATAACTTCGTCGTTTATGAACCGATTTTGATCAATATTTTTCTGTTGGAAAGAAGACGTTCCCAAGGTGGTCCCATGATAAGGATATCAAGGTTTGATTGTGGAAGTCCAGAGAAAACAAGGGGAACTTTCAAAAATTGCAGGTGCGACTAGTGCATTTCTTAGCATTTTCATTAAGTATTTTAAAGCACTACAATTTAATAAAGGTCTGGAGTAGATCTGATGATGGAGCCGGGAGACAGTCGAAGGAACTCCTCAACAATTCACAGCAACTACCTTGTGTTTGGGCTCGATTAATTTGTATTGATAAGAACTTTACACCTAGATGGGTTGTGACTGTCATAAAAGCTCTGATGATGAAGACAAAGGCCAGTTCCGGGAACTCCTCAACGATTTACAGTAGCTACTTTGTGGTTGGACTTCATTCATTTATATTGATGAGACCTTTGCACCCATTGGGTTAAAATAATGGTCTGCAGTAAATTTGATGATGAAGACCATAGGCAGTTGAGGGAATACTTACGGGTAAAAATTAAAGTAAACAAAATTACTTCGTTTCCCAACTATATTTGCGTCAGCTTCCAGTCTGACCGGATGCAACTGAATACATAGTACTTTTAACAACTAAAAAGTGTAAAATAAAATCTTTTTTACAAAAAAACAACCGACTTCCAAAAACCACTACAAAGTGAAAAATAACTAATTTCGGAAGTCGGTGTCAAAAAACGAATATACAAAACCAAAGACACCGACTTCCGAAATTAGTTATTTTTCACTTTGTATGGTTTTTGGAAGTCGGTTGTTTTTTTGTAAAAAAGTTTTTATTTTACACTTTTTAGTTGTTAAAAGTACTATGTATTCAGTTGCATCCGGTCAGACTGGAAGCTGACGCAAATATACACACATCAAAAGTGTCTAGGGATCAAGCATTTTTATGCGGATTTCTTGAGATTGAGATGTGGCTTTGTAATAAATTTATGATTTTATAAATTTGTATGGATCCTTTTTGGTGCATTTCATAATTTGAATCAGGAACTGTGAATCAAATTCGAGTAAAAGATGAAAATCAGCTGTCAATATTTTCCCTATAAAAACATACAACACATTGAAGACATTATTAGTGCTACTGTTTCCCTACTACTGATTAAAACCAACGTTATTATGGAGCGGCGACGTCATTTAAGCAGGGAAGAAATGCTCAGAGCCGTGGGAATGATAGAAGCTGGTTCCCGGCAACGTACTGTGGCTTTAGCTCTGAATACAAGAGTGTTATCAGTCGACTTTGGACACGTTACCGAAGCACTGGTACCGTGGCTGAGCGCCATGGAGGACGGTATCGCTGCACCACACGGAGACAAGACCGATACATTCAAATCTTAACTCGAAGAGCTCCAACAATAACCGCCATGATGTTAGCCGTGAGGCTTCATCACTCTTCAGGGAACTTAATTAGCGACCAAACGGTCAGAAACCGCTTGCATGAAGTGAACCTTCATTCCCGAAGACCGCTACGGGTACCACCTATAGCAATGCACAATCGTAGGATTCGATATCAATGGGCTCTTGAACACAGAAAGTGGGCAGAAGAACAATGGCGTTTCGTGTGCTTTTCTGATGAGTCTCGTTTTGGTATGAGACCGGATACAAGACGTATACGACACTGGAGAACCCCTGGACGCCAACAGCGATTAAAATCCTGCCAGGAAGTCCATCCTTATAGTGGTGGAACCATCATGGTATGGGCGGGTATTTGGATCGGCGGAAGAACTGAGTTGATTTGGATCAGAGGCAACCTCAACGCTCAAAATTTATGCTGAAACGATTGTATCAGACGTCATCGTTCCTCTACAAGTGCAAATCGGTCCCTTATTTCAGTTAATGCATGATAATGCACGACCGCACACCGCAAGAGTTGTAAGACAGACTCTCGCCGCAGCTAACATCAATGTCCTGCCATGGCCTGCTCAGTCGCCAGACTTGAACCCGATTGAGCATGCATGGGATATGCTACAGAGAAGAGCTCTGCCGAATATGGAGGGTATCCAGTCGCAAGAAGACCTTTTTTTGTTGTTGCAACGAACATGGGCGGCCATTCCACAGCGTGATTTGGATGAGCTCATTTTGAGTATGCCAAACCGATGTTCTTGTGTTGTTAGTGTTCGCGGTAGAAACACGGATTATTAATTGTTTAAGTTACCCAATAAAATTTTAGAGAAAACTGTTATTTCAGTCTTTTTTTCGAACTTTTGTGTTAGTGGTTCAAATGTCAAATATCCCTTTATTAGGAAAATGGCAAATTTCTTTATTAATGCAAAGGTGACTTGGTTTATCGTTACTGTGACAAACGAAAACACTTTGTTTGATGAATCCTTAAAGAAAATTTTAATTAATATCAATCAGGAGAAAAGTTATTGCAAAAATATATGTTGATCCCTAGACACTTTTGATGTGTGTATTTTATCTACACCTAAACGAGATGATATTTTAACTTCTGGGGATCTATCTTTTTTACACTTAATGCTGACTAATTATGCCAGAATCTTCAGAAAATGCAATGAAATAACAAAACACTTACGAATATATTATTATAAGAGAGGCACCGATTCCTTTAGTAAATTCGTTGCATATAAAATGACCACATTCAAATTGCTATCGTGTTCTCAAATGTCGTATGTTTTACATGTTGCTTTTAATTTAAAAGTACTTTTATTTTACATACGAAACAAGACAGAGAGGTGTAAATTAAGATGGAACAGGAATGCAAGACATGATAAGATACACGCAAGCCTCTTAACTCAGTATGATAGTAAGTAATCACAAAGGGATAAAGAATAAGCCTTGTGGAGTTCATTATTTTGTTTATTTTGTATAGCTACTAATAATAAAATTAAGAAAAAAGTTTGTCTCTATATTTAAGATTAGCTGCGCCACGCGGTTCAACCCTCGTAGGTTTCGATATGTTTTTTTATATGCCCCGCTCTCATTAGTCGCAGTGTGATGTTATATAGCTTAAAGCTTTCCTGGATTAATGGGCTATCCAAAGCAAAAATAATTTTTCAAATCGGACCAGTAGTTCCTGAGATTAGAGCGCTCAAACAAGCAAACTCTTCAGTTTTATAGATTGGTATAGATAATTTACGAAACGGCTGGACAGATTTTGATGGGACTTGCAGATAGCTGATGTTATGAGGAATAACGTAGCGTACTCATAATCTTAGCTCAGTGCTGAACTACATTATTTTTTTAAATTTTGTCTGACGTTATGTTCGGACTAATCTCCGAATTCGGTTGACAGATTTTGATGAATATTAATGTGGGGACACTTTGAATCCCGGGACAGGAACTAGCTTCATAAGCTAGTTTTTTAACTACAAACAACTCCGATGGCGTCGCGGGTGGACGCTACTATGATATTATAATATTAGTTCTTATAAAATGGTAGCATCTTCCTGTATAACATCTACATATATCATTCTTAGTAATGCTGAAGTTACAAATTGTAATTGTTCGAGATTTATTAAATAAAGGCAAACGATGCACAGTGGAGCTATAATCAAACGTAACACATTCCTTAAATCAGCTGTCGACATACTTACAAACTAGTTCATTATCTAAATACCTACATTAAGCAACTTCTGTAAACAATAAGCAGAATATTTGACCACAGAGTACCTATTTGCACTTAACATTCAAATTCGGAAGTTGCGTCGTTAATTAAACGCCGGCAAGAATATCAATAAAGAATGCATATCTAATACGATTAAGTATGACAAATGTTTAATTATTTAATTCATTACGCAATCTTCGAAATTTATTTGTTTGTTATTTATTTGTTGACCTTGTACTTCTAAGCAACTTTATTTTTTGTTTATGAGAAACCTGAATATAGTTTGTTCATAATAAGCAACTGAATCGATTCGAATCATTTTTACACCATGTTATGTTTTTTCCCAAATACATTTAGAGTACCGCAGAGTGGTTACCGAGCAGATACGATAGATCACAGCGTACGCCAGGGGTCAACGCCCGCGCTCGCCCGCCCGTACGAACCTTTGACCATATTTTTGTTGGTCCCAACAAGTAGAATAGCAAGCTCATAACTTGGTGGATTTTCATTATACCTTTTTAAAATTTTGTACATAGATTCTTTACTTAAAAATACTGGACGGGTTTCGCATAAACAAAAAATAATGTTGTATTGGTGTTCATACTAGCTGCACCCCGCGGCTTCACTCGTATAAGTTAGAACTTATCGGAATATCCGGATATAAACTATCCTATATGTTAATTCTGGTTATAAACCACCTGTGCACCAAATTTAATCCTAATCCGTTCAGTATTTTTTGCGTGAAAGGGTAACAAATATTTGTTAAGTTCAACTTTCTCGTTAATAATATTAGTAGGATTATTATTTAAATACATTTTCCTATTGGATATTTTCTCGGGATTAACGCTTATTCGGGTGGCAACTAGTATTGGTATACACGTATACTCTCATGCTGGTTTCGGCGGCAACCCCGTCCCAATCCTTTCTTGAGTCAGCCGGCGCCGTTGAGCCTGTAGTTTTAAATTCGTCTGCCTGTTCTTGCTGCCCTCTCCCAGTGAAGCACCTCGAGGTTACCCCCTACTTGTAGTGGCTTAGTATTGAACTTTGATTGTGGCATCCACATGTAGGTCCGGTTTAGAAGACGACAACCTTATAGGTTAAAGTTAAAATAACACGAAAAATCAGAGGTAACTGTTTTTCTTTTTAACGGCCTTTGGGCACGAGCGTATGCTGATGTCGCTAATTTAGCTTAAAATTTGGCTGTAGTGATGTCTCTAATGTAGCCTATATACGCATCTTGGTTGAGAAAGTACGTGCACAGTGAGGACACGAAGTATTTGTATATCAATCGGATTAAGGTATTGTATATAAATGTTGGAAAGTGGTTTTACTCTTGTGACCATTATATGAAATACCTGAAGTAGTTTGTATACATGGAGGCAGGGGTCGATGCCTAAACTGTAGCCATGAAATACTGTAATCAGTATGTTACATGGAGCGGCTGCCTATCTAACCTCCACAATTCAGTTACTGGGTGATACAATCCCTCTTGGCAGGACTGGTTGTCAGATTTCAGGCTTCTAACCTTTTTGTTCTGGATGGAAAATCATCAAATGATCTCTTCCGCTCTGGGCGGAGCGGGAGGGCGTGTCAGACTTTTATTGTCTAAGACCACCCCGTGTTTCTTCACTTGCCTGTTGCCTAGACCTCGTCACAGTATGTTGACATTTCTTCGAGGCGGGCATGAAACACAACGCGTCGTCGACCCGGGCCTGGTCCTTACCGGGTGGCGAGCTGCTCACCGCCTGCAAACCCGCGCCTGCGGTGGCCGGGAGTTCGATGTTGTCTCCCGACCAGGGCGTTACTTCCAGCGGCTAGAGGTGTGAGTGCACTGGGATAACCACTCCCTCACGCCCTCAGCCTCCTCCTTTGCCAGCACTACTGCTTCGCAAAAGGAGGTGATGGCCTGCCATGCACTCTCCTCGGCCTTGCTCCAGGCCATGGTCCGGATCGCCGCCGATCGCCGCCATGAGGATACCGCGGTTCTCTATCCAAGACGGGCAGACTGGCTTCTGACTACCCTTAACGATCAATGGACCAACGGCTAATATTTAATATGAACATAAGTTTTTTTTTTTAATTTTTGTTTATTATTAAAAGAAAAATGTAATTTGTAAGTATTTAAATAAAATAAGGAAATTTGAATAAAGCAAAAGATAAATTCTAATATTTTATTATCACAACATCAAATAATTCTTCTATCGTTAAACCTTGTGTAGTCGTCACTGACTCGCGGCTGGTATCCATTAACGTCAGATACATACTTCATAGAATAAGGCTTTCCGTTAGAGTCGATGTACCCGTACTCCCCTAGAACAACTAGCGAGCGACCTTCGGGCCCTGAAATAATTCCACCATCTTCCCTTCTGAAGGTACCGTCTGAAGTCTCATACCTGTTAGAACAAAGTAAGCTGAAGCAAGTACATAAAGGCATTAAGAAAAAAATCGGCCAAGAGCATGTCGTGCCACGCTCAGTGTATGGTGCCGTAGATTACCGTACGTCACAATAAATATCTCCACATAAAGAGTTAAAAAACGGGCTTTTTGTTACATTGAGTTGACACACTAAGCTCTGAATTCTAGAAATGGGTGGGAACAGTAATAACTAAAGAAAGAGTTATAGATTCCAAGTATTCTCAAGAAAAATCTTAAAAGCGCGAAGCAGCCCAAAGTAAAAGCTGATTTACACGGTGCAATTTAATTGCCTATGGCATACAATAATATTGATGCAATAAATAACTTGCATCGTCTAAATGGTGTTTGGGGGGCAATATTTTTATTTACTTTTGGAACGATTATTTCCGTAAATATTAAAAAATAATTTTAGCAAATTCCTACTCATTTTTAAAAACCTATAATCCTCTATGGTGGAAATGGACAAAAAAAAATCATTTCCCACTTTACGTCTATGGGGGATACACGTAAATTGGAAAGTAATGAAACATTATTTTCCACTTTTTATTTTTACACTTTGTCGGCACTGTCGGCATTAGTATATTGGTATCAAATTTCAGCTCTTTAGTGCTAACGGTCACTGTGATTATCCGCGGACGAACAGACATACAGACAGACTTGGCGAAATTATAAGGGTTCCTAGTTGACTACGGAACCCTAAAAATGTCTATTTTACTGAATTTCGATTATCATGGCGGCCAGTCATTGCATGTTTTAATGACAGGCCATCAAATACGTTCAGTCAGGTATTTTCACAGTTTTGTAACAAAGATATAAAAACAGAAGACAATGAATAGATGTTACCAAATTCCTCTCAATGTATTAAAATTCTATTCATTTGCAAAACAAAGTAAATTGTAGTTTTAATTGGCGGGTACATGAGGAAATCTGTAAAAGTATTTAAAATTGTATATATATTATCCAAAACATCACAAATACACACGGTAAAATATGAAGTATTTCCAGTTTTGGCTGACATCGCGTTGTATAGGTTTTTCGTACAGTCAGAAGTCAGCTTATACTGGTTATGTATAGTGTGATCTGTAACCGTGAGTACCTACGTGCAAGCAAATGCAAGAAATAATCTAGTCATGCATAGTTTCTTAATAGATAAAATTATATTTCGTTATTCTCGCACAAAAGTATGATTATTATTAGAATTTCTGATGGTCAAAGTTCAAATTAGCTGAAATACTCCTGCGCACTTAACATTTTTGATCACCGGTTTTGAAATTGATTTATTGCATATGCATCGTTTCCAATTCTTAATGTGATTATATAATAAAATATAAAACGGTATTTGATTGTATAAGTGTTTATTATACGATGACTTCTAAATTTAACCTTAGATAAATAATCACACACTTTTCTGATAACATACTCTACTTGTTATGCAAGCCATCATCATTTGTCTAGCGTTTTCCCACCTTAATTGAAGTCGGCTACTAGTCTGACCACATGGAGCTGATGCTTGAGTGAAGTGAGTTTGAAACCCACTTGATTCGTTGTCATTATTGACAGCTTAGTTATAGTACACTTAAAAATTTTCATGTTGAGTTTTTAAGTCGTTTTCTGTGGCGCAGCGGTGAACACGCCTGCCTGCGATGTGGAGGCCCCGAATTCAATCCCCGGCCAGGTTATGATGGAAAACAATCTTTTCCTGATTGGCCTGGGTCTTGGATGTTTATCTATATATGTGTCTATTATAAGTTAGTGTCCCATAACATAAGTCTCGAGCTTGCTTTGGGGCTAGTTCAATCTGTGTGATTTGTCCGTATATATTTATTTATTATTATTTATAACAGAATAGATCGGCTGGACTTTTTACTGCTCCTCTGCTGATAAAAGGCCTTCCTCAAATCCTGCCATCCATTATTTTCTAGAATCACCTTTATCGCGGTACGGGTCTAGGTCGATTAAATATACCTAATAGTTAGGTACGTGACGATATTGACCTGTCATATTATGCACTCCGTCGTGTGCATCACATGACAGGCTCGGAGATTAGTCTGTCAACAGGTATTAGATGATCTTAAAAAACTAAATTAAAAAGATAAAATATTTCAATTAATTATGAGCTATAAAACTCTTTTTCTTATTTTTTCTAACACTATAACGGATCGTCACGACATTAATTATTAGTTGGAGTTCACGAATTTGCTTTGTCGACATCGTGACCTTTTTGTATGATAAGTTCATCATTTATATTAGGTCATCATCATAATCATCTTCCTAGCCTTTTTGCAATTATGTTGAGGTAGGGTTCCAGTCTAACCGGATGCAGTTTAATACCAATATTCGACATAGAACGACTGCCTATTTAAGCTCTACAAATAGGTAATATTACCTTTGGTAAGATTGGTTGCCATAATTTCGGGCTTCTGACGCTCCGTAACGACTGTCAAAGATCAATGGGAAGATCAATGACAGCTGAGAACAGCGCCTTAACGAATATTCTGCGAGCCACGGGTTATTTAGGTATACAGAGTGGTGCTGACCATACGACAATAAATTAAACATCGTGTACCTTAACACATTCTCAGTCTATCCATAAAAAAATTATATAAATATATCCATTAGTTTATCACAGGAAATCATTTTTCATTTTTCACATTTTCTACATGATGTACATGTTGATAAGGAAGCGCTTACAGGTTGATGACCGCCGCATCCAGCGGTACTAAACTTTAATAATAATGGCGCGAATAAGCAAGTCGATACAGGAACGCGCTGTCGCCCGCTGATCGGAGGTCATTGAACCAATATTTTAAAGGATGTTCTATTCCGTTTGCCATTTTATGCGATTTAGTTTGTTTGAAATTTTCATTTTTTTTGATGTTAGGTTTTTTTCTATGGTTCAGGATTATTCCTACGAACCAGCATGGTCTGTGTTTTCATTTATTGTCGTATTGTCAGCACCACTCTGTATAAAGGAGGTCACTCACCCACGGACCAACCGTGACAAGTGCAGTATAACCTGTAGGGTAATTACATAACACACTATAAGTAGCAATGGGTATGATTTTGACAGTTTAACAACATTCATTGCGTTATTTAGGTTGTTGAGCAGATATATTTTCGAACACATGGGGTAATGGATTAGTAATATGTTTCGAAATGATTCCAACTGATAGTAGTAATGTGTTACGTAATTAGAGTACAGGTCAATGGACCCGTGCGTGTATTATTACGTAGCCACAAGCCTCTTATTCTTTATTCCTAGGTACGTATAATTTTTTTCAGGACTAGATAATATTATTTTCTAGTAATAGAATTGGCAATACAATTACCTATTATTGTTTGCTCTAATATTATCTTTACAACTTTAACTTTTCACCCATGATTGCAATTAGTGTCAAAT
Organism: Sesamia nonagrioides; assembly: GCA_017933935.1. Classification (NCBI taxonomy): domain Eukaryota; kingdom Metazoa; phylum Arthropoda; class Insecta; order Lepidoptera; family Noctuidae; genus Sesamia; species Sesamia nonagrioides. The sequence goes on from JADWQK010002473.1 coordinate 74,505, forward strand.
TTGGCACTGTTTGAAAGCTATAATTAAGTATGAATCAAAATTGCCTAACCTATTTTATAATCCTGCAAAACACCTACAATTATTGATTTAAAAGTTACAAATATCGCTTAATGACTACAAGCAAAAATTATTAAATATTTAAAATAGGTACGTTATTATGTAGAAATTGATCTTTATTTCCAATTAGCTAGGTTAATAATTTAAATTAGATTTAAGGCACTAAAGTTCAAATATAAATAATTTTACGATTAAGAAATTATTGAGACATAGGTAAGTCTCAAAAGTCAAGCAACATGCTAGCATTACATATCACACGATGTATGCCAAAAAAGAAATAATCATACCTACATCGCAATTGTGGTCATTATCACACTTACTCGAAGCTGTAGGTGCCGAATCCATTATTGTTGTATGTGAATTTTTTTATTTGCCCTCCGAGGCTAGCTACAGTGACAAATGCCATAAAGAACATAGGCAGGACGCAGAGATGAGCACCTTTTACCTGCGCAACAAAATACCATAATGTCAGGGCTAACGGGTCAAGCAGACTACGCTTTTTAATATAATAATACTAGATGCATTCGTTGTTTTGCCAGCGGTTTGTACAAAATTATTTTGCAAGTACTGAAATGAGTTTGGTATTAGGTAGAGTGAAATTATTGATGATGAGTTTTGGAGTGAGTGATCAAACATAACTTGATTTTTTAAACACATACCTATGTATAATATGTTTGGCAGAATATGAATACGTTATGCGTTCTATTCTGTCATAATGATTAATGCTGAAGTTATTCATATTTAATTATCAAATTGGACTTCTAACTTAAAGCAATTTTCAATAGCCTGAACTATGACCTTAGTGACATTTATAAAAAAAAATCATGAGATGATCAACAGAAGCAAAACTAATGAGATGATAAGACTAATGATCGGTAATAAAAATATAAGTAGGTATATATTAGATGAAGATAGGAATGACCATGAAAATAGGTATCTTAGTTATTGAGGAACATGATTGAAGACTAAAAGAATTCTAAATGTTATATCCGTGTACCGAAGATAAGATATTATTAGATAGATAATATCAGACATCGATATTGAGCTGACTTTAAGGTCGTACCCTCACCAAATGACCTCGAGCATTTGCTCCCTCTTCACCGCGCCCCACCTCTACAATACTTCGCAAAATATTACTAGCGCCGTCTGGCGGACGAAGTACCTACAAATACAAGTTAAATTCATAGACCACAGAAGTAACAGACATGGCACTTTTATTTTTGTTTATTGGTGCGCCCAAATACTTTTGGTTATTATGTACTCAAACAAATGTTGACGATACTTCATATAAAAATTCTGCGGTGTTTATTTTTTAACCGACTTCAGAAAAAGGTGGTTCTCAGTTCGATTTATTGTCGCTGATAACTTTATGGTTAATGAACCTATTTACACCATTCTTTTTTTATATGAAGGGATATGCTGCCTATGTAATCCCATTGTTACCACGTCAGTGTCGATAATGGAAATTCTGAGAAATTTAGGCCAATTATCGAAAATTGTAGGCACGCTTCGGGTGACAACTTGATACTCGTGTTTATATCGGATGATACTATAAAACCGTGAAGATTTGGGCCTGACCTGATGATGGAGATGACAGAATATCAAGGGAATCCACATCGGAAGCAACTGTCACGTGTTTGGGCTTATTTAATGTGTATTGATTAGACCTTTATAACTTAATATGTTATGACTGTAACTTCAGGGTTGGAAGTTAGTTTTGTAGATTGAAAGTTAGCTAAGTCAGATGGACAAAGGGATAGAAAAATAATATAATAAAGTTTAATTTATCATTATTTATTATTTTAAGGGAAAACGTAATCAGGGTCAAATAAATTTCTGCAGAACTGACACATTTAAAAAAAAAAAAATTACTGTTTGTTTTTTGGGACCAGGCAAGACTGTGAAATTATATTATTAACTTCCGAAATTAGTTATTTTTCACTTTGTAGTGGTTTTTGAAGTCGGTTGTTTTTTTGTAAAAGTTTTTATTTTTATGTTTGTTTGCGGATAACTTCGCCTAAAATTTGGTATTTCGATGAATTTTTGGGTATTTCGACATGGGTGTCGTGATAGGGGTTTTTGGGAGTGCAGATCACGAATATGACGTAATTTTGGAAATCCAAGATGGCCGACACCAATTTTATGATATTTTGACATGGGTGTCGTGAAAGGGATTTTTGTGGGTGCTAATCACGAAAATGACGTCATTTTGGAAATCCAAGATGGCCGACACCAATTTTATGATATTTTGACATGGGTGTCGTGACGGGGGTTTTCGTGGGTGCAAATCACGAAAATGACGTCATTTTGGAAATCCAAGATGGCCGACACCAATTTTATGATATTTTGACATGGGTGTCGTGAAGGGGGTTTTTGTGGGTGCTAATCACGAAAATGACGTCATTTTGGAAATCCAAGATGGCCGACACCAATTTTATGATATTTTCACATGGGTGTCGTGACGAGGGTTTTCGGGGGTGCAGATCACGAAAATGACGTCATTTTTGAAATCCAAGATGGCTGACACCAATTTTATGATATTTTGACATGGGTGTCGTGACGGAGGTTTTCGGGGGTGCAGATCACGAAAATGACGTCATTATTGAAATCCAAGATGGTTGACACCAATTTTATGATATTTTGACATGGGTGTCGTGACGGGGGTTTTCGGGGGTGCAGATCACGAAAATGACGTCATTTTTGAAATCCAAGATGGCTGGCACCAATTTTATGATATTTTGACATGGGTGTCGTGACGGGGGTTTTCGGGGGTGCAGATCACGAAAATGACGTCATTTTTGAAATCCAAGATGGCTGACACCAATTTTATGATATTTTGACATGGGTGTCGTGACTGGGGTTTTCGGGGGTGCAGATCACGAAAATGACGTCATTTTTGAAATCCAAGATGGCTGACACCAATTTTATTATATTTTGACATGGGTGTCGTGAAAGGGGTTTTCGCGGGTGCTAATCACGAAAATGATGTCATTTTTGAAATCCAAGGTGGCCGAAATTATATTTCATGATATTTTGACTTGGGTATCGTGACGGGTTTTCGGGGCGCTGATCACAAAAATGACGTCAATTATAAGCTGTGGCATAGCTTCTATTTCTTTATCAAAGTCAAAAATAAAACATCAAATATAGTTTAGTCGCTAAATCGCCACCGTTTTTCGCACTCCTTCAATGACGTCACTGGTAAAAAATAAATAAATAAATAAACTAAAAAAAAGAAAATACATACTTATACAAATGTATACGTTAATTGGCAAAATAAAAAAAATACTATGTCATAAATAACTAATAAAAAATTTCCTACTAACTACATACTGCGGAACTCGGTGTGCACACCTTTGCGATTTACCCCGCAGCCACGCGCAGGATTGGGTGCAAATTTCTCATCAATATAAATGAATTAAGTCCAACCACAAAGCAGCTACTGTAAACCTTTGAGGAGTTCCCTCAACAGACTGTCCTTCGTCTTCATTATCAGACTCCTAATGATCATAACAATCCATCTAGGTGTAAAGCTCTTATCAATACAAATTAATCAATATATTACACAAGGTAGCTGCTGTGAATCGTTGAGGAGTTCCCTCGAATTTCTCTCGGCTCTATCATCAGATCTATTGCAGACATTCATTTTAACCTACTTATATGGGTGTAAAGTTTTCATCAATATAAATGAACAGAAATAAGTCCAAACATAAGGTAACTATTGTAAACCTTTAAGGAGTTCCCTTAACTGGCCTTTGTCTTCAACATCAGAGCTTTAATGATAATCACAACTCATTTAGGTGTAAAGTTCTTATCAATACAAATTTATTAAGCACAAACACGAGGCAGCTGATGTGAATCGTTAAGGAGTTCACTCGGCTGTCTCCCGGCTCCATCATCAACTCCGAACTTTACTAAATTGTAGTGCGTTAAAACACTTAATGAAAAAACTTAGAAAAGCCCTAGACGCCCCTTTGATTTTTAAATTTCTTCTAGATTTACCTAGTCTTCCATCATCAGACCCTAATTTCCTAAACATGAGACTACCTTGAAGATATCGTCTTTCTAATAAAACAAAAACATGTGGCACTCGGGGCTGCCGCGGTAAAGCTATTTTATACTAGCGGCCACCAGCGACTTCGTTCGCGTTGAGTTAGTAATGCTCTGCTCCTATTATTCGCAGCGTGATGTTTTATAGCCTTAAGCTTTTCTGGATTAATGAGCTATCCAACGCAAAAAGAATTTTTCAAATCGAACCCGTAGTGCCTGAAATTAGCGCGTTCAAACAAACAAACTCTTCAGCTTTATATATTAGTACTAGCTTTCCGCCCGCGGCTTCACCCGCGTGGAATTGGGTTATATCGCGTTTTTTAGATTTCCCATGGGAATAAAACTAATTAAATGACGATTGATCAGTTTTGAAGGATTGATCGTAGAAGGGTGAAAATTTAGGATTGTATGTATTTTTGTATGTTGTAAAAAAATAGAAACTAAAAATGTTATGTAAAAATAAAAAAAACAAATAGGGGTGGACTACCCCTAAAATTTAGGGGGATGAAAAACAGATGTTGGCCGATTCTCAGACCTACTCAATACGCTCACAAAATTTCATGAGAATCGGTCAAGCCGTTTCGGAGGAGTATAGGAACGAAAACTGTGACACGAGAATTTTATATATAAGATAGATGTTCGCTAGTACCAAATTTTTTATGGAGAAACGCATGGTACTATACATTGAATCTGCGCTCACGCGCAGGGCTGCAGATCTGCATGAAAATGCAGATAAAAAACGCAATCCTGCGCGTGGCTGCAGGGTAAATCGCAAAGGTGTGCACACCGAGTTCCGCAGTATGTAGTTAGTAGGAAATTTTTTATTAGTTATTTATGACATAGTATTTTTTTTATTTTGCTAATTAACGTATACATTTGTATAAGTATGTATTTTCTTTTTGTAGTTTATTTATTTATTTATTTTTTACCAGTGACGTCATTGAAGGAGTGCGAAAAATGGTGGCGATTTAGCGACTAAACTATATTTGATGTTTTATTTTTGACTTTGATAAAGAAATAGAAGCTATGCCACAGCTTATAATTGACGTCATTTTCGTGATCAGCGCTCCGAAAACCCGTCACGATACCCGAGTCAAAATATCATAAAATATAATTTCGGCCATCTTGGATTTCAAAAATGACGTCATTTTCGTGATCTGCACCCCCGAAAACCCCCGTCACGACACCCATGTCAAAATATCATAAAATTGGTGTCGGCCATCTTGGATTTCCCAAATGACGTCATTTTCGTGATTAGCACCCACAAAAACCCCTTTCACGACACCCATGTCAAAACATCATAAAATTGGTGTCGGCCATCTTGGATTTCCAAAATGACGTCATTTTCGTGATTAGCACCCACAAAAACCCCTTTCACGACACCCATGTCAAAATATCATAAAATTGGTGTCGGCCATCTTGGATTTCCAAATGACGTCATTTTCGTTATTAGCACCCACAAAAACCCCTTTCACGACACCCATGTTAAAATATCATAAAATTGGTGTCGGCCATCTTGGATTTCCAAAATGACGTCATTTTCGTAATTAGCACCCACAAAAACCCCTTTCACGACACCCATGTCAGAATATCATAAAATTGGTGTCGGCCATCTTGGATTTCAAAAATTACGTCATATTCGTGATCTGCACTCCCGAAAACCCCTATCACGACACCCATGTCGAAATACGCAAAAATTCATCGAAATACCAAATTTTAGGCGAAGTTATCCGCAAACAAACATAAAAATAAAAACTTTTTACAAAAAAACAACCGACTTCAAAAACCACTACAAAGTGAAAAATAACTAATTTCGGAAGTCGGTGTCTTTCGTTTGGTATATTCGTTTTAGACACCGAGTTCCGAAATTAGTTATTTTTCACTTTACATAGTGGTTTTTGGAAGTCGGTTGTTTTTTTCTAAAAAGCTTTTATTTTACATTTTTTAGTTGTTAAAAGTACTATGTATTCAGTTGCATCCGGTCAGACTGGAAGCTGACGCAAATATAGTTGGGAAATGACGTACTTTTTTTTGTTTACTTTAATTTTTACCCGTAAGTACCTATTCCCTCAACTGCCTATGGTCTTCATCATTAAATTTACTGTAGACTATTATTTTAACCTAATCGGAGTAAAGGTCTTATTAATATAAATGAATGAAGTCCAACCACAAAGTAGCTACTGGAAACCGTTGAGGAGTTCCCGGAACTGGCCTTTGTCTTCATCATTAGAGCTCTTATGAGAGTCGCAACCCATCTAGGTGTAAAGTTCTTATCAATACAAATTAATCGAGCCCAACCACAAGGTAGCTGCTGTCAATTGTTGAGGAGTTCCTTCGACTGTCTCTCGGCTCCATCATCAGATCTACTCCAGACCTTTATTAAATTGTAGTGCTTTAAAATATTTAATGAAAATGCTAAGAAATGCACTAGTGGCCCCAATTTTTGAAAGTTCCGCTTGTTTTCTCTGGACTTCCACCATCAAATCTTGATATCCTTATCAAGGGACCACCTTGGGAACGTCTTCCTTCCAACAGAAAAAGAATTATTAAAATCGGTTTATAAATGACGAAGTTATGCGCGAACAAACATAAAAAAAAAACATATACGGTCGAATTGAGTAACCTCCTCCTTTTTGAAGTCGGTTAAAAATTGAACATAAAAAACATATAATTGAGCAACCTCCTCCTTTTTGAAATCGGTTAAAAAAACGAACACCAAAATAAACATCAATACTATCTTAGAGACACTCTAAGATAGTATTATACTCTATGCGACATGCGGTGCGTGAGCGAGCAAGCAGATGCTTTCTCGCTCACGCGCCGCCCGCTTATGCTAGTGGAGCGCGCGATGTCGAACGACACGGGTTCCCCCTTCGAGAGCTTGTGACATACTGAATCTGAATAGCCCGGGCAACAGAAATGATGGCGAATGCGCTCAGATTGTAGAACAAAATTTTGATTTTGGTCGTTTTAAAAAAATGTTTCTACAATAATGTTCGTCATGAAATTACCTATCCATTAGTGTAAGAACACAATCTAAATAATGCTTACTTTCCGAGGAGATGCACGTTTATGATAATTATTTCTCTTGTCAGTGGTTTCGTTGTGAAGGAATTATTTAAACATTATACTTAGTAAAATAAAAAAAAAATCTACAATTTTGAAGCTAAGATTATGGAGAAAATTTACGTATTTTTAATAAGTTGATATTTCTTTTGGATAAAGAGTAGATAGCTCCGGAAAACTACATAAAAACGGCTTGCGGTGTGTTTTTCCTCTGGAGCCGCCTTAAGGGCCTATTCGCTCAAAAAAACTTAGTGAATAGAAAGGAAGACGGCAGTTGAGCGAGGTGATGCAATGTTACACCCAACAACACGACCAACGATGCTACGACAGAGGGAGATTGAACTGGAGACCCTCCACTACCAACCTCCCGACACAATAACATTTGGCGTATTGTACCCGCAACACAAGTTCACCAGACATCACTGGGCGAACAAGACGAATCGCTTGGCGGCAAGACATTGTCTGTTGGGTGGCAACTTCTGCCGGCAGCTGTTGTTACTTGTAGATATACAATGCGGAGTCAACAATATCACAGTAAATGAACACACTGGCCCTAAGGCCCGGAGCTCATTATAGGCATCGGCAAGAAAAACGGATCCTTCTACATCCCAATATGCAAGCGCACACTGCCGGAAAGTATGCCTTGGCATGCTGCAAAGTTCTTAGGGATGACTAGACGTCCTTAAGCATGCTGCACCGTCAGACCGCAGTGTAAGCTATCCCGAGTGTCACCTCAGCGCCAGCGTGGCGGGCAACGGCGTACCGAAGGATCCCGATGTATACCGAACCGGTATTTTTGTTACTACGATGATATATCATGGAAATTTCTACTTTATTACCATTATGGTAAATTACAAAATTGTATGTGACGAAACCACGGCGCGATTTAATATTAATCCAATAAGTGTCCAAAGTTGGCTCATGTTCTCGATAGATGGCGTTGGCGTTGAATTAGATCGCGCTATGGTTTCGTTACCGCTGTTAGTATAAGTACTTTAAGATATAATTTTTTACCACGCCAAGGCAGTTGTGGAGCCAGTCACCCGGCTGTACCACTGCCTTGTCGTCTTCCCGTGTCTGTTGTTATTGTCTGGCCTTGACATCCGGAGGAGCGGTGAACTCGGAAGGTGAAAGGCAGGTTGCGGAGCGCCAGAGGACGCCACTTGTGGCAGGTGCGTGACATCGAAGAAAATCAGTGACAGTGAGTGCAGTGTTTAATATGCTATTTGACAGATTTATAATTTTTATCTTGAATTACTTGGTTGCGGTTAAGAAGCTCACCGAAAGTATTTTTTTTTAATTTTAAATACGTATTTCGTAAGAAATATGCAAATAAAAAATTCAAATAAGCCGCGTAAACGATTTATTCAGCAATATGGCGTCGCGCTTCGTAAGTGACGTCACAAGCGGTTTTCGGTTCTCAGTGGTGTTTGTTTTTATTTATTATTTGTTGTTGTTATCTAATAAAATGGTTTACAAGTGGTGTGCTGTACCGGGTTGTACAAATAAATCGATAAAAACCCCCGAAAAACAGTTTATAAGTTTGCGGAAAACAAGCGTTGATGCGCGTATGACGTCATCGCGACACTGGCCAATCTGGATCGTTTCACAATGTATGGCGCGAGAAACAAAAAGCCAAACATTTTTTGTGTTTTGGATATATTAATTGTTATTATTTTTTATTAAAATTGACAGCCTCCGTGGCGTAGCGGTAGCGGACGCGGCCGCTGCGCCAGGTGGCGCGGGTTCGATCCCCGCACAGTGCAAATATTTGTATGCATGAATATGAATATTTGCACTGGTCTGGTCGTGCCTCGGAAAGCACGTTAAGCCGTTGGTCCCGGTTGCCATACGAACATCTAGTGGCAGTCGTTACGGGTTGTTGGAGCCCTCAAAAGTCCAACAATTGGTCTAACTGCAATGCTTCGATGTCGCCTTCGGGTTGTGGAGGTCAGACGGCAGTCGCTTCACGGAAAATGTCGAAGTTTAGCCATATCAGCAGTTTGACTGGTATAGCGGACCCCAGACTCCAAAGCTGAAAAGGCTTCGGATGCGACTGGGATTAACGCTGGGATGATGATGATTATTTTTTATTAAAACTCATGTAAATGACATAAAGAACCCTCATTTTATGCAATTAAAGCAAAAAATCCTAAAAAATTGAATACTGTCAAATAGCCTATTGTGAGTACATTTTCGCTCTTATTTACTAGAAGAAATAAATCTTAGAAGTACATGCAAATTTGAACCTTCAAGTAAAGACTACTGGAACTTAGAAAAATTCAATAATCTTTCAAGATAGTGATAAAAACTTAGAAAAATTTAGTTAATTTGGACTTGTAATAGTTTTAAGCAATAGTTGGTTGAGACGGGGAATCCATGCCCGATTTTTACCAGAATAGCTTGCAAAAAGACTTGTCAAATATTAACCAATTTGTGTTTTAACTTTGTGTATAAATTTGTTGAATGTACTATATATAAACAAAATAGACTTGTTCATTTTCTGCTTAGCTTTGTTTACATTTTATTGTGGTATTTGGGACGATTTTGTTTGAGTGTTTTAAGCCAATTACAGAGTTTGATAAGCAATTTACAATGCAAGCGTTCAACGATTTACAGGAGGATATTAGGGCAAGAATGCTGAAAGTTAAGACTAATTTTAAAAGGTCACGTAAAGATCGTTAAATTATTCCATATATGGAAACAACGCTAGATAACTTGGAACAACGATGGACTTTATGTACAGGCACTCATACTAAAATTATTAGTCAAGGTAAGCGAAGTGATTTGTACAATTCGGACTATCATAAAAATTGTGTATATGATGAGGTAGAAGAATTGTATGTACAATTTAAGACTGATTTAAACGGAATGTTATATAATTTAAAAACCCCAGAAACACAGTTAAATTCAAGCAGATAATGTGAAGGTTTAGCCAGACGTTTTCAATTGCCAGAAATTAAAATACCAACGTTTTCCGGGATATACACCGAGTGGCAGACATTCAGAGATTTGTTTTTTCGTTGTCTGATGGGTGATAACAATCTAAATAGCAGTGTCAGTTGACTACGGATTTTACGGACTTGTCACTAATCAGCCTAAAACGTTCGCACTACTGAACCACGGGCCTCCTCTCTATGAGAGGGTATGTGGTAGTGACCGTAATTAATGCGGCTTGGAAATTGTCTTCAAATTATTGGTCCTAAGACAAGCCGCCTTCCTCACGATTCCTTCGTTTGCCATTGTTGAAAGCAAGGATGATGAAATAAATTTAAATGATGGGATTATCAAAAAGAAATCCCTACGTGATAATAATTAAAAGATCAACGAAATGAAAACAACTTTTTCAAGGCGTTCTTACCCTGCAGCGACCGCTTGGAAACTGCTGATGATACCAGAAGGTGTGTTCTCCCAATGAGCTCGGTCGTTATTGAAGAACTCAACCAAGTATGACACGGTCGGTGTCATCGTATTGCCCAAAATCGCTTGTTTCCACGCTTTAATCAAGAATCTGAAAAGCCAAATATGAATAAAAGTATGAGGTATGAAATACACAAAGCTGTAGTTCCATTTTATTCCAATTCCAGCTCTTGTTTATATATGGCGTAGTGTTGGTATTTAAATTGTGATGACTGGTATAAGTACTGTTATTGTACGGACGACAGCAGGTCAAGCTAGCCCAAACTGTCATCAACCTTGAGCCTTAATGCTTTATGGATAAAGTTGAAAATCAAATAAGGAAATCTGAAAGATCGTAGTAGCTCGATGTGCTGTCGTCTGTACAACTTGGTTGTTTGCATGAGCCGAGATTAGTGAACAGGATAAAATGAAGCTGGACCTTACTCCAGGATACTTTTCTACTACTACCGATAAGCGACAAGAATCCATACTAATATTATAAATGCGAAAGTAACTTTGTCTGTCTGTCTGTCGGTCTGTCTGTCTGTCTGTCTGTCTGTCTGTCTGTCTGTTACGCTTTCCCGCTTACACCTCTCAACCGATTTTGATGAAATTTGGCACAGACAATCTTTAGACCCTGAGAAAGAACATAGGCTACTTTTATCCCGGAAAAATTTGATATTCCCGAGGGAAATCTAAATAGCGCGATATAACCGAACTCCGCGCGGGCGAAGCCGCGGGCGGAAAGCTAGTAAAAAATAAAATATGTTCCTCATTTTTAACAGCACATTAGATCCCATTTCCGGGAAAATGCTTGCCTGGCAGTCTGTAGCATCAGCACAGTATACTCTCCTTCATAAGTGATGGTGGCGGACACAATGCCGTGAATAATGGGCAGATTGGACGAGGTCATGTAGCCGTGACCGCCGCACGCCAGTCTGAACTCCTCGACCCTTGCTGCCGCGTCGCGAGTGCATACTGCCTTCAAACAACACGCTAAGGCATGGAGCTGGAAAAGGGCAATTATTTACATATTAGGACATTTATTACATCACTTAGGAATTAAGGCGAAAAACTGGTAATAATCTATGGATTGCCTAAGCCACAAAAGCCACGAGTGCGAAAATTACTGAAGAATATAAAGTTATCATAAAGATAATTTCTTAATTAAACAAAACGAAATAGATTCAGGCACGCGCACCGCATGTGTACGTTATACAAGAGCACGCTGGGTTGGTCATAGTTTAGGGAAACACCCACTCTGTGTAGGTATTTATCGCAACTTAATTACATCACCAATGACTGATTACAAGGTGAAGGAAAACATCTTGAGGAAACCTGGACTTTTAAGTCTGAAATCGCCAATCCGCATTGAGCAAGCGCGGTGATTACGCTCAATCCTTCTTTGTATGAGTGAGGCCTGTGCTCAGCAGTGGGACGACAAAAAGATAGATGACGGAAGACATCTGGGACGCATGAAACTGGAATGTAAAGGCAGAAAAGGGGGAGGTCTATACCCAGCAGTAAGTTTTAGAGAGTTGATGAACCGTGTGTAAAGTTCATTAATCCTTACACGGACGTTCACGGAGGATCCTCCTTGCCAGATTGCCGCCATGGGATCTGGAGGCCAAAGCCCTCGCCCACTTATGGGAGTCGCAAGAGGAGGCAAAACGCCGGGGCATAACTCCACTAAGGAGTGGCTAGAGAGGCGCCACGGCGCCCTTACCTTCCGCCTGACGCAGGTCCTCGCCGGACACGGTTGTTTCGGGAAGTTCCTGTTCGGTATAAGGCGGGAGGAAACGCCAGGGTGTCACCATTGTGTGGATGGCCCAGAGGACACGGTGGAGCATACGGTGGAGGTCTGCCCGGCTTGGGTAGAGCACCGCCGTGTCCTCGTAGCGGCGATCGGCGGCGATCTCTCGCATCCGACCCTGGTCTAGGCCATGGTCCGGAGCGAGAATGCATGGCAGGCCGTCACCTCCTTCTGCGAAGCAGTGATGCTGGCAAAGGAGGAGGCAGAGCACGTGAGGCAACGGGAATCCCAGCGCCCTCACGCCACTAGCCGCCGCAGGAGACGACACCGAACTCCCAGCCACCGTAGGCGCGGGCCTGCGGGCGGTAAGCAGTGGGCATCTCGCCGCTCGGTAAGGACCAGGCCAGAGTCAACGGCGCGTAGTGTTTCACGCGCGCCTCAAAGAGATGTTAGCACATCGTGACGGGGTCGACGAAGACCGATGCCTCCTGGGCCAGGGTTACTGGTTGGTTAAACAAGAAACCGTGGCCCTGGCCGTCGCACAGGCGTTTGAAGAAACACTGGTGGGTTTTAGTTAGTAAAAGTCTGACACGCCCTTCTGCTCCACCCTGAGAGGGAGAACTCATTTAATAATTTCCCAATCCAACAAAAAAAAAAAAAATCCTCGGACAAAACGGGTGAAAAGTCTGGCCGGCACTTTCCCGACGGTTGATGTTTGGAAGTTGAATGTATACTAGTTGCACAGTAAACTCTACTTGCGAGATGTAGAATTCATGTGAATTCTACATCTCGCAAGTAGAGACATTATGACGCATTGTTCGCATGTGGCGATTTGTAGATATCGCTAAAAAGTGATGGTGAAGTTTTTGTGATTATAAATAGCCTAATCACGTCAGCCAATTCCACATGACCAAGACATGGAGAAATAATGTGTGTCAACTAACCTCGGGCAGTTGATCCATATTGCCCTTGCTAATATTATTGATGGTCTGCGAGTAGATGTCCCACAGCCAGCAACCGGTAACACGAAATATGTGGCTCGTGGCTACGCCGATGAACAACTTGTGCTGTTGTGTGACGTAGTCCAGGATCTGGGGCTCTGGTTCTCTGTGAATTGTTATGTAAGTAAGTTTGAAAACCGACTCCAACGTAGTTGAGAAAATGTTAGGCAGATAATGAACTTTAACATTTGTTAACATTTTTAATTTATAATTTTGATTGAACATAGTCGGTTTTAGGGTTCCGTAGTCAACTCTTATAGTTTCGCCAAGTCTGTCTATCTGGCTGCCCGTCCGCAGATAATCTCGGTGCCCGTTAACATTAGAAAGCAGGAATTTGGTATCAATATGTATATCAATCACGCCAACAAAGTGCATCTAGGAAAAGGGAGGGCCATGGACCGCACGACCCCCGCGTAGAGCATCCGGCAGGAGGCGTTTGGTCCCCCTAGATTGGAGAGGAGCCATAAGGCAGCCCCGGTCCGTACCAGTCTGGGAGCCAAACTTCGGAAGTGCTCCTCGAAGTTCCACCGGCTGTCGAGGACGAGTCCCTAGGTACTTCATCGTCTACCATTCTGTGGGAACCCGGCGGTGGCGCGTCCCGAATGAAAGCACATGGCCTCGGACTTGTGCAGGACCACATCGATTCCCAAATTGCCGGATCCTCGCGACGTTTGTCGCAACCCCGAGGGTCACTGCATCGGCCACCGGCTTACGAGACCTCCCTTGCGCCAGGACCAGCGTGTCTTCAGCGTCAAGCTACGCTGACGCTGATAGGGAGGTCAGCGGTCGAAGAGGACTTCTTCTTCCCAGTGAAAGCACTAGGTAGTTCTCAAAGAATACTTAAAAATATTTAAAAAAAAAACTTCAGTGGTTCTCACCCAGGTTTTGGTTGAGACTGATGCCTGACTGCAGAATATCTCACTGCGATGGTAGCAGCTTTTGCTAAATCATACGCTGAACCAGTTACGATGATAACTCTGACGTATACCATAGTGCCGTACGTAAGCTTCTCATTCTGAGACTTTATGTATGTTCCATCCTGAAAAAGTTAAATTATATTGTTATATTGTATTCGGTTCTTATTTTATCTTCATTGTATGAAAGAAAAACTTGACGTTACAGTTCACTACTCTAAACATCATACAAATTCACCAATTGAAAGTAAGTTTTGAATTATCAATTTAAGTACCTTCAACACTTGAGCATTCTTCATCAACATATTCCTCCTTGGAATCCTGTAATGATCAAATCCTAAGAACCCATTATTTGCCGTCTGGAAGCCCATTTTGGGCCCAATCTCACCAACTTTAATACCAGGGAGTGGCATGTGGGTTTCAATGTCACGGATCTGGACGAAAAAAGGGTGGACCCCGTAGCATTGTCCGTTCGTGTAAAGTTGAGCAACTACAATGCAGTGATTTGCTGTATGTCCCACTGAAAAGAATTTAATGAAAACCACGTTGAGGACCAAGTAGCATTTTGAGGAATCCTCCGTTAAAGCATGTTTAAAAATATATTGTTTTATAGTTGCAACACTTACATCCTCCAGGCCACCACTTATACGAAGTGAGCTTGGGACTGTGAAGAATGAACTCTTCTGTGCTAGGATCGTAAGTAGCTGTTGTTTCTAATCCTCTGAGGAATGTTCCGTGGCCGAGTTCAGTCTGGAAGAAAGGTTATGATAACATTATTTTGTCTGTTACGACAGAGGAGTTTGTAATTGAACTCCAAAGACTTCATTTCCATTTATTTATTCACGAACGACTATGGAACGATTTGAACACAATTAAATCATTTAATTTTGGAACAACTTAATTGTGTTTAAATTGTTCCATAGTTAATAGTTTCGTCGTCATGGTTAATCGTGATTAAAAATTACAATGAAAATAAATAGTCCAATGTCAACTAAAATGCACTCACTCAGAAAGTATTGCGACAAAAAGTTTTTATGTATGAGAAACTGGCCAGTTCTAATTTATTTAAAAAATATGATTAATAATAATAGGTACGTTTAATTAGTAAAACTAATAATAAATAAAATTATTATAATTAATAAAACTAATAATGGGTGCGTTCCAAATTCAAAACTACCGTCCACATTTTTTGCGAGCTAATAAATATCGTGTCTCTTTGAAAAATGGATTTGCGTCAAGACCATTTTCGCGCTGTGATTTTTACGTCTTACGATAGACTTCAAATGTCATTCATGGATGAAGGCCCTTCTAAGGCAACCGTGTATCGGTGGCTTAATGAATTTAAGTGCGTTCGACTGACTTTGGGGAATGAAGAAAGAAGTGGTCGCCCTTTGACGGCTATTACAGAAGATCTCGTAGATCAAACTTTTCACTGTTAGCACGTTGCTAGCAATTAAAAGTTTGATCTAAGAGAATATACGAATTACATGAAGAGAAGATTCAGCTTAAACTTCAGATTGGAACTGGAAGCCTTCATGAGATTCTACACGTTCATCTTCAGATGCGTAGAATAGTTTCGCGCTGGGTGCCGCACAATCTCACCGATGATCAGAAGCAGGCATGGGTGGAATGGTGCCACGATATGACAGACAAATTTGAAGCAGGCTTGTCTCGGCGTATTTATGACGTCGTTACAGGTGATGAATCTTGGATTTATCAATACAATCCAGAAACGAAGGGCCAGTCGACGGTGTGGGTGTTTCAAAACGAATCAAAGCCTACCAAAGTGAAGCGATCTAGAAGCTTGGTGTCTATTTCTCTACGAAACCAAAGAAGCATTAACGCTGAATGGAATACCTACCAAATGCTTGACAGAAGTTTTCTGTATTGTGAGCAACAAGCGACCAAACACAGGCCTCCACGGGTTACTGCTTCACTACAACGATGCGCTCGCCCACACCGCAATCAAAACGAGGGACTACCTGGACAGTACACCCGTCAAACTTCTAAATTTGACGGGTATACTGTCATAAAGAGGGTGACGCTTACAACCCTGACCTAGCACCATGTGATTTTTATTCTCAAAAAAAAAGATCAGCTCAAAGGAATACAATTTTCGTCGCCGGGTGGTGCGCTGCCAGCGTTCGTGCTGTAAGCGGAAAGTGTTTCGAAAACTAGTTCAGACGCATGAAACTTTGTATAAAGGCTGGTGGCGAGTACTGTAATAAAAATATATGTACATAGAGAACACTATTTTTATTATCGTAAAACTTTTTGAGTGGCCCACGTATGTATTGTAGAGGTATGGACAACAGGGTGTAAAATTCACTCATCCTCCATAGAAAGATCCTCCGACCAGACGAGTGTTATTTCGGGGAAGCAATTGCGTGACGGTTGGTGTCGAAAAGTTGTGTGTATGCTAGTTGCGCAATAAACACTGCTTCGAGAAACAAGATTTTCGTGACGTCAGTATGACGCATTGTTTGCAAGTAGCGTTGTAGATACGGCTACATTAGCAAAGTCCATATTTCACACAGTTACGTCTACATTTATATCGTATACAATTATAACATCCTTAAAATATCCAGTTTCATGTATATGAGGCGGATGAGGACTGGATAGTATTCAAAAAGACTAGAACAAAGAGATCTCGTACTTTGCTGAAATAATTGCGTTGATTCCTCTATGTGTTACAAATGGATTGCTTGAAGTACATCTATCTATTTATATACAGAATAATTACATCTATGTAGGTTTCTAGGGTTTACTATCTTAAATCTAGCTACTGTTTGTGTCTTCTTCTTCAGACGTGTGTCATGCGTTTCATATTATGCTCTATTTTTATAGTTTTTTTATTTTTTATTATTAGTTATAAACTAGTGTTTGACTGCAATCCCGCCTGATGGTAAGCAGTGATGCAATCGTTGATGGTAAAACGCACTAGCTTATTAAGCCTATTCACTCAAAAAAAACTGAGTGAATAGGAAGACAGACGGCAGTTGAGCGAGGTGATGCAATGTTTAACCCAACAACACGACCAACGATGCTGCGCCAGAGGATGATCTGGAGACCCTCCACGACCAAACTCTCGACACAACAACATTAGGCACATCGTACCCGGTACACATCGCAACACAACTGCTCAGACCCGTCCTCCGTACGGCTTCACCAGACATCATGCCGGAACACGACGAATCGCTTGGGTCTAGCGAAACCGTCATTGCCTGTCTCTTTGTGTCTTCTTACCTGTGCGTACGTTCCTAAGAATTCCTTAGACATCGCCTTTGGGAGCCACTCTGCTTTCTGCTCAGGGTCTGACTGGTTCAGTATTGTCGGCAGGAACATTCCGTTGTGCAGCAAAAGCGGCGATATATCTTTTACTACTGCGGACGTTATTCGGTACTTGTTTGTTGGCCTGTTGATATTTTAACTATGTTAATATCAATACATCTAAACAAACATTTTACACAAGTATAAAAAAAAATAAGGCTCATTGGGCTTCAACTCGTCCACATCGCTGTCAATAAGAACTACAAATAGACCAGCCCTTTGGTCACATGAAGAGTCAGTTAACCGTTTGACGAGGTTCCGAAAAATTTGATGAGCAGAACTTGAATATTGGTCTTATGCAAATATTTGCTAGAATTTGGTACTGTATCAATATTTTGAAGAAGGTACCAGGTGTCAGTAAAGATTGTCTCTCTCTCTCTTCATTTATATTACTTACCTAAAAGAATCCATTGTGTTATGTCGTTGTGAATATTCTTTGATAACTTCGGATAATATGCAGACCCTCCTAATGGCGTTCTCATACCGTTCCTTATGACTCAAATATTCTTCTGGCACTTCATTCTTTGTGCAATAGCCTGGTGCACTGAGCACCAAGTTTTCTGAAAAAACATGTTAAAATTATTTTAAACATACAGCTACTATAACGTTATTAAGTGACCTTTAGTGCCCACATATGTATGGGCTTCTGCTCAAGCTGAACGGTATAAGCATGCGGCATTTCTCGCCTGGATTGGCGCTCATCACAGCAGAGCCCCACATCTAAGCTCAATAAGAACCTTCAACCACGCTGCCAAGTCCTACAAGAGGCGCTTATGAAGGCTTGCTTTACCCATATTGACAACAAGCTCTCTGCACAGCCATCCGATAGCAGATCTTTCTGGTCCCTTGCCAAATCGGTCGAAGCAAACTTCTGTTGGCCTACAATGCCTTCGCTGGTTAAGTCTGATGGAACACTGGCTCATACGGCGAGAGAGAAAACAGGTTTCTTTGCATGTCTCTTTGTCCACGATTTACGTCTTGATACTAGCAGTGCTACTCCACCTAATTTGCCTCACTGTGACACAGCAATTCGCGAGGTTCGCATTAGGAATAAGGAGGTTCTGTTCCGAGAGTACTGTCGTCTGGACGTGAATAAATTGCGATTGTTCTCAAGGTTTGCGCTTTCAAGGCTGTCTTTTATATCGAAATGTTGGTATCGCCTCTCATTTAGGACTTATGTAGTGTCAAAGTATACCTACCAAACAACACAACATAACATACAAGTCACATATGGGGCGTGGCCCTCGCTGGCCTTTTGAGTAAGCTTCCAATGTACGGCATTTCATCTGGTCGGATTGGCTGAGTAAAAGACTTCCTGAGTGAACGGTTTCTCCAAGTTGTTATTGATGGATGGTCATTAGAGCCCGTGTCAACTAATGCCAGTATTCCTCAGGGGTCTGTACTCTCTTCAATTCTCTTCCTGTTGCATATTAACAATCTACTGATGCCCGAATTCTATGGGTATGCAGATGACAGCATAGTTATGGAGAGATACCTGCCGAGTGCTCGGACTAGTAAGGAAACAATCCGTAAAAAGCACAGGCGTAGGGTAGGCAGCCTTTCCCTATTCTACAGGATGCAGCTTGAGAGTGTGCGTGGAAATTACATGACATAATTCCGTCATCACCTTTCCATCCTCGGACGACCCCTCGCCGTTGCAACAATTTACCTACGGTGGCCTTTCCGTCTGATTACAATTTAAGTGTCTTCAAGACTAGAATAGTGGTGGCCTAGTGGTTAAAACACCAGCCTCTCAAGTATGAGTGTGCGGGTTCGATTCCAGGTCAGCCAAGTACTATCAGCTGTAGAAGTCCATTCCCACCTTAAAGACTACTGTCGCCTGCGCTAAACCGGCCACGCACACTACCGCATTATTTTTTTATCGCAGTCTTCGTCTTTCTTTAAAGTAGTGCAAAATTTCGTTACTTCATTTGAAGTTAAGTTAGCGGCCGCACTTAACAATGGTGCTATCATAAGCGAGCGATTGTGGGTTCGATCCTTAATAAAGGCAAATCTTTTTGTTGTTTCATATAATTTAAAATTATGATAATTGATTTGTATTTTAAAGTAAAAATGTTTGCAAATAATATTTAAACGAATAGGAAAATGTATTGAACATTTATCCCAAAAAGGTTTTTATTATATGTTTTAGTTTACTATAGATGTAATATAATAAAAAATATATATAAAAATAAAACAATAAGCATATTATAATGCAATATACTATAAAGTTATATATTATTCGGTATAGATATACTTATACTACCAAATGAAACAAACGTTGAAACGGCAGCATTGTAATATTTTATATAAAAGTAATCCTTGACAAACTTATGATATTGTTATGGTAAAAAATACAAAAAACATTTTTGGTTGTTAGATATGAAAATTATAATATTATACCTACATATATTATGATTAAAGAGGTTATAGCTTAATTATTCATTTTCTTAAAGAAAAGAGGATTGAAGCTTAACCTGAATATTATTGCAATCATAAAATAATCTATACTAAAACACAAAATAGTGCTTATTTCATTTGCGTGTATAGCATGGTACTAGTGCTGTCATCCTGCAGTGATTTTTTTCGGAGTTTGATGGCATGAGATTTGTTAAAATAGAAGTAATATTCTGGACTATTTTACCTCTTATGTATTCTGCCTTAGATCGTCCGAAATACGAGAAGTAAAGGAATGAAAAATGCAATAAGCTCCAATCATTATATTATCACATATATACACGACTATCTAATTACAAACCACGTTCTTTAATATTAATAAATTATATTTTGTATTTTTACAGCAGTCCAAACATTTTTAATACCGATGACCAGACAGGACATCATTTTTTTTTTTTTCTTTACTTATCATTCGAATTATAACATTTTTGAATCGCAGTAGTAGAGTAAACTAAAAAGGTTGGTTTTCTGTAAAACGAACAAACCTTATTTTCAACAAGATTATAATCTTCAAGCGCTTTCTTAGTTCAAAAGTAAACGAACTTATTTCTTATCGAATTCCGAAAAAAATGTTTTTATAATTTACCAAAAGTAATTTGTATTGAAATTACAAAAGGCGACATCTATTAGCCATTAAGCCAACCGAACATATTACTGTCACTTAGCTAAATTACTTTAGAGATGGTTTAGAGTCCGTTATTATGATATATAATGGTATATATTTAAAACACTCTGTAGGACACTTCTGCACTGTGATTGTTATAAATAGTTTTTTTTTTTTTTTGTTTAGCTCGATAAGACTCCACCAGTCGCGCCAGTTTATTTTTAAAACACAAATGCAACCTCCCTTTTTCACAAGATTTAAAAGTTTATTCAACGGTAAATATTGTCGTTTCGTTTCACTTGTCTCGACAGCTACCTTCGTCCTCCAACCTCTTGACCTTGACCTCTAACGGCTTACAGTATTTCTCTAAAACAATAACAATTTTATTACACACAACAAGCGATTAGTTTGCACCTTAACACAAATAATAATAAAAACTTACACAAAAGCCGGTTTCATATAATATTTGAGATATATTGCTGCATATGCCTGCATATTGATTAAAAAAGTAAAACTAATAACACAAACTGGTAACTATATGTTCACCAACCAACAACAGCTATGTAATATTGTTTGAGTTATTGTAGCTAATAATAGTTATTGTAGGTAGCGGAATATTTTTTGTGAAGGAGCGATTCAGATTCTTTCAAGTCTACCGTCAACTTTTTTATCATGACTCTAATATAGAAAAAATCTTAAAAGAAAGTATCATCTTTAAGTTGCGGATCGGTATTTTTAGATAGTTTTGTTGTCAGCATTCATAACTCACCAATAAACATTTAAAAAATATTTTGTAAGTTATTAGATTTGAACTCGAACCACCTTGAACGCCTATCAAGGCGAAAACCGTTAGGCCATTGAAACTACTGTGGATGTTGAAATTAGTAAGTAGTACCTAACAATCATAAGCGGGCAGCAAGTTGTCAAAGTGTGTATCAAACTTTATTATAGAAAAAGGTCGTAACTACAACTAGTATTGCTTGGCCATAGTTTTGTGAGATTGCAACTCGACTTTTGGTCTTGACTGTACCAATGTAACTTTTCTAAAGTTACATGAACTTTCTAACTATATCTTGGACACCAATGACTGAAGGTGAACGAAAAAACATCTTGAGGAAACCTGGACTTTATAAGTCTGAAATCGCCTAACCGCATTGAGCAAGCGTGGTGATTACCTACGCTCAATCCTACTCTGTGTGAGAGGAAACCTGTGCCCAGCTGTGGGACGATAAAAGGTTGATGATGATGATGAAGACTAGAGTGAACAGGCTCATATTAAACTAGTATGCTTTACCAACAACCATTGTATCACCGCTTACCATCAGGCGGGATCGCGGTCAACACTAGTTTATATCGTCAGAAAAATATATACATAGCTAGGTATTAGGTAATTTATTTATCTCTAAACAATGTATAATAACCATTACAGTAATTTTCACGAGATAGTACGGAACTTATTATGACAACATATCTGAGTGATAAAAAAATAACAACCAGTAATAATACGATAACGTTGTAATCAAAGTTCAAGGACCCATAGTTGTCTATTCATGTATGTTGAGTTTTTTAGCATTTTGTGATGGACGTAGATACACGTAAACGATAACAAATAATACAAACAAACTAAAAAAAAAAGAAAGGAATTTAAAAAGGAATAATTCCAAGTATACCTAGGTCCACATTGTTACTCTGACATCATAGAACGAACACTATAATCGTGATGATTAAAATCAACATGAACATTTATATACATAACTAACAATATACATACAACATATAACAGTCATGAAGACTGAGTTTGCCTCCATGCTTCAGCAAATTAATAAGACCATACTTAGTATCGTCAACAAGGAACTTGAACCCATAAGGCAAGATATAAAAGAACTGGCTGCATCACTAGATTTTCACACTAAGGAGTTTGAAGATTACCAATCCGAACACAAAGCGGTAAAAACTGCTATAAAAGACATTACCAAAGAAAATAATGATCTCAGACAATCAATGTCAGACTTGAAGGTACGCATAAATTATATAGAACAGCAGTCTCGCTCGAGTAATATTGAAATCATGAAATGAACATTAATACTATCGTGAAGCAGCTCGGTTCAGTTGTGGGATACGCGCTAAACGACAATGATATTCTTCACTGTACCCGCGTAGCCAAACTCCAAACTACTACTGCCCGCCCGCGCTCTATTGTCGTGCAGCTGGCCTCCCCAAGAACTCGCGATAATCTTCTGGCGTCGGTAATCAATTACAATAAACAGAAAAAAAAGAATACTGAGAAACTCAATAGCGCCGATCTTGGGATAGCTGGAGACAAGAAACCAGTGTATGTGCTCGAACATTTATCTCCTTACAATAAGGCGCTCCATGCTGCTGCTAGACAAAAAGCAAAGGACAAGGAATACAGATTCGTATGGGTACGAAACGGCAGGATTTTTGTCAGGAGGACCCCGGAAGCCGACCATATTCTCATTAAAGATTTGGACTCTCTAGATAAGTTAACATGATTCGCTTAAACAGTTCTTTTTCTCTTTCTCTCATTTTGCTAAATATACATGTAACTTTAACTGTAATATTAATCAGAATTCGATAATTTACAAATATTTTATCAAAACTGTAGAGGTTTAAGAACAAAAACGCATATGGTTAGTCGCAATGTGTATTGTAATAACTATGATATAATAGTTCTGTCCGAGACTTGGCTTAATGACACCGTGCAAAGCAGTGAGCTTTTCGATGACAGATACGTAGTTTACAGGAGAGACAGAGAAAGTTCGGGTTTGCAAAGTGGTAAAGAAGGCGGAGGAGTTTTAATAGCTGTCAATAAAATAATCAACTCTAAGCGGTCTGTGCAACTCGAAAGTAGTTGTGAAGACCTTTGGGTTCTTTTGGATCTTCCTGCTGCTCACCCTGTCCGTCGAGTGGCTCTCTGTGCAGTATATCTGCCGCCTCCAGTACGCATTACTTATTTGGAAAAATTCTTGGATAAGTGTAATGCAGCCCTTGAACAGTTTAGTGATTCATACGTATGTATTACAGGCGATTTCAACTTAGGTAATGTTGACTGGAAAATGATCGGCAATTCAGGTAATAGTCTTAAGCTACTCAACACTGGGGAAGCTTTGTTAGATTTTACTTATGTCAACAAACTCACACAATTTAACAACGTTAATAATGCCTCAGGCCGCATACTTGATCTGGTATTGTGTAACCATTCATTGTGTAATGTAAGCCAGGCTATTGGTTCAATCTGCAATATTGACCAACATCATCCACCTCTAGACATAGTTATTTCTCTAAAAAAAGAAGCTAAACTTCCATATAATACTGTCATTGAAAGGCCTAATTTTCATAAAACCAATTATATACCGATTCGTAACTACATAAAAGAACTCGACTGGGAGGAATTATTTGAGGGGCAGCATGACGTAAATGAGATGGTACGGATATTTTACGATTATATTAATGGAGTAATAAAAAAATTTGTATCGAACCGAATATCAAAAAATAGGAAATATCCCCCATGGTTTAACCAAAAACTAATTAAAATGTTAAATTCAAAAAATAATATCAGAAAACGTTACAATGTGTATAAGAACCCTTTAGATAAAATTCAATTGAAAATAATTAGCAAGCGCTGCTGTGAATTCGCTACTGTCTGTTACAATAATTATTCAAAGCAAATGGAAGCCGAACTTGTGAATAACCCAAAGTTGTTTTGGACCTATATAAAATCCAAGCGGGGCGGGTCTAGTACATATCCGGTGTCTATGACCGACGGCATCAATAGATCTTCTGACGGGACAGAGATATGCGAGTTTTTTGCATCTTATTTTTCTTCTGTCTATAGCTCTACTCAGAACGAGCATAATAAACACGATGCAGACTTAAATAACCTTCAAAACTATAGTTTGAGTTTATCTAATATTGTTATTAATCATGAAACTATATACAAGAAGCTAAAAAGTCTGGATTGTAGTAAGGGTGCTGGGCCTGATGGAATACCACCGATCTTTATCTATGAGTGCGCAACCGAGCTGGTTATTCCATTATCGCTAATCTTCAATAAATCCTTAGGATCTGGCGTTTTTCCATCAAAATGGAAGGTGGCTAAGGTTGTGCCCATCCATAAATCGAACAATGATGACGCAGTTTCTAACTATAGACCGATATCGATCTTGTCGACTCTCGCTAAGGTCTTTGAGTCTCTCATCTGTCCCTTCATTCAAAAGCACTTGAAAGTTTACTTGAGTGATGATCAGCATGGCTTTGTGGGGTCTAGGTCTACAAGTACTAATCTTGTGTTATTCACGGAACTGTTAGTAAAAGCGATTGATTCAGGCTACCAGGCTAATGTTATTTACACAGATTTTAGTAAAGCTTTCGACAAGGTCTCACATAGTTTATTAATTTTGAAATTACGAGCATACGGTATCACTGGGTCACTGCTTACATGGCTGGGTTCGTATCTGGTGGATAGGTCCTTCTTTGTAGTGGTCAACGGTTTTCATTCACACTCACGATATATTTCATCGGGTGTACCGCAGGGATCGCATTTGGGTCCAGTTTTATTCAATTACTTTATTAATGACATTCCTAGCTGTTTTCACAACTCAAGTTTATTTATGTATGCAGACGACTTAAAATTTGTTAAAATTGTTAAATCGAAGGACGATGCCATCGAATTACAATGGGATCTGAATAGGCTGATAAATTGGTGTGATACAAACGATATGTACTTAAATTCAAGCAAATGTTATCACATTAAATTTACGAGAAATCACAATTTAATTAAACACGATTATTATATTGATGGGGTCAAAGTTGGCGAACTGGACACAATTAGGGATCTTGGTGTTATTTTTGATAGAAAACTGACATTTATTCCGCATGTAGACGATGTCATAAAGAAATCCTCTAAGATGCTGGGTTTTGTTATTAGAAATACCAAACATTTTAAGTGTTGTAAGACTAAAATGATGTTGTATAACGGCCTAATTCGAAGCGTGTTGGAGTACTGTAGCGTAATTTGGAGGCCACACTATGCTTCACATTCCTTGCGGCTTGAACGTGTTCAAAAGCGTTTTCTATGGCATTTGGTGTTTTCCAGCGGCTTGGCAAAAAAAATACGTTCTTATAGTGATAGACTGAAACACTACAACATGGTCTCCCTGGAGAAACGCCGACGGCTAAACGACGCAATGTTTGTGTGCAAAGTAATGACCCATAAAATTGACTGCCCCCAGATATTAAACACTTTTAATTTCCGTGCCCCCTCAAGAATTCCTCGCAATCCAATAACACCACTGTGGCCACCACAAAGGAGAACTGTTTTAGGCGCCAATTCCCCATATGCTAGATTTTGTAAGGTGGTGAACAATTGTAGCAATCAAATTGATCTGCACTTTGACTCCTTTAGCAAATTGAAAGCCACATTTTACAAATATCTTCCGGATTTAAATTAATTAGCACTCACTTTCTGGCAATAAATGAAAGATGCTTTTTTTTGTCCAATAACTTAGTTTAAGTTTTAATTTAGTTTAATTCCTGTACAACTCCATTTTTGTATGCATGTGGAGTTCACCTGTAAGTGATTGTTACACTACTCTGTCACCTTTTAAAATAACATGTTACTTTATGTACCATATCCAGTGTAAACAGTTGTTGGTGGACCAAAATAAATAAATAAAATAAATAAATAAATATACTACAAAGTAAACAGGACAAAGTATGTAGCACAGTCCGCACTGCTTATAATTTGCGATAAACAAACCAACAACTATTTATCTCGTAACCTAAAATCACGTTCCAACGACGAATGACGAATCTAAATTCGTGTTGAATTTACATTTTTCAAATATAATCAACTCACCAAATTCTTTCCTCTCCTTAGTCTCCTCTGCCCCTCCATCAATAAGATGTATCAGCTCCTGAACATCAAAAGTACATTTCTTCCTCTCCTTCACGAGATCTTCGCAAACTTTTGTTTCTGCCATGTTTGTTGACGAACACCTTTGTACTGGCTGCGCGATTATATGAACTCGCAAATTATCTCATGATTGCGCGCACGTTCTTAGGGCCTTTGCACATGGAGCAACTAAGTTGAGGCTGACTTTTTCTATAAACTATGATCAGAACAGTACGCAATCGAGCGGCGCGGCGTGCGCTCCGCGTCGAGAGTAGATCAAGACTGAGGTTAAAGTTAAAGATTATACTTAGTACCTATTAGTAAATAGTAATACTGTTAAGGAAGGAGGTGCGGAGTGCGCGTGCGCCTGCGGCCGTCGTACCTACATGAATAAGGCTTAAGCGCAACACACATAGGGGACGGGTGCGGGTCGGGCGCGTGTCTATTCTGTTTATTGTATGGACGTCACCCGAACCGCGCCCGACCCGCGGACGCGTTCCGCGTGTTGTTTTCTATATAATTATACAGAAGAGACACGCGTCCGCCCCGCGCCCGACCCGCACCCGTCAGCTGTGTGTGTTGCGCTTTAGGTCGCTGCGTCGCGGCGGCGGCGGCGAGTGAGCGGTATAAATCAAACGGAGCGGTTCTCGAAAACAGCGGCGCGGGAGCGGGGCGGTGGCGAGCAGCGAGCGGTGTACTTCTCGCGCTCGAATCTTGCGGGCAGCGGGCGGGCAGCGAGCGGTGATCGAGCGTTAGGAATAAATTTGAATCAAAAAGATGTTGCCGCCATTGTTCAGACATTTCTTTCGCAAATAAAAACAAATATCTCGTCGACACAATCGTGAACACAACTCTACGCGGCTATAGTGAAAGTAGTAGGGTGAGTGTAGAACGGGTCTTCGATGCCCGCTCGGCTCCCGCGCCGCCGCCGCCGCCGCCCCGCTGCCCGCAAGATTGGAGGCAGCGGCAATGGTGTCTTTCCAGCGAGTCGCGACGCTCGATGTATCGAACCAACATATTATGAAAAAAAGCAAAATATATATATTTAATAATATATATTTAATAATAATAATTTAACGGCTTTTGAGTGGCTGGGCGATCGATTGCTTCGCTGGGTGTCGCGGCTTCGGTTCTCGCACAGAGCAAATATTTGGTTGGTCTACAGGGCCTACAGGGCTTACAGTTGTTCCGGGACTGACTGTTAGTTTATGTGAGTTTAAATTTTTGTAAACGCACCCACGATACAGGAGTACCTAATTCCTAATGTGGGGCAACGTTCTTTTTTTCCATCCAAATCAAATCAAAATTAAAAGTCATTAATTCAAATTAGGCTGAGAATCAGGACTCTTTGAACGTCAATATTACATAAGCCAGTCCCCCAAAACGCTCACAAATCTTCCTAGTGCTGGG
The DNA here is from genome assembly GCA_017933935.1 of Sesamia nonagrioides. Taxonomy (NCBI): domain Eukaryota; kingdom Metazoa; phylum Arthropoda; class Insecta; order Lepidoptera; family Noctuidae; genus Sesamia; species Sesamia nonagrioides. Next base: position 102,460 of record JADWQK010002473.1, read on the forward strand.
AAGAAGAAGTGACAAAACAAACTTCCCAGCAGCCCAGCTGTCTGTTTATTTAAAAAAAAAAAACACATGACTATATTACATATTACTACTATATTATACCATATAACACAAGAAAAAACAACAACAGTGAATTTATTTATACAAAATCAAAAAATAAAATAGCATTAAAATATAAATAAGTAAAAAGTTATTACCTAAATAAAAGCCACAGGTATAAAGGCCTTGACAGCTAACATATTTATGCCTTGTAAAAAGCAAATTATATGAACTTATACAACGTGTAACATAAAGGGTATATACATAACAAAGGCATGGCATCTTTACATAATATCAAACGATATTGCAAGGGTTTTTTAATCCTATCTCTTTATGTTAGGAAGTTATGAGGAAAAACACCGCCTGTGATAGGCGACTATCATACTAGTCGCACAGAGATATTGAAGACATTTAGCGGATTTTTTTTGAGTATTTTATTTTGAGTTGAAACCCTTCCGATATCGTTTGATATCATCTAAAGATGCTATGCTCTTGGTATGTATATACCCTTTTTGTTACACGTTGTATAATGTGTCGTTAACCTAATTTTACTAAGCAATTTTATAAAAAAAATAATTACGCTAAGGTTGTGTGATATTATTTATTTATGTAAATACTATGTATGAATGTGTGTATAATTATTTACCTATATTATACATAGTTATAATTGTATATGCTGCAAATGAAAACCGTTGACGAACACCGAAAATCGAAACTCAAGTTGCTGAGTCCAATTGAAATATGTAGTATGTTAAATAACAGAGGGCATTCCCATAAACTCGTTAATATATATCATTAATAGATTAAAATAAAAATATCAGCATAGAAAAATAAGCATAAAAAAATCCGAATAAAAAAAATTCTAATTGGAAATAAATTTGAAACCTCCTGTTTTAAATCAAAATAGTAGCGTAGTATCATAAACAAATTGCGACCTTGCCGTCTTTCAAGTTCGCGTGTACAGTGTGTTTCTTTTACATGTCAATTTAAAATTTTTATTGAATATTATCTTATTGGAAAATTTTTAAAAAAAATTTGTTTTCGAATGGAAATATTTTTTTTAGCATGTATGTATGCTATACTATTTCGGGTTAACGGGAACGCCCTCTGTTAGTTAACATACTGTATAATTATGTAAACAGCTAGTAGTCAATTAGTTGTCAGTTGCTGGTTGCTCCTTGTGCAGAGCGCCTTAATATTTGATAATAGCTGATTAGATAACTACAAAGACGGGGGGCTCAACTAAAGATTATTATTGACAGTTGTTCCAGTTCAAAACCAATGTTGTCGACTAAAAGAATAAATAAGCTGAAGTGGCGACAGGCCGACCATATTAGTCGTAGAAACGAAGAGTGTTGTGCTAGACCTGGCTTGAGTGGATACCGTGAAAACGTACGGTAGGATCCTCAGGCTAACGGGAGCGACGATCCATGACTATTAAGTAGTACTCGATGAATGACTGAAAGTTGCCGTAAATAGAGCTGAACGGCATGCAAGGAGGTCAGACGGCAGTCGCTTCACGAAAAATATCGAAATTTAGGCAAAATTAGCAGTTAGACTGGTAAAGCGGACCCCAGACTTCAAAGCTGAAAAGCTTCGGATGCGACTGGGATTAACGCTGAGATGATGATGATGATGAATATTTTGCCGCAGATTCCTTTATTTACAACCTAAATTCCCCCGTGTGGTACTGGGCTTAGAACGTACCAAGCTATACCCTCCCGTGGATGTCGTAAGAGGCGACTAAGGGAACTCTCACCAGGGAAGCGGGCAGCAGCGCTTCTCCTGTAGAATATCAAATTACTGCGATCACCAACCCGCCTGCTAAGCGTGGGGATTATGGCAAATCCCATAATTTAATGAAAGCCTTAGGAGAGGCCTTTGTCCAGCAGTGGATCTCTATAGGCTGAAGAAGAAAAAGAAACTAAATTTAATTCCAGTGCATCCTGTATTTCTATTTCTTTATGAAAAGGACAGAAGATAAAATATTAATTTAATCCCTTCAAATTAGTAAGATCTTGACGTAAATGGCATTTTTAGACGTCATGTTTTACTAATCACGTCTGAACTCTCTACCCTAATGGAGTGGAAACTCCTGGGACATAGGCCTCCTCTAAGTGGTCTCTAGTGGGCCGTAATCTACCACGCGGGCCTAGTGCTGGTTGGCAGATGTCACATGTCTTCAAAGTTTTGCCTCTAGGACCTGCCGTTTTCTCATGATGTGTACCTTTTTTTTTTGTTGTGATGGGAAATCATCAAATGACTCCTCCCGCTCTGGGCGGAGCGGAAGGGCGTGTCAGACTTTTACTGACTAAAACCCACCCGTGTTTCTTCATTTGCCTGTGCGATGGCCAGGGCCACGGTTTCTTGTTTAACCAACCCGCAACCCTGACCCCGGAGGCATCGGTCTTCGTGGACCCCGTCACGATGTGCTGACATCTCTTTGAGGCGCGCGTGAAACACGACGCGCCGTCGACTCGGGCCTGGTCCTTACCGGGCGGAGAACTGCCCACTGCTCACCGCCTGCAGGCCCGCGCCTACGGTGGCTGGGAGTTCAATGTCGTCTCCAAACCAGGGCGTCTCCTGCAGCGGCTAGTGGCGTGAGGGCGCTTGGATTCCCGCTGTCTCACGCGCTCCGCCTCCCCTTTGCCAGCATCACTGCTTCGCAGAAGGAGGTGACGGCCTGCCATGCACTGTCGCTCCGGACCATGGCCTGGACCAGAAGGGTGTTGAAGGCGTTGGCCATGTCTAGAGACACCGCCCAGACAAACTCACCCCGGGCCACAGCATCCCCTATCGTGAGGGCTCGCACGCGCATGATGGCGTCCACCGTAGAGCGCCCCCTACGAATGTCAAACTGGCTCTCCGCCAAATCCGGGCCGGCTCGCCTGAGTTGCCCGACGAGGCGGTCTGCACAGACTCTTCCGAAGAGCTTGCCCACCTCATCGAGCAGCACAATGGGCCGGTAAGCGGACGGAGAGTCCGCAGGGTCACGATGTGTACCTTCATCGTTTTCAAAGCAGTGGTGATGAAATAATTTACACAAAGTAAAGCGCCTGATGGGGATCGAACCTACGACCTTAAAACTTGTAAGTTGCGGCCAATACCACGGGGCCACCACTGCTCTGTCCAAACTGTCTATGGAAAGTTTTAATTTGACAGGCTGGGCGTAAATTAATATTTTTTCTTTCGTCCTTTACTAGAAGAAATATGTAGGAATAAAAAAATACACTCAATTGTAAAGGGAACAAGGGTCAATATGTATTTATTTCATACAAATTAGACAAGGAAAGCTGATTTAAACTTACCGCTGTGGTATTTTTTTTTTTTCGTAATACTACTGCTTTAGCAGGGGTTATAGTTAGCTGTATCTGGAAACGTGTGTACGAATACGTTTCTAGTTTAATGGCACAAAACAAAAACAAACCTGTGATAAGAGAATTCTGTCTTATCACAGGTTTGTTTTTGTTTATAAATATTTAAATAAATAACAAAAATAAAATAAATATATATTACAAAAATGAAAATGCATTAGCTTCCTTCAGTTCACATAATATTTTATATTACCCATTCACACACACATCGTCCTACATTTCATGTGGCCCTTGATCTGGAACCTTAAATACCATTCTTGTCTGTGACTTAAATATTCTATTTTTACACAAAAAAGCCTAACTTAAACAGAACCGGACTTGAGTGCATGTTTAGGAGACGCGAACTATAACATAGTCGAACTGTAAAATAGTAGATACGTGTGACTTAAAGATGAATCTATCAGTGCACGGCTTTATTTTATGTATTTACAAACTGTAGACGTACAGCAATGGACTATGCCCTTAAATAAGATTTTAAAGAGACACGCTGTACAATAATGGAAAACGTAAATCACACGTAATGAAGTATCACAGTTTAGACTTTAACATCATGGGTTTGATATATTTGTGAAAGCTCTGGTTGACGGGCTCCGCGTTGAGCGGACTCTTGAGCGCTTCCTCCATCAGTCGCTCGTACACACGACCGTCGTATGCGCCGAGGGTCGAGCACAAAATCTACAAAATACAAGATTAAATTAACGACAGTCCAACAGATAATCATCAAGCTCCAAACGCATTATTATCTGAATAATAATTGTAATGTCGTTCTTTTTGATTTTTGCATATGCATGTTTCACTTTTTGAATTCTCAAGAAGGGTCAGTCAGAAAGTTAAAGTTACATGCCCATTCCAAAGCGTAGCAAATTCCTATGGAGAAGAAAAGGCAAACAGTCTCCATTAGCGCTCTTGAAAGTCAAATTATTACTAAAAGAAAATTAGTTATACATAAATGTTCATGTAGATTTAAACATATACTAACTATGTTGAAAGAGTGCATAGTAAACAATGCAATAATAATGAAAACAAGCCGTGAACAGTTCCTACAGACCGTCCGTTCACGGACACGTCGCATCATTCAACTCCATTTATGAAGAACTAGCTTTGCGCCCGCGCCTTCGCCCGCGTGGAGTTCGGTTATATCGCGCTTTTTAGATTTCCCTCGGGAATATAATTTTTTTTCTAGTATAAAAGGTAGCCTATGTTCTTTCTCAGGATCTAAAGATTTACTGTGCCAAATTTCATCAAAATCGGTTGAGAGGTTTAGGCGGGAAAGCGTAACAGACAGACAGACAGAGTTACTTTCGCATTTATAATATTAGTATGGATGAAATTCAATGAAAGTACCTCATCTCTGATATCAAATGCATCTACAATGCCCACAGCGTTAGGTCGGAGTAAGGCCAACAACTCCTCATATCTGGCCTGTAGCTTTGCGATATCATCTCTGGTTATAGTCGAATACTAAAACAAAAGGTCACACATTAACAGAAATGGAGTTAATTACAAATCAATATGAGAAAACGTCGAGATTTGTGTTGTAATTGATAAATAAGAAAGCATCGGCTGTCTAGTACAACAGCGACAGCCTCCGTGGCGTAGCGGTAGCGGACGCGGCCGCTGCGCAAGGTGGCGCGGGTTCGATCCCCGCACAGTGCAAGTATTTGTATGCATGAATATGAATATTTGCACTGGTCTGGTCGTGCCTCGGAAAGCACGTTAAGCCGTTGGTCCCGGTTGCCATACGAACATACAGTGGCAGTCGTTACGGGTTGTTGGAGCCCTCAAAAGTCCAACCATTGGTCTAACTGCAATGCTTCGATGTCGCCTTCGGGTTGTGGAGGTCAGACGGCAGTCGCTCCACCGAAAATGTCGAAGTTTGGCCATATCAGCAGTTGGACTGGTAAAGCGGACCCCAGACTCCAAAGCTGAAAAGGCTTCGGATACGACTGGGATTAACGCTGGGATGATGATGATGATCGGCTGTCTAGTACAACGAATCAAGGTATTTTATATTTAATGGCAGCTACACACCAACATCAAGATATTTGGCATTCTGGTTGCGTTTAACAGTAGATAATGTCATATTTACCATCAGAAGTTCTCCTCGTTTCTCCAGAGCCCAGTACGTTAGGTATAATTCTGCCATTTGCAGCAGCACTTTAGCCAAGTTCGGAGACGAGTTCGTGGCGTGACGCACCATCTCCTTCCACGACACTGCACATAGGATAGCGCGGCAGTGAGCCTGTTTATTGACAGAAAATATACCATAAGCAAAGGGTATATTGAAAATGGTTATGAGAAAATTTTCAGGAGTAAAAAATATTTTTCCGTTAACCTAGTGGGCAGAGTATAATAAAAAAGTTTGATTGGATGGAAGTGCCAATCAGCAGTTTTTTTTTTTGTTCTGTAGTGGAAAATCCTCAATGGATGTCCGCCGCCCTGGGGTGGGCGACGCGGTCTGTCAGACTCCTACTAACTAAAAACCACCCCGATGTCTCTCCGGCCACGTGCGCACGTAGCCGCGGGAGTCCTTGATTCTGCCGCGGCCCTACACTGTCATGCCGGCCCGGTCTGTCCGGGCCTCGCCTCCATACGGGGTAGTGAGGTGTTAAACGACCCCGTGCATCGCCTCTGAGGCGCACGCCGACACACGCGCGCGTTCCCGCCTCGGGGTCCAATGAATAAGGGGGCGGGGACTTCCCCATGTCCCTCGCCCCTGGTCCCATTCATGGGGACTGGAAGAGGGCGTTATCCGAACTTTCTCGGCGCCCGGTGCGTCTTCTGCGGCCCGGGAAGGGAGTTGAGATCTCCCTCTCCCGTTCCGCAGCTTCCTTCCGCGACATCACGTCCTCGCAGAAGAACACCACCGCGTCCCACGACTTTGCGCTACCGACCATCCTCCGCATTACTGCTGGCAGCGTCAGGTCGCCTCCTACTTCGTTTGTGAGGACACGGCGCTGCTCCTCCCAAGCCACACACTTGGAGAGCGTGTACTGCGCCGTATCTTCCCCGCATTGGACGCAGTGGTGGCACCGAGGGTCCGGCTCCCTGTCTATGCGTCACAGGTACTTGCCGAAGCAGCCGTGCCCCGACAGCACCTGCGTTACCCTGAACGACAGGGAGCCCTGCCTCCTCCCGAGCCAGTCGTTGAGTACTGGCCGGATCGCCTCGACGGTAGCAAGGCGATCGAGGCGAGGTAGGGCGCAAAAGCCTCTGCCGCCAGTCCGGCACCAGACCCTGACGGAGCTCCTCTCGGCGCAGCTCGATCTGCCACTGCGCCGGACTAGAGCCCCGTGTCCGCTCTTCCTCGCGCCATCGATACAATGACGCGAGTACTTTCGCCTCTAGGTCCCAGGGCGGGGATCCGGCCAGGACGCAAGCCGCCTTGTAGGAAATCGTTGGGAAGCAACGTTGATAGCGCGCCTGCTGCACCCATCAGCTTGGGCGCCAGCCGCCGGAAGTGAGGCCCGAAACCAGCACTGGGCCAACGTGGTAGATTACGGACCACTCCTTCTCACTGAGAAGAGGCCTGTGCCAAACAGTGGGAACATTATAGACTGAATATGATGATGATGCTGATGATGAGGCGTGTCACACTTTTACTGACTGCGCCAGGGACCACGGCATCTCTTTCGAACAATCCTAGGACCTAACAGGAGTATAATAAAACCTCCGAATAAAATACTTTGATTTTAATCCCCATCAAAAACCTAAACAATGTTTCCTTACCTCACTAGCGTTAACAAGTTGTACTGACGCATTGTTCCACGCATCTTCGAAGTCCATACCAGATGTTTCGTAATTGTGAAGACTGTCATAAGCAGCTCTCGTTTTCCTGTGCAATAAAGCAAATCATTAGACTAGGATTCTAGACCCTATTTTAAAACAGATAAACCTTATATTTGCCCAACGAGATACTCGTAGTTCTACAATGCGGAGACAACAAAATGACGATAAATGTACTATGAGATGAGGTACATGTTCTTATCATTGAAAACATATACCTATAATGAATTGAAAACAGCTATTTCCGGGCGTGCTTACCCTGCAGCGATCGCTTGGAAACAGCTGATGATACCAGGAGGAGTGTTCTCAAAATGAGCTCGATCGTTGTTGAAGAACTGCACTAAGTATGACACGGTCGGTGTCATCGTTTTTCCCAAAATCGCTTGTTTCCACGCTTTAATCAGGAATCTAAAAAGACAAATATAGGTTAGAATGAAGTCTGTAGGTAGATTCTTATCGGCATATATAAGTAGGTATAGAGTATACTTGTATTTACGCTATGAAATCACACCTTGTTCTCTTGGTGTGGATGGGAAATCTTCAAATGACCTCTCCCGCTCTGGGTGGGGAGGAAAGGGCGTGTCAACTTTTACTGACTAAAACCCACCAGTATTCTTTCACTTGCCTGTGCGCCAGGGCCATTGTATCTCTTTTGACCAACCCGTAAGCCTGAGTCAAGCATCGGTCGTAGAGGACCCCGTCACGATGTGCTGACATCTCTTTGAGGCGCGCGTGAAACAACGCGCCGGCGACCCAGGCCTGGCTTACACCTTTGTAGGTGTAGTTTCATTTCATTCCAATTTCAGCCCTTGTTTCTATATGGCGTATTGTTGGAATTTAAACTCTAATGACAAATATACTTTTAATGTACAACTCGGTTGTTTGCACGAGCCGAGATTAGTGAACAGGATAAAATGAAGCTGGAACTAAGTTCTAAAATGGTGATAAAAATGAAAAACATTATTTTTTAAATTATTTTCGTTTATCGATAGTAGTAGAAAAGTATGTAGCTATCGATAAACGAAAATAATTTAAAAAATAATGTTTTTCATTTTTATCACCATTTTAGAACCTATTTCGGGTAAAAAATGCTTACCTGGCAGTCTGTAGCATCAGCACAGTATACTCTCCTTCGTAAGTGATGGTGGCGGACACAATGCCGTGAATAATGGGCAGATTGGACGAGGTCATGTAGCCGTGACCGCCGCACGCCAGTCTGAACTCCTCGACCCTTGCTGCCGCATCGCGACTGCATACTGCCTTCAAACAACACGCTAGGGCATGAAGCTGGAAAAAAGACATTTACTTATAACGTCACTTAGTAATTAGGGTAAAACTGGAATTAATAATGACAAAATTACTCAATGGTCTCAAAAGAAAAAATATGAAGTTTTCATAATGGATGATGTATCTTGACTAAACAAAACGAAAAAGATCCAAGTACGCATACCGTATGCGACCGCGCGTTGAAAGTGTTCAAGAGCGCGTTGGTTTAGGTAGTTTAGGAAAACATCCACTCCGTGAATTTATCGCAACTTAAAGACTTCCGTGACGCATGGAACTGGAAAGTGTGGCAGATTAAGAGTACATCAGTCAATTTTAGAGAGTTGAGGAACAGAGTGTAAAGTTTATTCATCCTCCATAGAAAAGGAAGGATCCTCCGACCACACGGGTGTTATGTCTGGCGGGCACTTGCCCAACGGTTGATGTTGGGAAGTTGTAATGCTAGTTATACAGTAAACTCTGCTTGCGAGATGTAGAATTCGTGTGATTCCAGGCTAACAAGATGACGAAATAAATATGTAAACCTAAACATGCATGTTTTTATTTATATTGTTGTTTTTATGTAAATAACGAAATCAAATGTTATTATTATTGTATTTTTATTTTTTTGTCTTTGCGTCGGCACCGGCTTTCGCTGAAAACCAGCGCTGGACTCTGTTTTGCATAGGGTCGCAGCATAATGCTGAGCGATAGCCATTTTGCGTGGATGTGACGCATGTCAACTATTATCACTCAATTGTTTTTGTACACTTTTACGTCATGTCTACCGCAAATAAACGTATTTTGTTTCTTTCTATTTTCCATGTGTGTCTACTACTAACCTTGGGCAGTTGATCCATATTGCCCTTGCTAATATTATTGATGGTCTGCGAGTAGATGTCCCACAGCCAGCAACCGGTAACACGGAATATGTGGCTCGTGGCTACGCCGATGAACAACTTGTGCTGTTGTGTGACGTAGTCCAGGATCTGGGGCTCTGGTTCTCTGTGAATTGATAGCACACTTACGTAAAGTAAATAAGTTAGTCGGTTTCCAGCCACACCAGATGCACCTAAGTACTTATACCAACGTCTAGCTCCTTAAAGAATAGAGGTAAACAAATCAATTTAGGGTTATCACAACTCACGTTTTACAAATCTCCAGTTATTTACATGATTATCGACTTTTACAAGCTAACTATTTATTAACAACTAGCTTTCCGCCCGCGGCTTCGCCCGCGTGGAGTTCGGTTATATCGCGCTTTTTAGATTTCCCTCGGGAACATCATTTTTTTTTTTTCGGGATAAAAAGTAGCCTATGTTCTTTCTCAGGGTCTAAAGGTTGCCTGTGCCAATTTTCATCAAAATCGGTTGAGAGGTTTAAGCGGGAAAGCCTAACAGACAGACAGACAGATTTACTTTCGCATTTAAAATATTAGTATGGATTCCTATTGCAGCATATTTCAATAGAATCACTAAAATAACATTAATTTTACGCGATAACCCTACAAAAAAAGGAAAATGGATGAAATCCAGGTATGAAACACATTTTGTGGAATTCAACAAATGAATAAAGTTGAGGCATTTGTCAATACAAATTTTGCGTGTTTTAATTACTTTCAAATCAACTGCATTGTAAAACTTTCAAGTATGGACTAAATATAATATACATGTATCAAAAACTGTATCCTATTAGGAAATTAGCTTAGATGTGTGTCATATGTGTGATGTGGATACAGCCAGAATTGTTTATTTTAGTTATTTTCATAGTCTTATTTATGACTTATGGGATTCTTCTCTGGGGAACTTGTGCGGACATCAATACCATCTTTGTTTTACAGAAGAGGGCTGTTCGAGCCATTTACAACCTTGGTCCTAGAGATTCTCTTAGGGAAAAGTTCAGAGAGGTGAACATTCTGACTGTAGCTTCACAATATATATTTGAAAATCTTATGTATGTTCATAAAAATATCTCGAATTTTAAGAAAATAAGCGATATTCATAATATAAATACCAGGAACAAACACAATCTTGCTGTACATCACACTCGTCTCCACAGAGTAGGCAACTCGTTCATGGGTCAAGGTATACACTTTTACAACAAGTTTCCCATGGACATCCGAAACTTACCCATTAAACGATTTAAGAACCATATAAAGGCCAAACTTTGCAAAAAGGGGTATTATAAAATCAGATTATTTAGAAGACAATAAAGCTTGGGACTGAGCTGCTCGCTCTGTTAAGCATTGTTATTAAGCAATATGCGTAATTATAAGGTAAATTATTGTAAACATTTTCATTTTTAATGTCTGGACTTGAAAAAAGACGATGATCCCTGAGTTTGTTTCGGCTACTTCTTCTCAGAGGTAGTCAGTTAGGAAATGCCGGCTTCATCTAGTTAAAAAAATAAAATAAAAAATAAACATGACGTGTAAAAGTGATCAGTGATCCTACTTGCTTAATAAACGATTTCATTTCATATTTCATTCAAATCGGTTAAGCGTTCTATGTAAATCATAAATATCTAAACATTAATGAACTGTTTACATTAGTAGGAAGTAGGATTTTTACTTTTGTGAAAATTATCTATGTAGATAAGGTCGTTAACATCTGTCTTTTAGGAGTAAACTACTCCTAAAAGACAGATGTTTGTTTACCTCTATTCTTTATCGAATTTGGCTCAAATATAGAGACGTAGAGATTGATAAGCTCCACCTGATGCTGATATCTCAGCAACCCGGGACACTCATTGGAGATCAGACAGATTGGATTCTCAAAGAACATGTATATGTCAAAAATAAAAAAAGCACTTTAGTACAGTTCTCACCCAGGTTTCGGTTGAGACTGATGCCTGACTGCAGAATATCTAACTGCGATGGTAGCAGCTTTTGCTAAATCATCCGCTAGGTCAGTTACGATGAGAACCCTGACGAATACCATAGTGCCGTACGTAAGCTTCTCATTCTTAGACTTTATATAGGTCCCATCCTAAAAAGTTAAATTATAGATATTATTATAGTGTATTCGGACGTTATTTTTATCTTCATTGTGTGAAAGAAAAACTTAGACGTTTCAGTTCACTACTCTAAAGATTCTACAAACTCAACACTTTAAAGTGTTTTGAATTATAAACTTAAGTACCTTCAACACTTGAGCATTCTTCATCAACATATTCCTCCTTGGAATCCTGTAATGATCAAATCCTAAGAACCCATTATTTGCTGTCTGGAAACCCATTTTGGGCCCAATCTCCCCTACTTTGATACCAGGGAGAGGCATGTGGGTTTCAATGTCACGGATCTGGACGAAAAAAGGGTGGACTCCGTAGCATTGTCCGTTCGTGTAAAGTTGAGCAACTACAATGCAGTGATTTGCTGTGTGTGCCACTGAAAAGAATTTAATGAAAACCACGTTAAGAACACTTTGATGGATCCTCTATTAAAACATGCTTTAAAATATGTTACATTGCTTTATAGTTGCAACACTTACATCCTCCAGGCCACCACTTATACGAAGTGAGCTTAGGACTGTGAAGAATAAACTCTTCTGTGCTAGGATCATAAGTAGCTGTTGTTTCTAATCCTCTCAGGAATGTTCCGTGGCCGAGTTCAGTCTGCAAGAAAGTTTATGATAACATTACTTTATCCCCTTCTAAAGAGGAGTTTATATTGGCCCTTAGACTGCTTTTTCATTTATTTTGCAATGTTAAATGAGGAGTTGCCTCTCTCTCAATTCCTTCCTACTTGTAGCCTCTCATGAATAGGAGATGGCCTTCGAAAAAGAGATACATACTCGTATTATATATTTAAATTGCAGAGGCGTGAAAAACGGGGTGTTTACTCATCCCCCATAGAAAAGAAACGATTCTTCGACCAGACGGACATTATTTCTGGCAAACAATTGCACGACAGTTGCGCGGTAAAGTCTGCTTGCGAGATGCAAGATTTTTGTGACGTCAACATAACGTATTGTTTGCATGTGGCGTTTTAGATACCGCTACATTACCATTGTCCGTATTTCACATAGTTGTCGTCTACATTTATATCGTATGCAATTATAACATCCTTAAAATATCCAGTCTCATTAATACATGCATGGATATGAAAATAATGAGGACCGGCTAGTATTCGAAAAGACTAGAACAAAGAGGTCTCGTACTCTGCGGAAATAATAGCGTTGATTCCTCTTTGTGTTACAAATGGATTGCTTGAAGTACATCTACCTAATTATTTTGTATATAAATGGGTATATCTATTTATATACTGAATAATTACATCTAGGTTTCTAGGGTTTACAATCTTTCGTTGATTCATCTATTTTTACAAATAGATTGCTTGAAGTAGATATACCGATTTATGTACAGACATAACATTAAATCTATCTAGATTTCCGCCAAAATCTTAAATCTAGCTACTGTTTTGTTTCTTCAGACGTGAGTCATGCTTTTCATATTATGCTCTATTTTTATAGTTCTTGGTTATATCTAAGTTTATAGCTTAGGTCTAGCGAAACCGTCATTGCCTGTCTCTTTGTTTTGTGTCTTTTTACCTGTGCGTATGTTCCTAAGAACTCCTTAGATATAGCCTTTGGGAGCCACTCTGCTTTCTGCTCAGAGTCTGACTGGTTCAGTATTGTCGGCAGGAACATTCCGTTGTGCAGCATAAACGGCGATATGTCTTTTACTACTGCGGACGTTATACGGTACTTGTTTGTAGGCCTGTTGATATTTTAAAAAAGTTAATATCAAAATATCTGAACAAATACTATACCCAAGTATATTTTGGGTTATGTACTCATTGGATATCAAAACTTCGTCCACATCGCTGGCATTAGGATAAGTGGCCAAAAGGCTTCCAGCAATACTACGTTGGATGGCAATGCTGATTCTTTGGGCTACAAATAGACCAGCCCTCTGGTTACATGACTCAGCTAACCATTTCACGAGGTTCCGAAAAATTCGATGAGCAGAACTTGAATATTGGTTTTATGCAAATATTTGCTATAATTTGGTACTGAATCAATATTTTGAAGTAGGTACCAGGTGTCAGTAAAGGTTGATTTGTCCCTCTCTTCATTAATGCACCTAACTTACCTATAAGAATCCATTGTGTTATGTCGTTGTGCATACTCTTTAAGCACTTCGGACAATATGCAGGCCCTCCTGATAGCATTCTCATATCGTTCCTTATGACTCAAATATTCTTCTGGCACTTCATTCATTGTGCTATAGCCTGGTGCACTGAGCACCAAGTTTTCTGAAAAAAAAACATGCACAAATTATTGTATACATAGAGCTACTATAACGTTATTGAGTCCTTTAGTTCCTACATATTAGGTTTTTGTGCTCAAGTTGAACGGTGTAAGCATGCATTATTTCTCGCTTGGGTTGGCGCTCATCACAGCAGAGCCCCAGATCTAAGCTCAATAAGAATCTTCAACCGTGCTTCCAAGTCCTACAAACAGGCGCTTAAGAAGGCTTGCTTTACCCATAGTGACAACAACCTGGTCCCTTGCCAAATCGGTCAAAGCGAACTTCTGTCAGCCCACACTGCCTCCGCTGGTTAATCCTGATGGAACACTGGCTCATACGGCGGACAAGAAAGCAGGTCTTTTTCCATCTCTCTTTGTCCACGATTCACGTCGTGATACAAGTAGTGCTGCTCCACCAAATTTGCCTCACTGTGAGTCTGTGACACAGCAATTCGCGAGGGTGGCATTAGGAATAAGGAGATTCTGAGAATACTGGACGTGAATAAATTGCGATTGTTCTCAAGGTTTGTGCGCTTTCAAGGCAGCCATCTTCTGTATTGGAACGTTTGCATCGCCTGTCATTTAGGACTTATGTAGTGCCAAAGTCTGTCGTATCGATGGGACCAGGGTACTCATTGGCAAACTACACTGCTTCAGGGATAGCAATACTCGACCACGAGTGATGCGCTTTGTGAGACAGGCATTCTCGGGGACTGGTATGAGCCCTCGAGAATACATAAATCATGTCACAGAGCGCATCGACTTCCTAAAGCAGAAAGTTTGTGCATGGGCGAGCCATATACGGCGGTATAAGCGGCGAGTGGATATCAATCCATATTCTGCATATCAATGCAGAATCGCATGTTCCAGGGCGATGAGAGGTGGGTATGTACAGAACTTGGGAGCGAACTGAATAAAACGAGGCTGACGTGTGCTGCCCGAATGATGCCACCACAAGTGCATTATGGCGCGGCATATGGTCGGTATCCGTTTGTCACACTGAGGGTGACTGGATATAGGATGTCAAACAAGTGTGTGAAATCATACCAGAAATGGATAGCGTTTTGATAACACCATTAGACGTAAACAGCAGTCCGCTCGTTACCGAATTGGAAATCACCAGGACCGAATGGGCCGCATAACTTTTGGTTAAAATGGCTAAGTAGTTCACACATTTGTTTGGCATCTCAATTCCAGTCATCCTTATAGTCTGGTTCGCTACCCCAATTCTTAACTGCTGGAATTACCCACCTGCTCCATAAATCAGGTAGCAACGCGGTGCCCAAAAATTATAGGCCGATCACTTGTCTACCAACGGTCTATAAAGTTCTTACATCCATTTTGAAAGCTAAAATAAACAAATAGCTTGACAGCAACTCCATCATGTCTGTCTTTCAAAGTGGATATAGGAGCGGACCCCGTGGTACTAAGGAGCTACTCCTCATAGACGTGGCCATCAGCCAACAGGTTCGTCGATCCCGCAAGGATCTCTCAACCTGCTGGATAGATTATAAGAAGGCCTACGATTCGGTGCCACAGACATGGCTTATGAGGGTGCTGGAGTTGTACAAGATGAATGCAACTCTACGCACTATCCATAGGTCGTGTATGGGGCAATGGAAGGCTGTCCTTCGCTATCCAGGAAGTTGACAGATCCAGGGGAATGATGAACCTGTATGGACTAAGCGGGGAATATTCCAGGGCGGCACACTATGGAAAATATGGGTCTTTTGCTGATTAAAAATCTATATCTCTCTTATTTTTCAAGATAAACAGGTGAAATTTTGCACCAATGTAGTTCATAGTCTATATATTTAATTAAGTTTACATCTAATAAGCAATAGATTTAGCTTACGGTTTTACTCGCGTTTAAACTTACGATTTTGTCAAAAAACCGTAGGAATATTTTAGTTTCACTTGAATGTGTTGAATGTTTGTGTGTATTGTCTCTTTTTGAACCCTAAATAACTAAATAGGAATAATAAAACAATAAAATAAAAATAAATAATTTAATAAAAAATATTTATTAAGCTTACATTTTGAACTTATGTATACTATATAGTGAGTCTAAAATATAAAAAAATAACCTTAATAACCTCAAGTATTATTATCTCTTAACATTATAATTATGTAAAAGGTAGGTATATAAATAAATAAAGGTAGGTTTCACACCTGATGAACCTCAGGATCCGTGATCAACTAGATTCACTTTCAAGAGATGCAGAGTATCTTCGTCCAATTCCTTGACATTCTTTTCATATGGTTTGCTATTCGCAAACCATATGAAAATAATTGTAATGTATGGATCCGATGTATATAGTAATGTATGGAATACATCTTCGTTAATTGCCGATCTTGAACACTTTTTTGCATGATGTAGTCTACAATTTTTGTAGTCTTTATTACGAGACTCTTGCGCATCTTCCGAAAGTTATTTCTGCAGAACAACTGGCATTACGGAAAAATCTTCTAGCTGTATTACCATCATTCGAGTAGCCACTTACTTGCCTTGGTTTATCAATTATTAAGCCCAGCTCTTCACGGAATCTTTTTTGTACTGTTGCTTTTTTTCCTGTTTTAGTCGTTTATTTTCGTCATTTACCCTTGTCTATATAGAAAAGTATCAATTCACGTCTAGAGCAATTAAAAGAACTCATTATAAGTATTTTGTATTGTAATTTAATAACGAACAATAACAAATTGTGGTAAAGGGTGTTCAGTGGCCAAGCTTTTTATAGGAAAATCGAATAAGGGTGGTGTGCATCATATACCGTTATCTTAGATGACCTTATTTTCAAATAAAACCTGTGCAAAAACTATATCAATAACAAAAACGCCAAAAGTTTACCTCAGAAACGTCATACGATACTTATCAATTCAGTTCCCGTGATAATGAATATGGGACGTGTTATCAAAAACCGCAAAAAACCGCAAGTTTTTTTTATTGTACATATTAGGTGAATACCTTGTGCATGAAATTATATCAAATTTAGAACTTCGCCAAGCTTAGCTAACATATAAAAGTCTCGTTGAAGTTAAAACAATTTAATTTTCGTCGGCATTTTACGTAAAAAATTGTGACAGTTATATTTTATCTTTTATTATAATTTAAATAACTGACTATTACTCTACATAAAATATCCTTTCTAAATATATGGCACACTATATAGTTATTTCTTAACCAGTGCTCAATATCTAACTCTGAAAATATGTAATTTACAATTTACAGTTTGTAGAATATCTATACTTTCGAGTTCTAATGCATTTTTTTTACTATTTTGTGTATTTAATAGATAAAAACGAATTGAATATCATAGAATGGCTTCTTATGAATAAAATAAGACATGTACTATTTGCAACATTTTAAAAAAGTATTTTTAATCAGCTCTTGTTCTACGATAATCCATAGTGCGACAGTCTGAATCCACTTTGGTTCTGCTTAGCTCTAAATCCTCTAAGCACACTGCTGGAGAATTCAGGTCTGGGTTATCGATTAAAGAGAGGTCGCCTCACCTCCTCTACATGGATGTTTTAAAACTCTTAGCCCCCAATGAATTGCATCTGATGAAGCCACTGAATGTAACTGAAACTTTTAGTAGTGGCATCAGAATGGAATTTGGTGTAGACAAATGTGCAGTCATGGATGTAAAGCAGGAGGAGATTATGGAATCTGAGGGAATAACACTCCCGGATTCCATACACCTTAGATCCCTCTCCTCATTCGAGAGCTATAAATATTTGGGTATGTCGGAATCCTTAGGTATCAACGATGCTGACATGAAGCAATCGTTGAAGGAGCGCTTATTTGGACGCCTGAAGAAGGTATTAAATAGTCTTCTTTCAGGCGGAAATAAGGTGCGCACCTTCAACGGGTGGGTTATGCCAGTTTTGATGTATCAAAATCAAAATCGTTTATTTGCTAGAATGTAGGTATACAGAAATAAGGTCGTGAAGAATAAAAATTGAGCCATACATCCTGTCAAAGATTCGACATGCAAAAATTAAATTTAAATCGATATTATATTTATGCTGTACGGTATATCACAATTGTCAAATAAATAAAAAAATCAATAGTACAAAACAAAAATTAATTTAAAAAAAAACTGTTCAAAATGCAAACAATAAACACATAGGTAAAAAGGTCAAAAATAAGAACAAAATAGAATTAAAATGTCAGAACACAATCAATACTAATGTCACCAAAAAAATAATACAGATGTCAAAATATTAATAATACCAATGTCAATATATACAATACAGATGTCAATATTCAATTCTAATGTCAATATACATAAACTTATGTCAGGAACAACAATAAATGTACTTATTAGTTTGTCAACATTCTTTCATTAGGTTTTTGTCGGTTAGGAATTCCGAAATACTGTAATATGCTTTGGTCATAAGTAATAGTTTCAGGCGTTTCTTAAATAAGCTCACGTTTCAATTCTTTAATTGACGGCGGCAAGCAGTTAAATATGACTGGCGCCATGCAAAAAACGCTCTTGTACATTAACGCCGTTTGGGATCTTCTTATGCATAGACTATGGTTATCCCGTCGACTTCGGTTATTAATGTCTGACATTTTTTTGAACAAGTTTGTATTGGTCTTAACAAATACAGCAACCTCAAAAATATACAATATGTAAAGAAAACCCTGTCCGATCCGTGAAGGTATTGTTAGGTATCGATAACTGATTATAATAATGCCTACAAAGCCGGTCTAAACTTTAAAAAAAATCCCCCTAAAAAAATAAATATTATTTCGAAATAGCGAGGTAACTTAATGCATGTGCGGTAGACAACACGTTAGGCATACATCCGCGGGTGATGGAGGGCAGGGCACGCGGCACGTGGTCGCATCGCTATTCGCTCCGTCACAAATAGTGTTGTCACTTTTTAAAAATTACCAAATTTTGGGAAAGTTCGCGACAAAAAAAGATTATTTCAAAATTCATTACTATTGTTACTATGATGATTATGTAAAATTTAATATTTTATTTGGCCATTTGTTTACCTAACCTTTATTATCCTTACGGGTCGGACAGGGTTTTCTTTACATATTGTATAAGGATGGAAGAGTCAATATTTTATATTTAATAAACAATGGTTTACATGTATCTATGGACTGCATTCCAAACATTGTCCTGATACATTTTTTTTTGTGCTTTGAAAATTATTTCCCTATTGGTGGAATTCCCCCAAAAAATTATACCGTACCTTAGTACTGAGCCCACCAAGCCATGATACGCTGTGACTAAAGCGTCCACATTCATCACTGAGGTAAGTTTGTATAGAGCATAGACAGCCCTACTAATTCGTTTTATTAGTTCCTCCGTGTGTGGTTTCCAATCTAATTTATTGTCAATTGTTAGTCCTAAGAATTTAGTTGCGTTTACTTGCGTTATGCGTTACTGTCATGGTATATGGTCATATTTGTGTTTAAACGTTGGCTAAACATTGTCAATTTGGTCTTTTTAATATTTATTTTTAGATTATTATTATCTAACCATTGTACTATGGAGGTCTTTGTAATTTCTTCGTTATAGTCTTGAACGTGTGCGCTGTTAATGGTTACAGTACTGTCATCAGCAAATAGTGACATAGGGTGTCTTGTAACTTTCGGCATATCATTAATATATATTATGAATAGCAGAGGCCCTAAAACACTGCCCTGAGGTACACCATATGCAATTGTTCGATGATCGGACTTGTAGATTCGTTGATATTTAGTTTTATAATCTATTTCAGATATTTCAACGTACTGTTTTCTGTTATTTAAATAAGATTGTATTAAATTTAACACATTACCTCTAATGCCGTAGGCGTCTAGCTTACTTAGCAAAATATTATGGTCCACATAGTCAAAGGCTTGAGTCATGTCTTTCTTTCTGTCTTTTTTGGTGTTCTTTTGTCAACATTCGTATAAACATTGTTGAGAAAGTCATAGATGGCCATATTGATCGTTTTACTTTTTCGGAAGCCTTTTTGTTCCTCTGTCAAAATATTTTGCTTTTCAAGATATTTATATATATTCTCATAAATGTATTTTTCAAACACCTTGGATATTATAGGAACAAGCGCAATGGGCCTATAAGATTCCATGCATTCTTTGTTACTTTTTTAAATAGTGGTTTAACCACGGTGGTTTTAAGGTTTGTTGGATATGTACCATATGTTATGCACATATTGAGAATATAGCTCAAATGTCCACTAATCTCGTCTGAGACGTACTTAATTACATTGGTAGAAATTCCATCATTGCCTATACTACCGGTATTTTTTAATGACTTAATTATAACTTTGATGTCATGTTCATTACTTGGCACCATAAACATCGAATTACTTGACTTTGTGTAGGAAGTACTCTTCTTCTTTTCTTTCCGAACTTGACCGAACTAGACAGAAGGGTCCGTACACTGCTGACAGCAAACAGGATGCATCACCCACGATCATCGGTGATGAGACTGTATATTCCACGGAAGTGCGGGGGTCGAGGCTTTTTAAATGCGAAGACCCTATACAACCGAGAGGTATGCAGTCTCAGAGAATATTTTCTACAAACCGTAGTGGGTATGCACCGTGATGTGGTCACAGTAGACAAGGGGCTTACCCCGCTGGTGAACTCCTGGACTCGCTGGTGACCCCCATGGCGAAAGAGAACTGGCACAAGCCTATAATACCTACTTACCACTGATGACCGCAAGATGATATGGCAAAGCAAGGAACTTCACGGGCGATTTTATCGGGCTCTTCATGAGCCCGATGTAGACTTCTTAGCTTCCGTATACTGGCTACGATTCAGTGACCTTTTCGGGGAAACTGAAGGTTTCATCTGTGCAATTATGGACGAAGTTATCTTGACGAATAACTACCGGAGACACATTATGAAGGACGGGACGATTGACGTGTGTCAGGCATGTCACCATCCAGGTGAGTCCATCAGACATATTATCTCTGGTTGCTCTCGTTTAGCTAACGGCGACTATTTGCACAGGCATAACCAAGTCGCTAGGATTATCCACTAGCAACTTGCTTTGAAATATAAACTTGTGGGTTCTGAGGTACCGTATTATAAGTATGTGCCCGACCCAGTTCTTGAAAATGACCATGTCACGTTACACTGGGATCGGTCTATCTTTACTGACAGAAATATTGGTGCAAATAAGCCTGATATAGTAGTGATAGATCGATTAGCGCGCCTCGCAATAATTGTCGATGTTACCATTTCACATGACGGGAATTTCGGAAAAGCTGAGAAATTGATTGTTGATGATGAATTGAGATTGTTGACATGTGGAATGTGAACTCGGCCTTCATTGCACCGATTGTCATACCGGCCAATGGTTTAATAGCCAAGAGCTTCGACCAACATTTATTGAGGTTCTCGTTAGGCAGTTGGATCAAAGGCCTGTTTCAAAAGACAGTACTCCTCGATACGGTCCGCATCGTGAGGAGGTTCCTGTCTCTGGAGCCACCGGTAGCTTGGACCCTGCTCCCGTCATCGGTGGAACACTCTTTTTTTTTTTAATGTATTTGTATGTATTTTTTAAATCAATATCTATAAAAATGTAACTAAATGTGAAAGAGGATAAATAAAGGAAACAGTAATAATAATAGTTTATTTCAGATTCTTCATATATGCAAATCATAAATATCTAAACATAAATAAACTGTTTACATTAGTAGGAAGTAGGATTATTACTTTTATGAAAATCATCTATGTAGAAAAGGTTGCTTACATCTGTCTTTTAGGCGTAAACTACTCGTTGCCTAGCAACGGTTTGTTTACCTCTATTCTTTACCGAATTTCGCTATAGTACAGATATTACGGAATTCATTTATCTCTAAACAATGTATAATAACCATTTCAGTAATTTTCACGAGATAGTACGGAACATATTATGACAACATATCACAGTGATAAAAAAAATATAACCAGTAATAATACGATAACATTGTAATCAAAGTTCAAGGACTCATAGTTGCTTATTCATGTAAGTATGTAGAGTTTTTTAGCATTTTGTGATTTTGACGTAGATAGACGGAAACGATAAAAAATTAATACATAAAATTAAAAAAAAAAAAAAACAGAAATGGAATTAAAAAAGGAATGATCCACACTGCTTATAATTTGCTATAAACTAATAAACACCACTGTTCATCTCGTAACCTAAAATCACGATTTTAACGACGAATTCGAATGACGAATCTAAATTGGTGTTGAATTCAGATTTTTCAAATTTTAATCAACTCACCAAATTCTTTCCTCTCCTTAGTCTCCTCTGCCCCTCCATCAATAAGATGTATCAGCTCCTGAACATCAAAAGTACATTTCTTCCTCTCCTTCACGAGATCTTTGCAAACATTTGTTTCTGCCATGTTTGTTGACGAACACCTTTGTACTGGCTGCGCGATTATATGAACTCGCAAATTATCTCATGATTGCGCGCACGTTCTTAGGGCCTTTGCACATGGAGCAACTAAGTTGAGGCAACTATCAACTTTGTTTACTTACTCTATATACTACACTATAACTTTCATACCCCTTTATAAGTAGGTGTGATTCTTGGCCATGTAATCAAAGTAAGTATCGTAGCTAGCTTATAATATGTTCCAATGCAGTACATAGATATTGAGAAAGCACAAGAAGAACGGAGGATTAAGAGGCACAGATATGTCAAAGTTATAGTCACAAAGTTCAGAAGCATAGATGTCGAAAGCTAGTGTCCATCAGATAGCACAGTCTATTTCTAATCGCATGATAACTAAATGCAAGATAACTTTTTCTATAAACAATGAGCGCGTATAAGCAGAACAGTAAGCAATCGAGCGGCGCGACGCACATACGGGTATTTGACCCTAAAAGCTGGCCAAAAATATTTTTTGTCTCTAAATGAGTGTAAAGGTGCCAATCATTACAAATGTTATGTATTTATCATTTGTTTAGTCACATATTACAAATAAAACAAAATACAAAAAAAAATAAAAAAATATTTATTTCATCCAAACATTGTGTCATACATAAATTGAGGCAGCTCCAGTAACTTACAATAGTACTTGTGACAAAAAATTAAATTATTATAAAATAGTTTAAACTTCGTTGTTACTATTTAAATCTGTATCAGTTTCTGAATTGGAGTCAATACTTGATGTTTCGGCAGGTAATAATAAGATTGAAGTTTCTTTATGGAACGGTTTGGATTTCTTTTTTGGTATTTTTCTCATACCTGATATGGAGGATCTGATGTCAGAAGGACTTGGGGTTTATAACATCTAGGTTACAAGCTTTTCGAGAAAATTTTCTTGGATAATTTAGCCTGTAATCTCTAAAATTTTTATTCCGGGCTTCTGCAGCCTCCTCCGACAGCTGACCGATTGGAAGTAGAGCTGACGAAATTACTTCTGCACCGTGTCGCAGAATTTATGAATAGTTGGCGACATTGGATGCCATTTATATAACTGAACATGCAGTTCTTCAGTTTCTCTTGAATATTTTTGAAACGTTTCTGAATTGATTTTACATCCACTAGATAAGGCTTCTAAGATAATTTCAAATCTGAATATTAGATTAACGTCTATGCCAGTTATTGAAGCATATAGTTCGTAGTCTGCAAAAAATAGCCTGCTTGTATTTTCATCATTCGAGTTGCCAAAATTGGCTCTAGGAACATCCACAATTAGTCCCATCTCACTTCTGAATCTAAACTGTACTTCTTTTTTCCTTTGTTTGGCTACATCTTTATCAAACTTTGTTCTAAGTTGCCATTTTTGAGAGGTAGTTTGTACGATAAATGCAAAATGATTTCGAAAAATCTTATTCGAGCATGTGGTATCGAGAGACCAAATTTTAATGATTCCTCTTTGACATCCCTTTTTTTTTGTTAAATCATTGAATTCCTTAAAGGTCGCACCACATATGTAACATCTCATAGTTGATTTTGTATGTGTTGCTGCGTTACATATTTTGCTATCTACCATAGTACAAAGCATAGTATGGCCTATTTTCATATCTTGGAATTCCGTGGGCTCGAAATCATTAATTTTTGAATTCATATACTGAATCTCTTCGTTCGTGATATCAACAGACTCTTGTAGGAATGTTATTCTAATGGGTCTGCAGTACCGCGGCGATGAGGGCGTTGGATTTTCCCAATCAACATTTTTTTCTTACAACACACTAACTGTAATGGCACCATAGAGCTCTGAAAAATGTTAGCGTCTAGTCATTGTTGTTCGTTTCGAATATATCTTTCTTTTTATGTGCTGCATGCCATCTGGATTTAAACTGATGCTTTATCAACGATAATTTTTGTTTCCAATCTTTCCGTTGATCTTCATGTTTACAGAACTCACTGATTAGGGTTTCTTCCATGTAATTCAATTTTCTAGCAAAATTTTATTCCTGTGAACTATCCACCACATTATAAATGTCTTTTCGGGATAAACATTTGACACCAGATGGACCTGAAGGAAAATAAAGAAAAATAAAATTCATTTGCAATTTTTTCTCGACATACCCTATCTACTAAAAAAATATGTGAAAAATACATCCGCGGTATTCCACGGCAACTTTTAAATTAAGCGCATTACTAGATTTGTCTTCTTCAATTATATGTATAATTCATTGCATAGAAAAGCTTAGAAGTTAAGTAAAACTCTTAAAGATTGTATCTAAAACGCGTAAATTTACCTATTTTTTTTTAACTTTTGTTCTTTACAATAAATACTAAAACTCAAAGTATATTTAAGTAGAAATGGTTAAAGCTGTAACTACATACCTGGATGTGACGGATCCATCATAAATATTTTCTGTAGAAGTTTCAAACACAAAATAATAACAAGTATTGTGCGGTCACACTGAGAGAATTTCGAACAATCACGCGCACACTTAAAGCGAACTGTAACTTCCGACTGATGCCAGTGGGCGGCGCATGACTCAAGCCAAAAACAATGGTTGTCACATGATGCGAGGTACTTTAAGCTATTTAAGCGACTATGTTATTTTTCAATATCAAAGAATTCGCAAAAATCATTTTTGGCCAGCTTTTAGGTTCAAATACCCGTATGTGCGACGTGCGCTCGAATTCGAGAGTAGATCAAGACTGAGGTCAATGATAGTATTAGTAATACTGTAGGAGGAAGGTGCGGCGTGCGCGTGCGCCTGCGGCCGTGGTACAGGAATGAGGCATAAGGAAAATTATATTATATAATGCTGTCTTTCCACTGAGTCACTGCGCTCAATGTTCCGAAACAAAATAATATGAAAAAAAATCATAATAATAATAATTTGACGGCTTTTAAGTGGCTGAGAGATCGACTCCTGCGCTGAGTGTCGCGGGTTCGATTCTCGCACAGAGCAAATACCGGCCTACAGGGCCTACAGGGCTTACAGTTGTTCCGGGACTTACTGTTTGTGTATGTGAATTTAAAAGTTTGTAAACGCACCCACGATACAGGAGTACCTAATTCCTAATGCGGGGCAATGTTTTTAATATATGTATGTGTGTATATGTATATTATAATTATAAGTATATAAGCTGCTACAACTGCAACTGAAAACTGATGACGACCACCGAAACTCGAATCTAGAGTTACTAAGTCCAATTGAAATACAGGCTGTTAGTATAAACACCGGTCGCCATGAAACTGTACGTAACGTAAATTCAATGAAAAAAGAAAACTTTTTTTAAGTAAAATATTTATTTTTCCACAAACTTATTTTCATTCTAGCCACTAGCGCATCATATGTTTCGTGAACGCTAGGGTTATCGATCGGCACGCCAGCTGCGCGCTCGTCCCGCTCCCCTCAGTTCGGCGCAGTCACGTTATTTATTTATTATTTTACGAACATCGAGACGGCAAAACAGTTACCACCATCGTTTTTCATCGTCTTTTGAGGTACGTGGTTGGTAAGTGTACATTATTCAATCGATGTAAATTTACCAAGTAATTTTTAATGAAACTCTAGACGAAAATGTGATTAACTTTTATATAATAATACCTACCTTTTATTAAAGAATACCTAAGCCAGGAAAACTTTGAAGGGAAAGTTACATCACAGGTTATGTGTATTGTGTTTTTATTGGAATTTAGTTAGTCAAACTTACGTAGGTAGGTTAAACGGACGGCTAGTGCAAGAGGTCTGTGCCCTTTGTACTATCTCTCTTTGTATATCTGTGTTCTATGAGTTTACGGCCGGTCTCGGACAGAAACTTGTTAAAATTTTTGAAAGAAAAAGCGTTTATTTATTTTTAAATACAGATAAATATTTTTATAACTAAGCAAACTACCTATGGTTTTAATGTCAATGATGTTTACCCTTCCAGGCTGTATTTGTAAACAGCTCTCAGCCTAATTTGAATAAAAGACTTTTGATTTTGATTTTTGATTTTGAGCTAGTAGTCATTTAGTTGTCAGTTGCTGGTTACTCCATGTGCAGAGCGCCTTAATATTTGATAATAGCTGATTAGATAATTACGAGGACGGGGGGCTCAAACAATATATTAAATGCCTAAAGATTATTATTGACAGTTGTTCCATTTCAACACCAATGTTGTCGATAAAAAGAATAAATAAGCTGAAGTGGCGACAGGCCGACCTTATTAGTCGTAGAAACGAAGAGTGTTGGGGTAGACGTGTGCTTGGGTGGATATCCTGAAAACGTACGATAGAACGTCCTCAGGCTAACGGGAGCGACGATACATGACAAGTAGGCCTAGTATGAGTTTTTATTACGAGACTCGATCGTCGATATCGAGCGCGTTTGACTCATCGATTGGCCCGCGTCAAGGTTGTAAGAAATTTTATATATATACAACGTGTAACAAAAAGGGTATATACATACCAAGGGCATGGCATCTTTAGATGATATCAAACGATATCGGAAGGGTTTCAACTCAAAATAAAATACTCAAAAAATTGGTACCAATTTTCTGTTTCGTGTGTTTCTTAAAATCAAATCATAACAAACGTGGCAGCACACTACATACGTTAATAACTGCTCGTTACCCGTCACGTTACTTGCCAAAATTCTATAAATGTCTTCAATATCTCTGTGCGACTAGTATGATAGTAGCCTATCACAGGCGGTGTTTTTCCTCATAACTTCCTAACATAAAGAGATAGGATTAAAAAACCCTTCCAATATCGTTTGATATCATGTAAAGATGCCATGCCTTTGTTATGTATATACCCTTTATGTTACACGTTGTATATATATATATCCCGCCTGATGGTAAGCAGTGACCCAATTGTTGATGGTAAAGCGCACTAGTTTATTAAGAGCCTATTCACTCTACCCTTGAAGACACGCAAATTGTAGTCCAACGGAAACACCGCCGCTGGCAAATTGTTCCAGTCCCGCGATGTACGCGGTATAAAGGAGGAGGCGAAACGCTTCGTCCGGATCGTAGTGGTGTTAACAACGTCTTAACCAATGAGAGCGCCAAACGCGCTCGATATCGACGATCGAGTCTCGTAATGAAAAGTCATACTAGGCATATACCTAGTTAGTAGCAACTCAGTGAATGACTGAAAGTTGCCATAAGTAGAGCTGAATGGCATGCAATCATTGACTTGTTTTGACGAAAGGAAACGTGTATTCTATACAAGCATTATCTTTATATCAAGAAAGAAGATCATGGTGAGCCAAGCAAGGATAAAAGATATACAAAATTTATCCAAAACAATATATTTCTTTATTCACAACCTAAACTAAATTCCCCCGTGTGGTACCGGGCTTAGAATGTGCCAAGCTATATCCTCCCGTGGGTGTCGTAAGAGGCGACTAAGGGAACTAACCAGGGAAACGGGCAGCAGCGCTTCTCCTGTGGAATATCAAATTACTGCGATCCCCAGCCCGCCTACCAAATGTGGGGATTGTGGCAAACCATTAAATATAATGAAAGACCTCGGGAGGCCTTTGTCCAGCAATGGACCTCTATAGGCTTTATTGTGAATAAATAACAATTAAAATAAATTATTAGATAAATAAATAACAAAAAAATAAACATATATTCATCATCATCAACCTTTTTACTGACCCACTGCTGGGCACAGGTCTCCTCTCATACAGAGAAGGATTAAGCGTAATTACCACGCTTGCTCAATGCGGGTTGGCGATTTCAGACTTAGGTCCGTATTCCAGAGGGAAACTCAAGCATTGATCTCTGTTTAAGTATTACTTAAAACTAGTTTCAACCAATCAAGTGGCTTGAAACGAGACTTAAGTAGAGCTTGAGTTTGAGTGACGTTCTGTAATACGGACCTTAAAGTCCAGGTTTCCTCAAGATGTTTTCCTTCACCTTATAATCAGTCGTTGCTGTCCAAGATATACTTAGAAAGTACATGTAACTTAGAAAAGTTACATTGGTACTCGCCTGACCTGGAATCGAACGCGCACACTCATACTTGAGAGGCTGGTGTTTTAACCACTAGGCCACCACGACTTACGAAACATATATTACAAAAATAAAAATGCATTAGGTTCCTTCAGTTCATATAATATTTTATATTACCCATTCACACACACATCGTTCTACATTTCATGTGGCCCTTAATCTAAAACCTTAAATATCATGCTTGTCTTTGCCTTAAATATTCTATTTTACACAAAAAAAAAGCCTAACTTAAACAGAAATAGATCAGACGAACTATAATATAGTCGAACTGTGACATAGTGGATACATGTGTGCACGGTGCAAGATTCAAGTACGGTTGTAGGTCATACAAGTTATAAAATAGTATTTGACTTAAACGTAAGTCTATTAATTTCACTCCGTGCAATAATGGAAAACTTAAGTCACACGTAATGTACTTAAACAGTATGGTAGTTAGAACTCCTAATTGTTAAAACTATCACAGTTTAGCCTTTAACATCATAGGTTTGATATATTTGTGAAAGCTCTGGTTGACGGGCTCCGCGTTGAGCGGACTCTTGAGCGCTTCCTCCATCAGACGCTCGTATACGCGACCGTCGTACGCGCCGAGGGTTGAGCACAAAATCTACGAAACACGAGATTAAATTAATGACACTCCAACAAATAATCATCAAACACCAAAAGCCTAATATCTGAATAATAATTTTGTCGTTCTCTTTGATTTTTGCATATGCATGTTTCACTTACAGACACTTTTGAATTGTCTAGAAGGGTCAGTCAGAAAGTTAAAGTTGCATACCCACTCCAAAGCGTAAAACGCAAAAATCTCTATTGGCGCTCTTTAAAGTCAAATTATTGTTAAAAATGTGAGTTACTAGCTGCTGTGCCCCGAGGTTTCACCCGCGTAAGCTTCGAACCGAAAGAGCTCAGTTGATATAAAATAAGCGCCTGTTAAAATAATGGGAGCAATATGTACGTCCGCGTTTGCACCCGTTTTCGCAACATTTTTTGTTCCTGCTTTGTTCCTATTTTTCATAGCGGGATATTTTATAGCCTATGTCCATTCTCAGGCTCTAGACTATCTGTGTTACAAATTTCATTCCAATCAGTTCAGTAGTTTTGGCGTGAAAGCCGGACAGACAGACAGGGATACTTTCGCATTTATAATATTAGTATGGATAAATTAATGTTCATGTTGATATTGAACATATGAGAACGATGTTGAAAGACGTACACATAAAAAGAGTCTATAGTTAACAATGAAATAATCATCAAAACAAGCCGTGAACAGTCCCTACAGACCGTCCGTTCACGGACACGTCGCATCATTCAACTCTAACATTTATGAAGAATGTAATTCAATGAAAGTACCTCATCTCTGATATCGAATGCGTCTACGATGCCCACAGCGTCAGGTCGGAGTAAGGCCAACAACTCCTCATATCTGGTCTGCAGCTTTACGATATCATCCCTGGTTATAGTCGAATACTGAAACAAAAAGTCACACATTAACAGAATTAATAGAGTTGATGGCCGACAACAGGACAAAATCTAGATGTTTGGCATTTTGGTTACGTTTAACAGTAGAGAATGACATATTTACCATCAGAAGTTCTCCTCGTTTCTCCAGAGCCCAGTATGTTAGGTATAATTCTGCCATCTGCAGAAGCACTTTAGCCAAGTTTGGAGACGAGTTCGTGGCGTGACGCACCATCTCCTTCCACGACACTCCGCTTATGATAGCGCGACAATGAGCCTAGGATATATTGAAAATAGATATGAGAAAATTTTCAGGAGTAAAAAATAATTTTCGGTTAATCTAGTAGGCAAAGTATAATAACGCCGTTTTATTGGATGGAAGTGCCATCCCGCAGTAGGCCAGCGTGGTAGATTACGGCACACTCCCTCACACCGAGAGGAGGTCTGTGTCCCAACAGTGGAAACATTATAGGCTGATTATGATGACGGTGATGATGATTGGATGGGACATTATCAAATAACCTCTCCCGCTCTGGGCGAAACTGAAGGGCGTGGCACACTTTTACTGACTGCGCCAGCAAGGGCGTACCGAGGTGGGGGGCAGAAGGGCAAACCCGCCACACATTTCGCACCCACTGCAACTCCTGAAAGCTACAATCAACAGTGGAGACCGCCAGAAAAACGCCGAGCAATGAAGCTCGACGAGTCCCGGAGAAACGATTCAACTGTTTTGAAAAGCCAGTATGTCTTGTGAAGCCATACTGATTACTATGAAATTTTGGACCGTTCGGTAGTAAACGTGGAACGATGAGGCGCTCAAGAAGTTTCCCCAAGGATGGTAGAAGTGTGATAGGCCGATATGACTTCGGATCATCCGGTGGTTTGTCACCACACTTTGGTATTATTCGTATGAAACCGCGTCGCCATTTACGAGGGAAAAAGCCTTCAGCAATGCATCGGATGTATGCAGTTAAGATGGCATCGATCGCTGTTTTACACGCTTCTTTAATCATTATATTAAATATTTTATCTTCACCTGATGTTTTGTTGACCGGTAGTTTTCTAACAATATTTATAAATTCGTCATTTGATGGTACGTCTGACATTGGTGATTCAGGTGGCACAGGAGCCCACGCCCGAATCTGTTGGTGGTAGTCGCTATCGTTAGCCGGTGAATCATCAGGGATAAGTGTATTAATTAGTACTTCTGTTGTTTCCTCTATGCCTGTGGTATGCTTATCATTGACTTTAATGTTTTGAACGTATGCAAGGTCGACCGATCTGTTAGCTTTAAATTCGTGATATAAGGGAGACTATGGACCCTCCCTGTCAAGTTTATCAACGATTTTCCGCAACAAGTTACACTTAGATTTTTCAACCGATGCTTTGTAGCGTGACTTGCAGCTGAAAATCTGGCAGAACATGTATGAACTCGCCTGATTACTAAACAAAGTATAAATAAGGACTTATCTCTAGCTTTTAAATAAACCACGCAGTGGACACTGACAAAATGTACGGTGTAATTGCCAAACAAACGTTTCCGACCCCCATAGGCCGGACTTACCCACCCCTAGGCCTGACTTGACCTTTCCCCAAGGCCAGAAGCGGAGTACACAGGGACCACGCCATCTCTTTCATTTAAATCCCGACCAAAAACCTAAAGAATGTTTCCTTACCTCACTAGCGTTTACAAGCTGTACTGACGCATTGTTCCACGCATCTTCGAAGTCCATACCAGATGTTTCGTAATTGTGAAGACTGTCATAAGCAGCTCTCGTCTTCCTGTGCAATAAAGCAAATCATTAGACTAGGAATTTAGATCATATTTTAAAACAGATAAACCTTATATTTCCAACGTGATATTCGTAGTTGTAGAATGCGGAGACATCAATATCACAATAAATGAACGATGAGATGAAGTATATGTCCTTAACAGTGAAAAGATATACCTACAACTAATTGAAAACAGCTATCTTCGGGCGTGCTTACCCTGCAGCGATCGCTTGGAAACAGCTGATGATACCAGAAGGTGTGTGATCCCAATGGACTCGATCGTTGTTGAAGAACTGCACCAAGTATGACACGGTCGGTGTCATCGTATTGCCCAAAATCGCTTGTTTCCACGCTTTAATCAAGAATCTGAAAAGACAAATATAGGTTTGAATGAAATTCTGTAGGTAGATCTCCCTGTCCGATCCGTGAAGGTATTGTTAGGTATCGATAACTGATTCTACTAATGCCTACCAAGCCGGGCTAAACTTAAAAAAAAAAATCCTCCTTAAAAAATAAATATTATTTCGCAAAAGGAGGTAAATTAATACATATGCGGTATGCAATACATGCGCGGGCGGAGGGGGCAGGGCACGTGGTACGTGGTCGCATCGCTCATAATAATACCGTCAAAATGGTGTTGTAATTTTTTTTTAATTACCAAATTTTGGGAAAGTTCGAATTAATTTGCGGAAAAAATATTATTTCACGATTCATTAGCATTGTTACTATGATGATTATGTAAAATTTCCTATTTTATTTGGTCATGTGTTTATTACCTTTACCTTATGCGTCGGGCGGGGTTTTCTTTACATATTGTATAAATATAGCGTATACTTGTGTTTACGCTATGAAACTACACCTTTTTTTCTGGTATGGATGAAAATTCATCAAATGACCTCTCCCGCCCTGGGTGGAGCGTAAGGGCATGTCAGACTTTCACTGACTAAAACCCACCCGTGTTCTTTCACTTGCCTGTGCGCCAGGGTCACTGTATCTCTTTTGACCAACCCGTAATCCTGACCCAAGCATCGGTCTTTGTGGACCCCGTCACGATGTGCTGACAACGCTTTGAGGCGCGCGTGAAACAACCCGCCCTCGACCCAGGCTTGGCCTACACCTTTGTCGGTGTAGTTTCATTTCATTCCAATTTCAGCCCTTGTTTCTATATGGCGTAGTATTGGAATTTAAACTATGATGACTGATATACTTTCATTGTACAACTTGATTATTTGCATGAGCCGAGATTAGTGAACAGGATAAAATGAGGCTGGAACTTACTCCAACATACTTTTCTACTACTATCGATAAGCGACAACAATTTAAAAAAATAATGATTCTCATTTTTAACACCACTTTAGTAAAATCCCTTTCAAAAATCCAAAAAATAAAACTCATTTCTGGTAATATGCTTGCCTGGCAGTCTGTAACATCAGCACAGTATACTCTCCTTCGTAAGTGATAGAGGCGGACACAATGCCGTGAATAATAGGCAGATTGGACGAGGTCATGTAGCCATGACCGCCGCACGCCAGTCTGAACTCCTCGACCCTTGCTGCAGCGTCGCGACTGCATACTGCCTTCAAACAACACGCTAGAGCATGGAGCTGAAAAAAGGAAAATTATGACGTCACATAGTAATTAGGGTAAAACTAGTAATAACAGTTGCAAAATTACTCAATGGTCTCCAAAGAAAAAATATAAAGTTTTCATAATGAATGATGTAACTTGATTAAACAAAACGAAAAAGATCCAGGTACGCGTACCGTATGCAACCGCGCGTTGAGAGAAGTGTTCAAGAGCACGTTGGTTTAGGTAGTTTAGGGAAACATCCACTCCGTGTATTAATCGCAACGGGACGCACACAACTGGAAAGTATGGCAGTTTTAGAGCACTCCAGTCAGTTTTAGAGAGTTGACGAACAGAGTGTAAAGTTTATTCATCCTCCATAGAAAAGGAAGAATCCTCCGACCACACGGTTGTTATGTCTGGCAGGCACTTGCCCGACGGTTGATGTTTGGAAGTTGTTGTACAGTAAACTTTCCTTGCGAGATGTAGAATTCGTGTGAATTCATTAGGACGCCTTGTTCGCACGTGGCGGTTTGTTGTATACCGCTATGTATGTGTGTATAAATATGTGAATTTCAACAAGCACATTTTTATTATATTCTTATATTTATAAATAGCTTAATCAGATGTATGTCTAAAACTAACCTCAGGCAGTTGTTCCATATTGCCCTTGCTAATATTATAGATGGTCTGTGAGTAGATGTCCCACAGCCAGCAACCGGTAACACGGAATATGTGGCTCGTGGCTACGCCGATGAACAGTTTGTGCTGTTGTGTGACGTAGTCCAGGATCTGGGGCTCTGGTTCTCTGTGAATTGATAGGATACTTAAGTAAAGTAAGTAAGTCGGTTTCCAGCCCCACGAGATGCACCTGAGTACAAAAAGTAGGAGAGTGAGTAGTAAAAGACCAAAAGCTAGGCAAATGATCATTTTCATATCACAACATCAAAGTTTATTTACATTTTTAATTTTATTTTATTAATTTTTCTTGACCATACTCGTGTTATACAATAGGTATATAAAGGAACCCCTGTACGATCCGTGACGATACTGTTAGATATTGATAACTGATTCTACTAATGCCTACAAAGCCTCGCTAAACTTAAAAAAAATACCCCCAAAAAATAAATATTATTTCGCAAAAGGAGGTAACTTATATGGCAATACAGGGGTGCGTACGACGGGCGTAGGGCATCAGGGAGCGAGCATCGCATATCCGTAGCGATGTCGAAAGGTCCGAATACTTCCAAGACCTTCCACACATCTATACATATAGTTAGTACCCAGCTCTCGTGCCGCAGAACGAGTACTCAGAGCGAGGTCTTCGTTCAATAACTCGAGCACCTGCTTCAACATCCAGATCCTGGGTGCGCGGTCTCCCTGTATCTGCGCGATGTAGAGCATGAATACAGCCCGTTACGTAGACGCGATTATGCAGACGTTGGAACGTACACGAAGTCCTCTCTTCAAGGAGAGGACTTCTTCTTCCCAGTGAAAGCACTAGGAAGTGCTTTGCTGCTAGGAAGTGGCAGTTCTCGAAGAATATAAAAATGTAAAAAAAAATAAGTTTAGTACAGTTCTCACGCAGGTTTCGGTTGAGACTGATGCCTGACTGCAGAATATCTCACTGCGATGGTAGCAGCCTTTGCTAAATCATACGCTAAATCAGTTACGATGATAACCCTGACCAATACCATATTGCCGTACGTATGCTTCTCATTCTTAGACTTTATGTATGTTCCATCCTGAAAAGGTTAAATTATATTATTATAGTGTATTCGGACGTTATTTTCATCTTTATTGTATAAGAGAAGACTGTTAGAGTTCAACATTCTACAAACTCATCATTTCAAAGTAAATTTTGTATTATCAATTTAAATCTTGACCTTCAACACTTGAGCATTCTTCATCAACATATTCCTCCTTGGAATCCTGTAATGATCAAATCCTAAGAACCCGTTGTTTGCAGTCTGGAAGGTCATTTTGGGCCCAATCTCCCCAACTTTGATACCAGGGAGAGGCATGTGGGTTTCAATGTCACGGATCTGGACGAAAAAAGGGTGGACCCCGTAGCATTGTCCGTTCGTGTAAAGTTGAGCAACTACAATGCAGTGATTTGCTGTATGTCCCACTGAAAAGAATTTAACGAAAACCACGTTTATTGACTATCGATCAAAGTTCATTTATATTTATTTTATGTATGTATTTACTCTTTATTGTACACCAATCAAACATCAAACATAATACATTCAATATAAAAACATACAATGAGCGGCCTTATCGCTAATGCGATCTCTTCCAGGCAACCAAAGAAAGGACAGATTCCTCCTAAACCACAAATGGGGCTATCGTTGGTGCAAATATTATTAATACATTATACTAAAATAGATACACAACACAATACATATATAAACATAAATAAATACATTGATACTGAACATATCAGGTAAGCAAACAAATTAGCCAAAAAGTGTTTGTTGAACAAGATCATAACGACAAGTTGTGTTCCTTCACAAGTCTCTTGAATTCCTGCAACGCCTGCGCACGTTTTATTTCAATTAGCAATGCATTCCATAAACGAGAGGCCTGAACAGTGAATGATTTTTCAAGGAACGTTATGGAATGCATATTCATTTTGAGCTTTAAGTTATCTGATGACCTTAAAGATTTAGTATAAGTATGAGTTGCAAAAAAAATTAAAGCGTTTCTTGAGATAAAGAGAGGTGAAAGGAGAAATAGCACATTATATAGAAGGGAAAGAATATGAGCATTCCGACGAAGGCAAATTGTGATACAGCCTCCTAATCGGTGAACACATTTTTGTCAAATGATTACGACTCAACAAACGATCCCACGTTTGGACCAAACGGACCAATAGGCGGTCCAAACGATCCCAACTGATCCAAACTAGTCGCAATCATGTGACAAAACCGTGTTCGCTGATGGATCCTCCATTAAAACATGCTTAACATTTTTTTAAATCGCTTTATAGTTGCAACACTTACATCCTCCAGGCCACCATTTATAAGAAGTGAGTTTGGGAGTGTGAAGAATAAACTCTTCTGTACTAGGATCGTAAGTAGCTGTTGTTTCTAATCCTCTCAGGAATGTTCCGTGGCCGAGTTCAGTCTGCAAGAAAGTTTATGATAACATTACTTCATTCGCCACGAAACAGGAGTTTGTAATTGAACTTCAACCTTAGACTGAATTTTTTTTTTTATTATGGCATGTTTAGACACTATCATAAATCATACATCTATCTAGGCTTCAGACAAAATCTTAAATCTAGCTACTGTTTGCATCTTCTTCTTCAAACGTGCGTCATGCGTTTCATATTATGTTCTACTTTTAAAGTTCCCGCTTTGGTCTAGCGAAACCGACATTACCTGTCTCTTTATTAAATGTCGTCTTACCTGTGCGTACGTTCCTAAGAATTCCTTAGACATCGCCTTTGGGAGCCACTCTGCTTTCTGCTCCGGGTCTGACTGGTTAATTATTGTCGGGATAAACAATCCATTGTGTAGCATAAACGGCGATATGTCTTTTGCTACTGTTGACGTTATACGGTACTTGTTCGTAGGCCTGTTGATAGTTTAAATAAGTTAACACTAAAATATCTATATAAATATTTTAAACAAGTATAAAAAAATATAAGAATATATTGGGCATCAATAATTCGTCAACATCGCTGTCAATAGGATAAGTGCCCAAAAAGCTGGCAGCATTACCACGTTGGATGACAATGCTGATTCTTTGGGCTAAAATTAGACCAGTCCCCTGGTCAAATGAAGAGTCAACTAACCTTTTGGCGATGTTCCGAAAAATCCATGAGTAAAGAACTTAAATCCTGGTCTTATGCTAATATTTGCTAAAAGGATGCCAGGTGTTGATCTGGCTCTCTCTCTACATTAATATTACTTACCTATAAGAATCCATTGTTTTATGTCGTTGTTCATACCCCTTTATAACTTCGGAAAATATACAGTCCCTCCTGACAGTGTTCTCATATCGTTCCTTATGACTCAGGTATTCTTCTGGCACTTCATTCTTTATACTAAGGCCTGGTGCACTAAGCACCAAGTTTTCTGAAAGAAGCCATGTCAGTGAGAATTATTTTAAACATTCAGCTACTATAATATTGCTTATTATATGTCATTTACTTCCTACATACGCGTTTATGCTCAAGCTGAACAGCTGAAGCACGCGGCATTTCTTGCCTGGGTTGACGCTCGTGACGGCGGAGCCCCAGATCTGAACCCAATAAAAGAACCTTCAACTGTGCTGCCAAGTCCTACAAAAGGGTGCTTAAGAAGGCTCGATTCGACCGCATAACCCGTAGTAAATCTTTCTGGTCCCTTGCCAAGTCGATCGAAGCGAACTTCTGTCCCGCACTGCCTCAGCTGATTAAGCTTAAGCCTGATGGAACACAGGCTCATATGGTAAGAGTGAAAGCAGGTCTCTTTATATCTCTCTTTGCCCACAATTCACGTATTGATAGTAGCAGTGCTACTTCACTTAATTTGCCACACTGCGAAAATTAGTGTATTAGTGTGTGTGTGAAAGTGTCTGGTTATTGAGTTTGTCAGGACGTGAATAAAACTAGTAGACCGATGGTATACCAGCGATTGTTCTTAAGGCTTGTGCGCCTTCAAGGCAGTTCTCTCCTATACTGACACGCTTGCGTCGCCTCTCATTTAGGACTGATATTTATTACTATATACAGCCAAAGTGCTAGAAGTTTGCCAACGTGCAGCCCGTACCCGAAAAGGATAATCGTGGAGATCCTACCAACTATCGAACAATTTTAAAATCTCCATATTTTGCAAGATTTTGGCATACCTGGAAGGTAACGATCTCATCGGTGACCAACAATATGGTTTTAGCGCCTATCGGTCTTCTGGGGATCTACTAGTGTAAACCACTCAATTGAGGGGAGAGGCACTCGAGAAAAATAGGGAAGCTTGCTGTCTCCTTGGATGTCTCGAAGACCTTAGACCGGGTAGAGCACGCTGGCCTTTTGAATAAGCTTCCAGTGTATGGTATTTTCCCTTATCTGACTGGTTGGGTAAAAGACTCTCTGAAAGAACGTTCTCTCTGAGTTGTTGTCGACGGATGCTCATTGGAGCCCATGTTGATTAATGTTGATGTTCTTCAAGGGTATGTTCTCTCTGCATCTCTCTTCCTGCTCTGATGCATATTAACGATCTGCTGATGCCCGAAATCTATGGGTATGCAGATGTCAGCAAAGTTATGGAGAGATTCCTGCCGTGTGCTCGGGTAAGTAAGGAAACAATCCGGTCCGAAAGAGAGGCTATGATAGATCGTAAGAATTAGCGTACATTCGGAGATTGCCTAATCTCCGAATGGGACGAAACCAACCTTGTGGCCTTCAATGCCTCCAAAACACAATCATGACTTTTCATCGCCAAAAGGAGCTCTGCTCCCGCTTTTCATAATGTTTCCTTGGAGTCCACTGACCGCCTTAAGATTTCGATAATTGAGATTTCCTCAGACTCAAACTTTAGGCTGTTCATTGAATCCAAAGCCAAGATGGCTGCCAGGAAAGTTGGCTTTAGTGCAAAGGTCTTCGGGATAGTTTCTTATGTTATACAAAGAGTAGGTCTGTTCGTGTGTGGAGTACATATGGACTGCCACCCGGCAACTTCGGACTCAGTAGAGAGAACTGCGAAGAGGCCAATTGGCGATCCCGATTTGTCTATGAACAATCTCCAAAGCCTGGAGCACAGGCGTAGGGTAGCCAGCCTTTCGGTATTCTATGCAGTTTGGAATGTGCACGGAAATGACATGACAGAATTCCGTCATCGGACTACCTAAATATCCCCCCTTACGTTCGGTCGTACGGTCACCGCTACGACCCGGACTAAATGTTT
Organism: Sesamia nonagrioides; assembly: GCA_017933935.1. Lineage (NCBI taxonomy): Eukaryota > Metazoa > Arthropoda > Insecta > Lepidoptera > Noctuidae > Sesamia > Sesamia nonagrioides. The sequence continues at coordinate 141,255 of JADWQK010002473.1, forward strand.
CACCTCGTCTTTTATATCGTGTTCATCGAAAGACTGCAACAATTTGCCTGCGGCGGTCTTACGTCAATTTAAGTGTCTAGTGTGCTTTACCAACAACGATTGTATCACCGCTTACAATCAGGCGGGATCGCGGTCAAGCACTAGTCTGAAACGTTAGAAAAAAAATGCATAGCTACTTCTAAGATTTTTTTTCTTCATTGAGTATAATGAAAGTATAGTCATAATGTTCAGAAGTTCAAAGTATAATAGGTAATAAAGTAATAATTGATAATATATAGTAATAAAGTTATATCTAAGGCCGCAAATACTAAATTTATTTATCTCTAAACAATGTATACCTAATAACCATTACAGTAATTTGCACGAGATAGTACCACAGTGATAGTACGGAACTTATAATGACAACATACCTCAGTGATAAAATCAAAGGTCAAATACCCATAGTTGTCTATTCATATAAGTATGTTGATTGTTTTAGCATTTTGTGGTAGACGTAGATACGTAAACGATAACAAGAAATACATTCAAATAAAAAAATCGGAATTAGAATTTTAAAAGGAAAGATCCCAAGTATACCTTTTTTCCGCAGATGGAAAAATCCTCATGGACTATCCTCGGCTTGGGGACGCGGTGGGGTGTGCAGGACTCTTACCGGCTTTTTAAAACCACTTATGGGTTCTTCACCTGCCTTTCCGGGGTACCGGGTCCACCCAATTATACGGACCATCCCAAGTATACCTACCTATGTAGGTACACATTGTTACTCTGATATCATAGAACGAGCACTTTAATCGGGATATATAAAATCAACACAAAAATTTAATAATACTACAAAGCAAACAGGGCATTTAGGGTGTACTGTATATGTATATGTAGTACAATCCGCACTGCTTATGATTCATCTCGTATCCTAAACTCACGATTTCAAAGACGAATTTGAACGATGGACACAAATTTTGATTTTTTTAAATCCTTAACTTTGTAGATGTCATTATTATTTCAAAAATAATCAACTCACCAAATTTTTTCCTCTCCTTAGTCTCCTCTGCCCCTCCATCAATAAGATGTATCAGATCCTGAACGTCAAAGGTACATTTCTTCCTCTCCTTCACGAGATCTTCGCAAACTTTTGTTTCGGCCATGTTTGTTGACGAACACCTTTGTAGTGGCTGCGCGATTATTTGAACTCGCAAATTAGCTCATGCTTGTACGCACGCTCTTAGGGGCTTTGCACATGGAGCAACTTAGTTGAGGCAACTATCAACTTTAATGTTTACATCCATACTATCCATACTTCCATACTAATCCATACTAATATTATAAATGCGAAAGTAACTCTGTCTGTCTGTCTGTCTGTCTGTCTGTCTGTCTGTCTGTTACGCTTTCCCGCTTAAACCTCTCAACCGATTTTGATGAAATTTGGCACAGACAATCTTTGGACCCTGAGAAAGAACATAGGCTACCTTTTATCCCGGAAAAATATGATGTTCCCGAGGGAAATCTAAAAAGCGCGATATAACCGAACTCCACGCGGGCGAAGCCGCGGGCGGAAAGCTAGTTAATATTATAAATGCGAAAGTAACTCTGTCTGTCTGTCTGTCTGTCTGTTACGCTTTCCCGCTTAAACCTCTCAACCAATTTTGATGAAATTTGGCACAGACAATCTTTAGACCCTGAGAAAGAACATAGGCTACCTTTTATCCCGGAAAAATTTGATGTTCCCGAGGGAAATCTAAAAGCGCGATATAACCGAACTCCACGCGGGCGAAGCCGCGGGCGGAAAGCTAGTCAGGTAATAAAACCGATGTTGGCAACTTCAGACCAATTTCTATCTTACCTGCATTCAGCAAAATATTTGAAAAATTAATGCTTAAGCAGTTGCTAAAACATTTTAATTTGGTGTTGCTCTACTGAAACACATATTTAACGCATGGGAGAGGTCGCAAAATGCTATTGGATTTTTTGTGATCTCTCCAAAGCCTTTGATTGCGTGCACCATGACATACTTTTGCGTAAACTCCGCCATTACGGTGTCAAAAATGAAGCTCTCAACGTAATATGTTCTTATTTACATAATAGATTCCAGTGTGTAGATATTAACGGTGTGAAATCTTCCGGGCTACCAGTTCAGTTAGGTGTACCGCAAGGCTCAATACTGGGTCCATTCTTGTACTCTATATACGTTTACGGTTGCCGCAATTTAAGGCAATCTGTGAGCAACTTTCATAGCATCCTTTATAAGTAGGTGTGATTCTCGGTTCTCTATAGGGTATTTATAGTGGTACCTTTCCACTGAGTCACAGCGGGGCCGATGTTGTGACACAAAATAATATGGAAAAAAAAAATGTTGACACGGTGGCTGAGCGAATGACTGCTGCGTTGCGTGTCGCGGGTTCGATTCTCGCACTGAGCAAATATTTGTATGGCCTACAGGTTTGTTGCGGCGGGTCTGGCTGTTTGTGTATGCGAGTTTAAATGTTTGTAAACGCACCCACTATACAAGAGTAATTCCTAATTTGGGGCGACGTTTTTTTATCAAAAAAACTAGCTGCGCCTCGCGGTATCACCGGCGTAGGTTTCGATAAGTTTTTTTATATGCTTCGCTCCTATTGGTCGCAGCGTGATTTTATATAGCCTAAATCCTTCCTTGATTAATGGGCCATCCAATGCAACAATAATTTCTCAAATCGGACTAGTAGTTCCTGAGATTAGTGCGTTCAAAAAAACAAACACACAATCAAAGAAACCCTTCAGCTTTATATATTACTATAGATTTGTGATTGTGTGGTTTTATTAGTTTTTATTATTTATGTAAAAACTTTGTGTGTTTCCACATTTTTATGCTGCTCCAACTGCAACAGAAAACTGTTGACAATCACCGAAACTCAAAACTCGAGTTGCTATGTCAGCAGCAGTCTGCAATAGCTGCTCCATGTAAAGAGCGCCTTAATATTTGATAATAACTGATTAGATAACTACGAGGACGGGGGGCTCAAACAATATATTAAATAACTAAAGATTGTTGTTGACTGTTGTTCCAGTTCAAAACCAATGTTGTCGACATAAAGAACAAATAAGCTGAAGTGGCGACAGACCGCCCATATTAGTCGTAGAAACGAAGGGTGTTGGGGTAGACATGTGCTTGAGTGGATACCGTGAAAACCTACGATAGGACGTCCTCAGGCTGACAGGAGCGACGATCCATGGCTAGTTAGTAGCAACTCAATCAATGACTAAAAGTTGCCATAAATAGAGCTGAATGGCATGCAATCATTGACTTGTTTTGATGAAAGGAAACGTGTATTCGATACAGTCATTATCTTTATAATATCAAGGCAGAAGAGAGCCAAGAGTTCAGAAAAAAGATAATGAAATAAATACAAAATTCCTTGCCTCTCTTTCGGACCGGATTTATTCCTTACTAGCCCGATCATCCAGCAGGTGCTACTGCACAATAGGGATGTATCCAGGGTATGAAAATCAACAAAATAATTAGTCCGTCTTATAGATAATAAAAAAACTTAAGACCCGTATTTTTCATTATGCCGAAATTACCAAAAACTACTGAGATATATCGTCTTAAAGATACGGAGTGGGGGCTAATTACGTCACGCCATTGTATATTTTGTACCACGGCGTGACGTCATGCGACATTTCAAATCGATATATCTTCCTAAGTATTTGAATGAAATAAAAAATACGTGTTCAATATTTTTTATAAAGCTATCTGATGGACATTACATTATTTTTTAGGATACAACCCAATTGTGCTGTCATCTGCATACCCATAGATACCGGGCATCTGCAGTAGTTCGTTAATATGCAGTAGGAACAGGGTTGCAAAAAGAACAAACCCCTCAGGACCCACCGGCATTAGTCGACATGGGCTCCGATGAGAATCCGTCAACAACAACTCGGAGGGACCGTCCAGTCAAAAAGTCGCCAACCAGCCAGTCTGGCCAACGGAAATTCCGTACTCTGGAAGCGTACTCAAAAGACCAGAGTGCCATAACCTATTGAAGGCCTTAGGGAGACGGCAATAGCTTCCCCATTTTTCTCAAGGCCTCGTCCCACATGTGAGTGGCGTACACTAGGAGGTCCCCAGTTGACTAATTGAGTGAGGGACTATTCAGAAGATCTTTATACCTTCCAGGTAAGCCAAGAGGTGCGAGTTCAATACACGCTCAATACTCTTACAGAGTATGGAGGTTATTGAAATCGACCGATAGTTGGTAGGATCGGCACGACTACCCTTTTAGGGCACGGGCTGCACGTTGGCAAGCTTCCAGGACTTTGGCGCTATACCAGTCCTAAATGAGAGGCGACACAAGCGCGTCAATACAGAAGACGGCTCGGGTGCACATGCCTTAAGAACAATCGCTGGTATACCATCTGGACCACTAGCTTTATTAACGTCCAGACGACACAGTACATTGAAGTTCCGCAACGAGATAAATTAAGTGAAGTAGCACTCCTAGTATCAAGACGCGAATTGTGGGCAAAGAGAGATGCAAAGAAACCTGCTTTCTCTATCGCCGTATGAACCAGTGCTCCATCAGGCTTAACCAGCGGAGGCTGTGTAGGCCGGCAGAAGTTCGCCTTAACCGAATTGGCAAAGAACCAGGAAGATCTGCTACCGGATAGCTGCGCAGAGAACTTGTCGCCAATATGAATAATGCGGTCGAAGCGAGCCTTCATAAGCGCCTTTTTGTAGGACTTTTCAGCACGGTTAAAGGCTCCATCATTGAGCTAACATCCGAAGCTCTGCAGTCACGAGCGTTAACCGAGGTGAGAAATGCCGTATGCTTACACTGTTCAGCTTAAACACAGTCGGTGTTGAACCATGGGCGAGCTGAGCCACCGACGGTCACGTCACTGAAGGGGATAAAATACTACCTTGACGCACCACATCGGATATAGAGTCCGCACAGCTCGACGGATTCTGAGAAGCAGATCTGCTGCCAGGGATAAGACGCAAATAAGTGGCACACCTCATCCTAATCTGCTGACTTGTTACGCCACATTTACCGCTCACCACGTGAGTCACAATCTAGTGGGGAGAAGGACGAAACAGACTTCATCAGACAGCGGTCTGAAGTTCCTGACGGTGAGGAAACTAAAAAACATATCTGTATGGATCAGTGGTCAGCAAAACGTTCAGACAATTAGCGGTAGTTTCCCACTTCTCCATCAGCGTGGTCGGTCCTCTGGTATGGGAAAAGCCAGTCTTGGTGGCAGGCGTTGAAGTCTCCCAGAGCGACGAATTGTGCGTCAGGGTGCCGGTGCTGCGCATTCTCAGCAGCCTCGCTGAGATGGCCAAATAGTCGAGTCATCTCCTGGTCACCGTTGTGGGATCGGTAGACACAGGTGGAGACAATTTTGTCCACACCAGTATCAACCAACAGCCATAGGGACGAGAAGTTAGGGTGTTCAAGATGACGGAGATGTCATTGCGAACATACGCACAGACCCCGGCACGCTGCAGGAATGATGCTCCAATGAGTATCCGGGTAGCTGAGGTATGCGGCATCAGACGGATATCTAATCTGGGTCTCTGACTAGAAAAGTAGGTGGGGCTTTTCAGTCCCTAAGTGCTGATGGACTGCATCGGAGATTGGAGTGTAGACCTCTAATGTTGGAGAGGTGCACTTTAAATGAGAAGACGTGCGATCACTATGCACACCTACTTTTCTTTTTAAGCCTTTTCATTTTTAATACTGAGGGAATAGGAAGGAAGACGAAAGCAGTTGAGCAAGGTGATGTAAAGTTAAGCCCAACAACACACAGAAGAAGATTGATCTGGAGTCTGCGGGGACGCCCGGCTTCACCAGACATCATGCTGGAATAAGACTAATGCTTGGCGGCAAGACTTTATCTGGTGGGTGGTAACTTCTACCGGTAGTCGATGTTATGAACAAGAAATGCTGATTGAAACTTACAGCTCTGGTATTTTCTTTTTTCTACAACTACTTAAAGCAGGGTTTATAGTTAGCTATACCTTAAAACCTGAGTACGAATAGCAGAAATGTATTCGTACTCAGGTTGAGTAAAAATACATTTCTAGTTTCATCACCATCATCACCATTTCAGCCGAAAGACCTCCACTGCTACTGCAGTGCTAGAGGCTTCCCCCAAGAATGTCCATGACGACCGGTTCTGCGCCTCCCGCATCCAGCGGTTTCCCGCGACCTTTACCAGGTCGTCGATCCACCGTGTCGAGGGCCTACCCACGCTGTTTCTTTCATTGCTTGGTCGCCTCTAGAGAACCCGTCGGCCCCATCGGTCCTACGGGCAATGTACCCGATCCACTGCAGTGACACTCCAAGTATAGCCCTCTCCATTGCCCTTTGACTGACCATGAGCTTAAGGCCCATAAGGCCATAAGGCCAGTTCTTAGGGACCATGACTCATTTCTAGTTTAATGGTAAAAAACAAATAAACGGGCAGTTTTCAGTTAAATAAATAAAAAAAGAAAACATATATTACAAAACTGAAAATGCATTAGGTTCTATCAGTTCATTTAATATTTTATATTACCCACTCAACTCACACATAATTAGTGCTACATTTCATATATCCCATGATCCGAAACTTTAAATATCAATATATTACCTAAGCGCGGACTTAATTCATGCTTGTCTGTGACTTAAATATTCTATTTTTACACAAAAAAATGTTTATGTCACACGAACTATAACATAGTAGAACTGTAACATAATAGATAGGTACGTGTGACTTAAAGATGAATCTATCAATGCACGACTTTATTTTATATATTTACAAGCTGTACAGCAATGAAACATGTGGTTTAATAAGATTTAAGTGCGATTTTAGGTCATACAAGTTATAAAACAGTATACGATACTTGTGACTTCAATGTAAGTCTATTAATTTCTCGCCGTGCAATAATGGAACACTTAAGTCACACGTAATAAGCTATTATTAAACAGTATGCTACTTAAAACTCCTAATTATTAAAAATATCACAGTTTAGCCTTTAACATAAGAGGTTTGATATATTTGTGGAAGCTCTGGTTGACGGGTTCCGCATTGAGCGGACTCTTGAGCGCTTCCTCCATCAGACGCTCGTACACACGACCATCGTACGCGCCGAGGGTCGAGCACAAAATCTACGAAATACAAGACTAAATTAACGACAGTCTAACAAATAATCTGCAAACTCTAACAGAATCATTATCCGATTAATAATTTTATTTTCGGTCTGTTTGTTTTCAGCATATTATGTTTCACCTGTAGACACTTTTCAATTGTAAGGAAGGGTCAGTCAGAAAGTTAAAGCTCCATGTACATTCCAAAGCGTACTAAAAAAAGGCGAACAGTCTCCATCGGCGCTCAACAAAGTAAATTATTGTTAAAAATATTAGTTATAAAGAAATATTCATGTAGATTGTAAACATATACGCACTATGTTGAAAGACGTGCTTAAAAAAAGAGTCCATAGTGAACAATGCAATAATAATTAAAATAAGCCGTCAACAGTCCCTAGGTCCCTACAGACGGCGACCGTTCACGGACACGTTGCATCATTCAACTCAAACATTTATGAAGAATTTAGTTCAATGAAAGTACCTCATCTCTGATATCGAATGCGTCTACGATGCCCACAGCGTTAGGTCGGAGTAAGGCCAACAACTCCTCATATCTGGCCTGTAGCTTTGCGATATCATCTCTGGTTATAGTCGAATACTGAAACAAAAAGTCACACATTAACAGAAATAGAGTTAATTACAAATCAATATGAGAAAACGTCGAATTTTGTGTTGTAACTGATAAATAAGAAAGCATTTGCTGTCTTGTATAACGAATCAATATATTTTGTATTTAATGGCCGCTACACGCCAATATCAACATGTTTGGTATTCTGAATGCGTTTAACAATAGATAATGCCATATTTACCATCAGAAGTTCTCCTCGTTTCTCCAGAGCCCAGTATGTTAGATATAATTCTGCCATTTGCAGCAGCACTTTAGCCAAGTCCGGAGAAGAGTTCGTGGCGTGACGCACCATCTGCTTCCACGACACTGCACATATGATAGCGCGGCAGTGAGCCTGTTTATTGACAGAAAATATACCATAAGCTAAGGATATATTGAAAATAGATTGAGAAAATTTTCAGGAGTAAAAAATATTTTTCGCTTAACCTAGTGGACAGAGTACTAAAACACCATTTTATTGGATGGAAGTGCCAACCCGCACTGGGCCAGCGTGGTAGAATACGGTCCACTCCCTCTCACCGAAAGGAGGCCTGTGTCCCAACAGTGGGGATATTATAGGCTGATTATGATGATGATGATTGGATGGAAAATCATCAAACAACCTCTCCCGCTCTGGGTGAAGCGGAAGAGCGTATCACACAAAAAAAAAAAAAAAAAGGTATAATAAAACCTCCAAATAAAATACTTTGAATTTAATCCCGACCAAAAACCTAAAGAGTGTTTCCTTACCTCACTAGCGTTAACAAGCTGTACTGACGCATTGTTCCACGCATCTTCGAAGTCCATACCAGATGCTTCGTATCTGTGAAGACTGTCATAAGCAGCTCTCGTTTTCCTGTGCAATAAAGCAAATCATTATACCTACTGTAATTTAGACCCTATTTTTATATTATTCCAACGAGATACTCGTAGTTACACAATGCGGAGACAACAAGATGACAATAAATGAACTGGAAATACATTAATGCGTGCAGTGAGGTAAATGTTCTTTAAATTAAATAGGTATGTGTCATATATGAAAACAGCTTTTTGCAAGCGTGCTTACCCTGCAGCGATCGCTTGGAAACCGCTGATGATACCAGAAGGAGTGTTCTCCCAATGAGCTCGGTCGTTGTTGAAGAACTTAACCAAGTATGACACGGTCGGTGTCATCGTATTTCCCAAAATCGCTTGTTTCCACGCTTTAATCAGGAATCTGAAAAGACAAATACAGTTATGAATGAAACTATGTAGATGGGACTTTTCAGTGGAAATATGCTGTTATGAATGCATTTTATGTGAATGGCAATCAATATTGGGTAACATGTCTTACGTAAATTTCAAGCCCTATATCTTGAGACCTAGGCATTGTAGAGGCACGATCTAAAAATGCATTGCTAAGCCTATGACGATCTATCTAACAATATAGGTTTCATCAATATTGACAATGAGAGGTCGCCATCGAAATTACTAGAAACTCGTCTGCTGTGAAGTACCTGTAGATACCTGCTGAATGTACTCGAAATAAGGTGCTAATATTATTACTTCTAGACAGACCTGGAATGTTCGATTATCTGGCCTATGACATTAGCTGGCGATGACATTAGCACGGCAGTCAGTTTCGTCAGCCATGAAATCAGTTATAAGTACGAAGCGATAATCGAGTGCATCTACAGAGACAATTGCAATGACAACTTTGAAGACTACATCGAGTGACTTCTTTAGTGTTTTTGTGTGTGTGTACGACACGGACTTCGTGGACATAAGGGAAGACTTCGGTGCGGCATCAGCTACGTCCTACTTGTCATACCTCCGTTTCCAATAAACTTCGTAACCTTTAACCAGCATTTTAATACCCTTAGCCCGCAACAATACATATATAGTTATATTCTAAATTTAGGCCTATATATTTCCATTCCAACTCCTGAATCTATAGGACGCAGTGTTGGAATTTAAATTTTGATTGTACAGTAAAAGTATATCAATCATATACTTATACTGTACAATTTAGTTGTTTGCACGAGCCGAGAATAGTGAACAGGATAAAATGAAGCTGGAAATCACTCCAAGATACTTTTCTACTACTATCGATAACCGATACTGCTTAAAATATTATGATCTTCATTTTTAAAACCATTGTAGAAATCATTTATAGTAAAATGCTGGTTGTTTACCTGGCAGTCTGTAGCATTAGCACAGTGGACTCTCCTTCATAAGTGATTGTGGCGGACACAATGCCGTTAATGATAGGCAGATTAGACGAAACCATGTAGCCGTGACCGCCGCACGCCAATCTGAACTCCTCGACCCTTGCTGCCGCGTCGCGACTGCATACTGCCTTCAAACAACACGATAGGGCATGGAGCTGAAAACAAAATATTTATAACGTCACTTAGTAATTAAGATTAATAATAGCTGATAAAACTCAGCGGCTTGTCTAAGCCAAACAAACGCCACGAGTTCCAAAATTACTCAATGGTCCCCAAAGAAGAAATATAAAATATTCTTAATGACAACCTAGATCGATTCTGGACTAAACAAGACGAATTGGATCCAGGTCCACGACTGTTTTGGGAGGTTCCTGTTCCGGATAAGGCGGAAGGAAACGCCAGGGTGTCGCCCCTGTGGGGACCGCCATAAGGACACGCCTGGCTCGGGCGGAACACCGCCGTGTCCAGACAATGGAGGAGGCGGAGCGCGTGAGGTAGCGAAAATCTCAAGTCTCACTACACGCCTCTAGCCGCCACAGGAGACGCCCTGGTCGAGAGACAACATCGAACTCCCGGAAACCAGCGACGCGGGTTTGCGAGCGGCGGGCAGTGGGCAGCTCGCCGCCCGGTCGACGTTGACCCAGGCCAGGGTCAACGTCAATATATGTTTCATGTCCGCCTCAAAAAGATGTCAGCATATCGTGATGGGGTCCACAAAGACCGATGCATTCCATGGCTGCAAGTTGGTTGAAGGAGAAACCATGACTCTGGCGCACAGGTAAGTGAAGGAACACGGGTGGGTTTTAAACAGTAAAAGTCTGACACGCCCTTCCACTCCGCTCAGAGCGGGAGAGGTCATTTAATGAATTCCCATCCATACAAAAAAGAGACTTCAGAGACGCAGGAAACTATACGCTATACTGATGATGAGATAAATGTACCTAAACATCCATATTTTTTTGAACATAGTCCAATACTGGAAAAATGTTTGGTCAACTAACCTCAGGCAGCTTGTCCATATTTCCCTTACTAAGATCATTTATGGTCTGCGAGAAGCTGTCCCAGAGCCAGTACCCTGTGACACGGAATATGTGGCTCGTGGCTATGCCGATGAACAGCTTGTGCTGTTGTGTGACGTAGTCCAGAATTTGAGGCTCTGGTTCTCTGTGAATTGATGGGATACGTAAAATAACGGTTAGTTTTAAAAGTGTCCCCTTGTTTGTGTCCAGGTTATTTAGGTTACAAATAAACTCCCTTAATAATTTACGTAGCCCTGCTTCTAAGTCCCACCGCTCACTAAGGTACTTAAAAATAATCAATTACAACCCCAAATCACCAATGAAATACTACGTACTAACGCGAGTTTGTGATTGAGTGCGTCGTATACGAACCGCTATTGAACTAGAATTGTGACATGTCGACTACCGATTTGTGATTTGAGTTAGTAACATTATATAAATAAGATATGGTTAAATAATCAGTTGCAACGGGCGAACCTGGAGGAAGCCAACCCCAATGGAGTTGGGGAAAGGCTAGAAAGATGATGAACATTATACAACATTGAAATATAGTTACATTTTTAATTTTGGTTCAATATTTTATTTTTCTTGATCTAAGAGTTTTTATTATATTTGTTGGAACACTAGCGTGGCGTGAATATAGGAAATATCTTAACTTAAAGTTCTGTGTTTTGTAATGTTAATTACTTTACATACCTACAATTTTATACAATTAAGTATTTTTTAAATGAAGAGACAGGTGTGCTGAAAAGTTTTTTCCGCCACTTCAACCCAGTTCTGACTGTATTTTGCTCACTCTCAGCCCGATTTCAATAACTTTTGGTTTTGTCTAGTGTAGTGACACATCTGCGGAATGTACGGCGCCGAAAGTTCAGCGGCTGAAGTGTCAGTCGCAACATTCTGTTCTTATGACAAACCAAACGGTCAAAACGCGGCGTCTTGGTCAGCGCGCTACGCGACGGAAAGTTACGTGGCTTCATCGTCAGTCTGTCTGTGTCGACACTTTATGGTGTGCGGTTTTTGTGACGTACCAGAAAAATGGATTTAATTAGAATATTAGCTATTATAGAGGACTTAGAAGACGTTGCCGCTCTTCACAACACACGCCGAACGTTCAACTATGCCCGCTGAACTTTCATTCGCGCAACGCATCGCTCCGCCCGAAGGAAGGTTAGGCCCTACGCCGTACGCGACGTAATTGCGGCTGATGTGTCATAGAGTACTTGAAATATACTGTGAGCGTATTTAGGCGAACTTTCGGCGCCGTACGTTCCGCAGATGTGTCGCGACACTTAGACTTATAATGGTAAAGTTCTCACCCAGGTTTCAGTTGTGACTGGTGCCTGACAGCAGAATATCTGACTGCGATGGTGGCAGCCCTAGATAATTCATACGCTACGTCAGTTACGATGAGAACTCTGACGAATACCATAGTGCCGTACGCAAGCTTCTCATTCTTGGACTTTATGTATGTTCCATCCTGAAAAAGTTAAATTATTTATTTAATGTATGAGAGAATCTCTTCACTTTTCGGTTTTCCAGAAGTACCTCACTTTTGTGATATTCACCACTCTAGACAACTACAAACCCACCATTTCAAGGTGTGTTTTGAAATATTCTTAACAACTTGAGTACCTTCAATACTTGAGCGTTCTTCATCAACATATTCCTCCTTGGGATCCTGTAATGATCAAATCCTAAAAACCCATTATTTGCTGTCTGGAAGCCCATCTTAGGTCCAATCTCTCCAACTTTAATGCCAGGGAGAGGCATGTGGGTTTCTATGTCACGGATCTGAACCAAGAAAGGATGGACCCCGTAGCATTGTCCCTTCGTGTACAGTTGAGCAACTACGATGCAGTGATTTGATGAGTGTGCCACTGTAAATAGAGACATAATATATTAAATGATATATAAGTGAAGAACTGTTGATCCCTGCAACATTCAGAGAAATTGAAAACAGATAATTAAAATATGAACAATTTATCAATTCAATTTCAATTTAAACTATTCTACTACTAGATCTATATCGTCCTTTGACATGACTTAAATGAATATATTACAGATTTAAAAACTACGGGGCGTCGCGCTTGCGGAGGTACCGACCGGCCGCGCCGGGATGGCGGGAGCGGCGGGCCGCTATGTTTTTTATACAATGTTCAGTTTTTCTGTAATGTATTTAATATCAGCACTGCACTCGTGCGAAACCAGCGCGGGTCACTGGTGCAACATAAATAAGTAATATTAGATAAGCTGATATCGCAATTCAGTTATGTATAAATGAGGATAATATTCTTGTAACATAGGTATACTTACATCCTCCAGGCCACCACTTATACGAAGTGAGCTTGGGACTGTGAAGAATAAACTCTTCTGTGCTAGGATCGTAAGTAGCTGTTGTTTCTAATCCTCTCAAGAATGTTCCGTGGCCGAGTTCAGTCTGCAAGAAAGTTTATGATGACATAACTTCATTTGTTACCAAAGAGTTCGCAACTGAACTGCGACCCTAGAGTTCTATCCGACAATGAGGTTGCATGAAGTAAGTCTACCTATTCTAGATATATGGAAATAAAATTCCAATTCTGTTCAAGAATCATTCTGAGTTCGAAATCTTATATCACGCAATATTAGACCACGGTTACGTTGTAATTTTAAAGATATGAGGATCTAGATGTAAAGATCACTCATCTTCCATAGAAAAGGGAGGATCCTCCGACCAGACTGGTATTGTCTGGCGGATACTTGGCTACCCCAGAGGATCATATGACCGTTCGACTGGTCCAGGGATACCGCACGGTCTCCGCTGAGGCGGGGAGTCTACTTGCCGGATTGCCGCCATGGGATCTGAAGGCCAAAACCCTCGCCCAGCTGTTGCCCATCCTATGGAAGCTGCCGCGAGAAATCGCGGTACGGTGGACAGAGATCCGGCGCGATCTCGTGGCGATATGGAGAGTGTGATTGTCGCAACCCAGTGCTGGGCACGCCACAATAGCGGCGGTTATTCCCCTCTTTGGGGAGTGGCTAGAGAGGCGCCATGGGGCTTTCACTTTCCGCCTGACTCAGGTCCTCACCGTACACGGCTGTTTCGTTAGGTTCCTGTTCCCTATAAGGCGGGAGGAAACGCCAGGGTGTCACCACTGTGTTGATCGGCCTGAGGACACGGTGGACCATACGGTGAAAGTCTGCCCAGCTTGGGCAGTGCACCGCCGTGTCCTCGAGGCGGCGATCGGCGGCGATCTCTCTCGTCCAACCCTGGTCCGGGCCATGGTCCGGAGCGAGAGTGCATGGCAGGCCGTCATCTCCTGCGAATCAGTGATGCTGGCAAAGGAGGAGGCGTAGCGCGTGAGGGAGCGGGAATGCCAGCGCCCTCATGCCTTAAGCCACCGCAGGAGACGCCCTGGTCGAAGACAACATCGAACTCCAGCCACCGCATGCGTGGGCTTGCGGGCGGTGAGCAATGGACAGCTCGCCAACCGCTAAGAACCAGGCCCGGGTCGACGGCGCGTTGTGTGTCACGCGCGCCTCAAGAGATGTCAGCACATCGTTACTGCGACCACGATCACCGATGCCTCCTGGGCCTGGGTTGCGGGTTTTTTTTTTTATGGGACAAAACCCGCCACACTGTTCCCAACCCACTGCAACTCCTGAAAGCCAGAATCAACAGTGGAGACCGCCAGAAAAACGCCGAGCAATGAAGCCCGACGAGTCCCGGAGAAACGTTTCAACTGTCTTGGGTCCCGCAACGAAATTAATCAGAAAAGAATAGCGGAGGAGTAAGAAAAAAGATATTTTTTCCACTTCCCTCCATAATAAGCAGGAGACAGAACAGAACTAGGCCAATCGGCACAAAGGGACATTATTGCAACTGGGAGAAGCCCAGATTGCCAAGCACCACGGAATAACATTTGATCAAGCTAATGGGTCCTAAGTAGGTATTTGCTGTTACAATTGATTCCAATAATAGGTATGGCAAAAGCGCCTGAACGCACGGAAATTAGTTCTAGTTTCAACAAGGTCCGTATAATAAACAACTCCGGATGTAACTTGTACACTATCCAACATAATATTGCGTTCATTCTGCCAAAGAATACACTCCCACAAGATGTGATGTGCGGACTGTTCAAATTCACAGTTCGATGTAGAACACTGACACAAAGGCGAAGGAACAAGTTTAAAAGAATACAGTTTACTTTTAAAGTTGCCATGACCTGTGAGAAATTGGGCAACGCAGTGGTCAACCTCCAGCCATGTCTTAGCCAGCCGATCGCCAACGGATGGAAAGAACAGATGGAGGTGCCGGCCCTTGATGGAATTATCCCACCTACTTTGCCATTCGGATAAGAGGTCCTCCCAGACGTCAGTCTGAGGTTTAAATAATCTAGAAATTCTATTGAGGTCGCGTTGTGTAACAAAGTTAGTGTCCATGGCCTCCCCCCTCGCGGAGTAGTACATTGAAGCACGTCGCTGTACTTCAAGATCGACTGGGTTGCGGGTTGGTTAAAAAGAGACCGTGATCCTGGCGCACAGGCAAGTGAAGGAATACGGGTGGGTGTTATTCAGTAAAAGTCTGACACGCCCTTCCGCTCCGCCCAGAGCGGGAGAGGTCATTTGATGATTTCCCATCCAAAACGACAAAAAAGAATTGTACTTTCCTACCGGTTAATGTCGTGAATTTGTACTTATGTGCGCTAATTGTACGATGAACTCTGCTTGCGAGATGCAGGATTTTGCGTCACATAAGTATGACGCGTTTTTCGCATGTACCGTTGTAGGTACCCCTACAACTCATCTTAAGATGTACGTCATTGATTTCAAGTTATGTTCTAATTATAAAATTTTACCTTGTCCCTAGCCAGACCGTCATTGTCAATAACTTTTATGTTCGTACCTGTGCGTAAGTCCCCAAGTATTCCATTGTCATCGCCTTTGGCAGCCACTCTGCCATCTGCTCAGGATCTGACTGGTTCAGTATCGTCGGCACGAACATTCCCATGTGTACCATGAACGGCGACACGTCTTTCACTACTGAGAATGTTACACGGTACTTGTTCGTAGGCCTGTTGATAGTTTAAATAGTATAGATCATATTACAAGCTGACGTATGGGATAATATGCGTGTATGCAGTGTTCCTAATGATCAAGATACAACTTTCGTTTGGGCTTTAGTCATGTCCAATTTCTGATGGGAAATTGATTTATTTTTGATTTGATTGAAAAGTTGTATCTGTTTTAATGTAGTTGTATGTAATTTATAGTTGAAGATTATCATCATCATTATCTCAGCGTTAACCTCAGTCGCATCCGAAGCTTTTCAGCTTTGGAGTCTGGGGTCCACTTCACCAGTCTAACTGCGTATTTTGGCTAAACTTCGATATTTTCCGTGAAGCGACTACCGTCTGACCTCCACAGCTCGAAGGCGATATCGAAGCATTGCAGCTAGACCAATTGTTAGACCAACAGCTTTACGTGCCTTCCGAGGCACATATTCATGCATACAAATATTTGCACTGTGCGGGGATCGAACCCGCGCCTCGTCGCTACCGTAACGCCAGGGAGGCTGTCATGTAACCGCAGCTGATTGTTTTGTTACTAAAGTATGAGTTGAGGAAATATGTTTTCTATAGTTTTGTTTCTACTGATATATCGATGTCGGCCGTCTAGGTTATACAATAAAAAGCTAAAACAACTTACCTATATTTTTAGTTGAGAATTATCGTCCTCAACTAAAAATTCGGTCTTAGATATTATAACCTATACAATATGTAAAGAAAACCCTGTCCGACCCATAAGGATAATAAAGGTTAGGTAAACACTTGACCAAATATAATATAAAATTTTACATAATCATCATAGTAACAATACTAATGAATTTTGAAATAATCCTTTTATCCCGGGAATTAATTCCAATTTCTCGGAAATTTGGTAGTTTTTAAAAAAGTGACAACACCGGTATTATTATAAGCGAATAGCGATGCGACCACGTCACAGGTGCCGCGTGTCCTGCCCCCCGCCGCCCACGGAAGGGGTTGTTTAACGCACATGTATTACCTCTTTTTGCGAAATAATATTTATTTTTTTAGGGGGGTTTTTTTTTAAGTTTTGCCTGTCTTTGTGGGCATTAGTAGAATCAGTTATCGATACCTAATAATACCTTCACGGATCGGACAGGGTTTTTTTTACATATTGTATAGTGCTTAATGGGTCAAAGATATAATTCAATAGCACTAATTTTCAGCCGAAAGACGTCCACTGCTGGCCATAGGCCTTCCCAAGGATCTCCACGACGACCGGTCCTACGCCTCCCGCAACCAGCGGGTCGGTCCACCTTGTCGAGGGCCTACCCACGCTGCGTCTTCCGGTGCGTCTTCTTCTAATAGCAGTACTGAATGGATAAACTCTAGTTGAATCATTATCATCATCATCACAGCGTTAATCCCAGTCGCATCCGAAGCCTTTTCAGCTTTGGAGTCTGGTGTCCGCTTTACCAGTCAAACTGCTGATATGGCTAAACTTCGACATTTTCCGTGAAGCGACTGCCGTCTGACCTCCGCAACCCGAAGGCGACATCTAAGCATTGCAATTAGACCAATTGCTGGACTTTTGAGCGCTCCAACAATCCGTAACAACTGCAACTAGAAGTTCGTATGGCAACCGCGACCAACGGCTTAACGTGCCTTCCGAGGCACTACCAGACCAGTACAAATATTAATATTCATGCATACAAATATTTGCACTGTGCGGGGATCGAACCCGCACCACCTTGCGCAGCGGCCGCGTCCGCTACCGCTACGCCACGGAGGCTGTCAATGATAAAGATAAGGATAAACTCTAGTTGAATATATCTTACAAATTGGATATCAAAGAAGTTGAATGTTAGTCCAATGCAAGTCGATGTCGAATTCGTTTAAAAAAGGTGAAGGAAAACAGCGTGAGGAAACCGGCATCTCCTAGAGGCGTAAACTTCGAAGACATGTGACTTATGCCAACACGCACTCGGCCCGCGTGGTAGACTAAGCCCCACTCCCTCCCACCGAGAGGAGGCCTGAATCCCAACAGTGGGAACATTATAGGCTGATTATGTAAGCCGATAATCAAGAAAATTCGAAGCCCTCTAGATGTAACTTATAGATACTTATATGCTTTGAATTTCTCCTTCTCTTCAATAACGTTACTTACCTAAAAGCGTCCATTGTGTTATGTCGTTCTGCGTACTCTTTTACAACTTCGGACAATATGCAGGCCCTCCTGACAGCGTTCTCATATCGTTCTTTATGACTCAAGTATTCTTCTGGCACATCATTCTTTGTGCTATAGCCTGGTGCACTGAGCACCACGTTTTCTAAAAAAAGAGATGTTAATCAGAATTTTGTAAACAAACATCTACATACTACGTTGCCTATTATGTATAAAAGTATATACAATAACAGAAAAAACTAATTTAAGAAACAGAATGAACCGAAGTGTATAGTATAAGGTACAAATGGTTAAATGGTAACAAATGCGTTATATCAATTTGTTATATCGGGATATTGAAAATCAAAACAAACATTGAGTAACATTAAGATTAGGGCAAAACCTTATATGTTGACCTTATATTTTACATATCTATTAATTTATTCATTAATGTTGAAATGATTTGACAATAAATACGAATTCCAACTGGAATATATTTTTTTTATATTCGTTTTTAATATAGGTAGAATCTGCAGATGGCTTTGTGTTTTGTAATTAATGAACTCACCAACTTCTTTCCTTTCCTTAGTCTCCTCTGCTCCTCCATCAATAAGATGTATCAGCTCCTGAACATCGAAGGTACATTTTTTCCTCTCTTTCACGAGATCTTCGCAAACTTTCGGTTCAGCCATATTTGTTGACCTTTGTACTGGCTGCGCGATTACACTCGCCAATTATCTTATGCTTTCGCTCCTATGCAGTTAATTATTTCATAATTAGATTACTAGGGGAGGTGCAAGTAAAATATTAAGTTCTTAAATATTGTTATTGACCGTTGTTCCAAGCAAGCTGAAATAGCCACAGGCCTACAAGCATTAGAAACGATGAAAATTGGGGTGCGCTTGATTGAAGGTCTCTAATTAGCAACCGCAATAATGGATTAACTAGAGCGACGATCTGTGGTTAGTAGCAACTGGAAGAAAGACAGACAGAATTGTCGAGAACAGAGCTAAAAGGCGAGGTAATTACGTAACACACTATCAGTAGCAATGGTATCAACAACCTCCGTGGCGTAGCGGTAGCGAACGCGACCATTGCGCAGGGAGGCGCGGGTTCGATCCCCGCACAGTGCAAATATTTGTATGCATGAATATGAATATTTGCACTGGTTTGGTCGTGCCTCGGAAAGCACGTTAAGCCGTTGGTCCCGGTTGCCATACGAACATCTAGTGGCAGTCGTTACGGGTTGGTTGGAGCCCTCAAAAAGTCTAACAATTGGTCTAACGGCAATGCTTAGATATCGCCTTCGGGTTGTGGAGGTCAGACGGCAGTCGCTTAACGGAAAATATCGAAGTTTAGCCAAAATCAGCAGTTAGACTGGTAAACTGGACCCCAGACTCCAATGCTGAAAAAGCTGCGGATGCGACTGGGATAAACGCTGAGATGATGATGATGACTATCACTAGCAATGGGTTTCATTTTGACAGTTCAACAACACTCATTGCGATGTCTACATGGTTGGACAAATACATATTTTAACATATGCAGCAATGAATTGGCAATAGGCTTCAAAATTACTACAACCGATAGTTATAGTGTGTTACGGAATTAGGGTGCTGGCTTGCAATTGTAGAGATCTATGGAGAACCAGCAGGAGTAGACTGCAGTAATGTAGGCTGAAGCGGCTTCAAGTCCTAAGGGGATGCAGATTAATACCTTTATTTCCCATGAAGCGCTATCTATCTGACCTCCACAATCCAGTTACTGAGTAGCAAGATACCCCACAGTAAATCAAGCAAGTAGGTAATAGTAGTAAAATAATGACGTATCATTATGAACGAAACGGAAACACAGCATTATTATACAAAATTTTCGGCAATATTATTTAAAGAAATGATTAATGGAATATAATTCTCATATAATATTTACATATTTTACGCAAATTATTTGCATTTGTATTTGCGTATTGCAACTCGTCATCGAATAGGTATATAAGTATTCAAATGACCGCGTTAATGTGAAAAGTTAGAGTTTTGGCCTCTGTAAACATAAGTTATAGTAAATAAAGAAATAAGTTTCATGCAAAAATTTACCTTCTTTTATATCATAAAATTGGAAAACCTGAAGATTCTTGACCTCAATAGTGGTATTGAGGTCAAGAATCTTTCTTTCTGTCAGTCTTGCCACAATTTTCGTAGGAATTTTGAACGTACGACCCATTTGAATGTATTCTAATTTTTAATTGCGAGTTATTTGCTACATTCATTTACAAAAAACTACGAAAAATTTAAACAAATATGATTATTGAAAAATATGTTTACTCTACAACTCCAAACATTATTGTAATTTTTTCAAAAGTGCTAGTCACTCTAAAATCAACTTAAATAACCGGTTTAACTTAAAATAACAAGAATTTAGAACATTTTTATGTATCATCGCATCAACCGTCTTTTTTATAGACTATTTTAGCGTCACAATAGTCTAACTCAAAAACAAGAAATTAATGTGCATGCAAGCGGCGAAACGCGTACTCAACTCAAATTCGTCGTTGGTTGCCATCGACACGCATCGCCACCGATGCTTGCAGTTGCGTGTACGCATGTTGCTCATGTGTAGGTATGCATGCACACTTAGTGCAAGGTCGAGACCACTCAACTACACACACAACTTCTCAAAAAATTATGTGCAACTAGCTTTCTGCTGCTTTAGTTCTATCGCACTTTTTAGATTTTCCTCGGGAACATCAAATTTTTCCGGGATAAAAGGTAGCCTATGTTCTTTCTCAGTGTCTAAAGATTGTCTGTGCCAAATTTCATCAAAATCGGTTGAGAGGTTTAAGCGGTAAAGCGTAACAGACAGAGTTACTTTCGCATTTATAATATTAGTAAGTATGTATATGGAAGGAAGTATTGATTAAAATGATTAAAGGAGAGTCAGCTCAACCCCCACTAACGAATCACAATTTACTTTTTCTATTGTTACCTGACAGGGGTCCTAGTTTGTTATTACAATAGTGTCAGACTGGTCGGTAAGTGATCGATTTTGACAAGTTCCGTAACCTACTAACAAAATGGCGTCATTATGACTTTCCAGTAGTCAATCACTGATACTCCATTCCATATTAATAAATGTTCAAATTTAGTAGTAATTTTTAGAAAATCATTTCTACTAACGGTTTTTATAATAATGGCAATACGGTAATATCAGGCCATCACCATTCCATTCAGAGACGACTGACCGGTCTGTTGTGAATATATTACCAAATTATTGACTAGTAAGTAATATTATAAATATCAATAAATTATGAACTACCATATTTATTTTAATACTAAGGTAGACTTCTATATTAATTATATTACTATTAAATTATTTACTAGGTAAATGTATAAAATAAGGTACCTAATGTTACAAGAATATCTATTAAATTATTGTATGCCAAAAGGCAGACTATTAATGTATCTCACTATAAAAACCGTAACACTAGGTAATTATATTTTTAGCTGTTTACCACAATAAATAGATTTGAATACTGAATTTCATTTATAAAGAGTGACTTGTAATTTATAATAAATAGTAAATACACGAATATACTTAAAGAAATAGGGCAAAACAATGGACAAGCAATGTTAATACTGACCTTAATGATCTCAAATAAATATGTGTGCTTAATAATCACGCTGCTTAAAAATAACGCACCACACGTATAAAACCACTAAACTTATCATACCATAATATATTACTTCAATAGTCTAACAAATTAAATGAATATGGTAAATAGTATATAAAAAATAATATGTAGTAAGTATAAAATAATATTTACGTAAACGTTGTGATAATGTCACATTAATAGTAATCAAGCTGATACTAACATATCTATACTTTTTATCTGAAACTTTCCGATTTATTCCAACTATAGCCAAGAGACATGGTGGCTCAGGGTAATGAGTAAAAAATAATTTATACGGGCCCGCCTTTTCTACTTACGCTACTCTACACTAGATGGCACTAGTTGTATTGACTAGAATGACATCTTATGAAGACGGTCATAACCTATCAAATTCGTCCCAATTAGAGGTAAATAAACATAGATATAAATAAATATCGATGAAAACTTACTTTAAATTATTCGAATTGAGGACTTAAAACACTGGCATTACCTGTTTATCAACAAAATACAACTTTTTTTTTAAGGAAAAACAAGTTTCTCGCGGTATTTTTTATCAAGGCTGACTACTAGATAGGTACGTGCGGTTATTACCACTGATGTTTCAACACTAACACCATTTTATGTACCTATAACAGTCAATGACTAACAAGCATATAAGTAAGATACACAGCATGATATATTGCTGTAATCTTAAATTGACTACACTTTTGTATCTAGTATCGGCGTAATCACTTATTTGGTAAATGGGTCTATTTACCAATTGTAGGTTAGCTACCAAGTAGGTTAGAATACTAGGTACTTATATTCTAATCTACATACCTACGTATACTTATATGAAAAAAAACACAACACTAAAATCTTAGTGTTGTGTTTTTTTTCAAGAGTAATAAAAGATACTTATTGGAATGTCTTTAGTGTTTGTAGGTAATAACGTATAATAATTATGTTATTGGATAAGGTCGGGCAAGATTTGTTTTGCGACAAATATTATGATTTAAGATTAATATTCCAATTCTTAGTCTTAAAAAAGATACCTAAATAATTTAAATGATCGATAGATGTACTTAATCAACAATCCTTCTCGAATATAAATACGAAAGTTTATAAGTATTTACTGCACGGATTTAGATGAACTTTGGCACACAGGTAGCTTTAATAACCAAAAATAACCCATAGGATACATTATATACCGTTTTTCCCGCAGTACCAAAACTCACACGTAGATATCTAGACTATACAGTTGTCACACTTCTATCAATCTGGAATCGTATCTAAGGTCTTTCTAAACAGGAAGCTGGTACTTTGATGAACAGGACACTTATACTCCAGACTGGAGTGGGGAGAGCTGACAGGATAACATCGGCCTGTGTTTAACAGAGATCGAATAAACGTTTGATACTGTTTTGGCTCTACCTCCCTATATGTTTGATCGAATATAATTGTATATTACAATAGGTGGGACTTATACAGGGTGTATCTTACATCGTAACGCAAACTTCGCGAAAAGGCTACACCGCATGCCACTAACAAAATTATGGTAGCCAATTAGCCATTTATATCGTTAATGAGCGGTTACTGAAATAACAGTGTTTAAAAAAAGTTTCGGCTCGGCCTTTGAACGTTGCAAGCGTGCCGCCGTGCGTGTTTGAAGGTATGACGTTGACCCCTGATGCAAACATTATTAAATCAGCTGATAGGATAGTTTTTGTAGTATCGTTCACATTGCGCTTTTTTGTGTAATTTACGAATTAATTAATTTTTACTTTAATATCTTATTGGGTTATAAAAGTATAGCAATTATGAACGGTCTAAATGAAAAATGATCATGAAATAATAATAATTCATGAAAAAGCCGACGAAAAATTCCACTACTTGGGGGTTCAGAATCATGTACTGCATCCATGGTACTCGTTTGTGTGTCGATGTCAGATACACCCTTTATAGTCCATTAGTGCGTGGTGGGAAATTAGCTATGTGTGAAGCACGCACTAAATAAACTAACTACCTACTCGCTTTAGAATGGCCAACTAGATCTGTTCTGATCTGAACTTGGTTGCGGTCAAAACAGAAGGGTTGTTGTATACCAAACTATCAAGAGCAATAGTTTATGTTTTGACACATTCATTACATTATATGTATATGTTGTTGCGCAGACACATTTTTGAACATGTGAAAGCAACGGATTGGCACTGTCGTTCAAAATGATTCGTGGTGTGTGTTAGGAAAGTGTTGCGAGTTAAATAAAAAAAATACCTATAAACATCACATCAAATATATATTTAATTTAAATCTTAATATTTGTACCTGTAAAAACATTATACGATAAATATGAAAATACAGTATTGAGCAATCCCAACACTTAAAAAATACTGTATACAACTTGTAACGGATACAGGTCACCCAATATTATAAAAATACAGAAAGTATTGCGACAAAAAGTTTTTATACAATGTATGAAAAACTGGCCAGTTATAATTTATTTAAAAAATGGGATTACTTATATCATATATTAGGTACGTTCCAAATTCAAAATTTCCCTCCACATTTTTTGCGAGCTGAAAATTATCGTATCTCTTTGAAAAATGAATTTGCGTCGAGACCATTTTCGCGCTATGGTTTTTTACGATTTCAACTGTCGCCTGAAACCAGACGAATCGTACGATAGACTTCAAATTTCATTCATGGATGAAGGTCCTTTTAAGGCAACCGTGTATCGGTGGTATAATGAATTTAAGCGCGGTCGACTAACTTTGGGGGATGAAGAAAGAAGTGGTCGCCCTTTGACGGCTGTTACAGAAGAAAACGTGCTAGCAGCGAAAAGTTTGATCCAAGACAATAAACGAATACCAAGAAATTCAACATTAACTGCAGATTGGATCAGAAAGCCTTCACGAGACTCTACACCTGCATCTTCGGTTGCGGAGGATAGTTTTACGCTGGGTATCGCACAATCTCACCGATGCTTAGAAGCAGGCGGGTGGAATGGTGCCATGGCTCATGATATGAAAGACAAAGAAGCAGGCTTGTCTCGACGTGTTTACGACATCGTTACAGGTGATGATAAATCTTGGATTTATCAATACGATCCAGAAACGAAACGCCAGTCGACGGTTTGGGTGTTTCAAAACGAATCAACGCCTACCAAAGTGAAGCTATTTACAAGTGGGGGTAAAATTTTTATATTTATATTTATATTTTATATTTTTGACTGGCTACTTGGTGTCAATCCTCTACAAAACCAAAGAAGCATTAACGATAAATGGTATACTACCAAATGCTTGACAGAAGTTTTCTATGTTGGGAGCAACAAGCGACCTAACACAGGGCTCCGCGGGTTACTGCTTCACTATGACAATGCGTCCGCCCACACCGCAATCAAAACGAGGGACTACCTGAACAGTACACCGCTCAAACTCCTGGGTCACCCTGACCTAGCACCGTGTGAATTCTTCTTATTCCACAGGTTATTCTGTAACCTAGCTAGAACAGTGCTTCACTAACTCGATTGTAGACTATCTAACATATTTTGTAAGAAACTTTTTTTTTTTTAACCATGTGTACCTACTACAATCTGTCCCATTGAGTAAATAAATTATTTATTCCCAAAAATAAAATTTTAGCTCAACGGGATACAAAGGCAGTAAACGAGGTGTCTGCGAAGGACTGGAAAAAGTGTTTCGCATGAAACTTTGTATATCGAGGCTGGTGGAGAGTACTTTGTAAAGATGTAACAAAAATGTATGTAAGTACCTACAGAACATTTCTTTTTATTATCGCAAAACATTCTGACGCACGTATTTAACATACCAACACACCTTCTTTGAGTGATATGAAAAGATTATTGGAAGAGATAATTTTTTAATCCTATGACTTAACACGAACTGCGATTAAACGCGCGAGTTTTAAGAATAGCTGAAAACGCGAAAATGCGCATCAACACGCACTGCGGCTAGCGTTGTGTGCGCTAAAGTGGGGCAATGGCGCTAAAATAAAATTCAACCAAAACAGAATTGGATCGCAACCAAACTATAACTTTAGTTATGTTTCGTATCGCGCTAACCTTTTGACAGATGGTTTAACCATAACTGGATCGCAATTGGAGCCCGCTTTAAAAATGAAAAAGTTGAAACAAAGCTAACTTTTTCTGTGCCATTTGTCAAACTTACGTCTAAACGATTAGATCTACTTATAATTTATTTAGTTTTATTTATTATATCTGACTAAATGTATTACTCATACATTGATTTTAGTTCAATCGAAATTAAAACTTTAGCGCGATGCGAAATGTCATCGAAACTAAACCATAACTTTAACTGAATTAGATCCGAACAAGAGTTGAACTTCTACTGTTTTACACAGTAGAAGTAGTGACACTGATACATTTGTTATCATTTGAATCTTAGAACCACATAAAACTGAAAATTTTATAACAAATCCTAGATTATTTAATTTTGAGTTGAAACCCTTTCAATATCGTTTGAAATCACCTAAAGAAGCCATGCCCTTCGTTCATTACACGTTGTATACCTAAGTATAAATGATGACATCACAAAATATTTTATTTATCAATACAAAAGTATTTATAAGTAAAATATCTTATATATATGTATATTCTATATAAATTGTGAATTATTCAAAATTTATTAACACAACATTTGTTTTTGTATAATTTGGTATCACAGTTTCCCCCGCATGAAGGGTTTAAGATATTTGTGGAAGCTCTGGTTGACGGGCTCCGCGTTGAGCGGACTCTTGAGCGCTTCCTCCATCAGACGCTCATACACGCGACCGTCGTATGCGCCGAGGGTTGATTGTAGTAACTGAAGAATAAAACAATATCATATATGTATACATAGTACCTACTAGAAAAGACATAAGTACATATATTATGCCATTACTACACGATTAAAGCTGTCCTAGGCTGGTTGAACAATTCCCACAGATTTTCATGGAATTTGTTCCACTGAAATTGCGTTGTGACTTTTTGTGGGAGCCTTAAAGAACCTAGCAAAAAGTTGCTCAAAATAAGCAGGGTCTACTACAACGAGATCTATAAAATTATATATAAGATCCTCCAAGGTAATTGCGTAACACTTAAACACTTTATCAGTAATAGGTATCATTTTGACAGTTCAACAACACTCATTGCGCTATAAGCGTTGTTGAACAGACCAATTTTTTGAACATATAGAGCATTGGATTAACAATATCCTTCAAAATGATTTAAATTGATAGCAGATAATAATTACGCAATTAGGGTGTCGTGTAAATTAAATATGGGTGAACCGTGTAATGTTCACTTACCTCATCAATTATATCAAAAGCGTCCACAAGTCCAACGGTGTTAGGTCGGATTTTTCTCAGTAACTCCTCGTACCAAGTTCTCAAGTGCACTACATCGGCGTTCGAAATTGACGTGTACTGAAGAAGACAGAGGTATATGATGTATTGTACTACTTATGTATGTAATTAGTTAAGTCTTACGGTAAGACATCAAGGATTTTTTTTTTTAATTTTTAACTAAGTAGTGCTTCACCGCAATCCCTTCTGATTGCGGTGAAGCACTAGATGCGCAGTAGACGGCAGTTGAGCGAGGTGATGCAATGTTAAACCCAACAATACAACCAACCATGCTGCGCCAGATGGAGATTGATCTGGAGACCCTCCACGACCAAACTCCCGACGCAACAACATTTGGCGCATCATACCCGGCACACATCGCAACACGACTGCTCCGTCCTCCGTACGGCATCATCAGACATCATGCCGGAACATGACGAATAGCTTGGCGGCAAGACTTTGTCTGGTGGGTGGTAACTTCTGCCGGCAGCCGATGTTATGGCCTACCACCGAGATGACAAGTAGAGTAGGAATCATTTTGCTTAATAAAAATTAGGTGAATTTCTTAATTTCTTGAACCCCTGTGCAGATAAACATAGCTTCCAAAACGAATGTATGTATGTAGCTATAAACACTGACCTGTAACAAATCCCCCAGTCTCTCCAGGGTCCAGTACACAGCATATAACTCCACAAGCTGCCCCATCACCTCTGCCAGTGGTGCAGACATAGTTTTCATAGCTTTGGACATGTCCTCGTGGAATGTGGATATGACGACCATTCGACTGTGAGACTAGAAAGGACAAAACATTTATTTTATTAAAGGCCGGAATTTCTGTAAGAGTTTTATTCATAAACAGCTTTTTAAACAGTGTTAGAAAAACATTGGTTTACTATCACATGAAGACTGAAGAAATAAAACCATACTATACAATATGGTAAGAAAACCCTGTCCGAGCCGTAAGGATAATAAAGGTTAGGTAAACACATGACCAAATGTAATATAAAATTTTACATAATCATCATAGTAACAATACTAATTTTGAAATAATCCTTTTTTCCCGGGAATTAATTCCAATTTCCCCGAAATTTGGTAATTTTAAAAAAAAATGACAACAGCGATATTATTATAAGCGAATAGCGACGCGACCACATCACAGGTGCCGCGTGCCCTGCCCCCCGCCGCCCGCGGAAGGGGTTGCTTACCGCACATGTATTAAGTTACCTCTTTTTGCGAAATAATATTTTTTTTAGGGGGATTTTTTTTTAAGTTTAGTTGTCTTTGTGGGCATTAGTAGAATCAGTTGTCGATACCTAACAATACCTTCACGGATCGGACAGGGTTTTCTTTACATACTATGCTATACTATACAACGTTATTTTTTCTTTATACGAAACCTGAATTCTTTCCTTTTTCCTCCTGATTCCTTTCCTATAGTTTGTTCGGTATAAGCAACTGAATCAATTCCAATCACTTTTACACTATGTTATATTTTTTTCTAAATACATTTAGAAATTGTTGCAGTGTGGTTACCGAGCGCACAACACAGTTTACGGCAGTTCGTGGTACTAGGCGCATGGGCACAGCGGGCCAGCCAGATCTCTACTCGACACGTGTTTCTGGTTTCTATTATGTTCAACGAATTTAATGTTCGGTACTTATTATGTTTAACAAATATAATTTTCGGTACCTGTTATGTTCAACAAATTTAATTTTCGATACCTATTATGTTCAACGAATTTTAGTCAGATTTATTTTATTATTTTAATAGAATAATAACTTGTCATAACCACTGTACTGTTTAATGTGATAACCTAATCGCCGCACAATTATTAGGGTGCACTTGTACTTATGAGAGTCAGAGAGCTGTCCTTCGATTTTAATTAAATATTTTGCTCGATAATAATAAATATTTCGAAAATAAAAGTATAATCAATCAATTTTTGTTACTGACTGAAATCAGTGGTGGGCTGGTGGTATCGGCTGCGACTTATAAGTTGTAGGTCGTAGGTTCGAACCCCGACTGGAGCTTTACTTTGTGTAAATATTTCTTAACCACTTCTCTTAAAACGATGAAGTAAAACATCGTCAGGAAACCGGCATGTCCTAGAGGTAAAACTTCTAAGATATGTGACATCTTCCAACCCGCACTGGGCCCGCGTGGTAGACTACGGCCCACTCCCTCTTACCGAAAGGAGGCTTGTATCCCAGAAGTGGGAACATTATAGGCTGATTACATCGATCACTTATTTTTTTTTTTTATAATTATAAACTAGTACTTGACTGCAACCCCGCCTGATGGTAAGCAGTGATGCAATCGTTGATGGTAAAGCGCACTAGTTTATTAAGCCTATTCACTTAAAAAACTTTGGAATAGGAAGGATGACGGCAGTTGAACGAGGTGATGCAATGTTAAACCCAAGACCAACACGACCAAACGATGCTGCGCTAGAGGGAGACTCTCCACGACCAAACTCCCGACACAACAATATTTGGCGCATCGTACCCGCCACACATCGCAACACAACTGCTCAGACCCGTCCTCCGTAAGGCTTCACCAGACAACATGCCGGAACACGACGAATCGCTTGGCGGCAAGACTTTGTCTGGTGGGTGGTAACTTCTGCCGGCAGCCGATGTTATGGCCTACCACCGAGAGCTTATACACTAAATACACAGTCTCGAACAAAACTCTTATCAAAAATGGCGACAAGTATTAAGCAGTCTAAAGTAATCAAAATAAATATACATTAATTTAAAATCAGCCTTAAGTGCAGTGTATAAAGTTCTTATCACAAAGCAGTACAAAAAGCCATTATTTTTTACGACCGAGTCCGTGGTATATCAAACGTCAAATCAAATTCAACCTTCCACGCATGTATTAAAGTCAGAAATATGAAGTAAGTGTCCTAGCCTGGACTCTGGTGTGTAAGGTAGTGAAGATGAGGAGTCAAATTATGCTACTATTTCGATTTTCTTGACTTTAATTAAATATTACAATATACAATTTAGTAAATACAGTAGTGCGTTAACAAGAGGTAGTCGTCGAAAGTTCTCTGTTCGAATGACGCGCTTCGGATGGCGCGCGATCGTAGTGGGGGCGCCACCTCTCCCCCCGCACCGCGAGTGTTGCCAGTGATCGGCCTAAACAGTAAGTACTAAATAAAAAAAAGCACTGTTGTGCGCTTGTTCAGTTCAACCATTTTTTTTACGTTAATTGTGAATCTAGTGTATAAGTGATCGATGGCTGATTATTATTTTATTACTAACTGTACTCAATTAGTTTGACTTACCTCAGCAGCCGAAACTAATTGTATTGATATTGCATTCCACGCGTCTTCCTGGGACATCCCAGACATTATTTTACTTGTCATCATATCCACACATGAAGATATTTTTCTGGAAACAAAGAAAACAAATACCTACTCATCTCTGCTCATCAAAACCATCAAGGAAAGTGCGTATGATACCAGCAGGGTAATTGCGTAACACAATATCAATATCAATGGGTTTCATTTTGACAGTTCAACAACATTCATTGCGTTATTTACGTTGTTGGGCAGACACATTTTCGAAAATACGTATGAAGCAATGGATTGGCAATTTGCTTCGAAATGATTCCAACTAATAGTACTTAACAGAGCGTTACGCAATTAGGGTGCTGATCTACGTGAACCTACCTCATAGCGACTATTTGGAAACCCCGGATGATGCCCTCCACAGAACTTTCCCATTTATCAGAGAATCCTGGAGCTGAGACTGTCTTCAAGTAAGCCACTGTAGGTGTCAAGGAGCCTGTGTCGACCTCACGCCAAGATTTTAGTAAGAACCTGCAAAATATAAAATCATAAAGCCAAATCTTCAATTTCTGCAACACTTCTATAGCACATGGTTCAACAAACCTGGAGATAATCACTAGAATCCATACTAATATTATAAATGCGAAAGTAACTCTGTCTGTCTGTCTGTCTGTTACGCTTTTCCGCTTAAACCTCTCAACCGATTTTGATGAAATTTGGCACAGACAATCTTTAGACTGTGAGAAAGAACATAGGCTACCTTTTATCGCGGAAAAATTTGATATTCCCGGGGGAAATCTAAAAAGCGCGATATAACCGAACTAGGCGGGCAAAGCCGCGGGCGGAAAGCTAGTCTTAAATAAAGATAGATTTTAGAAAAGAATTTCAAATGTACTCAGCTTTTTACTACCTCAAGGGTGGTAGGAAATTAGTGCATTGCACAAAGTCTAGTGCTTTCAAGGTAAAAAGGGCAATCATGGGACTGACCGACAGAAGTGAAAATTAAAATCATTATTAACTTACAAAAAAAAAAAAAGTTATATCGTTTACGCAATCTATAACATTATATACACTATACATACACAGTATATACATATATGTATATCTCGCTGTAGCGATCACGGTGTCGGGTCGGTCACGCTCACGCGAACTCAATGCTTTTTTCAACATTTAACAAAATTTCTCAACACCTCTGAAGAAAAAGACAACAAGAGATCAACGGGTTTATTCTCGTAATAAGAATTTTCATAGTATCAATCTGTCAAAAAAACCTCTAACGGAGCGTTTAAGTATTACGTAACGCAATTTTTGAAGATTTTATACGTAACGTTTTTCTATGCCCCCCTATTCTCTAAACGTTACGTAACACTCAAGTGATCAATTTTATCCTAAAGTCGTAAAAAGTTATTTAATAGTTTTTACACATCGTATAGTTTTAATCTATAGATTCCCCGTACGTAAATGAAAAGAGTTGCCAGTTTCAGAGTTTTAAATCCCTAATTTTTTAGAAACATTGTTACGTAACGTGTGGCAAGAAAGACCCCCTCCCGCCGCTGTAACGCATCGTAACGTTTTACGAGACCTAGAGCCTTTATTCTTTACCGATAAAGTTGAAAATCTAATAAACAAATCTGAGAGAATGTAGTAGCTTGATGTGCTGTCGTTTGCCATTGATTGTTGCTGAAATGAGGTTTCGATTTGATTTTGAACGTTTTTAGAATAGAATAGAATAAAATACTCTTTATTATACTCTTTATTAGTTACGGGAACTAATCTTCGGGTGCTGAAAATCTTCCCGGAAATGCCACAAACCTAGCTGTCTGCAACAGTAGTACAGTGTTGTCTCCCTCATAGGTACAGGAGGCGGTGGTCAGTGCATACGTGGGCGGCAGGTTCGATGACGTCATATAGCCGTGACCACCGCACGCCATCCGAAAGAGCGACGTAAACATGGAGGAATCTGTCGTGCTGATGGCCTTCATAGAGCAGGCTAGAGCGTGCAGCTGAAATGAGAAGATATAGGAGATCGTAAAGGAATATCAACATGAGATCAAAAATCAACCGATTCAACTATATTTCTGAAATATACAACATTATTGTTTTTATGCGAAACCTGAATATAGTTTTTTTCAGACTAAGCAACTGAATTGAGCCACGTCTTACGCAAGCGGCACGATGTGGGTAACAAATGTACCATGGCGCCTCCGCCGGGCCGGAACAACCGGGGTAGACCAAAGAAGTGCGGGCTTGACGTTGTAAGAGATGACTTGCGTGCGAACTCTCTTTCTCCCAGGATACTAAAAATCGCGCGAAATGGAGGTGAATGTGCAGGAAAGTGGATCCCGGGCTCCAACGCCAAAGAGACAAACGCTGAGATGATGATAATGATATTCTTTCCCAAATACATTTAGAAATTGTTGCAGTGTGTTTACCGAGCGCGAAACGTAGCTTACGGTGGATCATCGGCCGCGCAACAGCTGACGCCAGAGGTCAATACACTGATCGCTCGCTCGACCAGAGCGTGGACCATATTTTTGTTGGGACTGACAAGTAGGATAACAAGCTCGTAACTTTGTAGTTTTTCATGATATCTTTTTTTAATTTTGTACATAGATTCTATACAATATGTAAAGAAAACCCTGTCCGACCCATAAGAATAATAAAGGTTAGGTATACACTTGACCAAATATAATATAAAATTTTACATAATCATCATAGTAACAATACTAATGAATTTTGAAATAATCCTTTTTTCCCGGGAATTAATTCCAATTTCCCCGAAATTCGAAATTCCCCGAAAGTGACAACACCGGTATTATTATAAGCGAATAGCGACGCGACCACGTCACAGGTGCCGCGTGCCCTGCCCCCCGCCGCCCGCGGAAGGGGTTGCGTACCGCACATGTATTAAGTTACCTCTTTTTGCGAAATAATATTTTTTTTTAAGGGGATTGTTTTTTTAAGTTTAGCCTGTCTTTGTGGGCATTAGTAGAATTAGTTATCGATACCTAACAATACCTTCACGGATCGGACAGGGTTTTCTTTACATATTGTATAATTCTACCTACTGGACACGTGTTTGGGGTTTCACATAAACAAAAAATAATGCTGTATAAATACCTATGTATATAGTTTTGGGAGTAAGGGTTTGGCAATTAGGTACGGACGAAAAGAGGTCCAGCTACCAGAAACTGTCAAATATTTCCAGTCAACCCTGAGTCTTAATGCTTTATTGATAAAATTTAAAATCCAATACAAAATCTGACAGATTGTAGTAGTGATGTTGATATGCTGTCGTCTCTGCATAATTGATAATTATAATCACCATCATCATTCTCCTACTTTAATCCCATACCTACTTCTCTATTAGTTGTCATCTCTCTGAATCGATATGTCAAAAATGGGATGACCCCTTCGTCGTTTCTCTATTCTACCTCTACTCTTATAGCCATCATCATTCATGCTCAAATTCTTGATCAGATATATTCCAACCCATCGATTATTTAAAGTTACTGTCAAGAGATATCCAAGAGAACTTCACAAATTGAATCAGCTTCCACAATTAAGAACTCATTAGTGTCTCACTACAAACTAGTCTGTACCTTTATTTATTTCTTTAATTCGAACTGACCTCTCCTAGTCTCTCCATGTTTCCCTGATGTAGCTGTTCGTTGATAACATTGAAGGTGTCCCACAATCTCCTCGCGTTTATCTTCATGGAATAACATCCAGCTATCCCAGGTAATAGCTTGTCCTGCTGCGTCACGTAATCCAATATTTGGCGCTCTGGTTCACTGTACGATATAATAATGGGCTGTATTTCTGACTTTCTTGAAAATATACAAGTTAATATTCATCTTTTTAAGAACCTACACCTTGATCGACCTTGTAAATATAATAATAACTTCAATCTTGGTAAATCTTTTACCAGCAAGGCATTGACTGCACAGTACTTTAAATTTTGGCACTCTGGAGGATCACTCTATAATTGATCAATTTTTCAATCATATCATAAGAACGACATACCCCGCTTTGAGTTGAGATTGTCTCCTAACCGCAGAGTACCGAGCACCGATGGTGACAGCCTTGGCCAAGTAGTTGACAGAATCGAACACTATAACCACCCTGACGAACACCATAGCTCCGTATATAAGCTTGTTGTTCTTAGATTTTACATAAGTGCCGTCCTGAAACGGTGAATACAAAAGCCTTTAAAAATTCCACTAGAGACCTAATTTCGTGATAATCAGAGTAGAAAGAGAATCAGTAAGCAATCTTACTTTCAAACGTAGAGTTCTTACCTTCAAAACCTTAGCGTGTTTCATCAGCATGTGAGTCCTGGGTATCCTCACTTTGTCAAACCCTAGGAAGCCGTTATTAACAGAATTAAGGCCCATCTTGACTCCGATTTCTCCAACCTTGATTCCTGGTAGCGGCATGTGGGTATCTTCGTCTCTCACTTGGACTATGAAGGAGTGGATGCCATAGCACTCACCCTTGATATACAGCTGAGCTATCACGATACAGTAGTTTGCTGTGTTTCCCACTGTCAACAAGATATACGGCATACTTATGAGTTCATACATTTTACTGTAATTTGCCATCAGCCGTAAGCTACGGCTGGGCGTATTGGGCGGCATGGGTTTACCCAGGGGAAATCTCGCAGAACATGAATGAACACCCCTAATTACTAATCAAAGTATAAACGGGGACTTATCTCCAACTTTAATATAAATCACGCAGTAGACACTGGCAAAATATACGGTGTAATTGCCAAAAAATAGCATGCGACTAGCGCACAAAGATTACCGAATCCAAGCGAGCGTTTTAACGCTTGCGCTTGGCTGTAATCGGTAAACTTCGGTAGAGCCGAGATTGCGAGCGATTAGCAGTTACTTTATTTGCACATTCGACCCTAAAAAAAATCTTACTTGCCCAAATAGGCCTGACTTGCCCCCCAAGGTCAGAAGCTGGGCACCCCTATGGCCGTAGCCCGAATAAACTACAGAGGTTGACAACACTAAATTTTGGGCTACCAAGAACCTAGCCAGTCAAAAAAAAGTATTTAGTTTTTGTTAGAGTATCTTATGAGCTGTGACACAATTCTACGGTAGTCTACTCACATGCTCCAGGCCACCATTTGTACGAAGTCAATGTAGGACTATGCAATACAAACTCCTCGGTGGATTGGTCGTACGTGGCCGTCGTCTCTAGACCACGGATGTTTGTACCGTGACCGAGCTCAGTCTAGAAGAATAAAATAAACCTATGAGATTTATACAATATGTAAAGAAAACCCCGTTCGACCAAATAAAATTTGAAATTTTACATAATCATCATAGTAACAATAGTAATGAACTTTGAAATAATCTTTTTTTTTTTCGCGAATCCATTCCAACTCCCCAGAATTTGCTAAATTTGTAAAGAGTGACAACATCATTTTCGACAGTATTATTTGGGCATAACGTTTGATTCTTTGGCGGCTGTGAAGCCAGCGACCAATCGCCAAGCTTTTTTGGCGACCTCAAAGTAATAACTAGAGATGTAGGTACTATTTTATGCGTAATAACGTTTTTTTAACGCTATTAATCGAAACTTGTACCTGGGTGAATGATTTGTTGTAAAAATAGATGACCTAATCGTAAAAGTACTTTCGTTTCATTATCGATTAATTACTAATTACATTATTATAACACAAGTATTATTAAACAGAAAGGAGAAGGCATTATGAAATACTATTTTATTAAAGTATTATAAACAATGTAAAGCATTTTAATGGTCAATATAAACTAAAATTAAAACTTTGGGATGTTATTGCATTGCAGCAAAGCAAGATCTTCATTTACAGTTGTGTATGTACTTAATTTGAGTTTTCTGAAATTTGTAAAGTGTTCCATGTGATGTTGAATCGATGCATGAGATTCTCCAATACTAAATCGATACCGAGTAAATCGTATCGATCGATCCATCATTATTTTGAATAGTTGCACACGTGAATAGTAGTTGATACTTCAGCAAGGCAAGGTGGATGGTCTAGGGCAACCGTAGAGAGCATATAGTTACCGTTGGCCGGACACATTATTTGACCTCTTCTCCAGTCGTAGCGGTCTCCGTTTCACTGATCCGATAAGGGGAAGGACGAGTGTGTGCGCCAGTGTTTGCGCAAAAGTTTGCGCACCTTAAAATATCCTGCACAACTGACTACTTTCGTCTAAAGGACTCCGATTAAGCTCAAAATCCCATGGCGATGGGTTGAAGTAGAGGTTTGGCCTGATGCAAGCCAGGCTTTGTCTGATATCTGCACATGAGCGGTCTCAGGAGTAAGTAGGAAGTATAGTAAGTATATGCCATGGTCGCTTTTATACTGGAAATTTGGGACGACGTATGAATTATCTTTAGGATTTGTACCGCATCACGACGTAGAGCAAGCATAAGAACGGTTACAGCCTTATCGTCGTCGTCCCAATTGTTGCCTTTCGCGACTTTTTCGACTTGAAGGCGGAAGGCCACCCATGACGTTGTTCCGTCAAAATGAGGTACTTTGAATTCGGCAATGCACTGGGTATAGGTATCATAACTTTAATACAACTGTTTTGTACTTTTTTATAAACTCATTCTATTTCTTTCCCAAACTCAATGACAATGACAATTAGAACGTAGCGGATGTCGCATCAAAGTCTCCCCTTGTGTACACGAAGTCCGTGTCGTACAAACACACAACAAAACTACAGAAGTTCCTTCACGTAGTCCTTGGAGTGCTCGTTGCAGTTGTCGCTGTAGATCTTTCTTTTCTTTTCTTTAGAGTGAATACTACTTCAACTCTTCAATGGCCTCTGTGGTTAGATACCACAATTTTGCCAATAACACGTGTAACGAATTATAGAAATTCTTTAAAAAATTATTTCACAATAATGGCGGATATCGCCAATGACAGTTGGAAAAACGGCCGCGTGAGCCGACTGAGAGGAGATTTGATGCTAAGCCATTATGTGGCCACTATGCTGCGATATTTCAATGTTCTTTATGCATTATTTACTGAATGCACTATTTACTACATAAATCACGCGCTTTTATTTAGTAAACGACACTATAAATAATTTTAAAAGTCCAATGAAAAATGCGCGTGACACTCATGTCAGCTTCCCGTCAAAAAACCCGTCGCTGTAGATGTTCCCGATTATCAACACCGTCAAATGCAGACTGACTGCAGAGCTGTTTTTTCTTATTTTTTTTTTTTTTAAATGGCATCGCGTAGTGACCTTAAAGGTCGTGACTACTTAACCGGACTATCCTGTGGCTGGATCGCATCATTGCTTACCATCAGGCGGGATTGAGGTCAAGCGCTGGTTTATAAATTATAAAAAAAAAAAATCAAAATTCATTAGTAGGTATTATTACTATGATTATTAGGTAAAATTTCATATTTTATTTGGTCATGTGTATACCTAACCTCTATTATCCTTTTGGGTCGGACGGAGTTTCATTTACATATTGTATATGCAATTTGAATTGGAATAAAAAAAAATGCGCTCTTGACTAACAAATTCGATTTACCACAACATTATTTATTTGGTACAAAAAACCTCCAACGCTGGAAATGTCATTTTACTGACTCGAATTAAAAATCGCACTAAACATTACATTGTTTGAATAGACTTTACCTGAGCATAACTTCCGATAATACCGCAATTCATAGCACGATGTAGCCACTTCTGTTGCTGCTCCTCATCAGCCTGGGTCATGAATACTGGCATGAACATGATGTAATGCAACCCGAAAGGAGAGCCATCTTGCGATGTGGAAGACTCTAGGACACTGCTTAGAAGATCCCTGGAAAACAAAGTGCAGTTTAATAATCTCACTGTACAAAAATTACGACGTTTTGTGGTCACCAAACAAGTGTAAATAAGTATAAGCAAACTCAGGGATTTGTTAATCAACAAAGCCATCGGCGTAGCCACACTGGGGCAAGCTGGTGCGCTTGCCCCACTCTGACTCTGATCTATTATCATCATCATCAACCTTTTTATCGTCCCACTGCTGGGCACAGGTCTCCTCTCATACAGAGAAGGATTGAGCATAATCACCACGCTTGCTCAATGCGGGTTGGCGTCTTCGCGATTTCAGGTGGCGGTCCAGGTTTCCTCTACATGTTATCACCTTGTAATCAGTCATTGGTGTCCAAGATATACTTAGAAAGATGCCTAACTGTACTCTGATCTATAAGTTGCCTAATTACCCAAAAAAGAAAAAATACCAGGAGAAGGGGGGATAGGCTGACTGCTGCCCCACCCTGAGCCCAAGACTGACTACGCCCATGAACAAAGCCTAACAGTATTAACGAATTTTGTAATGACAAAAGCTTAAAATTAGTATTGTATTGGCATTACTCTTTGTTTGACATTTTTTGTGTGACTTATAAATATATTTTTTTCTTATAATTAATTATCCGACTTAATTGTATTTTTGTGGTATTGCTAGGAGCAATGTATAAATTGCTATGTACAATTAATATGTTTGCTATGTATAAATACTGCACTTTGAGATTGCTTAAGTATATTTTAATACACTTCTGGACACATCTATTATTCATACTGAAAATGCAAGGTGGGCCACCTTGCATTTTCAGTTTCGTTTGGTCCTATACTCTGTTTTTTAATCTCGTAGACTAAACTGACATTACGAGTGTTGGCAGTTTATTGCAATTCATAAATAGGTGCCGAAACTTAGCGTTCATAAAATCAAGTATCGTTTTTTTACAATAAGTTATCCTGAAATAATGTATAGGTACTTATTAAAAACGTAATAATACAAAATTAATAATGTAAATTTGACATTTGCATGTGTCAATTTAGTCTACGAGATTAAAAAACAGAGTATAGCTAAAATGTTATATTAGGTCGAGCAAAAAGTTTTTATGCAGTTTTGAACCTGGCACATTCACAATTTCATTCAATAGTCTATTTTTGAATTTCCAACACAGAATTTAAAGAAACAAAAGACTTTCAAAAGAGTTAAAATTGCCATAGAAGAGGAATGGGAGATGATCCCTCAAAATTTCATAGAGCGATTGATAAACTCTATGCCTAATCGTATGAGAGCTGTGGTAGATGCCCATGGAGGCTTTATTTGATAAAACATGTTTTTTATTAAAAAATTAATTGCCTTTCGGCGCATATCCGACTTGTTAGGCGTAGCTCCATGTCGTATGGTATTCTGAATTCAAATTTAAAACAATACGATCGAAAAGATGGTAAAATGTATCAGGTTTAAAACTGCATCAATAGTTTTTGTTCAATCTAGCAATCATATTTCGGTAGGGGCCATCGAAACCTAAACTCTAAGGTGGGCCAATAGATGTGTCCAGAAGTGTATTTATGTTGCTTTTTTTTGTATCCATAATGTAAACATTTCAACACAAATGTATTTATGTTATGAAATAAAGAACTTGTACTAGTAACAGACTCCAGACATAATAAATCTTTAGAGATATAGAAAACCAATCAAAGTTTTTATTTTACAAACCTTTTTTGGGGTTCCATAGCCGAATGGCAAAAAACGGAACCCTTATAGATTCATCATGTCTGTCTGTCCGTCTGTCCGTCCGTATGTCACAGCCATTTTTTTCCGAAAGTATAAGAACTATACTGTTGAAATTGGTAGGTAGATGTATTCTGTGAACTGCATTAAGATTTTGATGCAAAAATAAAAAAATAATAATAAATATTGGGGGCTCCCCATACTTAGAAGTGAAACTCAAAAAGTTTTTTTTCATCAAACACATACGTGTGTGGTATCTATGGATAGGTTTCAAAAATGATATCGAGGTTTCTAAAATATTTTTTTCCTAAACCGAATAGTTTGCGTGACAGACGCTTCCAAAGTGGAAAAAAGTTGGTCCCCTCCCCCTCTAACTTCTAAAAAAAAGAAAATGAAAAATCTAAAAAAAATCATGTGATGTAGGTACATTACTATAAAAACTACCAACGAAAATTGTTTTGAACGAGATCTAGTAAGTAGTTCAATTTTTAATACCTCGTAGATCGTAAACCGCTTATTACCGCGTAATTTTTCATACAAATAACTTAAATCCTTTAATTTCATAAATCAATGGTACGGAACCGATTGTGCGTGAGTCCGACACGCACTTGGCTGGTTTTTTTTTTTAATTTTGTTGTTCTTATTAACATATCTTTCGAATTGTGCATCTCTGCTTCTATAAATAGGAACGTCTTTAGTCTAAAGCTAACGCGAATGGAATTTAAGTAGACTAAATCGTAATTTTTCTCGGTGGTAGGCCATAACATCGGCTGCCGGCAGAAGTTACCACCCACCAGATAAAGTCTTGCCGCCAAGCGATTCGCCGTGTTCCGGCATGATGTCTGGTGAAGCTGTACGGAGGACGGGTCTGAGCAGTTGTGTTGCGATGTGTGACGGGTTGGAATCAAATGTTGTTGTGTCTGGAATTTGGTCATGGAGGCTATCCAAATCAATCTCCCTCTGGCGCAGCATCAATGGTAGTGTTGTTGGGTTTAATATTCCATCACCTCGCTCAACTGCCGTCGTCCTTCTTATTCAATTAGTTTTTTTGAGTGAATAGGCTCTTAAAAAACTAGCGCGCTTTACCATCAACGATTGCATCACTGCTTGCCATCGGTAGGCGGGATTGCGGTCAAGCACTAATTCATAAATTATTAAAAAAAAACAATTATAATCTAATACGTACCTATAATTTGTAAGATCAGTGTTGTTTTCCTGTTGTATTTTCCGAAGCACACTGAACAGTATGACTGCTTTGCGTACTGAGCTCTCATATTTTTCTTTATGACTTAGATATTCGTCTGGTAAGCCACCAAAGAGTTCCTCTCTCTTGGCCAGAATTGCCCTTTCTGCAATAGAAAAAGTTCTAAATGTATCGATGAACTACCCTGTAAGTCTTCAATTAATGAAAACTAAGTCTTCGCTTCAATTGAGAATCTCCAATTAATCAACAATCCTTGTTGTTCATTGCATATAAATTAAAATTGCTAGGATTTCTCTCACCCTAAGTGGTTTCTACTTTCGATTATAAATAGTCAAACAATCATGCTAAGAGATCATATAACCACCAAGCTTCAATCCGACCATTTTGTACAAAAAACTCTCCAATATGAACAAGATCTATTTCCTCATGATCTTCGTAGCCTGCCTCTGCTTATACGCCGAAGCCCAACTGACATTCACTTCCAGCTGGGGCGGGAAGCGCGGGGGCATGGTCCCCGTCTCATGCAAGAATGAAGAAGCAGTCGCTATGATTTTAAAGCTGATCCAAACCGAAGCTGAAAGATTTATCATCTGCCAGCAGAAGTCATGAAGACAGAAGACGATCGAAGCTATTTTAAACACGATGCTGCGATATTTAAATGGCGAATATGTGTATTTGTAAACTGTTGTT
Organism: Sesamia nonagrioides; assembly: GCA_017933935.1. Classification (NCBI taxonomy): domain Eukaryota; kingdom Metazoa; phylum Arthropoda; class Insecta; order Lepidoptera; family Noctuidae; genus Sesamia; species Sesamia nonagrioides. Next base: position 183,113 of record JADWQK010002473.1, read on the forward strand.
GTGTGCTTAAGTTTTCTTTGACAGGGCCATGATGTTCAATGAGTTACTCGGAATATGATACGATCGAACTATATATGTCGAGACCTACTACAAACAAATGAACGTCTGTATTGTTATATAGGTCTGAATTTGAATGCACTTAAATTATTATTTACTTTTTAACACCCTTGCTCGTAAAGCTAATGTAATTCCACCGGTTTTAAATATGTAAAGCGGGCCATAACAAACGCGTGTGTTATCAAAGCAAATAGTTAAGTTATAGTCCATACAAATTCCATAACAGCATTATTTTCCATTTCAAGTAAATATGGAACTGATCGCCGCCGCACGACTCGCGCTGCGCGCTGATCCATATTTGAAATGGCAAATAATAATACTAGTGGCGGGAAAGCAACAGTGTGCATTCACAGATTGAGTTTATTTAAAATGAACAAAATATAAAATACTTTTTTTTCTGTTTCCTCGCAAGTGTGTTAAAAAACGTCGTACGATATACGTGCGTATTGGTTATAACATGCTCGGCTCAATTACACCCTCGCCTTCGGCTCGGGCTGAAATTCCGCCTCGCATGTTATAACCATCATTACGCACTAATATCGTAATGTACTATTAACTAATAAATCTCGTACCTAATGTAGTTTTAGTATGATTTTATTCTGTAACCACCTCCTCGTTTTTGAAGAAGTACCATGACACTTCTAAAATGAAGCTGTACCTAAGAAGTGCTGTCAGTGCTCTGTATAGGGGTTTGGTAAAGAAGAGCAGTGACTGCAGTTGTCGTTTCTCTCTTCTTCGCGATAGAATCTACACGACAACACGGTTGCTGCAAATAGCTTTAGTCTTTGTTCTTTTTTAAAAAAAAAAAAACGTTGTTCCACTCTAGGAATTTCTGTTTACAAACTAGACCCGGAACAACGACTTGTAGGTCATACAAATATTTGTTCCGTGCGGGAATCGAACCCGCAACACGCAACGCAGCAGTCACTAGCTTAATCACTGCGCTAACCGTGCAATAGTTGTATGATCTACAGGTGATCGACAGCCTCCCTGGCGTAGCGGTAGCGGACGCGACCGCTGCGCAAGGTGGCGCGGGTTCGATCCCTGCACAGTGCAAGTATTTGTATGCATGAATATGAATATTTGCACTGGTCTGGTCGTGCCTCAGAAAGCACGTTAAGCCGTTGGTCCCGGTTGCCATACGAACATCTATTGGCAGTCGTTACGGTTTGTTGTAGCCCTCAAAAGTCCAACAATTGGTCTAACTGCAATGCTTCGATATCGCCTTCGGGTTGTGGAGGTCAGACGGCAGTCACTTCACGGAAAATCGAAATTTAGCCATATCAGCAGTTGGACTGGTAAAGCGGACCCCAGACTCCAAAGCTGAAAAGGCTTCGGATGCGACTGGGATTAACGCTGGGATGATGATGATGATGAGTTGTATGATGTACAGGCAGTTGTTCCGGGTCTGGCTTTTTGTGCACGCAATTTTAAATGTTTGTAAACGCACCCAAGTGCACGCACGCAAAGTGTTTGTACAAAAACGCCACCATGTCAGTCCGTCTCCAGGATCAGGACTCGAAACCGATCCAACTGCAGCGTGGAGTGAGACAAGGAGATGTCATATCTCCTAAATTGTTCACTGCTGCGTTGGAAGATGTCTTCAAGCTCCTGGACTGGAAAGGACTTGGCATCAACATCAACGGCGAGTACATCACTAATCTCCGTTTCGCAGATGATATCGTGGTCATGGCTGAGACCCTGGAAGACTTGGGCAAAATGCTCAATGACCTCAGCAGAGCTTCCCAACAAGTGGGTCTAAAAATGAACATGGATAAGACGAAGATCATGTCGAACTCTCATGTCGCACCCACTCCAATTGTAGTTGGTTGCTCTGCACTCGAAGTTGTTGACGAGTATATATACCTGGGACAGAAAGTCCAACTAGGTAGGTCCAACTTCGAGAAAGAGGTGTCTCGGCGAATCCAGCTCGGTTGGGCAGCGTTCGGGAAGCTACGCTACATCTTCTCGTCGTCCAAGATACCACAGTGTCTCAAGACGAAAGTCTTTGACCAGTGTGTGTTGCCAGTGATGACTTACGGAACTGAAACGTGGTCGCTCACAATGGGCCTCATACGAAGGCTCAGAGTCACACAAAGGGCAATGGAAAGAGCTATGCTAGGAGTTTCTCTGCGTGATCGAATCAGAAATGAGGAGATCCGCAGAAGAACCAAAGTCACCGACATAGCTCTGCGAGTCGCTAAACTCAAGTGGCAGTGGGCAGGGCACATTGCTCGTAGAACCGATGGCCGATGGGGCAGCAAGGTTCTGGAGTGGCGGCCACGTACTGGAAGACGCAGCGTAGGGAGACCCCCAACAAGGTGGACCGATGACCTGGTGAAGGTCGCGGGAAGCCGATGGATGCGGGCAGCACAAGACCGGTCATCGTGGAAAGCCTTGGGGGAGGCCTTTGTCCAGCAGTGGACATCTATAGGCTGAGGAAGAACAAGTAAACGCACCCACGATACAGAAGTAATTCCTAGTGTGATGCAATATTTTTAAAGAGAAAAAAACAATAAACTTCGCCATTACGCTCTTCAGTTAACACTATGTAAAATAATTCTGAAACTAGCTTTATTTCAACTCCATTCTGGCGTCTTACTACTGTTTCCAGAATTCTACCATCCTATTATTAACTATCTGCACGGCAATAGCCGCTTACCCAACCGAGAAGACATGAGAATTGATCAAATCATGCTGGGTCGTGACAGGTTGGCGAATTCGGATTTGTATTAACTAAACAATGCTTTACCCCAACGGTTGTCGGTCCTGTGGCATATCTGACCAGCCCATTGCCACTTCAGCTTGCTAATCCTCTCAGCTATGTCGGTGACTTTGGTCCTCTGTCGGATCACCTTATTTCTGATGCGGTCCTTCAGAGAGACGCCCAACATAGCCCGCTCCATAGCTTGCTGAGCGGCTTTAAACTTATGGACTAGTCTGACCGTTGATATCCACGTCTCGACTCCGTAAGCCATGACCGCGGAGTGGAGTGGAGACCGCGTCTCGGCAAACGTAGCGTAGGACGCCCTTGGGCGAGATGGAGCGACGACATCAAAAAGGTGGCTGGTAGTGGCTGGCGGAGAACTGCTCAGGATCGAGCTTGTTGGCGTGCCATGAAAGAGGCCTATGTCCAGCAGTAGACGAGTAGAGGCTGATGATGTTGATGAAACAATGCTTTTCCTTCACCGATGTCAAGGGTGTCCTAGGTAAACCCAAACAAGTATAGCACATAGATATGAATAAAAAACGTCACATTGGTATGTACAAGCCCAGATTTGAACCCAATCATAAAAATGTTATAAATAAGAAAGTGTGTGTGTCTGGGGCCCTAATCTACTATTTTTATAAATATATCATTCGAACACCATTCCATTGCCATTACGTATGCTAAAAGTTCGTAATCTGCTAAATTCATAATGATCAATCAATTATTATCGGGCAGACGTCGCGGAATGGAATGTTGATAGATAGCATGACATTGCAGTATTGCCATTATTATTTACTTATTTGTGGCGGTACCTACAAAACGCCACAAATAAACAACGCGTCATACTGACGTCACACGAATTCTACATCTCGCAATCAGAGTTTACCGTGCAACTAGCATACGTACAACTTCCCAATTTCAAGCATTGGGCAAGTGCCCGCCAGACATAACACCCGTCAGGTCGGAGGATCCTACCTTTTCTATGGAGGATGAGTGAACCTTACTCCCTGTTCCTCATGCCTCCACATATTTATTTATTTATTTGGACTACTAACAGAGAAAACACCTTAAATGCTAGAAAATATAAATAACAGGATATGACCTTGTACTTCTCCACTTATAAGAAGTCACAGCATGCAAATAATAATATATCAGCATGAATACAAATTGCATTAACGTTGTATCAAATTAAATTATAAAACAATGTTATATGAAATTAAAGTTTAAAGCAAAACCCGTTTGTAGAAATTATTTTCTAAAACTACTTCTCAATTTGAACATTTTTAATATGGATTGGAGTGTCAGGGATTGACCACTGGAATGTCATAATGACGCCATTATGTTAGTAGGTCTTGTCAAACCTGTCAAAATCTATCATTATGAGATCACTGACCGACCATTCTGATACTATTGTTAGAGCAGACATTTCTTTCTTTTTGCCCCCTTTTTTGACCATTTTTCACGGCAAAACGGAGCTACGAATTGAAATGATTTTCTAAGTGGCGATAGTTGAAAGGATGGAGAGTGACATACATAGACCTAGACTTTTTGCTTATTTCTGAATCCCCACTTCTCTAAAATGGGGAATGGTAGTTTGTATGGAGCTAATTATCGTGGGTGAATCCCCGACAAGGTAGACCGACGACCTGGTGAAGATTGCGGGAAACCACTGGATGCGGGAGGCGTAGGACCGGTCGTCGTGGAGATTCTTGGCCCTAGAGGGAGGTGATGATGATCCGCAATTATCAAGGTAGAAAACTAAAAATTGGTATGCGGATTTGTAGCTATGTAACAGCGTATTAAAATAATATTCTGTTCCGAGTTCTCTTCTGTGTACTAAATCAGGAAAGTGAAACCGTGCTGCTCTGAATTAAACACCAGCAAACCCTCGGGGAGCTCACTACTAAAGAAAAGAAAGAAAGAAAAAACGTTTATTTGCAGTAAACATGACGCAAATATTTACAAAAACATAAAAAACCGGCCAAATGCGAGTCGGACTCGCACACCGAGGGTCCCGCCGTACAAACATAGCGGTTTACAGTTTATGACGTATTAAATCAAATTACTTAGGGCGGGTTGTTTCAAACGGTTGGTTATCGTAACATACGTACGTCAAAAAGTTACGTCCGTTAACGTAACTTTGATGATGTATAACGTTCGTTAAATGCCGGGGCTACATTAGCAGGCGAAGATTCGTGTCGCGTTGGCGCGCAAAATATCTGTTGTCCTTGTCAGACATACACGATGTTCGTCTCATTGGCGGGCGAAGATTCAGAAATCGGCCTACGGCGAATATTCGTTGTTTAGTTGTGCGGCCGAGACGATGGAGGAAGCAGTGGCTTTGCATTATATGTCAATAAATTATTATTTATTACATGTTTACACAACAAATAAAACAAAAACAATGTAAAAAATATGCAAAAAGAACGTCAGTCCTACTTCAAAGTCTGGACGACACTGAAGTGACGTAGGTGTGACCAGTGTTGCCAACGGTGCTGGCCCTAATGTCGCCGTTTATCATGCATGAAGTAGCCTAATATCGCCCAATTTCAGTTGTAGTATAATTTCTTTGGTTGTAGTAGCCTAATAGTAGCCCAAACACCAAAATAACGATAAGTATTTTATATACTTATCTATAATAACGATAAAATAAAACGAACTTATTATATAACGATAAAATAAAATGTAGTTTATAATGAGTGTGAATTTGGTCGACATCCGACTTGACAATCGACACACTCTGACATTTAGCTTGAGTGATAATGGCGCGTATTTCAATTCTCTTCATGATTATTTTTTTAAATATTATTTTTATTTATTTCCGTAGCTGTCAATTTTAATATTTTTCATTTAAACATTTTATCGATATCAGTTTATCAATTTCACTTAAAATCACTTTTTTTAATATACTTAGCGTAAAACAGGAGCGTTTTTTTTTTAATTAATAAAAAAACTTTGGTCTTAATAACGAATGAAAATTTGTATTTCTAATTGCAGCTCCGGGAATAAATTAAAAGAAATATTTTAAAAAAAATACTCATCAAGAGAACTGAAATACGCGCCATTATCACATAGACTTACTTAAATTTACAGGAGCATTTTCTCATTTTTTTAAAGAATAAAAACTTTGTTGAGTCGTAATAACAACTGAAAAGATATATTAAAACATTGAATTATATCAATGTATTAAAAATTACAGCTTCGGGAATAAACGAAAGAATTATTTTTTTTTTAATCCTTTCTATTATCACAACAATTACACAGGAGAAGTCGTTCAAAGAGAAAGGCAAAGTAATAACCGAAATTTCTGTACAAGATAGATAATTGCGTGCACGTTGAATATCTATGTATAACTCTAAATTTGGTTAGGTACAGACGACAGCACATCAAGATACTACAAATGTCAAATTTCATTATTCGATTTTCAACTTTATATCTCAAGCATTATGGCTCAAGAATGATTGGGAATATTTGACATTTAGCTAAGACAAATTTAGGGTATTCCGGCCGGAAACTAAGTATAAACAAATAGCGTGACCATCTTAATACCAACATTACACACACGCATGGCCGCATGTCTCTTGGCATAGTAGGTAGTATATACAAAAAATAAATAAAACGAAGCTCTAGAGTTGAGTAGCCTAATTTGCGACCAGTCGCCTTTCAGATTTTTTCGTCGCCGATTCTCGTTCTAAGTAGCCTAAATGGCGAAAAATCGCCTACGTTGGCAACACTGGGTGTGACTACTCCAGCGAATATTGTCGCGACAAGTCCTTTGAAGCGCGCCATTTTACCGACAGCGCCCCGATGCTACATCGTCTGCGCACGAATACATTGCGTTGCAACGATGTATAAGCCCCGCACGATGATATTGCGATGGAACCTTGTCACAATAACAGCTTTGTGACGTCATCTGTCACACGAAAGGACAGCTAGCAAAAGAATGTTAAATGCAAAATTATAGTTTATTAATTTTGCATTTAACATTCTTTCGGGTTAAGGATTTATTTGTATTTTATAATTTTATTATACATACACATACCTACTCATCCATATTCTGACAAATAAACTTTCATTATTAAAAAATTCAAGGAAATAATTCTTGTAGACGTAAGAAAAATATACTTATTCGTATATCTTTCTTACATGTTTATTAACTTTTGCTAACTACATTTCTGTTAATTTGTGAGCGGGAATTAAACCAGAGTACCAAATAACACCAGGATAGTATGTAAATTTTTTTTTATATATAATTCAATATAATCTTACCCTATTTATTCAATTCCACTCATACAGTCTTCCGAATCAGAACTGCTTTCTGTGTCTGTCGTTTTCGATTCACTGTCGTCTGCCGTATTTGTGATAAATAACTCGTCAGTTATTCGATCTTTTTTCCAATATTCCTCTTCAAGCCGTTTAACATGATTGACTTCCTTTCGCCAGTCATCTGGAGTTATTGACGCCAACGCCTCCAATGTCAGAGCTTCAATGCGACTTTCCAACTGCTCCACATTTTTTTCTGACACCCTCATCTTTACCAGGTTCCAGATGTACTCAATGGGGTTGAGGTCGCAGTTGTAGGGTGGTAATCTAACGACCTCATGGCCATTGGCATCTAATAAATTGACAATTTTATAATTTTTCGGCGGTCTGTGCCGTTTAATTAATAAATACAGTTCAGGTTTTGTACTGTCGTTGGGAAAGTCGATGTTGTGAGCTTGTAGCCACTCAACCATCAACTGTTTTTTATTGTTCATACTTGGTGGCCTATTCTCTTCCCTACTGTGATAAGGGGCGTTGTCCATCACAATTATGGAGTTGCGTGGTATGTTGGGTACTAATTTTTCTATAAGCCACTTGGTGAAATTCTCAGCATTCATTTGATCATGGTAATCCCCCGTTTTGGTGTCTGCTTTAAACATTAAAAGGGCATTGTCAACAAAACCGCTTTCACTTCCCGCGTGAACTATTATCCATCGGCGGCCGGGGCTGTCGTTCCGTCTCATTCCGACATCGGTTGCTGTTTGCCAACATTTTTTTACCGTGTAGTGTGCTTGTATCCACGTTTCGTCAAGATAAATAACGGGTCTTTTGTTATTAGCAAGCCAGTCATTTTCTTTCATACGTCGTAAATATATAGTTTAGCCCTCCACGCTTGAATTTGGGGTCTTTCAATTAGAGCCAGTCTTTTTTGGTAGCATCGTTTAAATTGGTAGCCTAAATCACATTTAATTATTTTTCTTAATGTAGTTTCACTATTGGTATAATTAAGGTCTAATTTTGAAGCCGCCAAGATTTTGCGCATTGTGGGTATTTCTCTCCTCACCGTATACATTGAATGTATAATATTTCTTAAAGCTGTTAAGGAAAACCCGTCGAAATATTCCTTCTTTTGTCTTTTTCCTTTAGTAGGAGTTCTCATTTTGCTGCCACTGGCTGTTGCCGACTCATGCTCTCGTCGCAATTTAGTCACAGTATTTTTTGCAACGCCTGTGGCACATGCCACACGCTCCGTGACTTTGGTTTAGCTGTTGCTTCGGTATTAAAATGTCCTCAGTAGTGTCCGAAGTACTTTTTAAAGCACGGTTTAAACTTTCAAGAACTAACTTACATTCCTCTTTTTCTTTAACAAAATAATTGTCCACTTTAATTATAATTTCACGAGCACGATTGTGAATTAATTTCTTACTCATTTTAACGAGTAACAGCTAACAAAACTAAACAACAAAACTCAAGAACAACAATAAAACAGGATAACAAAAACAAAAAACTAACAAAATATTCGATGTGCGTAAGTGGGTAAGCGCGGACTGAACTTGCGAACGGTACCGACGGTGCGAGGTCGACTACGTCACCAAGATGGCCGCCGATCGCAATATCATCGTGCGGGGCTAGTACCCGGCCACATACATCGCCCCAGCAAATTTTATCTAGGCGACTGTCATGTGCTGTAGTTTATCTAACTTTCTTGGTATTATTGTTTATTGTTGTGGGAAATAACTTCGTGCCATTTTATAAATTAAGTCCGTTTATACTAGAAAACTGTGTACCTATAGAAAAGCTATACTTTGACGAAAAATGGATACATTTTATTTTTATTTTATATATTTGGGACAAAAAACAATTATATGTTACAATATTAATAGCCGGCTAAGGTATAATACATAGTAACCAAACATAAACATTGTCGTCCTCCGTGGCGCAGCGGTCAACACGCCTGCTTGCGACGTGGAGGCCCCAGGTTCGAACCCCGGGAAGGTCATGATGGAAAACGATCATTTCCTGATTGGCCTGGGCCTTGGATGTTTATCTATACAATATGTAAAGAAAACCCTGTCCGATCCGTGAAGGTATTGTTAGGTATCGATAACTGATTCTACTAATGCCTACAAAGCGGGACTAAACCTAAAAAAAAAATCCCCCTAAAAAAAATAATATTATTTCGCAAAAAGAGGTAACTTAAAACATGTGCGGTAGGCCATACAGGCGACGCGGCGAGGCGGGCGAAGAGGGGCGGGGCACGCGGCACGCGGTCGCATTCGCTCAGAATTATACCGTCATAAATGATGTTGTCACTTTTTAAAAATTACCACATTTTGGGGAAGTTGGAATTAATTCGCGGGAAAAAAAGATAATTTCAAAATTCACTAGTATTGTTACTATGATGATTATGTAAAATTTCATATGCTATTTGGTCATGTGTTTACCTAACCTTTACAATCCTTACGGGTCGGACAGGGTTTTCTTAACATATTGTATATGTATCTATTATAAAATATAGTATCGTTGAGTTAGTATCCCATAACACAAGTCTCAATTTACTTTGGGACTAGCTCAATCTGTGTGATTTGTCCGTATATATTTATTTATATAACCCCCACCATACACACCAAAGTAAGTAAATTACTACACTCACTCGTACTACTACATACACTTAAACATACATAGTTACTATGTTTAAGGCCTTAATAAGTAGGTATATGTTAAACATTGCAATCTAACAAAACACGTATATTCTATAATGTAAACATATTTTTTTTAGAGAACGGAAAAAAAATAAAGCATGACGTGTAAAAGTGATCAGTGATCCTACTTGCTTAATAAACGATTTCATTTCATTTCACTAACTTCACAAAAAATGAGAAAGATCGCTTTCAATCTTCGCTTGAAAAATATAAAGATGTGTTGTTCTGTAAAGAAACAGACAACAACAGTAATATAAAAAAAAAAAAAAACAGAACTTGGGCTGCTAAACACCTTTCTTTTTCTTTTTACGGTACTTGTATCATCATCAGATGAACTACCTACTATCGTCAATTAGAGACCAAACTCGCGAATACAAAAGGGAGTTTATGTTGTTTTCACTAATTGACACCACGGCGGACTAAACACAACTTGACATAAGTTACGTTAACCAGTGCTCAGAGCATCGGTTAAAGTAATCGTATTTTTTTGCGTGCGTTGACGTTTACGTATTGTGAAACAACTCATTTTTTGACTTGACGATGGTTAGCACCATTTTTAACTTTTACGCATGCGTTAAGTGAACGTGAAACAACCCGTCAGTTATCGTAATCGTATCTTTTTTTGCGTGCGTTAACGCTTACGTATTGTGAAACAACTCATTTTTTGACTTGACGATGGTTAGCACCATTTTTAACTTTTACGCATGCGTTAAGTGAACGTGAAACAACCCGCCCTTACTATATTCCCGCCAAGCTCCATAAAGAATACAGGTAAACAAACCAATTTAGGGTTATCACAACTCACGTTTTACAAATTTCCTGCTATTTACATGATTATCGACTGTTACATGCTAACTATTTATTAACAATTCCTATTGCAGCATATTTCAATAGAATCACTAAAATAACATGCATAATAACTTGGTATTTCGAAAAACCAATAAAAAGTGGACATTAATTTTACGTGATAGCCCTACAAAAAAAGAAAGATGGATGAAATCCAGATATTAAACACATTTTGTGGAATTCAACCAATGAATAAAGTTGAGGCATTTGTCAATACAATTTTGCGTATTTTAATTACTTTTAAATCAACTACATAACACATGCATTGTAATACTTTCAAAAATGGACTAATTATAATACATATATTTGTATCAAAAAATGTAACCTATTAGGAAATTAGCTTACATGTAAGTATGTCATATTTCATTCAAATAGGTTAAGCGTTTTATGCAAATCATTAATAACTAGACATAACTAAAATGTTTAGTATGAAGTAGGATTATTACTTTTATGAAAATCATCTATGTAGAAAAGGTTGTTAACATCTGTCTTTTAGGCGTACACTACTCGTTCCCTAGCAACGGTTTGTTTACCTCTATTCTTTATCGAATTTGGCTCAAATATAGATATCGTTCAAACCAATTGCATGGTAATGCGTAATGTTATGTCATGTAAAATAATATTTTAATATTTTATGTAACTTCAAATTTATAATTTTCGCAATTTTTCCTTTATCTGTCTGTACTATATAACGTTGCTTCGTGCCGAATTTCAAGATTCTGAGTTCACGGGAAGTACCTTGTAGGTTTTGATTCGCTAGCGTGTGACGTCTAAGGTGTCGGTATAAACTGCTGTAGGTATCTTTTAATCGCGTCAACTTAGAAGTTTGATTTTTTCACTGCTTAAAGGGACAATAGACCTAGCTATTTAGTATAAATTTCAATTTGATACCTTTATTCGTTCGTGAGAAATAAGGTAGTAAGTTTCATTTTATTAAAATATGTTTATCATATTATATAGCTTTAAAAAAATGTGATTTTCGCAATTTTTCCTATATTTGCATTATATGACAATGCTTCATGCCAAATTTCAAGATTCTGAGTTTACGGGAAGTATCCTGTAGGTTTTGATTCCTTTGCGAGTGTGGAAAATTTGTTGAAAATATCGACATAATCGGCTGTATCTTTTGATTGGCTTGGCTTAGAAGTTTGATATTTTCACAGCTTAAAGGGACAATAGACCTCAGTATGTCAAGTGAATTTCAGCTTGATACGTCCACGCGTTCTTGAGATAAAGGGTCTTGACAGACAGACAGACAGACGGACAACAAAGTGATCCTATAAGGGTTCCGTTTTTTCCTTTTGAGGTACGGAACCCTAAAAATGAGACATAGTCGAGGGAAACATGCGTCACATCCACGCAAAATGACTGTCGCTCAGCATTATGCTGCGACTCTATGCAAAACAGAGCCCAGGGCTGGTTTTCAACGACAGCCGGCGCCTACGTAAAGACGTCACCCGGTGCAACAACCAATTAAAAGTGGCATCGAGACGGTAGTACAGTAAAAATAAAAACATATAGAAAATTAACCCAATTGTAATGGCTCAGTAGCTGCCCGAGGCTGCCGAGACATATACAGTTATATGTAATAGACCTTAACCCCTGGGCCAATACGACACTGTTGGAAAAGGTAAGTATCAGTAACGAAAAGGGCTTTGACTGACCTTTGACAAAAGCCTCATGAAAGTTAAAAGGACAGAATTAATTTGCTGGTTTGTCTCGCCAGGTAGACAAACCGACGAATTAATTTCGTATTTTAGGCAAGTTTTGAAATTCTTGAATTAATTACGGATGATTCCTCACACAGAACTCTGCATTTAATTATAAGTTGTGTTATATAAGTTTGACGTGTCTACTTATATAACACAACGTGCTACTATGCGCGAGCGTGTGTGCGCTCGCGCATAGTAGCTTCCGAAAAATTAACCACTTTTGATCATGTTAATTAACATGGCTACTAAAAATACTTCAATTTACGTCCGGCTCGGACTAATTTGTGTTGACAGGACTAAACTAATATTTATCTTCTGTCCTTTACATAATAAAGTAGAAAACAAAAGATGCACTGAACTTATATTTAGTTTAGTTTATGAACAAGGGAATCGACGCTGTTATTTTCAAACAGAACTGCTCAAATGCTAAATTTACATAGATTTGAATTTAGTTTTTACTTTATAACTAGGTACTGTGGTGATGTTAATTTATTGTTACGAATGCACCTTATGTCGATGCAATAAGGTTCAATATCGCGTGACATGCAGTGCGTATCTTTTAAGCCTTATAACTTGAAATCTAGGTATTGTAAGGGCACATTATAAAAACGCATTGCTAGACCTAGGATGGCCTATCGATGGTACAGGTCTCAACAATTTTGTCAACGAAGTGACGACATCGAAATTTCTAGAAGCTAGTTTCCGGGAATTACCGTAGGTACCTATTGAATGAACTCGAAGATATACGCTATTATTATTACGTCTAGACGAATCTGGAATGTTCGATCAGCTGATCTATATAAAGGCCCGTGACGCCAGCCCGCAATCAGTCCGATGAAGGCCAGCCCGCGCCGCAGCTGAGCCAGTAAATATAAATTCCCAACTATGACCTCTGAGTTTGTTTCGGACGTTTCGTCTCAGAGCTAGTACTGAAACGCCGCGGTCATCAAACCGAAATAAAAATAGGAATTCGATCCAGCCGTCCCCTGCTGTTCTCCTAGCGACACCCTAAGCCGAGGTTCGTACCCCACAGGGGGTGCCCTTAGCGTGTAGTCGCTTAGCTTTTAGTAGCCCTGGCTGGAGGCTTTAAATTCACTTAAGGCAGCCACAGGATAGTCCGGTTAAGTAGTACCGACCTTTCAAGGTCAACTACGAGATGACATATTAAAAAAAAAAAAAGGCTGCTGTCAGTCTGCATTCGACTAGCGATACAAAAACAAGCGGACGAGAACTTTGAGTACTACATGAAGTAACTTCTGATAGTGTTATCACAGTCTAAAAAAATTATACTGTGGTGTTATTGTGTGTTTACGACACGGACTTCGTGGACGTAAGAGAAGACTTCGGTGCGGCATCAGCTACGTTCTACTTGTCATTGCCTACGATCGACTGTACCTTCGTTGCCAATAGACTTCGCAACCCTTAACCGGCGTTTTAGTACCCCCCACCCCTTAACATTATGCTACTCAGGTAAATTAGCAATAGTGGGCTATGTTGATTTATAAAGTATTCATTGAATGACTAATGATTTTTTTTTTCTATAAATAGGTTTGTACTAACAGCTTTACAAGTCAATAAATTTCTTTTTTAAATGAGTTTTTAGGCACTTTGCATCTATGTATACCTATCATACGTGCTGCTATTCGCGGACATAACCTTGTTGAATTGTAATAACTACTTATTATATTCGGATTATCTAAACCGTTCCATGTTTGCAATATGTACCTACCTATTTGATCACACAATATGAATAATATAGTATAAATACTCCTAAGACGCGGTGAATAGACAACTTTTAGGTATTTGAGGGGGTGAACCAGACGAAGTGGGACACGACTAGCCCCGCCCACTACGGGGCGCTCCGCGCGAGTACATCGATGCGTGATGCGTCGTGCATCGAGAAATACGCACGTTCTATTAAATCTATACCAACCATTCTCTATTCCATCTACATTTAGAAGCGTAATTTCACAACCTAAACGCGAAGCATGATTAGCTCTGTTCGTCACAGTCCCGGTTCGCATTAGACATCCGCGGCGAGCACCAGGTTTCGAACCCCACATACGTTTAGTTTACCTTGCGATTTTCGAAAATGTATATTTTTTACATATTTTCATTTTTTATTATTACTTTTGTTTTCTTTTTTACATATTTTCATTTTTTATTATTACTTTTGTTTTTTTTTATTTTTATAATGCGCTTTGTCCGTTCTACTTAATTTTTTTGTGTTATGTCCTTTTTTCATGAAACTGTTAGTTTACATCATTCTAAGCACTAGTACAAGCCCGACTTCGATAAGGGTTGCAGTTTTGAAGAATTTTTTTTTATTTTTTTAAATATGCGATTTTTTTTTAACAGTTACTCTAAACAGCTGTTTATAAATAGTAATTTCTAGAAATGATACATACTTCATTTCATTTTTATTACATTTTCGGATATTTAAAAAAATAAAAGATTTTTTCTTCAAAACTGCAACTCTTATCGAAGTCGGGTTTGTACTAGTGCTTTGAATGATGTAAACTAACAGTTTCATGAAAAAAGGACATAACACAAAAAGATAGAAATAGATGGAGGCACTTGGAGGAGGCCTATACCGAAAGGGGCCATGAATAATGCAACGAAATGAAATCTAAATTTACTATTATGAACTATTATCAAATTAACTGTTATTTTTATTGTTTTTCTTTTGTTAAATTATACTATGAACTAAGAAATTCATGGTTAAATAAAGGCTTATTATTATTATTTATTATTAATTTCTAGAAATTTGTAGAAAGAAAATTATAACGAATTGATTTTAAATATTAGTTTGCATTATAATTGTTACAAAAAGAATATATTTAAAAAGATGGAACAATTACTACAAAAAATACAGAAAATCGGCTAAATTAATAATAATTAAAAAAAAACTATTGCAAACAAGAAATCCAACAAAAAACATGCAACGTAAAGCTGGGGTTTGAACCCGAACACAGACAGGTGAAGAAAAATTTGCAGCGAAAAAATAAAAAGAAAGAATAATTACAGAAAAAATCAAATAAAATATCGGCAAAAATACAACAGTAAATTAAAAAACATTTATTTCAATTAAAACTTACAAAAAGCATATAATGTAAACCTGGGGTTTGAACCCGGGCAAAAACGAATAATGATTATTCATCAACAAACAGACACGTAAATATAATTATTTTCTGTGCGGGGTAAAGCAAAAACTGACATAGGTCCGTGAAGCAGCGCGCCTCAGCGGTCACTGTCGCTAAGCATAGAAGTGAAAGAGAAGGCAATGGACGCCGCGATGGAGCGACGTTTCGTTCACGTTATTTATCATTAAATACATTATTTATTTTAGAATATCTTAGTTAAATCGATAAACAAAAACAATGGTTTCATTTACTATTATATTTTACATCGCTCTTCTCAATTTTATCAAGATTTGATGATTAATAATACAGTTACAACGGTTATAAATTCAATTTTAGTGGTTACTTTAGGATTTTTTTCTATTGAGAAAATTAATTCAAAACTTGTTTTGAAAACAATGATTTCCTGCTACATATAATCAAGATTAACATATAAATTTTTGGCTGCTCTGAAATGTATACATTTGGCTAAAAAAACTGTTTTTTGAAGCCTATTTTTACTGAGCACAGCGCCTTGAGTTTATACAATAAAAGAGCATCACTGAACATCACTCTGAGAAGAATGTCTCTTTTAAAATCCAGACATAGGTATTCTTGTCAGACAACTTGTCACATGAGAACAAGAACTAAAATATATATATAATCGAAGAACCACACAGATTGAGGAGAGAATCCGTCCAGTCAGTGGATGCATTTGTACAAACATCGTGCAGCTCAACTCGAAACTTAAAGAGCATAAGTACCAAAGACAATTAATTAAAGACAATACCAAAGAAACGACATTGGGGCAGGCCACATAAATTACTCAAACTGCCAGACTATGACAAAAACTAACAAAACAGATAAAATAAAAATAAAACGACCCACAATAGTCTTCCCTCTTTTTTGCATTGTAGATATGCATCTCCTATTTATAAATTAACGACTTATTATTTTAATAAATTTGATCTTGAAAATGTCATAAAAATGATGAAGTTGTGAGTTCTAAAGCTTATCTTACTAATATAATAAATGCGAAAGTTTATGAGAATACATATATATGGATGGATGTTTGTTACTCTTTTATACAAAACCTACTGAACGAGTTTTGATGAAATTTGGCACACAGATGGCTTATAACCAGGAATAACACATAGGATACTTTTCATCCAGATATACCCATAGGTAACCGACATAGCCCGAAGAATAGCAACACTAAAGTGGCAGTGGGCCGGCCCATTGCCCGTAGGACCGATGCCCGATGGGTACGACGGGTTCTCGAGTGGCGACCACGCACCGGAAGACGCAACATGTGTAGGCCCCAACAAGGTGGACCGACGACCTTGTTAAGGTCGCGGAAAACCGTTGGATGCCGGAGGCGCAGGACCGGTCGTCGTGGAGATCCTTTGGGTAGGCCTATGTCCAGCAGTCGACGTCTCTCGGCTGAAATGATGATGATGACTCGCATAGGTCTAAACTTACGCAGGTAAAACCGCGGGGCGCAACTAATGTTACACGTGTAGATATTTTTTGTGTATTATTTACTCACTTGTATTTCCTTAAATAATAGCATTTGCATGTATGTTTGGAAAATTAATTGCACTAACTAATTACCTTCAATTATTTTTACGTAGGTAAACAAAATAGCCAAATATCATCATCATCATCACCATCATCAGGTTATACCAGTCTACTGCTGGAAATAGACTTTTACCTCCATCCCCCTGCTACCAGCCATCCTACAAAGATGGTCGCTGCGCCTAGCCTGAGGGTGTCCCACTTTACGGTCATCGGTTCTACGGCCAACATGGCCGATCCATTGCCACTTGCAATCAAAAAAACAAGTTAACGAGCAATTGTCCCCTAGGATTATTTTAAATAAAAGCCTATGGCAAAAGAAAGCCTATATTTTACCTAACCCGTACGATCTATCGTTTTTTGGCGCGTAGGGCGTGTTATGTAATTAAAACGCGAATAGATAGAACGTTGTATATTGCACGTAAGTCTAGAGTACAATGTATGCTATAAGTTACCTAATTACAAGAGGAGAGACGCGACTATGTTACTACAGAATGTACAGCGGATGCGTAAAATGTACAATGTAGTATGTGTGGCGATAATAATGATAATATGATGTCTTACAAGCTATGCACAATCTTAAATACTAAACAATAACACAGCTATCTCTACACCAGAGTGGGGCTGTCCAATCGGGCGTTCTTGATGCTAATTCGTTGATCATGGGAGGACGTGCCGCACGATTGGCCGGTGGACAGTGGACATGGCGCACGATTGGTCGTTGAACAGTTCCCGCCAATTCAGTTCACGGGCAAGGCGGTTCGATATTGTCCGCCGCGCTTTCTCCTACGCAAAATGGGTCCACAGATGTGCTTCCGGAGTTCCGGGGTGAGAATTATTAGACACCCTCGCTGCAGGCGGCCAGGACCCACGCGCTTTTGTCTTCCGAGCTCCTTGTGTGATTTATGTGAACCCTTTCGCGAAAGATCGTCAATGGTGCAATTGTATAGCATACGCGCTTTGTCTTCCGAGATCCCCGCGTGACACTGGTGTGATTTATGTGCACCCTTTCGCGGAAGGTCGAATGTATTGTTGTAGCATCTGAGCACCTGTGTGGCTGCTACAGTATGCTACAGTTTCAATTCTGTACTCCCACTTAGCGTTTAAATTTCTCACGAGAAAGTTGTAATGGGTCTTAATGGTGGAATGCAAAGCCTTAGAGATGTCCTCGAACGTTTCCTCCACTTCGACATCCAAGTGTGCCGAGGTCGGTGAGGCGGCTATACCTCTCGGCCCGTGTCACTACAAGGTACGCTATGTTATTCGAAACACCGGAGACTCACACCGTTGTCACAAAGCGATTGTTAGGGTTCCGCAGCCAAATGGCAAAAAACGGAACCCTTATAGATTTGTCATGCCTGTCTGTCCCTCCGTATGTCACAGCCATTTTTTTTTCCGAAACTATAAGAGCTATATTGTTGAAATTTGGTAGGTAGATGTATTCTGTGAACCGTAATAAATTTTTGGGGCTCCCCATACTTAGAACTAAAACTCATTTTTTTTTTTTCATCAAACACATACGTGTGGGGTCTTCAAAAATGATATCGAGGTTTCTAATATATTTTTTTTCTAAACCGAATAGTTTGCGTGATAGACGCTTCCAAAGTGGAAAACAGTAGGTCCCCCCTCCATCTAAAATAAGAGAATGAAAAATAATAAAAAAATCATGATGTTCTTACATTACTTTTTTTTTTTAATGGGACAAAACCGGCCACACTGTTCCCAACCCACTGCAACTCCTGAAAGCCAGAATCAACAGTGGAGACCGCCAGAAAAACGCCGAGCAATGAAGCTCGACGAGTCCCGGAGAAACTTCAACTGTCTTGGGTCCCGCAACGAAATTAATCAGAAAAGAATAGCGGAGGAGTAAGAAAAAAAAAAGTACTTACATTACTATAAAAACTACCAACGAAAATTATTTTGAACGAGATCTAGTAAGCAGATTTTTTTAATACCTCGTAAATCGTAAACCGCTTATTACCACGTAATCTTTCATACAAATAACTTAGATCCTTTAATTTCATAAATCAATGGTACGGAACCCTTTGTGCGTGATTCCGACATGCACTTGGCCGGTTTTTTTTTTTCACAAGGAACCCAACTCCTCCTTGGACTAGCTTGTCTTGCTCTCGAAAACACACAAGGTGATTCCAGTCCCTCCCCCTATCTTTGGACTTCGCTTAACCCAATAATTTGCGTTGAGCCGTAACGTGCATCCATTATACGTTGCCAAGGTCATTTAAATTTGGCCACAGAATAGGCAAAAAGTGTTTATTATCTGTTCTTTGGGCTTAGCGACCATTCGAATACCTGGGGATTCTTTGCAGCTCCCTACAAACTTGTTGGAATAGCGAAGCGGCTATGTCTCATTTTGGCTTGTCAATGAAGGGTTTGCCCATTAATCACCACTCTGTGCATGTGAGTTGCAGAGTTGGCGATCGCAATCCGCAATGTCTCTTACCAGTGACAATGCTGCCCTCACTAATCACTAATCCAGCTGTGAAATCACATGGTTATACCAAAAGCCGGTTGTCAGAGCCTCGATCGTTGTTAGCAGGATGCGCCACTGGCAGGTAAGATTGATTTGGGGCACTGAGATGGTAGGTGTACCCCCTTGCAGACACATTTATACATTAAGTATTTTAAACTAATTAGTTAATAAAAATACTTTAAAAAAATAGATATTTGGTTGCAGAAGATACTCGCGTCTCGGCAAACGTAGCGTGGGACGCCCTTGGGCGAGATGGAGCGACGACATCAAAAAGGTGGCTGGTAGTGGCTGGCGGAGAACTGCTCAGGATCGAGCTTGTTGGCGTGCCATGAAGGAGCCCTATGTCCAGCAGTGGACGAGTAGGGTTGATGATGAATGATGAGAAGATACTTGCCTCAATTAATAAAAAACACACACACATTGTGTATGATGACATTGGTGACTGATGGCAGGTGTGTACCTGTGTTCATTTGACGACATTATAAATACATCGAGATATTTATGCAATATGTAAAGAAAACCCCGTCCGACCCATAAGGATAACAAAAGGTTAGGTAAACACATAACCAAATAAAAATGAAATTTTATATAATCATCATAGGTAATAACAATACTAATGAATCAAGAAATAATCTTTTTTTTCCCGCGAATTAATTCCTACTTCCCCGAAATTTGGGACTTTTTTAAAAAAAATATGACAACACAATTTTGACGGTATTATTATAAGCGAAGCGACCACGTGCCGCGTGCCCTGCCTCCCGTCGACCGCTCATGGATTGTCTACCTACCGCACATGTATTAAGTTACCTTTTTGCGAAATATTATTTATTTTATTAGTTTTTTTTTTTTTTTAACTTTAGCCAGGCTTTGTGGGCATTAGTAGAATCAGTTATCGATACCTAACAATACCTTCAAGGATGGGACAGGGTTTTCTTTACATAATGTATACAATAGTAATTATGACAAAAAATTACCAGTTGCTATTATTAGGTAGATACCTACAATTACTGAGCATTATGGAAATAACTATCGTCTAGTACGTACTTATTGTCATTCATTAACATAATGTAATTTGCACGTTAAGCCGTTGGTCCCGGTTGCCCTACGAACATCTAGTGGCAGTCGTTACGGGTTGTTGGAGCCCTCAAAAGTCCTACAATTGGTCTAACTGCAATGCTTCGATGTCGCCTTCGGGTTGTGGAGGTCAGACGGCAGTCGCTTCATGGAAAATGTCGAAGTTTAGCCATATCAGCAGTTGGACTGGTAAAGCGAACCCCAGACTCCAAAGCTGAAAAGGCTTCGGATGCGACTGGGATTAACACTGGGATGATGTTGACTACGGATTTGTTTATGAAACGCTCAATCTCGTAAACAGTAGATATATCGTGCCTTCTTAATTGTCCAGACTATAACTTGTTATGTGCCTAGGTTTCTATACTTTAATCAATGACAGTTATGCGACAACTATCCTATACAAAAGGAAAACTTCCTGTACAATATGACTCTCATTTCTCTACAATATTTGACATGTTGCGTCTATAAAGACTAGTTTACACGCTGAAATTTAATTGTCTATGGTATACAATAAAATTGATGCAACAGACGACTTGCATCGTCTAAATGGTGTTTAGACAATGCAACTTTTATTGTTGCTTCAACTTAACTAAAGCCATTGGTGACACCGCGTAAATCAGTCTTAATGTTTTAATTCAATCATTATAATCACACCTACGACACAGGATAACTCCTAGTGTGTAGTGTCACAATATCGTCATCATCAACCTTTTTTTCTATCGTCCCACTGCTGGGCACAGCTTTCCTCTCATACAGAGAAGGATTGAGCGTAATCACCACGCTTGCTCAATGCGGGTTGGCGATTTCAGACTTAAAAGTCCAGGTTTCCTCAAGATGTTTTCCTTCACCTTATAATCAGTCACTGGTGTCCAAGATATATTTAGAAAGTACATATAACTTAGAAAAGTTACATTGGTACTTGGCTGACCTGGAATGGAACCCGCACACTCATACTTGAGAGGCTGGTGTTTTATCCACTAGGCCACCACGACTTACACACAATATAATCTTACAGAATAACTTTAGAAGAAATAGACCCGTGTATGAGATATCTCTTATCATCAGACCGCCCAGTATTGTGCCACTTTACGCTTATGTACTTAGTTAGGTACATAACTCCGATTATAGGTTCAAAAATATTGGACAATATTTCCCCGCGTTCTAGAGATCCACATAAAAACTGACCCAACAACAAAGACATTAAATAAATCTCTTTGCCCAACAATCATTGCCCAAATAGTAGTACCGCACAAGTGCTAAACAAAGTTATTTACCTCTCTCTTTTCTTGCCAATGTCTTGTTGATTCCTCCATCCAGAAAATAAGTCAGCTCCGCCACATTAAAAGTGCACTTCGCCCTTTCCCTGATTAAATCCTCGTTGATTTGCATTTTAATTTATTTATATTATTTCCACGACACGTTCGTCGTTCTCGAGCATATTCGTCGGACTCACATAGTCCCTAGAATATAGTATATAATACATACATATGTACATATATGTATAAAAAGCCGGTATAGTGATTTGAGCTTCAATATACCGCTCGAGTGGGGGCAAACAGTGTCGAATTACGTAACACACTATCAGCAGCAATAGTTTTCATTTTGACAGTTCAACAACATTCATTGCATTATTAACGTTGGTGAGCAGACACGTTTATCGAACATATGGAGCAATGAATCAGCCATATGCTTCAAAATAATTCCAATGTGTTCCAGTACGCTTCGCGATCATGGTTCAGGTTAATAATATGTTTGTTTAGTATGTTCGAAACACGTGTTTTTAACTTGATTTGGAATCGTATTGCTGTTAATAAACTTTTCGAAGGCTATTAGGTAATGTTATGAAATATTAAAATGCTCCAGGTCATGTTTAAAATACGAGAAGTTGTAGTTTTATCACATTAGAAAATATTTCTTACCGATCACAAACTTTCAATTGCAGTTGAAGTATTTATCGTGACGAATATCATATGGGAGAACATGTTTTTAACCGACTTCAAAAAAGGTGGAGTTTCTCAATTCTGCTGCGTAGCGTTAGCGCCGTGGTTTAGCTAATGACTGCTGCCCTGCGTGTCGCAGGTTCAATTCCGGCACGGAACAAATATTTGTATGACCTACAAGTTATTGTTTCAGGTCTGGATGTTTGTGTATGTGAACTTATAGGACTTATGTTTCTAAACGCACCCGCGATACATGAGAAATTCCTAGTGTGTGGCAACATTTAAAAAAAGATCGTTGAAACATTCTTTTTTTGACTGCAATGTTATGTTTGTTTTTAGGAAAAATTATCATCCCAACCACGGAAATCGTCATTAAACCCTTGACCTTTATTTAAGACTTGCTATAATAGATGGAGAATGAACAATGATGTATCTACTGTTAGGTACTTAGTTTTATTGCACTTGAACTTTCCATGCTCGTACCTATTTTATTTCCGTTTTCGATACGAAAATACACGATAAGCTGCATTTCGGATTTATAGAATTAAAAAATCCAGAAGTTATTGTATCTTTCCATTTCTGCGCATCTGCGGAAACGGATTTTCTCTTTACCGTAGGTAGGTCGGGTAGGTAACTATCACGCTCCCATACGAGTAAGTATGCGACGAAGTCGTAAATCTTTAATGAATATAAGCATGGCACAAACTTACGAGAAAATGGAGAAAGGTATGTGAGGTAGGTGGGTTAATGTTAAAAAGAAATATTGAAAACAAAATACACGCACAAGTCGCGGGCAAAAACAGTCATTAGGTACAGGGTACAGCACATTTTCATTGAATTGAATAACCTTAATAAATAATGCGATTTCATTAATTATTCCAGGTTAATAATTACACAATGGCCCCGAATCCCTTATTCACAAACTAAACTAGGTAATTTAATCTCGTGGATCCCATTCTTTTTTTTTTATAATTATGAACTACTTAGCGCTTAACCGCAATCCCGCCTGATGGTAAGCAGTGACGCAATCATTGATGGTAAAGCGAGCTAGTTTATTAAGAACCTATTCACTCTAGCCTTGAAGACATTTAAATTTTAGTCAGAGAGGGAAACACCATCGCTGGCAGATTTGTTCCATTTCATTCCATACGCAGTACCTATAAAAGACGAAACGCTTCGTCCGGATCGTAGTGATATCATCAAAGATCTTCAACCCAGGAATGTGCCCGGCTCTGATGGCATCACCAACAAAGTGGTCCGCCTATTTCCAGCCCCTCTGGTCATCCTCTTGACCACCATCTTCAATGGTGGGAACAACATTTTCCTACAAACGTGGAAAGAAGCCATGCACTGTTATAGGCATTCCCAAGCCCGGTAAGCCCTAAGCCGAACCTACCAGCTACCGCCTCATCAGCTTACTTAAAGTTCTCGGTAAGATTTATGTGAGGCTTATAAATATAAGAGTCTCAGAGCCTACGCCGAGAACAAGGGCCTTATCCCCAACGAACAGTTCGGGTTCCGTACCCAACACTCCTGTCCTCAACAGATACTACGAATAACCGAACATATACACGCAGGGTTCCCCGTCCTCAACCCGCGTAGCAAACTGTCGCTCAAGTACAAATTGCGCTTGTACACACCATGCATACCTACGCCATAATATGACATACGCTTGTCCAGTCTTCGCACATGCCAAGCCACGTCATATCCATAGGATGCAAGTAGTCCAAAACCGTTTCCTCCGTAAAGCCACAAATGCCCCTTGGTTCGTCCGTAATGAGATCCTCCACCTTGATCTCAAAATCCCCACCATCCAGCAGTTCATGAAGCGTCTTTCCAAACGCTTCTTTGACACTGCTATCAAGCACCGCAATCCCCTGATAGCAGCGACTGCTAACTATACCCCCTCCACCATCTCCAAACTTCGCCGTCCACGGCATGCCCTTACAGATCCCGATGATCCCATAACCCTCCTCCAAGAGGCTAATAGGGCCACCAGCACAACACATAAAAAACCGACCTAACGACCTCGCCGCCGAGGTCCATCGCGACGCGTACAACGTAGTAGTCCCCTGCCCCGTCCCTTTGTCCGATGAAGGCCAGCCCGCGCCGCAACTGAGCCAGTAAATATAAATTCCCAACTATGACCTCCGAGTTTGTTTCGGAAGTTTCTTCTCAGAGCTAGTACTAGGAAACGCCGCGGTCATCAAACCGAATTAAAATAAAACTTCGATCCAGCCGTCCCTTGCTGTTCTCTCCAGCGACGCCCTAAGCCGAGGTTCATACCCCACAGGGGGTGCCCTTAGCGTGTAGTCTCTTAGTTTTTAGTTGCACTGGCTGGAAGCTTTAAATTCATTTAAGGCAGCCACAGGATAGTCCGGTTAAGTAGTCACGACCTCTCAAGGTTAACTACAAGATGCCATATCAAAAAAAAAAACAAAAAAAAAAACCGGTTCGTAGTGGTGTCAACAACGTAAGGGTGGATAAGATGGAATGGAATTGGGGAAATTAAGTCATGCAATTCCCGTACACTCTCCAAAATGCATAGAGTAGGTATAGACAGGCTGGCTACTCTTCGCCTGTGGTGCCCTATCAAATTAATCCGCACCTGACGTAAATTGACGTAAAATAAGCAGCCTTGTTTTTAATCCCGTCTAAACTGTCTGAAGTGTCTTAATTTGACAGGATTCAACTAATATTTTATCTAATGTCCTTTCCTTACTAAAATAGAAAGAAAAAGATGAACAAAGGAATCGGCGCTGTTATACACTTACACAGGTTTTGATTTTGAAAAAGGTTTCAATCGTTTGTACACGTTACTGGCCGGTTTTAAAAATGCCGTGAAAAGAAATGTGCACATATCTTATTAGTCTGGACCTCTATATTTGCTCCATGGTCTGGACGGTCAGGAGGAGACATGGAGGAGACTTCTCGTTGCCAATATACGCAGTCACCGCCCGGCCCGGGACCCCAAATTACAAATGATATCTCTATTTTCGGTGAAGATTGACGTCGGCGAGTGCTAAGAAGACAAGGAAAACGCTTTGCAGAGTCATCTTTCGAAGAATTCACACCTTATGGTGGCGGCTCTGATATGTTTTGGGCAGGAATAAATTCAATGGATCGTAAAGAGTTAGTCTTCATTGAAAACCGCTCACTGACTGGGCATCGATACATAACGGAAGTTTTAATTTCTCATGCACAACCCGCATTGGCCGCTCTAGGTGAAGACTCGATTTTTATGGACGACAATACTCGCGCCCACCGATCTCGCGATGTTGAAGTGTATCATGCAGTGGCGTAGCTAGCTTGGGTGGCACCCGGGGCGGAAGTTGGTGGTGTCACCCCATAGAAATTAAAAAACTGGCAGGTATCTCTCCACAACTGTGCTGTCATCTGCATACCCACAGATACCGGGCATCAGCAGATCGTTAATATGCAGCAAGAACAGAGTTGCAGAGAGAAAAGACCCAGGAAGAACACCGGCATTAATCGACATGGAGACCGTTCAGTCAGGAAGTCTTTTACCCAGTCAGTCAGGCCAGCGCAAATACCGTATCCTGGAAGTTTAGTCAATAGGCCAGCGTGCCATACCCTATCGAAAGCCTTCGAGACATCTAGAGAGACGGCAATCGCTTCCCCATTTTTCTCGAGGGCCTCGCCCCACAATTGAGTGGCATACAGTAGTAGGTCCCCAGTTGACCAATTGCGGCGAAACCCGTACTGGCTCGCGAGGCGCGAGTTTAATTCGCGCTCCATAATCTTGCAGAGTATGGAGGTTATTGAAATCGGCCGATAGTTGGTAGGATCGGCACACATGCCTTATTCCCTTCCAGACGACATAGTACTCTCAGAACCTCCTTGTTCCTAATGCGAACCTCCGGCATAAAAGTTTCGCAATGAGGAAAATAAGGTGGAGTAGAACTGCTAAATCCTAGTCACGTATTGTGGTCTCTCTCGCCGTATGAGCCAGTGCTCCATCAGGCTTAACCAGCGGAGGCAGTGTGGGCCAACAGATATTCGCCTCGACCAATTTGGCAAGGGACCAGAAAGATCTGCTACCGGGTGGCTGCGCTGAGAGCTTATTGCCAATATGAGCAATGCTCTCTGGATCTCCGAGCTTTAACCCAGGTGAAAAATGTCGTGTGCTTACGCCGTTCATCTTGAATATCATCGGCGTTGAACCATGGGCGAGCCGAGCCACCGACGGGAACATCACTGAATGGGATAAACTACTTCATAGCTTGACGCACCACATCGGATATAGCGTCCGCACAGCTAGACGGATTGTCAGAAGAGAAGCGGATCAGCTGGCAGGGATAAGACGCAAAAAAGTGGCGCATCTCATCCGAATCTGCTAAGTTGTATGGCCACATTCGCCCTTCACCACGTGAGTCGCAATCTAGTGGGGTGAAGGACGATACAGACTTCACCAGACAGTGGTCTGAAGTTCCTAACGGTGAGGGAACTATTACAACACATCTGTCCGGATTAGTGGTCAACAGAAGGTCCAAACAATTGGCGGTATGACCAACTACATCAGGCACCCTAGTCGGTTGTCCTACCAGCTGGGAAAGGTCCATTAATAGCGCAAAGTTAAGCGCTTCTCAACCAGCATAGTCGATCCTCTGTGTATGGGAAAAGCCAGTCTTGGTGGCAGGCATTGAAGTTCCCCAGAGCGACGAACTGGTTGGAGAGAATATATTAGAATACCTACTCTTTATTATGTACACCATATAGATTACAGAAAATAAATATAAAGATTTTACAATGGGCGGTCTTATCGCTAAGATCGCTCTTTAAATGAGTGCACTTTAAATGAGAGGACGTGCGTCCGCTGTGCACACCTACTTTTCTTTTTATGCCTTTTCATTTTTAAAACTGAGTGAATAGAAAGGAAGACGGCAGTTGAGTGACGTGATGCAATGTTAAACCCAACAACATGACCAACGATACTGCGCCAGAAGGAAATTGGTCTGGAGACTGCGGGGACGCCCGAATCCGCCCTGGAATCACCATCAGGTTCTCTCGTCCGATCGCCAACCAGCAGGATGGAGCCACCCTGGGATTTTTCGCAGTTGGCGGAGCAGCCTTTCGTCTGCGGCTGGCACACTAATTGGGCCCCCAAATACCTGCGGTCACCGTGAATCAGCGGAACACCGTGTTTCGGATCCCGCTACCCTCCACGACCAAACTGCCGACACAACAACAATTGGCGCATTGTACACGGCACGGAACGCAACAAAACTGCTTAGACCCATCCTCCATATGGCTTCACCAGTCATTATGCCGGAACACGACGAATCGCTTGGCGGCAAGACTTTATCTGGTGGGTGGTAACTTCTGCCGGCAGCCGATGTTATATTTCAAAAATATATTTTCTTCTTTTAACTATCTATCATTATAGAATAATACACGTTTAACAATTATTATTTATGACAACCAAATACAACATACATCACGATCTCGAGTATGGGACGAGGAATCTCCCACGACAGCGTCAGGGTCTTTAGCGAGAATCCCCGATTTATAAATAGAGCTGAGCTAGTGCTAGTGGAGGAATCGCTGGAAAAAAAAAACAATTGTTGCTAACGATTTAGGTATTTTTTTGAGACTGGGTGGGTGTCACCCCAAAAAAGGTGAGACCTGGGGCGGACCGCCCCCACCGCCCCCCCCCCTAGCTACGCCACTGAGTGTATGTGCAACAACAGATCGGCATTGGTCGTTTGGATTGGCCAGCTCGAAGTCCCGATCTCAATCCCATTGAGCATGTCAGGGACGATCTGAAACGGCGTGTGAGATCAGTACAACCGGCGATGCAGGCCATCAGAGAGTTGAAGAATGTGATTACTGCGAAGTGGGAACGTATTCCGCAAGCAAGTATCCGGCGGGATATACTCGCTAGCATGCCCAGGAGTATTCAAGCTGTGATTTTAGCTAGAGGGGGTCACATTCGATACTAAACATTTATCTGCTTTTACTTTAAGAAAAACAAACAAAATAACTTTTTTAATTTTAACTTCATGAACATTTATGCACTACTAGCGAGGTTTAGCATTATTTCCCATAAATCGTATCAAAATTTTATGAAATACTGATGAAAACGATTATTTTCTTATTAATTTACCAAATTGTGAGGATAAAACTATATTATCCTCAATCAAACAAAGCAATATTAACATTTGAAATGGTACATTGCTTAGGTGGCCGTTCTTTTTTTTTTTTTTTTTGCAAGTGACTTTATAATCTTTTGGACCCTAAAATTTTATTATGTAGGCATTAGGATATCACGATCTGCAAGTCATCTGTTATGTCGAATTCCAGTCTAGACAGATGCAGCACGGAAAATATCGAAGTTTAGCCAAAATCAGCAGTTAGACTGATAAAGCAGACCCGAGTCTCCAAAGCTGAAAAAAGGCTTCAGATGCGACTTGGATTAACTCTGAGATAATGATGATGATGACAGTTGCAGCTGGATATTGCTATATGGTTATAGAGTATTCTATTCTATCATTATTATAACATGGAGGTTCCATGTAAGATAGGTACCTAGGTAGGTTGTGGAGATCGGCAAGAAAAAAGATCCTTCGGCATCCCTACGTGCAAGCGCATACTGTCGGAAACTATGCCTTTGCATGTTGTCACATTCTTAGGAATAACGAGGCGTCCATAGCATGCTGAGCTACCCCAAGTGTTGCCTTGACGCCAGCGGTACCGGGCGACGTTGAACCGAAGGATCCCGAAGCATCCCGAAAGCACCCGATGAAGTAGCCGCAAGCATACCGAAGCGGCATTTTTGTTACTACGATCATTTATCATGGGTCAATCGATCAATTTCAAAAAATATAACGAGGGTGTGGATAAGAAACACTATAATTCTATCTCATTTTCTTCAGCTTCAGCTGCAACCCAACGAGAACTTTGAGGACTACGTGAAGTAATATCTATAGTGTTGCTGTGTGTGTACGATACGGACTTCGTGGACGTATGGGAAGACCTCGGTGCGACATCAGCTACGTTCTACTTGTCATTGCCTACGATGGACTGTACATACCTTCGTTCCCAATAAACTTCGTAACCCTTACCGGAATTTTATTAGCCCGAGCCCGTAACAATACGAACCATGGTGGAGTCCCCCTGGTGTCTAACCAGTTATCAAACAATAGTAAGTTGCAGTGCTAACAATGTAAGAGTTCAGTTGATTTTCCAAAAAATAAACCCCCTTATTGATAAACGCTGCTTAAAGTTAACTAGTGATTAGAGATTCTTTAACCATACATTTTTGACCTTTTACAACTGCTTTTACAGCTGCATACACTTTACAAAGTTGCACTATTGAAAATGAGATATGGTGGTAACATAAACTAAATTGTGTGAGAATTAAAATTTATTTTGCCGACAGATAATATTTTTTTCATCCCACCATCTCGGAAAGAGTATTTTTAATCTTCAATATCTGACTGGAAAAGCCGTTTTTATTCTCTAGAGGATAAAGTAAATTGAATTTAGAACATCGTGTGCATTAGGTTTGTAAATTAAAAAAAAACATTAAACATATTTACTGTTACCTCTATGGTGCCGAATATATCATACAACTTTTTTTTAATTTGTTAAAAACTCAGACTCGGAACCTTCTTGGTGTTCTTTTTTCAATTTTCTTTGTACGCGGTTCTTTACGCGGCATTTTTTCACGTCATTGTTAAACCTTATATTAAAAAAAAGAAACTTGAAAACAAGTGAAAAACTAAAATGAGTGATTCTAGCGACGAGGAAGTTTGTTTGACGCCAACAGAATTGACTGAAACTGTTAATAATGCGCAAATGAGCTTTCTACCTCAACAATCACGCGAGAAGTATTTAAAACAGTACGATATGTTCAACACGTGGCGACTAGCAAAAGGAGCCAAAACTTTCTCAGAAAACGTTTTGCTGGCATATTTTATAGAATTATCCGAGAACAAGAAAGCAAGCACTCTATGGAGTACTCTTATACTATTCGATGCTAAAAGCAACAATAAAGATGAAAAAAGACATACATATCGATACCTATCCTAAATTAGTAGCATTTTTAAAAAGAGCCTCATCTGGTCATCATCCAAAAAAATCGAAGGTTTTCACAGTATCTGATATTGAAAAGTTTCTTAACGAAGCACCCGATTCCGTATATTTGGCGGCAAAAGTAAGTCAGTTGCACATTCAGTATCTACTTAAGTACATATATTAATCTCAATTAAATAGTATACTTAGTAAATGTTGATAGGCATAATTATGCGTTCATATAAATTTTATTCATTTATCTACTACAATACTCTTTACATTGCAGGTTGTTCTTATTATTGGAATTAACGGAGCATGTCGAACTAACACAACTTAATGTCAAAAACATGGAGAAACATTCAGATGACTTACTATTAATTAATTTACCTAATACAAAGACAAAAAGAGACCGCAACTTTGTCATTCGCAAGGAATACGTAACGATTGTTGAGAAATATCAAGCCTTACGGCCGCCTAACACTCCAATCAATCGTTTTTTTCTACAGTATCGCAATGGAAAGTGTGTTAGACAGCCTATGGGTACTAATAAAATTGGCAGTATCCCACGAGAAATAGCAACATTTCTTGAACTTCCAGAACCCCTGTTGTACACGGGTCATTGTTTCCGACGAACTTCAGCCACACTTTAGGCTGATTCCGGAGCTGATCTCCTGTCCCTTAAGCGCCACGGAGACTGGAAGACCAATGCAGTTGTAGAGGGATACATAGAGGATTCCATCCAAAATAAGTCTAAAATATGTGAAAGCATCGTAGGAGCCATTACACTGAAAGAGCCTCAATCGGAAACTTGGACTGGCCCTTCTACATCAAAAATAAGCCGTTATGAAACACCTAACCATCTCCCTCTCTCTCCAACATTCACGCCAAGGGAATCCGATGAATCGGTACAACCATTAAGTATGACAGACAGTTTACCGCAAAACAGTACACAAGTGACTAACACCAATATTACAGTACCAAACAAAAATATTACACTCAATTTAAATAACTGTTGCAACGTTACTTTAAAACTTTCTTAATTATACTTTAGTATTATTTTATTATAATTTAAAGATTATTCTGTAATACTTACCTGTCATAATGTAGTAATTAATACCTAAACTAAAATAAAAGTACCTATCTTGTGATTGTAAACATTTTTTTATTGCATTTAGTCATTTCCTCGCTGAGGTGGAATGAAAAGTTACGTGTTGCACTAGAGTGCAAAGATTTTTCACCTCGTGTCCTTTTGATTCCCTCGCTAACGCTCAGGATTCTAATTTTGAATCACTCGCTGCGCTCGTGATTCAATTTTAGGATCCTTCGCTTGCTCGGTCATCAAAATTGAACACGCGGTTAAAAAGCAACTTTGCACTCTTGTATAACAAATAACTATTTAAATTTTACTAAGTTTCAATATTACGCCATATCTTAAATTATGACCCACTTGCAAAACGAATTCAAAACCACAATCTATTTCATCAATCTTCGAAGTCAACAGATTGATGACGTCAAATGAATTTAGGTACTGACGTTTGTTACAACTGGCCTAATTAGCGAATGTAAATGAAACACTTCAATAAAACACGCAAATCGACCCAAAATATTTATTGGATCATATTTTTTTGGGTTAATTACAAAGTGTCGATCACTTCTTGGCGGTGACCGCGGCCTCGTCCTCCCGCGCGAATGTCTGCAGCAGCTCTTCCTTCTTAGCGGCGATACGCTCTTCACGACGCTTACGCGCCTCCTTGACCTTATTACGGCGGGCCTCAGCCTGGTCACTGAAAAATTGATAAAAAAAAGTTGATTAGTTTCCATTTTCTTTCAACATACAGTTCAGGAGTTTTGCATTATAAGCATAAGATTTAGGATTAAAATGTGCCAGGTTTATTACTTTACTAGAATTATAAGTCCATTTGCTGCACTCAAAGATTGGCATAAAACAGCATAAATTTTTTATAGGTTTTTGTAGGTTGCCTATTCAAACTGTTTCCAAACTGAAAGTTTCTTTGTTCTAAATATAATTCTTCCTTACCTAAGCATCTTAGTCCTAGCCTTCTCAGCCTTCTTCCTGTGGATGTACTCCATAAGTACACGCTTGTTCTTGAAGACATTACCCTTTGCCTTCATGTACAGGGCGTGGTATAGATGCCTGTCAATCTTCTTTGCGGTTCTGTACTTGAGCAGCAGTTTACGAAGTACCCTTTGTCTTTGTACCCAGAGTTCCTGGTAAATAGAAAGAGAAAATATTGTGAAAATTGCAGAAGCAAAAAATTGTTGATAAATTTAAATCAAGTATTTACAAACTAAAAATTAAATTAAATCTTATTAAAATTTGCTGATTTCAATCACAATAAAATATAGTTTCACTTTAATGTACAAAAGTACTATTGCTCTACTCTTATATGGAAAATCCTAAAGTTTAATATTAATTTTATGTATATTTTCTTTTTATTTTTCATTTAATTTGATTTGTGTTGACTTTATTTAAAATGTTGTGATTATGGGTGCTATATACCTGCAATAAATTATTGTATTCTATTCTAAAGAAAAGTTGAATTTAGAATTTCATTTGCAATCCACCCAATCAACAAACAATAATTAATTATCATACAATATTTAATCAAGAATGAATAATGAACTGAACTCACCTTCTGTGGCATCCTAGCATTAGCAGTACCTCTTCTCTTACCGAAGCCACAGTGACGACCCTTTCTGCGGGCCTCTGTGTTCTTGCGGACACGAGCACGTGAGTGTACAGCTACGGGCTTCTTGATGACGAGACCATCCTTGATCATCTTACGGATGTTCTGTCCTGTAAGTTACAGTAACATGTCAATATATTGGAAACATTCATTGACACAAGGCACTTGAAACATGAGACTATCATCATCATCATCTAGGTAGTCAATTGCTGACTAAAATCTTAGAATATTTCCCAAAATACTAGCCTCAAGTGAAAATTACTGTTTGAATGGTAAATGAAAGATATGAAACTGAAAAGTATAAACTTGGATAGTAATAAATGACTAGGTTATGTTTTTCACTTGATAAATACTGCAATAGTAAATGAACAAATCATTATTGGAGCAGTAATTTTTGCAATATTAGCTTATCTAGGCTACCCTACTAACATTGCACAATGTGCAGCAAAGCTCTCTTTTTTTCCTGAATGGTTATATATAATCTACACAAAAAAAAAGCAATTTAGCAATTTATATTTCTTTTTTCAATATTCACTACATCTATTGACTATTGCAATCATAAGAATAAGTACTGAATATCCTGGACACATTTTGTTTACTATCTACACCACGGCATGTCCAACAAGATCACGCTGCACTACAAAAATATAGGTGTGGGTACTTACGGGAGTTGGTGTTAGCGATTTCATTGATCTCATTGGGATCCAACCACACCTTCTTTTTACCACATCGCATTACAGAGGCTGCAAGCCTCTTCTGCAGCTTGAGGGAACTGAAAACGAACAAAAATCCCGTATGACCACATGGCTTCAAGGCGGACTGTTAGGACGTAGAACTCATTAAAGAACTCTTTCCGCGACACAGAAAATATGTCCAACATGATTCTAAAGTGCTTTCAAACATAAAATTACACTAAACAAAACATTTATCGCTAAATATTTAATTATTTATCAAAACTAACCTCATCTTGACTAGGTGAGCTCCAACGCATACAAGAAAGAAATATGGCCGCCCGACTTTCTCAGTGGTGGGTAAAGGTTACTAAAATTAAAGAGTACTTATAATATTTAGTCGATTTAACCCTTATCAAATATTTAATATCAAATAATGATTTTTGTATACATAAAACTACTGTATTTAATAAAATAACTCCATTTCTAGTAAAATTCATAGCATAGGCGTTATTTAGTCACTTTAATGGGACACTTTAAAACTTTTAGGAACTGTTTGCATGCTTTGGAATTTTCATTACAATTTCTTAAAACAATGAAAAAAAAAATGAACAGGTTAAACTAATATACGTGTTGACTAACACGTATATTGGTTTCATATTTTACTTACATAAGACAATTCAATATCGTCTAAATTTATTATTTTAGTTGATTTTGAGTGTT
Source organism: Sesamia nonagrioides (assembly GCA_017933935.1). Classification (NCBI taxonomy): domain Eukaryota; kingdom Metazoa; phylum Arthropoda; class Insecta; order Lepidoptera; family Noctuidae; genus Sesamia; species Sesamia nonagrioides. Next base: position 217,744 of record JADWQK010002473.1, read on the forward strand.
ACCATACAGCTAAATAGGCCGTTTACGTACGTTTAAACAGACGATAGCACATCAAGCAAAGAAATTATTTAACTAGCTACTTGGACTTGAACCTACTACAATCTGTCAGATTTCCTTATTAGATTTTCATTTTTATCTCTAAAGCCTTAAGACTCAAAGTTGATTGGGAAAATCGACAGTTTGGGGTAGCTTGACTTGACCTGCTGTCGTCCGTACAAAACTGAAACACGCCCGTCTCTTGTGGGATAAAGGCCAACCAGCAGCGGAGCCAGTAAAAGAAATATAAATTCCCGACCATGACCTCGTGAGTTTATTTCGGTGTTTCTTCTCAGAGCTAATGCTAGGAAGTGCAACTGTCATTACACCTAATTAATAAAAATTTCGATCTATCCGTCCCATGCAGTTGTCTCCTCTCCCGTTCATAGGGTATGAAAGGGGGTGCATTTTAAGTCGCCCCGCATGGAGGCTTTCAATTCATTTAGGGCAGCCACAGGATAGTCCGGTTACGACCTCAAGGTCAACTAGACTACGAGAAGCCATTATATAAAAAGAACGCATATAGTTAGCAACTTTTTCTACCATATTTTTTAAGACAAACATTCTTTAGCGGCATTGTGCAACTTTTGGGATGGATAAAAATTATTAAATTCGCGTCAGGAGTCAGGACACGTAATCTGATCGAAAATTCCTAAGGCGGGGGTAAAGTAGACCGTCGGCGTTTCTTAGAAAAGGAGGTAATATCTCTCTCTCTTTCAACCTCCCGGGGAAAATGTATGCCTGCTCCTGCTGCTTCGTTTAAGCAGCCCAGGAGGTTTGTATCTGCTACGCGCATCCACGGATGGGTCGACCATCTGTATACTTGTATAGTTCGTATATATAAAGCATCGATCACTTATACACTAGATGACTAGATTCACAATCAGCGTAAAAAATGGTTGAACTGAACAGACGCACAATACAGCACTTGGATGCTTCTTCCATTTAGTACTTAATTTATAATTCTGACTTTAATGCATGCGTGTAAAGATGAATTTGGTTTGATGTTTGATGTATGTACCACAGACTCGGTCGTAAAAAATAATAGTTTTTGTACTTTGTGATAAGAACTTTATACACTGCATTTAAGGCTGATTTTAAAATATTGTATTCTTCTTCTTCTTCTTTTTTCAAGGTGAGATTCAATCTCAACTCTTGATCAATGGGCTCTGTGCAATAGATACCACAATTTTGCCAACAACACGTGTAACAAATTATAGAAATTCTCTGAAAATTTTATTTCACAATAATTGAGGATATCGCCAATGACAGTTGAAAAAGACGGCCGCGTGAACCGTCTATGAGGAGATTTGGGGCAAAGTCATGATGTGGCCACTATGCTGCGATATTTCAATTTTCTTTATGAATTATTTACTGAATGTCCTTTTTACTACATAAATCACGCGCTTTTATTTAGTAAACGAAACTTATAATTTTAAAAGTCCAATGAAAAATGCTCGTCGCTCAGTTTTAAAAACTCCATTATTGTACTACATACTACATACATCTCAGATATGGGAATGGAATGTGAAATGAAAATAATATTTAAATATTGACTAAGAATAAAAATGCTCTAGCTTCTATTTCAAAGATTTTTATTTTCTTTCTGCTGCAACCAATTTAATAAGAAACCGTGGAATTAGATATTTCCGGTTAGACTGGAAACTGATTTAATCTATCAGTAAGATGAAATAAAAACGTAAATAAATTATGTCTTCTTTATCAGATCGGCGCATTGTGTGTTCAGAACTGCGGCTGCAGCGGGCCGCAGGAGTAACGATAAGAGAGAATCGAATGGTCTATAGCCGTGTGTATCTGCTCGATAAAGAATTTGTACCGAAACTACTTAAAAAGTAAGGAAATTTCATTTAATTACATAACCGTGGCGACTGGCTCGGATGCATTGGCGGCTCGGTGGCTATTATTGGCGGGACTCTGATCGACCCGTCCCGGGGCCGCGGCTGGGTTGCTGCGGTCTCGGGCGGCATCGTCATTGTGGGGGCGTATTTCTCCCCCAACAAGAGTCTCGCCGACTTCGAGGGGTTCCTTGTCGAGTTGGGCGCCGTCGTAGGCCGCTATCACACTCGTCCCGTTCTAGTGCTCGGGGATCTCAACGCCACGTCATCGGCGTGGGGATCTCCGGTCACGGACCCTCGGGGCGAGGTGCTAGCGGAGTGTGTGGTGACGACCGGTCTGGTCGTCCTGAATCGGGGCTCTGTATACACGTGCGTGCGGCAGAGGGGCGGGTCGATAGTAGACGTTACTTTCGCTAGCCCCTCTGTCGCCAGCCGTGTCCATGAATGGCATGTCGCCGTGGAGGTGGAGACGCTGTCGGACCATCGGTATATCTGGTTCGACGTCTCCGCCCAGACCGCGAGCAGCCGCCATCCAAGAGCCCCGATTAACGACGGCCCGCGCTAGGCGCTTAAGCGCCTCGACAGGGAACTACTCGAGAAAGCTGCCATAGTCCAGTCCTGGATTTGGGAGTCGACGACGGACGGCCCCGTCGACGTCGAAGCGGAGGCGCTGCGGTCTCGCGGGGCGATGACGCAGATCTGCGACGCGTCCACGCCCCGCGTCCGCCAACAGTCCGCAAGGCGCAACGTGTACTGGTAGAGCGACGACATTGCGAGGTTGCGCGTCGAGTGCGTCGCGGCGGCGCGCTACCGGAGACGACGTCGACGGGATCCCGTCGAGGAAGCCGCGCGGTATGGGGTGTACCGCGCGGCCCAGGAGATTCTGTGGCTGGCCATCGGCGACTCTAAGTCGCGGGCCAGGGAAGAGCTGCTGGGGTCCCTAGATCGGGACCCGTGGGGGCGCTCCTACCGTTGGGTACGGGGCAAGTTGCGTCCCTGGGCGCCCCCACTGGTGCAAAGTATGCAACCCCAGCTACTGGAGGCGACGGTAGCCACCCTCTTCCCTGAGCGGGCGGGACAAGTTCCCCCGGCGATGGTTTCACCCTTAGCCACAGACTCTCCAGAAGAGGAGGGCACCGATGTCCCCGAGGTGACGCAAGCAGAGAAGGGAGCGGCCGTGTCGCGGCTCCGGGTCAAGAATAAAGCGCCCGGACCCGACGTAGTTCCTGGCCGAGCTCTTGTCCTGGCTTTGAAGGAGCTAGAGCCTCAGCTGAGGGGACTCTTCACGGCATGCCTCGAGCAGGGTCAGTTTCCCAGTGTGTGGAAGGAAGGGAAGCTGGTTCTGCTCAGGAAGGAGGGGCGCCCTGCGGACTCGCCGTCCACGTATCGGCCCATAGTGCTGCTCGACGAGGCGGGCAAACTTTTTGAGCGTATAATCGCAGATCGCCTCGTCGGCCACTTGTGCGGAGACGGGCCGAACCTGAACGCCAACCAGTTCGGTTTTCGTCGGGGGCGCTCCACCATAGACGCAATCATGCGCGTGAGAGCCCTGGCGGAGGATACGGTATCCCGGGGTGGGGTGGAGAAGGCGGGATTTCGCCCGCTTTCTCCCTCCTTGAGGTGAGAGCGGGCGTGAGGCACGGGAGTGCCGACGCCCGCCTTACATCGCTCACCACGTGGGTGGCTAAGCCACCAAATCAGGGCCCGCCGTACTAGGCGGGTTTCGCCGGCGGGGGAGAGGTAGCTCAGGCTGCGCTAGTTTTCCAATCTCCCGCCACTATGGCGATGCCGGAGTGCCGCTGTGGGTTTAGTGGGTATTCCCAGCTTCGGCTGGGCGAGTCCCACACACGCCCTTCGGGGTACGGTGCGGAAAGGCATTCCCACAGCGCCAAAAAAAAAATAGGATAAGTTAGGATATACTCAAGAAAAAATATACTTTATATTAGGCTGTATGACGTACTATGCCTTTGCCTTTTCCGTTAAGAACGGAAAGAATGAAACCAAAAAAAACTAGTTTTGATTAGGGATGCGTAAATAGAAAAAATATATCGATATTTTTCAAACATATCGATATAATCACCCAAAAAATATCGATATTTCAATATATCGATATTTTTTGTCCAATTTGCAATTAATTATAAAAATTGCCAAAATATTCGAAATTTTGAAGCAAATACACGTATGGTTGTTTTGATATAGGTTTTATTATAAAAAAAACAGGATCATGTACCAGAAAAAATCAACATCTTCAACACAACCCTTTGCTAGTGTAATTACTGGGAATAAGAGACCTAATAACTGTCGCGCATGGCAGTATTAGAGCAGTAATTGAGTAAATCTTGGTTACTGTTTGGCACTGCAGCTGTCCATGGGCAGAGGTGACGCTTGCCATCAAAAAAAAAAACAGTAAAAATAACATTATTCAAACCAGTATTTGTCTGATATTGACATCAGAAGCACTCTTTGTTTGATGTGTTCCCCTATTAATCTATTCCAACCATCTGGTACAGCCAAATTTACCACTGAAGCTACCCTTTCAGATGACACTGAAGAAGCTTGATAAATCAAATATTTTAGACCGAAATCCGAGAGAATCCGCGTGATCAGATCCGATCAGATTTTCGTTCTAAAAGTGGTTGGTTCAAATATTGCTTCAGTTCAGTGAGGACACAGCTACTGCTACCTTTGACGAAGCTATGTTCAGATTTAATAATTTCTCATGTCTGGACCAGATAGAGGACCCACTTGCTCTGATGTTGCTTGATCAGGATTTTTGTCCGGAGACCGTTGTCCTCTAAGCCGATGTTCTGCATGAATCTTAGCATTAATTTTGGATATAGCATTTCACACAATAATTGGCGAGGTAAAGTGGATACGCTTGTACCGAGGATCCAAAATAGTAGCTACTGAGAGAAAAGGATTTATTTTTAAAGAAACCAGTTTGGCTTCAATTTTTTTGAGTAAAGGTTTTTTTTACAATCAACTCTACAGGGGCTTACCATGACTTCTTAGCAAAACGTTCAGTTTCCAGTCAGTTTTGATTTAGGCCTAATTTAGCGCTGCTAATAATCATAATAAGAGAGTATTAAAATTGAACGATTAGAGGTTGATGGAGTTGCTTGATTTGTAACTTGGGTTACTCAATTTGTAAAAGGAATGGCTAAGCTTTACATTACATAATTAGCACCACCTATTTCCTTCCTATTTCATTAGTAGCTTCTTTGAAAAGGCCAAGAAGACCACTAAAATCCCGTATCGTCATAGACTGTAATTTTTGTTTGTGTTTGAGGCAAAGAAACTAAACCCATACAGCCTACTGCATACCTATTCTTTTTCTAAATTTAAGAAATCGGATTGGTCAAATACATGATGTGACGCGTGAGCATACAGCAGAGCTTTGAAAATATATCGATTTTGGTATCTGAAAATAAATATCGAAAATCGATATATTGCGGGAAAAAATATCGCCGATAAATATCGATATTTTTCTGAAAAAATTACGATATTTTGATATATCGATATTTTTTTGCCCATCCCTAGTTTTGATTGTCACAATCAATTTTGACAGAAATCAACACGACACCAAAATTCAAAAATTCCAAACTCCAAAGTGAAAGTGCTAATCAGCCTATCAGAATATTCTTTTCAAAATCAAATACAAAATATTTTTGTATTTGCGCTACTTGACAGATTATTTTTATATGTTTACCTCATAAACATATTGCAACGGGGTAACAATACAATGCGAACAAAGACGCATGAAAATAAAAAATAAACCTGAAATGATTACATTTTCGCTAATATAATTTGTAAGGGCAATAACGTTGAAAAACCAGTTTCCCTAGATTTGTGGTTTCGGTGGAGCAACTTATAGCTTAATAACTGGCTTATTTCGCGTCACGTAAAACCTGTACTAGCGATTACGTTGCCCGCGATTAGTGGTAGATCTCGACTCGTATTCGCCGTCGCGACCGCAGTTTCGCTGTTTCGTCAGTTGTCTGTGCACCGTTAATCGGGGACGTTGTGCTTATTTTCTATAGATTAACTAACGGCTGAAAATGAACAAATCTGCGAATATTAACCCGGATTTACGAAGAGAACGGGAGAAATGCACCTTCAACATAACAGAACTTACTAATCTGTTGGATGGAGGCCCTCAGATGACAGAGGAAAGGAAGAGAAGAGGTAATTATACAATTTTTTTATTCATTTAGTAGGTAGTGTTTACCGACTCGTCTAGATTACGTATGGGCAATTTTTTTTTGCTAAGCAACATAGCCTTTTCTCTTTAACTGTGGACATTATAATTTAGAATCTCAACCCAGTTGAATCTCACAGAAAAATCTGATTAAATGTTTGCACATTTCCAAGTACTGTTTTCTTTGTCAATGATTGTATAATTTAGCAGGAACACATCACTGGTATGAAACATGGAATGTATTAATTAATTTATGAAAATGATCTTGTTTGATAAATATTGAAATTTTAAGTATTCCGTAAAACTGTCAGATGTCAAGTTTTATCCATGGTTTAAATCTACCCTGTGACTTTGAACTTTGGGTAAATTTAGGCCTAAGTAATAACTTTAAAAGCCAATAATTATGTTCCATTTGTATAATCACTGTTATTGTGATGATTCTATACTGCAGGTCCAATGTTTGATATACACGGTTACAACCTTTGTTATCTAAACTGTTTTCCATTACCGAAACAATAATATTTTAAGATCATTTGTGGTAAATGGACAATGGTATTGAAGTCATTACCAGGTACTACCCTGCCTGCTAATGCACCTCTTTCTTCAACTGATTCCAATAATTCTTATTAGATTCAAACTGAAATCTGTGTTGTTTGGTATATATAAATGACAAATCTAACTTGTTCATTTTCTGTTTTTACATCACACGTACAATTTTTTGTTTTGCTTTTATTTGATCAGTTTCTTGTAGGGCTCCTGCTGTTATAGGTACATAATTACAATAGAGTTATAAATGAAAGAAACAAATAAAAAAAGCATTCAATTCAGGTAATCCAAAAGCCCCCATGGAGCAAATAGAATACACACACACACAATACCTGAAACATCTGCCTTTCTTGTAATGAAGGTAACTTTCTGATTTGCCAGATATTTCCGTTCCAAATGCTCTTAGTATAAAATCAGATGTTTGCACTTCTCTAAACTAATATTGTAAAGAGAACAAATTTGCCTATTTGTATGTTTTCACACTTAAATGGATGATCAGATTTACTTAGACCATGTCCTGGAATTAGACTTTTCAATATTCTCTTTGTCTCATCATTTATCACTCTTCGTCCAGTCGGTTTGGAGATTAGCCAAAACAAACTGACATATACATATATCAAAACATTTATTTTACTTTTGTAATCTAGAACACACATAGAGTGGATCCCTGGTAGTCTGACAAACATTTTACAATACAGTCTCCAACTATTGAATTTGTTGGATTATAGAGTACTGCCTAAGACCTCCTATAGTCCGATTTTTTTACAAAAGAGTAATCCAACAAATTACGGATCCAATGATAAGATTACAAATCATACTTCATTATGTATGTCAAATTTAATAAATTAAATAACACAATAGAAAGATTATGTTTTATTATAAAAGTAACGTCATTAATGCTATAGAATTTACAAAAAAATATGCAATAACTTTACATTAGGAAATAATTGTGTACAAACAAATGTATGTATCTATACTAATATATAAAGCTGAAGAGTTTGTTTGTTTGAACACGCTAATCTCAGGAACTACTGCTCCAATTTGAAAAATTCTTTTTGGGTTGGATAGCCCATTAATCTACAAAGGCTTTAGGCTCTCTCTAGGCTCGCTCTTTTTAGGTTTTCTCGGTGGTAGGCAACAACATCAGCCGCCGGCATAAGTTACCACCCACCAGACAAAGTCTTGCCGCCAAGCGATTCGTCGTGTTCCGGCATGATGTCTGGTGAAGCCGTACGGAGAACGGGTCTGAGCAGTTGTGTTGCGATGTGTGCCGGGTACGATGTGCCTAATGTTGTTGTGTCGGGAGTTTGGTCGTGAAGGCTCTCCAGATCATCCTCTGGCGCAGCATCGTTGGTCGTGTTGTTGGGTCAAACATTGCATCACCTCGCTCAACTGCCGTCTTCCTTCCTATTCACTCAGTTTTTTTGAGTGAATAGGCTTAATAAGCTAGTGCGCTTTACCATCAACGATTGCATCACTGCTTACCATCAGGCGGGATTGCAGTCAAGCACTAGTTTACAACTATTAAAAAAAAAAAAAAAGGCTATATAACATCACGCTGCAACCAATAGGAGCGGAGCATAAATAACTCCATGCGAACAAAGTCGCTGGTGGCCACTAGTTTATTATAATAATCAAACATTATGAATCAATCAATTAAACAAGCATGAAAATATTCATCAAGTAGCTAACACATGTATGTAACAGACGATGTTGGATTATAGGGGGTGCTACATTAGCCTGGGGCCGGATTACCGAAGCTCCACTCTACATGAATTTAGTAAGTCAAATTTTCCCAATCGGCCTTGAACCCTAAGTGCTTTAGCAATAAAGTTGAAATCTATTAAAGAAATTTGAGAGATTGTAGTAGCTTGATGTGCTCTTGTGAGCACAATTACTACAGAAATAGCACTTAATTATCTAGGGTATCGGACAGAAAAATAGATATACAAAATTTGATTAGATTAATTAAATTTTTGGTCTATTTATCATTGAAAATATCAATAATTAATTATTGATAATTTAAGATAATAGGTACTATTTGACGTACACTTAATAGAAATAATGTTAAAGATTAAGATTTTTTATAGATTCCACAAGTTTAAATTCCTTTGAAGAAGTGGTGGCCCAGTGGTAATGGGTGTAACCTTCAAGATGTGGATTCGAATCCTGACCGGCGCTTTACATTGTGTAGGTAAATTTTGTCATCACCACTGCTCTTAAAATGCTGAAGGAAAACATTGTGGTGGGTCACAACAAACTCTGGTGGTGGATGGCCTACTCCCTTTAATTGGAAGAAGGAGGGTGCCTACTCAGTGTGAACATTATCCATACTAATATTATAAATGAGAAAGTATCTCTGTCTGTCTGTCTGTCCGGCTTTCACGCCCAAACTACTCAACCGATTGTAATCAAATTTGGTACACAGATAGTCTAGAGTCTGAGAAAGGACATAGGCTATATAACATCCCGGCGGGATGTTATATAGCATACTAGCTTTCCGCCCGCGGCTTCGCCCGCGTGGAGTTCGGTTATATCGCGCTTTTTAGATTTCCCTCGGGAACATTCAATTTTTCCGGGATAAAAGGTAGCCTATGTTCTATCTCAGGGTCTAAAGATTGTCTGTGCCAAATTTCATCAAAATCGGTTGAGAGGTTTAAGCGGGAAAGCGTAACAGACAGACAGACAGAGTTACTTTCGCATTTATAATATTAGTATGGATATGTGCTGTAATAGGAGCAGAACAGTAACAAAAAATGTTGCGAAAGTGGGAGAAAACGCGGACGTGCATATTGCTCTCAATATTTTAATAGGCGCTTATTTAATATCAACTGAGCAGTAAGTGAAAATGTTGCCAGTGGCCGAGGTGGTTTGTTCTTTTTTGAATTCTCCAGGAGGTTCACGCAAAACCTATATTTTAAAATAAAGGAGATGCTCTTGCAGTTGCTTCTTCGGGAATAGCTGCTACATTACTTAGTGGGGAACGAATAGCGTACTCAGTTCTAAAGTTACCATTGAACTTAGCTCATGAAGAAATTTACACCAACAACATTAGTAAAAGCAGTGAGCGCGAAAGAATGTGACACCAGTGTAATTTGGTGTGATTACTAGGCGTAAGCCGGCAGATAAAATAAATGCCTGTTTGAAAGCAATTGCATTATGGGTTCACGTAAAAAGTATTGTCTCACAACGAATATGCGAGTACAACTTCGCCACAATTCTCAAGCCGGGCAATATGCAGCTACTCTTCTAAAATTCGGAGAAGATCGGATGCCAACTAACAGGAACGGTATGATTACACTGAGTCATGAGTTCTGTCAAATTGTGGATAGCTGACATGACCTATCACTATCAAATAATGTCTATCCGGATCTTTAAACAAATATGGCCAACCGAGAATGACTATGCGAAAGGGCAATTTTGCCGCCGACTAATGAAATAATTAATAAAATAAATGAACAAATGTTAAATGTTCAGGGAAATGTTGTCCTCTCAGTGGACAATATTATGGACACTGAACAAGTTACATCATACCCTATAGAATTTCAACTCTTTAGAATTATTAGAAGTGCCATCCCATAAGTTAATACTAAAAGTTGGTGTTCCTGTCCTATTAATATTATATTTATTATTATTTATGGGTGTTGTAATCATGACTAGAATGACAAAAGGACAAAATGTTTTGATTCCCCGTGTTTCCATCATACCGACTGATTTGCCATTTTAATTTAAAAGAGTATAGTTCCCTCTGAAAGCAGCATTTGCTATAACAATTAACAAAGCCCAAGGTCAGACGCTTAAAATTGCAGGAGTTCATTTAGAAACATGTTTTTCTCATGGGCAACTCTATGTCGCATGCTCACGTGTAGTATCAAATTCAGAAAATCTTTGTTTTCTCTAAAGATAGCAAAACATAAAACGTTGTTTATAAAACCGTACTTACTTAAGTGTGCTCATATTTTGTCAAGCATAATAAATTTTAACCCTTATTTTCATAATATAGTAAGCATATCCAAAACACCAATCAATGCAAAATAATTAAAAGTATGATATTTGATGTTTCTTTCCTTTGCTAACCTTCAAATCCGGTAAAATTAAATTCTACTAATATTTACGCGAAAATTTGTGAGGATGTTTGTTTGTTGCTCACGTAAACACTACTGAATGGATTTTGAGGAAACCTTGCAGTAATGTAGGCATTTATCTTGGCATTTATCTTGGCATTTCCACGGAAACGGGAACCACCGCGCGCTGTAAACTGAAGTCCACGCGGACGGAGTCGCGGGCAACAGCTAGTATTCTTATATTTTGAAGTAGTTTGTCCCAGTGATATCAGTGACCTCTTTTGCCAATCACTAACTATAACTCGTAACGTATTTACTTGTAATAATATTAATGGTTGCTAGATATACCTACCTATGCATATTACACATCAATCTTCGTTTTATTTAAACACGATATTATTATTATCTGCTACAGTTCAAAGTTCACTTAAACACACACACACACCATAATCATAAGTATATTATTATAAATGCGAGATTTTCTTGCGCTTTCACGCTAAAACGGCCGAAGAGAATAGAATGAACTATGGCATCTGGGTTTAACCACAACTTGGTTCATTACTCCTGACCTCCAGAACTCATTTAATGGGTAAGTAATACGATGCCCTCAAGACTAAAGTCTTTGACCAGTGTGTGTTGCCAGTGATGACTTACGGAACTGAAACGTGGTCGCTCAGAATGGGCGTCATACGAAGGCTCAGAGTCACACAAAGGGCAATAGAAAGAGCTATGCTCGGAGTTTCTCTGCGTGATCGAATTAGAAATGAGGAGATCCGCAGAAGAACCAAAGTCACCGACATAGCTCTGCGAGTCGTTAAACTTAAGTGGCAGTGCACAGGGCACATTGATCGTAGAACCGATGGCCGATCAGGCAGTAAGGTTCTGGAGTGGCAGCCACGTACTGGAAGACGCAGCGTAGGGAGGCCCCCAACAAGGTAGACCGATGACCTGGTGAAGGTCGCGGGAAGCCGATGGATGCGGGCAGCACAAGACCGGTCAGCGTGGAAAGCCTTGGGGGAGGCTATAGGCTGAAGAAGAAGAAGAATGCGATTCCCTTTGGTAAGGCTGATTGACAGACTTTCGGTATTATGACCCGTAATGAAACGGCTTTCCGTAGCACAGGGGGATTTTGGTATTTAAAATATGGTCACCGATCCACGGACCATTGACTGAAAGTCGACCCCAAATAGTTGGAAAAAGGCTAGGCAGATGATAATGAGCTTGGTGTGTATAGTTATGAAGATACAATTATTTAAGTTGATCAATCCATACTAATATTATATATGCGAAAGTATCTCTGTCTGTCTGTCTGTCCGGCTTTCACGCCAAAACTACTGAACCGATTTTGATGTAATTTAGCACAGACAATCTTTAGACCCTGAGAAAGGACATAGGCTACCTTTAGTACCTTTTATTTCGGAAAAATTTGATGTTCCCGAGGGAAATCTAAAAAGCGCGATATAACCGAACTCCACGCGGGCGAAACCGCGGGCGGAAAGCTAATGATAAATAATTGAATCACACCATAAGTTTATTCATAGAATTTGTACCATTGGGTTACATTTCTGTTTAAATGACACAAAGGCACAAAGGCGCAAAGGCCTCTTATCATAAAATGAAGGCACGAGCACAGATAACGCGCCAACAACTCGTCGATATCATAATTCAGAAAGAAAAGACCTCGGTCAGTATTAAACTGATAAACATTTACAGATGTCATGGGGGGTCATCAATGACGCCGATTGTCTTCTTCACAAAAATGTGTTTTCTATATATTTCAATAAGAAAAGGATAGAAAACATATTAATTTTATTCTGTAAAACAGAAGGGCATAAATGATTAAAAGCAGACTATTGTAATCAGCATCACACTGATTTAATATGCAATCGAACAGCTGATATAGCTTTTTCATGTAGTGGCAGCAAGCAGCAATCAGAAATGAAAAATGAGCTCGCATGGCATTTTATGGCATTTCCCCCACCGGAGGCACCCGGTGGTTATGGCGGTGGCTTGGCTTGGCTGTGATTAGCTGGCAAGAGTGTCGAGTTGTGATCGGCTGAGGCGGTGTGGCGTAACACCTGTCAAATTAAGATACTCCATAGACCGAAAATATGTCGATTTACGTCAGGCGCGGACTAATTTGCCACGTCTAAACTAACATTTTATCTTCTGTCCTTTTCTAAATGAAATAAAAAGAAAAAGATGCACTGAACTTGAATTTAGTTTAGTTTGTGTACAAGGGAATCAGGGTCATTGTCGTAGTGCTCAATATCAATTTAATAAGACCTTGACTAACGAATTCATACCAAACCATTGATTTATACCAATGTACCAAACGCTGTAGATTTAATTAAGTTACCTCCTTAGCAAATCTTTAGAAGTCTTTCTTATCAACAAGTCGAAACAAACATTGACAGAGACTGTTTCGGAAAAAGAACGGCTAAACGGCTAAAAAAAAAAAAAAGCTCATTCCGAAATCAAATGCGGGAGAGTCGGAGGAAGAACGGCTAAAAAAAAAAAAAGCTGATTCCGAAATCAAATCCGGGAGAGTCGGAGGAAGAACGGCTAAAAAAAAAAAACTCATTCGAAATCGGACACTCGTAAATTCTTACTATCATCTTTCTTAATATGTTCTATACAAGATTGATAACTTTTTAAAATCCGGGACAATTACCGCTCATTCCGGGACAAGAGGCAAGATTCCGGGATAATCCCGGATTTCCCGGCGGTCTGGCAACCCTAATTGTACCTTATACTAAGTTTACAACCAATTAAAAATAAAGTGTGTTTATATCACACAAAACAATTATTATATACATTTAACACACAACAACACAATAAGAGATGGAATCACTGCCTAGAGTTCTGAATTAAGACAGAAACTATGCGTTTAGTCCTTTCTGATTTTGGGTGAGCCAAAATATTTAGGATAAGTCCAACATCCCACATGTTCAAATCAAACTCCCTAGCCAATGATTCCCTCTCGTCTTTGTTCTTAACACAATCCATCAGCAAATGTTGCACATCTTCAATCTTATTACATGTCTCACAATTAGGGGAAACAAACATAATTATTAGTCTATGACTGAGATAATGCTAGCTTTAAATTCGCGCTGTCAATGACGTCAGAGACCAGAGGTCGACCTCAATACGACTATTAACAACATACACATTTGAAGTAGCTAATTTATTCATAAATATGTTAGAAAAACTTTTTAGTTATAGCGGCATTCAATGTAGGCGCAAATTGACGAACACAAGGCGATACCTGTGGAACAACTTCTTATTTTATTATAATTACCCGACTACGGCAAAGCAAAAGGAGGGTTATGATTTTGACAGGCTATGTATGTATGTATGTATCACTATGTATGTATGTTCATCTGTTCCCTCGTAACTTCTAAACTACTTATCAGAATTCGACAAATGACATATCATTAGAAGCGTCTTAATTGTCCGCTGGTTATAGGCTATATGGGGTTTCACAAAATCTAATGTGGCGCCCTCTAGCGGACAAAACATACACAATAAAAAAATAAAGTTAAGATAAATATGGCGTGTTTGGTATCATTTGAAAGCTCTTTACTTGTACATTTTGAATATATATATATTGCTAGCATTTGCTCGTGATTTTACCTGTATTCATGGGCTGGTTGCATTTATCATTCACATCTTTTCGTTCATAGCTTCTTTACTACTTATCAGAATAAGACCACTGCAGTACCATTAGAAGGGCCTTGATATTCTGTTAGTTATGAGCTATAAAGCTTGTCACCAAATTTAGTATTGCGCCCTCTAGCGGACAAAAGTTCTATGTTAATATAAAATTAAAATAAATATACCGTGTTTGGTATCACGTGAAAGAGCTTCAGGAGTGCTTTATGCTTGTACATAATTACAAGAATGCTTTAATGATGTTAAATATACCGCGTACATCAAGGGACTGGAACAACTTGCCGGCGGCGGTGTTTCCGTCGGACTACAATTTGAGTGTCTTCAAGGCTAGAGTGAATAGGCTCTTAATAAACTAGCACGCTTTACCATCAACGATCGCATCGCTGCTTACCATCAGGCGGGATTGCGGTCAAGCGCTGGTTTATAAATAATAAAAAAAAAATACAAGAATGCTTTAATGATGTTAAATATGAGCGATAAGAGTAAAGCGCGGATCACGGGAACTGTGAATCGCTTTATGCAATGTAGAGCAGTGTGAACATTAATAGAATATGTAATGCACTAATGAAAACGACATAAGCTGGGAGTAACTCCACGCGGTGAAGGCGGAAACAGTTTGATAACTGGCTAAAACTCCCATAAAAAGGCCTCTGCACTATATGCCTTCGGGCTTATGTTGTTATATGTGCGTGTAGATGTAATATGTCAAGTACCTAGTTTTTAGTTCATCAGTTTAAGTTTTGTTAATATTATGCGCCACAAATACACTTTAACACCAAAATAGTACAAATAATAAAAAGTAAAAAAACTAAAACCCAACTACGACAAAAAACGACGCTGAAAAAGTATAAAACAAGATTTTCAGAATACTGAACTGAACAAAGTTGCTAATTTGAAAAAAAGTTGCAAAGTTGAAAATAGTTGCAAGTAAATGGACACAGTAGTAATGTCATACATAGTGAATATTGCATACTTCAGAATAGTAATTCTGAAGTATGCAATATTCACTATGTAGAGATAAATTTTCATGTTTGGAAAGGCGTAGTCACACGTTGTCAAGGTGCTACGGTAGGTAGGTACCTATATGTAACGTGTGACTACGCCTTTCCAAACATGAAAATTTATCTCTACATAGCAGTGGCGAAGGGTGAAATTTTGACAAAGGGAAGCCGGTCCAAAAAAATAAACACTTAAACACTTACCTACTGCAGGATCTCTTGGAGGAGGTCTTCAGATAAGAATAATATTAAAAGCCCCACCTTCACCATACAAAAAAGGATTGATGATTTGATAACAGTGTCTTTCAAGTATGATAAAAGCGGCTTTGAGGAAAGCCTTTTTCGACGTGCATCTCCATACCACACATGCATGCTTGTTAGTAAGTACTAAGTTAAGTAGCTATTGTTAGGGAATAAGAGTCAAGAAAAAAATAAAATAAAAAATTACAAAAATAATAAAGTGTTAAAAACCGAACCACACAAACACCGATCCAAAACCAACAAAAATATTAAGCAAAAATAAAGCAAATTATACACAATCACAACGTTATTTATATTGTAATGGAATGCGTCTGTTTTTTTTTTAACAAAATGAGCTAAAATGTTGTTGTAAAAATTCGGATTACTTTTCATTTTATTAAGCAAATTTTTTTCAATTGACATGATAGCCAAATCGGACAATCTCTGCTCTTTTTGGCAGTTTCGCACATACGTGTGAATGCGTTTTAAAGCAGAAAATGACCGCTCAGCTGAAGCTACTGAAATGGGGAGGGTCAGAATTAAACTGCAAAGAGTCGAAACTTGAGAAAATGCGTCTTTCAAAGACGTATTCTGGAGCTGTAAAAAAAGCTCATAGGTGTCCAATTTATTTAACGACGCTGACGTAAATAATACTTTAAGTTCATTCAGCAGGTAGTCTGTTGAGCAGCACTCTATATGAATTAAAGCCATAATAACAAACAAAATCCTCAGTATTTAACCAAATCTGCGATTAAATTACCTTACAGAATCAGTCACAGTTTAAATAACACAAATATTAAAATATAACAAACGAAATACTCACGCACCAGTGGTATAGGAACACATGTCACATACTAACATTAATTTATTTTCAACCAAACGAAATGGAACACGAAAATATGCCAAAATAAAAAGAATATGACTTGCGAAGGATTTCATTATAACGCTAATTCTTTTTAATTTTGTCGTGTTTCCTTTCTCTAGTGACGTGGTTTCTTTGTCTCTTTCTAATAGAGGAGAGGAGAGAACTGCAAGCCGTTTGGCATTAGCCTATCTTTTATCAAGTTTTACGGACGGTTAGCGAGCATTAGAAAGAGATGGTCTGACACGCTCTGTCTCTTTTCGCCTCATAGTAAAACGTTTGACCGAGGTAAGCTGTAATTCGTCGAGTTGCCTTCAATGTAATGTACGAAAAATTGAAGCGCTGATTAATTTAAGACTATAAAATGAAATGTGATACTTAGGGTATTGCTAAGAATTACTATTGCTATTGTAAATCGCGCAGGCATTTGATTAATAATACGTTGTTAATGAAATAGAATGTAAATACTTTTGTATGAATATGGAACTGATTTTTGAAAGGTAACCCGGTGGGAATCGGCTTATATGGACTCTTCGCCACTGCTACATAGTGAATATTGCATACTTCAGAATAGTATTGTATGTCATTACTACTGTGTCCATTTACTTGCAACTACATTAGCAACTTTGTTCAGTTCAGTATTCTGAAAATCTTGTTTTATACTTTTTCAGCGTCGTTTTTTGTCGTAGTTGGGTTTTAGTTTTTTTACTTTTTATTATTTTAAATTCAATTTAGGTGTTCATTCAGTCATTTAAGTAATGCTTTTGATTTTATTGTTGATAGTGGTTTCTTGATTTGGTTTTAATTATAATTGTGATTTCATTGTTAATTTCGGCTTTTGATTTTGACTGCTTGTGCTTGTGCTCGGTGGTAGGCAACAACATCAGCCGCCGGCATAAGTTACCACCCACCAGACAAAGTCTTGCTGCCAAGCGATTCGTCGTGTTCCGGCATGATGTCTGGTGAAGCCGTACGGTGGACGGGTCTGAGCAGTTGTGTTGCGATTTGTGGCGGGTACGATGCGCCAAATGTTGTTGTGTCGGGAGTTTGGTCGCGGAGAGTCTCCAGATCAATCTCCCTCTAGTGCAGCATCATTTGGTCGTGTTGGTCTTGGGTTTAACATTGCATCACCTCGCTCAACTGCCGTCATCCTTCCTATTCCTAAGTTTTTTAAGTGTATAGGCTTAATAAACTAGTGCGCTTTACCATCAACGATTGCATCACTGCTTACCATCAGGCGGGATTGCAGTCCACGTAAAATTTCAACTCCTTAAGGCAGGCTTTTTCAACCGGTGTGCCGCGGCACACCAGTGTGCCGCGTACATTTTCAAGTGTGCCGCGATGCTGTCATAAATAATTTGAAAAACAAAAAAGTACGGAAAGGAAACAATTAGTCAATTCCGTGGAAACGAGACGCGAAGAGCTTGCGCTTTCCGTTATCGTTGTTGGGTTTGAAGCTGAAAAAGAGGTGTTGAAAATTCCTCTGTCAGATAACACCATCAGCAGGCGCATAGAACTCATATCAGAAGATATTGAAGCACAAGGAATAGAAAAACTACGAATTGTTCGTGCATTCGCCTTACAGGTTAATGAATCAACTGACATAAGTGGGAAGGTCCAGCTGCTGGCATTTACATATACGTATGGTAGCTAAATATGACTTTATTGAAAACTTTTTTTTTTGCAAAGAACTGCCCGAAACAACAAGAGGTGAAGACATATTTAATGTTTTGGATGCATATTTGAAATTCTCTGATTTATCATGGACCGATTGTATTGGAATATTTACCGATGGAGCACCTTCAATGATTGGTTTTGTAAAAAGGTTCAAGAAAGAAAACCAAATATTATGCTGACCTACTGCTTTATTCATAGGGAAGCATTGGCATCCAAATTTCTACTGAATGATTTTAAAACTGTGTTGGAAGATGTAGTAAGGGTTATAAATTTCTGAGGTCTAGATTACTTAAACAAATTTGCCAAGACATGGATGCAGCCCACTGCATCCATGTCTTGGCAAATTTGAGGTGAGATGGCTCTAAAGAGGACTATTTTGTCCCGCGTGTATGAACTTACGGAAGAGTTATTAATATTCCTCACGTTGGAGTCATCAGAGTTTGTTAATTTATTCAGCGATAATACATGGTGCACAATATTGGCGTACTTGGCAGATTAATTCGAACATCTTAACAAATTAAATGCAGGTATCAGACGTCATCAGATAAAATAAAAGGTTTTGCAGAAAAATTAACGCTATGGAATAATCATTTTTGCCAGGGCACTCTGTCCATGTTCCCGCATACAGGGTCATGAAGTCTAGAACAAGATCTTTGGTAAGGGATACATTAGAATTGTTAGAAAAAAATATACTTTCCCAATATCGAGGTTGAGAATTTTGATTGGGTGAGGGACACGTTCAATGTGTCACTCAGTAGCTTGGTTAGTTGAGAATTGGAAGAGAAAGTACGGGTTTGTGAGTTCAAAAATGACCGCACTTTGCTATTAAAATTACAGGAATTGAATGTAAAAAAGTTCTGGTTACATGTTTCAGCAGAATATCCAGAATTAGGTAAAAAAAACTCTCATTGCCCTTTTGCCATTTTCGAAATCTTACCTATGCGAACAAGGATTTTCAGCATTGACAAATATAAAAGTGAAAATCGCGTACGTCTGCTATCTGTTGAAGAAGAGCTTCGAGTATGTTTGTCGACAATTCGCCCAAGAATAAAAAGCCTTTGCCCCACACGCCAGGCTCAAATATCGCATTAATTGATTATTTCGTTATTTAAAACTTATTAATATAATTATTATTAATAATAATAAAGTTTATTTTCTTCAAAAAAAACACAATTACACTTGCAATTAAAAAAGAAAAGTTAGACACAATAATTATTATTAAACAATTACGTTTTTTCTTTGGGTTTGTTATGAGGATTTCCAACCTAAAGGATATCAATAGGACCCCTACGTCCGTTACACATGGTGTGCCGTGAAAATTTACTGAAACTAAAAGTGTGCTGTTGACAAGAAAAGGTTGAAAAAGTCTGCCTTAAGGCCTACTAGGCCGCACTACGGTTAAACCGCTGCGGTTTTTTTCCCGCGACTGATTTTTTTTGCTACAAAATGCTCGCGGGAAAAAAACGCAGGTGCGGCTGCTTGCATTAGTCTTCTAGGGGCACAAATTCACGCGATTAAAAACCGCCGCGGTTTAACCGTAGTGCGGCCTCAGGCTAAGATAAGATTCAACCCATGCGTACCAAGTAATGAATAAACAAGAGCCAATCCTGTTAAATTATGTTTATTAAATAAAACTTGTATAGGCTACAAGCACATCAAGCTACTACAATCTGTCAGATTTTTTTTTATATTTTCAACTTTATCTAACTTTCCGCCCGCGTGGAGTTCGGTGATATTGCGCTTTTTAGATTCCTAATTTTCGGGGATTAATTATCGTATCATTTAGCTTCTAAGTTAACATGTGGATATTCGTTTGCAATATTATATTGTTTTCAACGACACAGCGCCATCACTAATCAGTTCAGTAGTTACGCCGTGAAAGCGGAACAAACAAACAAACTCACTTTCCGATTTATAATACATAATAATAAGGATGCATTAAGGGTCAAGGTTGAAAACAAACAAACTATTAAATATTTCCATTATTTGATAGTTTTGGGTAGCTGGACCTGCTGTGTCCGTACCTGCCGCATACACTAATAAACGTCTTCGTACCTTTTAGAGGAAATACAATTCTGATAACTAGTAGAGACATTGATTTTCTGTCATGTAATCCAATGACGTAAAACTTATATTTTTACAATTGTATGTAAATGATAAGCGTTACAGCAACGACATACATATTTCAATTAGTTAAAACGTACTTATATAACAATTTGTAACCCCAATGGATAAGTAGACGTATCAAAATATTAAATGGTTTCACACCGAATTGGAGAGAATAGTACACTCTTTATTATGTACACCATTATACCTTTTTACTCCGTGGTAAGCCATAACATCGGGTGCCGGCAGAAATTATCATCTACCAGAATAATTCCACCAGAATCGCTTGGCGGCAAGCGATTCATTGTGTTCACGCCTGATGTCTGGTAAAGCCGTACAGAGGACGGGTCTTTGCAGTTGTGTTGCGATGTGTGCCGGGTACGATGCGCAAAATGTTGTTGTGTCGGGAGTTTGTTCCTGGAGGGGCTCCAGATCAATCTCCCTCTGGCGCAGTTCACTGTATCATTATCAACAAATCTTAAAGGGGTATTCCTTTCAGCAGCGGGGTAATTGCGTAAAATAGTAGGAATGACTTTCTTTTTTTTTTTTTTTTTTTAATAATTATAAACTAGTGCTTGACTGCAATCCCGCCTGATGGTAAGCAGTGCTACAATTGTTGATGGTAAAGCACACTAGTTTATTAAGCCTATTCACTTAAAAAAACTTAGGAATAGGAAGGATGACGGCAGTTGAGCGAGGTGATGCAATGTTAAACCCAAGACCAACACGACCAAACGATGCTGCGCTAGAGGGAGATTGATCTGGAGACTCTTCACGACCAAACTCCCGACACAACAACATTTGGCGCATCGTACCCGCCACACATCGCAACACAGCTGCTCAGACCCGTCCTCCGTACGGCTTCACCAGACATCATGCCGGAACACGACGAATCGCTTCGTGGCAAGACTTTGACTGGTGGGTGGTAACTTCTACCGGCAGCCGATGTTATGGCCTACCACCGAGAAACTTTCAATTTGACAGTTCAACAATATTCATTGTGCTGTTTACTTTGCTTATCCGATAAATTTATCGAACATATGAAATGAATGGACTAGCAATATTACGGCATTTGATGGCAAAATGTTATAGATTGTGATTTGCATTTGGGGTGCTGGTTATTTCAGCCGAACCAAGACTGTATCACTCGTGTTTCTTCGGTATTATTCACCTATGTTGGTCAAACAAGCATTTTTCTTCCTTTACAGAGGCAACAGTTCTCAACGAAGGTATCCACATCGAAGAAGTACCTTCAGAGTACCTCAGTCATAAGGAGAAGTACGAGTTGGCTGTGAAGAAAGCATGCATGCTGTTCAAGCTGATTCGCCGACTGCAGGAGGAAGAGAACACTGGGATGGAGAGTTTCAGGTGAGGATAGTGATTTCTGATACAGCTTAAAAATCAGCGTGTTTTTTTGACTGTAAAGAAAATGACATACTATAAAGTACTTGGGTTTGAAGCTACCTATCTAATTTGGCCTTTTCAGATGTGTTCGAAACAGTCATGATCGATTTCGTATCTTTTACAACGATTGGTTGAACGGAAAGAAAGAAATAATGTGTGTTCATTTGCCCCTTGAATGAAACTTTGAAAGTAATTCCCCCATCTCCGTTCCACCATCGGACGACCCTTCGTACGACGAGTTTCCACCCTTACGTTGTTAACACCACTAAGATCCGGACGAAGCGTTTCGCCTCCTCCTTTATATCGCGTACATCGAGGGACTGGAACAATTTGCCAGCGGCGGTGTTTCCGTCGGACTACAATTTGAGTGTCTTCAAGTTTAGAGTGAATAGGCTCTTAATAAACTAGTGCGCTTTACCATCAACGATTGCGTCACTGCTTACCATCAGGCAGGATTGCGGTCAAGCGCTAGTTTATAATTTATATAAAAAAAAGAATAGCCATTTTGTATATTTGATTATTTTTCTTTGATCTTCGCCTACTAATATATTATCAATGATGAACCCACAGGGCAGTTTTGGGCGGAGCCCTCGGAGCTGCTATCCTTCAGGATGGATCTCCCCTCACTCTTCACTACGTCATGTTTAT
Source organism: Sesamia nonagrioides (assembly GCA_017933935.1). Lineage (NCBI taxonomy): Eukaryota > Metazoa > Arthropoda > Insecta > Lepidoptera > Noctuidae > Sesamia > Sesamia nonagrioides. The sequence goes on from JADWQK010002473.1 coordinate 240,054, forward strand.
ACCCACGATAATGGGACAGGCATCAGTGGAGCAGCAAGCTTACTGGATCGGCAGGGCGTTCAACCTTGACATCATTGGCACTTATGCTCAGGTGGGTAATGGTCCAAAATTTTATTTCACTATGTTGGACTTCTATTGCTGGCCTTCCCCAAGCGTCGGCACATCGAAGAGTCCTATGTTTCTCACAGCCAGACAGAACCGTAATCTAACTTTAAACCAATCTCGAAAAGGTCTCGAGCTGCGAGAATCGCTAGACGATTTATCACAAGTGATGTATGTATGTACCATACACATGTAAATCAAGGTGCAAATTCCGTGTTTTCAGGAACGTTCGCGTTCGATGAGTGCTAAAATTCGTACTGAAGATGCTTACCTATTTGTAAATAACTTACAGCAAGTTAAATGTGGTGTTATTACCGGACCGTATTGTTACGGGCTAGGGGTACTTAAACGCCGGTTAAGGGTTACGAAGTTTATTGGCAACGAAGGTACAGTCGATTGTAGGCAATGACAAGTAGGATGTCGCTGACGTTGCACCGAAGTCTTCTCTTACGTCCACGAAGTCCGTGTTGTAAACACACAATAACGCTACAGATGTTTCTTCACGTAGTACTTACAGTTCTCGTTATAATTGCCGCAGTAGGTCTTCTTTAAGATTGCTTCTTAACTGTCGCTGTTTTCGTATCGCTAGTCGAGTGTAGACTGACTGTCGCCGGCGTCGCGTCGCCTATATATAGGCCAGCTGATCGAACATTCCAGAATCCTCTAGGCGTAATAATAATACTGCATAACTTCGAGGTCACCGGCCAAGTAAGTACCTACGATAATTCCCGGAAACGGGTTTCTAGAAATTTCGATGTCGACACTTTGTTGACAAAACTGTTGAGACCTGTACCATTCGATAGGCCGTCCTAAGTCTAGTAATGCGTTTTATTATTGTACCTAGAAAATGTCTAGATCTGCCGAAATAGGACTTAAAAGTGACACACTGCTTGTCACGCGATATTGAACCTTATGCCATCGACATAAGGTCCATTCGTAACATTGCCTCCTTCTTAGTCATGCTCGTCCCGAGCATGATTTGATCCATAATAGCGAGCTAGGCGGTCAACGTGTACGACCTTCAGCTTCCCTCTAGGTCCTTTCTTAATCCGGTAGGTGACATCGTTTATTCTGGTTACTATCGTGTACGGACCCTCCCATTTGGCTTGGAACTTTGGACTCTTTCCTTTCCTTCTAATGGGATTATGTAACCATACTAAAGTTCCCTCTTCAAATCCGGGCACGTTAGCTTTGCGGTCGTATCGGATCTTCATCTTCTCACTGGTTTTCAGACCATTCTCTCTCACTAGCTCATGTATTCCATCTAATTTACGCCGCAGGTCGGTCACATAGTCGACGGCTAGGATAGGAGTATCGGGAGGTGTTCCGGTTAGTGCATCTATGGGTAGTCTAATTTCTCGGCCGAAGTTGACTTTCGCCGGTGTGCAATTTGTGCTGTCATGTGTTGCTGAGCGGTATGACATTAAAAAGAGTGGAATGTATTGGTCCCAATCCCTTTGATGTTCTTCCACTACTTTGGCCAAATGATTCTCCAACGTCTGATTGAATCTTTCGACCATTCCATCTGACTGTGGGTGATACGGTGTTGTACGAGTCTTATGTATCCCGAGTAGTTGGCAAACCTCTTGAAATAGTGAAGACTCGAAGTTTCTACCCTGGTCAGAGTGTAACTCCAAGGGAACGCCAAATCGACAGAACACCTCGTGAACTAGCTTTTTGGCGACTGTATGAGCTTCCTGGTTAGGTACTGCAAAAGCTTCTGGCCATTTGCTGAAATAGTCTTGCATGACGATGATATACCTATTCCCTTCTTCAGTAACAGGGAATGGTCCAGCTATATCGACAGCAACTCTTTCCCATGGTGCACCAACATTGTACACTTTCAGCCGACGTCTGGCTCTCGTTTGCGGTCCCTTTACTGAGGAGCAAGCTACGCATCTTCTACACCAGTCCTCTACGTCTTCGCGGCAATGCACCCAATAGAATCTTTTTCTCACCTTCTCCAGGGTTTTCTTTACTCCTAGATGTCCTCCGGATACTCCGTCGTGCACCTGTCGTAGTACTGACGCGACTTTATCGCAGGGGACAACTATCTGTAAGGTGACCTCCTGTCCACTAGGTGATTCCCATTTCCTCTTGAGGACTCCGTTATCAATTATCAGGCTGTCCCATTGAGCCCAGTAACTTTTTACTGTTGGGCTAAGCGCTGATATTTCACTCCAAGCGGGCCTCTGGCCACGTTGTTTCCATTCTATTACTGTTTTCAAGTCACTATCTTCCTTTTGTGCGTCTTCCAATGATTGATTATCCCAGTCTTCGTCCAAAGCGTTCACCTGGATAATCCTTACGTTCTCTTTCTTTTCCTGTTTGGCACAATGTCGGCAAGATTCTTCGCAAGGTCGTCTAGACAAAGCATCAGCATTATTGTGTGACTTGCCTTTCCGATGTTCAGTGATAAAGTCAAATTCTTGCAGCTGCTCTATCCACCTTGCTACTTGTCCTTCTGGGTCTTTGAACTGGAGGAGCCACTGTAAGGCAGCGTGATCGGTACGAAGTGTAAACTGCCTCCCAATCAAATATTTCTTGAAGTGTTGTAAGGTCTTAACAACGGCTAGAAGTTCTCGGCGGGTAACACAGTAATTTCTTTCTGGCTTGGAAAGGCATTTGCTGAAATATGCAATCACGACCTGCCTATCTCCTTGTGTTTGAGAGAGAACTCCTCCAACACCAACATTGCTGGCATCCGTGTCTACCAAAAATCGACCTTCCCGACTAGGGTAACCTAATACACGGAGCCTCACACAAGTGAGTTTTCAGTAGCGCAAATGCCTGTTCGCAGTCAGAGTTCCATTCAAATTGACACTTTTCCTCTGTTAAACGATGCAACGGCTTCGCTAACTCGGAGAAGTTCTTCACAAACCGACGGTAATATGCACACAGACCCAAGAAAGAGCGTACCTCAGTTTTATTACGAGGCGTAGGCCACTTCGACACGGCTTTTATTTTCTCAGGGTCTGTTCGAATTCCTTGCGCCGAAATAATGTGTCCCAAGTATCCAACCTCTTTCTGGAATAGTGTACACTTACTAGGACTGAGTTTTAAATTCGCTTCACGCAGTTTCTGAAAGACTTTCTCCAAATTGCGTAGGTGCTCTGCGAAGTTTCGTCCCATAATGATGATGTCATCTAAATAGACCAGGCATGCATCACCAAGCAACCCCACCAAGATGCGCTCCATTAGGCGCTCAAATGTAGCTGGAGCATTGCACAGTCCAAAAGGCATGACATTGAATTGCCAGAGACCGTTCCCAGGACCAGTGGTGAAAGCGGTCTTTTCTTTATCCTGCTGACAGATTTCCACCTGCTAGTATCCACTTTTGAGGTCAACTGTGGAGAACCATTTCATACCACTTAGCAAGTCCAAAGTGTCATCTATACGTGGCAGGGGATAACTGTCCTTTTTCGTGGCATCATTCAACATCCTGTAGTCAACGCAAAACCTTGTACTGCCATCCTTTTTCTTGACTAGGACAACTGGAGATGACCAAGGGCTGGTAGACGCTTCGATAATCCGATTTTTCTCCATATCTCTTAACATTTCCGACACTTCCTGTTCTCTTGCAAAGGGGATACGACGTGGTCTCTGTCTTATCGGCTGTGTATCGCCCGTATCTATATTGTGTTTGACGAGCCCGGTCCTTCCCACGTCACTGTCGGTCTTAGAGAAGATGTCATGGAAGTTATGCAACAGTTGCTTAACTTTGTGACTTTCGAACTTGTTTAAATTGCCCTTACAATTTTCGAGTAGTGTCGATACATGTTCCTGCCACTTCTTATCACGTTCCTTTTCGGGCGCCTCTGTTTTTCGCAATGATGCTACATGGTCGCACACACCCACGATGCAATTCTTTTCAAGAATTATTTCCTTGTTACTAACGTTGATAATGCGTACTTTTGGTTTATCGGAAATCATCATCAGTGTCCTTGCTGTTATCCAGTCTGGGTGATCTCCAGAATCTTCTATTATAATGCAACGTTTACGGCATCCTATTGGTGATAATCTAATATCTACTAAGGTTTCTGATCTTGGTGGTAATACCGTTTTCCTTACACAGTACACTGACCCCTGTTTTCCACCTTGAAGAAATACTTCTTGTTCTGGAAAACTCAATACTCCTTTTGCTACATTAAGGACGCACTGCTGTTTCTTCAAAAAGTCCAGTCCTATTATGCAATCATCTGTAATATTCGCTACTAAAACAGGGTGCGTGAATGTCTTATCACCCATTTTCAAAGTCACATTCGTTTCACCAAGGACGAGTACTGGTTGGCCAGTGGCGGTTTGTAATCGGCATTGTGATGATCCTCTTTTCCATACTATGGTCCGAGGAAATAGCTCCGGTCGTGCAATGGTTCTTGATGCACCAGTATCCAATGTGAAACTGCAGGATTTACCATTCAGTTCTCCTTCTATAATGAGACTGTTTCCGTCACCCACTTGTGATACTGTTATAATGGGGGCTACATGTCGACCAGCCAGTACTCGCCCCATAGCCCTGGCTGTTCCTAGTTTAAATCCTCGGCTTCCACCTGTGTCCCAGAAGTGCTTCTTCCCTTGGCCTTCCTGGGACAATTGATCCGAATATGCCCTTTTTCACCGCACTCATAGCATGTTGGCCCTTGTCGGGGTTTAATTTGTGCGGTTACCTCACGAATACGGTGGTGTGGTCGGCCGTCTTGGCGTACTGCTTCCACCTCCAGAGCGTGTGTCAAGGCTGCCTTCAGAGTCTGATGGTGCCCCAGACGAACCGCAGCCCTGACTTCCGCATCTCGAATTCCATCAGTGAAAGCTTGCACCGTAGTCGCATCAATTACTCCCGGCGTTGAAGCATACGCCCTCCGAACAATACGTTCTATTTCCGATGCCCATTGTTGCAAACCCTCGCTGCTTTTCTGTGTGCGGTCGCGGAGTTGAGCCCTGTAGACATGTTCCAGGTGTTTCTCCCCATATCTAGACTCCAGCGCTTCTAACAGACAGGCTAGGGTATTGCAATCGCCAGAAATATTCTCGAGGATTTGTACCGCCTCACCACGCAGAGCAAGCGTAAGGGCGGTTACAGCTTGATCGTCGTCCCAATTGTTGCCTTTTGCAACCTTTTCAAACTGAAGACGGAATGCCACCCATGACGTTGTTCCGTCAAAATGAGGTACTTGGAAAGTCGGCAAAGCACTGGGTACCGGTACCACACCTTTGATACGTCCTTTCTGTACTCTTTCTATTTCTTTCCCAAACTCCAGGATGGTATTGTCTAGTTTCTCTATACGAGCATCTTGTTTGTCTATGCGCGTATCTTGCTGGTCCATACGCGCATCTTGTTTGTCTATGCGCGTATCTTGCTGGTCCAGACGGGCATCTTGTTGAGCTGTTTTTATTCTAAGTTCGTTGACCTCTTCTTTGGTTTTTTGCCATTTTTCGTTTAATTCTAATACCAGTTGCTGGGATTCCTTTATTTGAGCCTGGGATTCTGCTACACGTTTAATCTGCGCCTGGGTTTTTTCTATTTGTGCCTGGGTTGCTGCCTGGGATTGTTCTATACTCAGCTTTATTTGCGCCGTCAAATGAGCCAGTAACGCCGAAAAATCGGGTCCGCTGGCTCCGGGAGTAGTGGTAGTAGACGCACTCACATTCGTCGGTGTTACGACGGCCACATCTACTCCGGGTACAGGGACACCAACCGATTCTTCCTCTTGACGCGCCAAATCCATCGCTGCTTGTCGTCGCGTGCGAACTCTTTCGTCTTCCCTTGGCGTGACCGGCATGCCGCTTCTGACACCAATTGTTACGGGCTAGGGGTACTTAAACGCCGGTTAAGGGTTACGAAGTTTATTGGCAACGAAGGTACAGACGATCGTAGGCAATGACAAGTAGAACGTAGCTGATGTCGCACCGAAGTCTTCTCTTACGTCCACGAAGTCCGTGTTGTAAACACACAATAACGCTACAGATGTTACTTCACGTAGTACTTACAGTTCTCGTTATAATTGTCGCAGTAGGTCTTCTTTAAGATTGCTTCTTAACTGTCGCTGTTTTCGTATCGCTAGTCGAGTGTAGACTGACTGTCGCCGGCGTCGCGTCGCCTATATATAGGCCAGCTGATCGAACATTCCAGAATCCTCTAGGCGTAATAATAATACTGCATAACTTCGAGGTCACCGGCCAAGTAAGTACCTACGATAATTCCCGGAAACGGGTTTCTAGAAATTTCGATGTCGACACTTTGTTGACAAAACTGTTGAGACCTGTACCATTCGATAGGCCGTCCTAAGTCTAGCAATGCGTTTTATTATTGTACCTAGAAAATGTCTAGATCTGCCGAAATAGGACTTAAAAGTGACACACTGCTTGTCACGCGATATTGAACCTTATGCCATCGACATAAGGTCCATTCGTAACAGTATTATCACCACTGCTCTCAAAACGGCGAAGGAAAACATCCTGAGGAAACGGGCATGTCTTAGAGGTAAAACTTCGAAGACATGTAACATCTACCAACCTGCACTGGGTCCGCGTGGTAGATTACGGCTTACTCCCTCTCACCGAGAGGATGCCTGTATCCCAGAATTGGGAACATTCACAGAAATCGGAATAACAAGTTAATAGAAGTCGCAAAGACGCGTGACCTTGTCGCCGTGCATATGGGTTGTGACTAAAGATGGGCGGGTGGGTAAAAAATGGGTAGGTAAAAATTGGTAAAAAAGGGTAGAATAGGTAAAAATGAAAAAATACCCATTTTTACCGGGTATTTATAATAAATACCGGGTATAAAATGAGTTGTTATTTAATTGGCTTCGTCATCAATACTACGATCAGGTACTGGAGTGCTTTGGGGTCCTACCACCTTCTTTGGGACCCAAGTCAACCCCACCTGCCTGACGGTGCACCCGCTGACTTACGGATGGGGTGCTGACGCCAGTTTTCCCTTCGGAGCTGAGTGGTCTGACAACAGTCGCACTCGTAAAAGCAAAACAAGCCAAACTATTATGAATAGGAAAGGAAGAAATGCACGTGACACAGTTAGGGCGCCGCCGCAAACGGCGCGCAGGAGCTACGCCCGACTCCTGTGACCTGTGGGCTAGATCTAACGTGTCAGAGGCGGATACGGCTGAAGAAGCGAGCCAAAACCAGGAAAATCCGTTGTGCTTTTCCTGGTGTGGTGACGCCGAAAGTATGTTGTTCTGGATCCAGCTCGAAGGACAGTTTTACGGGATACTGTTATCCCAGCGAGTGGTTCTGGGTGGTGATTTGAACAGTCATGTGGGTGAGAAGAGTGTCGGGCTTGAGCGTGTTCACGGCGGCTTTGGGTACAGCGGCCGCACCGCAGCAGGAAACAACATTCTCCAAACGTGTGCAGCCGCTAACCTTGCAATCGTGAACACCTACTTCAAAAAGAAGCAGGAGCACATTGTCACCTTTCGCAGCGGGCGAAGCGCTACCCGAATAGACTTTCTACCGACTAGGAGATACCACATCGGCGTTGTCATAGATCTCTGCGTAACGGCCCATCGTAGACGTGTAGAGCACTGCCGGCACCAGATTTGGTGGCGGCTGCTTGATGAAATAAGTCCTAGGAGTTCGCATCGGTTATTAGAGACAAGTGCGCTGGACCGATGAAGAATATGTCCAAGACCATTGGGACAGGATCCAGGCAGCTATTATTGGGGCGGCGCGGGTGGTGCTCGGAGTCTCTAAGGGCGGCCGCAAACGTGAAAAGGAGACCTGGTGGTGGGACGACACAGTCCAGAGGAAGACTAGGGTGAAGAAAGCCCTCTTTAAAACGTGGCATCCAGATCGCGACGCATATAAGGTTGTCAAACGTGCCACTAAAAGAGTTGTAGCCAGAGCCAGAGCCAGACCACTTGCAAGCGCTTTACGAGAAGTAGGAATCATCTGAGGGGCAAAAGATCTTTTCCAAATTGGCATGTTCCAGGGTCAAAGCGGCATAGGATATATCCAAGTGCCGTTGTGTAAAAGACCCTACTGGCAACCTGCTATGCAAAAACCTCACGGTGAAGGAGAGATGGCGCTTGTACTTCCACGAGCTGCTGAATAAGCAGCACCAAGAGGTGCAGACACCGAAATTCACCCCCATTCCCGATAACGCCCGAGGAAGTCCAAACGACTTTTCGTCGCATGGAAAATCGGAAAGCTGTCGGAACTAAAGATGGGCGGGTGGGTAAAAAATGGGTAGGTAAAAATTGGTAAAAAAGGGTAGAATAGGTAAAAATGAAAAAATACCCATTTTTACCGGGTATTTATAATAAATACCGGGTATAAAATGAGTTGTTATTTAATTGGCTTCGTCATCAATACTACGATCAGGTACTGGAGTGCTTTGGGGTCCTACCACCATCTTTGGGACCCAAGTCAACCCCACCTGCCTGACGGTGCACCCGCTGACTTACGGATGGGGTGCTGACGCCAGTTTTCCCTTCGAAGCTGAGTGGTCTGACAACAGTCGCACTCGTAAATTTTTTATTTTATTTTTTTATTTATTTATTGTTTTTTCAGACTACATGTGGTCCATTGTGTTAGTTTAGTAGCAGGTAAAAGCAAAACAAGCCAAACTATTATGAATAGGAAAGGAAGAAATGCACGTAACACAGTTAGGGCGCCGCCGCAAACGGCGCGCAGGAGCTACGCCCGACTCCTGTGACCTGTGGGCTAGATCTAACGTGTCAGAGGCGGATACGGCTGAAGAAGCGAGCCAAAACCAGGAAAATCCGTTATGCTTTTCCTGGTGTGGTGACGCCGAAAGTATGTTGTTCTGGATCCAGCTCGAAGGACAGCTTCACGGGATACCGTTATCCCAGCGAGTGGTTCTGGGTGGTGATTTGAACAGTCATGTTGGTGAGAAGAGTGTCGGGCTTGAGCGTGTTCACGGCGGCTTTGGGTACGGCGGCCGCACCGCAGAAGGAAACAACATTCTCCAAACGTGTGCAGCCGCTAACCTTGCAATTGTGAACACCTACTTCAAAAAGAAGCAGGAGCACATTGTCACCTTTCGCAGCGGGCGAAGCGCTACCCGAATAGACTTTCTACCGACTAGGAGACACCACATCGGCAAAGCAGCCAACTACAAAGTCATAACCGGTGAGAGTCTCACTGGACAATACCGCCTCCTTGTCATAGATCTCTGCGTAACGGCCCATCGTAGACGTGTAGAGCACTGCCGGCACCAGATTTGGTGGCGGCGGCTTGATGAAGTAAGTCCTAGGAGTTCGCATCGGTTATTAGAGACAAGTGCGCTGGACCGATGAAGAATATATCCAAGACCATTGGGCAGAATCCAGGCAGCTATTATTGGGGCGGCGTGGGTGGTGCTCGGAGTCTCTAAGGGCGGCCGCAAACGTGAAAAGGAGACCTGGTGGTGGGACGACACAGTCCAGAGGAAGACTAGGGTGAAGAAAGCCCTCTTTAAAACGTGGCATCCAGATCGCGACGCATATAAGGTTGTCAAACGTGCCACTAAAAGAGTTGTAGCCAGAGCCAGAGCCAGACCACTTGCAAGCGCTTTACGAGAAGTAGGAACCATCTGAGGGGCAAAAGATCTTTTCCAAATTGGCATGTTCCAGAGTCAAAGTGGCATAGGATATATCCAAGTGCCGTTGTGTAAAAGACCCTACTGGCAACCTGCTATGCAAAGACCTCACGGTGAAGGAGAGATGACGGTTGTACTTCCACGAGCTGCTGAATAAGCAGCACCTGCAGACACCGAAATTCATTCCAAATCTTGAATTAGTGCCCCCGATAACGCCCGAGGAAGTCCAAACGACTCTTCGTCGCATGGCAAATCAGAAAGCTGTCGGAACTGACGAAGTCCCCATTGAGGCCTGGAAGGCGATGGGTCCTCGCGATGCGGGCATGTTAACTAACCTTCTGAACCGCGTGTTCCTGATCGGCAAAATTTCAAGCCAATGGGGACTGAGTATTATTACTCCAGTCTTCAAAGGCAAGGGCTCGGTACACACCCTGAAGAATTTTGAGAGGATTATAGACTCTCAGATTCGGCAGGAGTATGCTATCTCGGGAGTGTCAATATGGGTTTCGTGCAGGGTACGGAACCATGGATTCTATATTAACACTAAGGTTCACCATGGAGAGATACAGATTGAAGAACACGCCTCTACATAATGCTCTTTCTATGTAGAAAGAGCATATGCAGTCCCCACACAGGCCTCAGCATCCATGATCCACCTCCCTGGTTGCTCATGTATGCTGAGGCGATATCCTCACTGTGACTGTCCCCTGTCCGCATCGCGCGGGCTGACCCTGACAGTTGGGAGCGGCGTGTGAATTAGGCGGCTGACCTGTCCCACCGGACCGGACCCACAGTGGCGGGCCAGCATCAATGGAGAATGCGGAAGCAGTTTTCGTTCTCGCAACCCCCCGGTGTAGGTGTGAGATGAAACACTGGGGTGGTTTTCAATCATTAAGAGTCCGACAGACCCGTCGCCCGCCCTAGGGCGGCGGACATCGCATGAGAATGATCCACCCCGGAAACAAAAAAAAAAAAGGATTTCGGGTTGTTTAAGGCCGCTGACTCGAATCTTGCGGGCAGCAGGGCGGCGCGGGAACCGGGCGGGCTCGATGCCCGTCCGGCTCCCGCGCCGCTGCCGTTTCGACCCGTTCTCGAAACTAGCGGGCAGATCGCGCGTCACTATAGCCGCATAGTATTGTGTTCACGATTGTGTCGACGAGATATTGGTTTTTATTCGCGAAAGAAATGTTTGAACAATGGCGGCAACAACTTTTTGATTCAAATTTATTCCTAACGCTCGATCACAGCTTGACTTAAAGTACACCGCTCGCTGCCCGCAAGATTCGAGCGCGAAAAGTACACCGCTCGCTGCCCGCCACCGCCCCGTTGTGCCGCGCCGCTGTTTTCGAGAACCGGTCCGTTTGATTTAACGCATAAGATCCTGCCGCTCACTCGCCGCCGCCGCCGCCGCCCCGCTGCCCGCAGGATTCGAGGCAGAGGCCTAAAAAGAAATCGTGGCCCTGGCGCACAGGCACACACAGGCACAGGCCTAGAGCGGGAGAGGTCATTTGACGATTTCTCATCCAGAACAAAAAAAAAATGGTAGTAGGCTATTTGACAGTATTCATTTTTTTGGGATTTTTTGCTTTAATTGCAAAAAATTAGGGTTCTTTATGTCATTTACACGAGTTTTAATAAAAAATGCAATAAATGAGTTTGAGTTTGAAAATAATAACAATTAATACATACAAAACACAAAAATATGTTTAGCTTTTTGTTTCTCGCGCCACACATTGTGAAACGATTCGGATTGGCTAATGTCGCGATGACGTCATACGCGCATCAACGGTTGTTTTCGGCAAACTCATAAAATGTTTTTTGGGGGTTTTATCGATTTATTTGTACAACCCGGTACAGCACACCACTTGTAAACCATTTTATTAGATAACAACAACAAATAATAAATAAAAACAAACACCACTGAGAACCGAAAACCGCTTGTGACGTCAATTACAAAGCTCGACGCCATATTGCTGAATAAATCGTTTTCGCGGCTTATTTGAATTTTGAATTTTTATTTGCATATTTGTTACGAAATACGTATTTAAAATTAAAAAAAAAAATACTTTCGGTGAACTTCTTAACCGGAACCAAGTAATTCGAGATAAAAATTATAAATCTGTCAAATAGCCTGTTCCGTAGTGGCAGCCCGTGTAAATCAGATTTTGTCGAATTTTTTGCAATTTACTGATCAGTGTCAGGTTGTAACTTGATCAAAATATGATCTGCGATAATAATAACGATGTAACTACGGATCTACCCTAAATTAAACTGATTATAATTTTTACCCGGTAAAAATTAAAATTGGGTGGGTAAAAATAGGTATAAATGGGTATTTACCCATAGTTCAGGTTTTTACCGGGTAAATGCCCATCTCTAGTTGTGACACACAAGAGCGCGTGGAGCGTTTGTTGCGGCTTATTTTGTTGTTTGGGACGCAGACCGATAAACTTGGTGATTTGCAGCGCATCCAACTGCGGAAACTCTTCCAAAACTTGTAACTATACAAATAAAGGGATAGCATTTCATATGTAAGTACTTAATTTTTGAAATAATTTCATTTTTAATAAATAAAGACAATTTAAATATTTTCACCACCCCTACTACGATTATCATAGAAAACGATTTTTTTTTTTCACATCAATAACCATTGGTACTTAGCTTGTTCATGTTTACTATGAAAACTACTAAAAGCAGCAATGAAATTATAATCATACGAAATTAACAATATCGCCGTTTACGTAAATTCCGGGAACATGCCGCATAAGTTAGTGATGTGTCACTATTATTTTGTATCGATTATTTATATTACGTTTACTTTTTATTAGCTTTGCCGAAATGGGAATGAAATAATGAAATATTATGAGTTAACGTTAAATATATATGAGATGATTGTATTTTAATAAGAATTATGCTTATTATTACATGGGTATGTACATGGGTAATTGGGTAGGCCTAGCAGGCAGTAGGTAAACTAGTCTGCGTTGGGTATCCTTGTACAATTGATGTTTTCAGTATTTATCAAATACTTTTCATGTCGAAATAATTAAGTATTCATATTATTATTATTATATTGTAAGGATAATGGATTAAGTTGGATTGAATCGATACGTTTTTATATCATTTATGCATCTGTTTACTTAATCCAATGATATTGATATTATTACAGGTTTCCAAAAGATCTAGATATTAAAGATAAATGGATATCTGCTTCTGGAAGAAGGAATTTCTTTATTTGAAATAAATGCTTGAATATTGGTTGATTTTTAATAAAAAAATATAACTTATACCTACTTAATTGTTTATTGCATTTCCTTATCTCATAAATATGTAAATCACCTTAAAGTGCGTTGAGGAATGAAACACTTTAATTAACGCTCATCGGAAAATTATCGATATGAACATAAACATTACGACCTGCACTTTTTCCCAGTGAAAGTGAGCGCGCTATATGTTTCTTTGCTTTTCGCGCACAGATATTATTGGTTAAAAAAGCCGCGCCTTCTGCGATTATGTGTTGTTAGAAAATATTGCGTTATACTATAGGTCGAAGGCTTAATTTTGTATCAATAATGCAAAATGCTTGTGTAATTGTTCGAGTGTATTTATTGTTTGTCTGGTGGTGGTGGTAAAAGACGACCGGCGACATGGGTTCTGGTGTTAAAAGTCAGTAGATAGCGATACGATTTCTGTGGGAACATTATAGGCTGATTATGTATTACCGGACTACGCCAAAATGAAAAGAGTACCTATGTATGTACCGATATTTATGTTTTTACAAATTATACAACAGTTTCCGGTTATACCAAAACCGGTATTACCTTTAACTTGTCTTTGTATGTTTTTTTTTTTATTGTTCTAGACTGAGCTTGGTCACGGTACGTTCATCCGTGGTCTGGAGACTACGGCTACTTACGACCCTAAGACCAAGGAGTTTGTACTGCACAGTCCCACGATCACCGCATACAAATGGTGGCCTGGAGGATGTAAGTATTTAAGACTAACTTGGATGTCCTATTGTAGCGTTCCCCGGTCTAATTAATGTTATAAATGAGAAAGGAAGTTTTTTTTTTTTGTTACGCTAAAACAGCTAAACGGAATTGAATTGGTAGAAATTTGGCACGTGTATATACCGTGACCTGGAGACGAACATAAGACACCTTTAACTTTAATTGAAAAAAAAAAAAATGATGTTCCCGAGGTAAAACTAAAAAGCGCGATAAATACCACGCGGGCGAAGTCGCGGGCGGAAAGCTAGTGTTAGATAAAGGAGACAGCTACCCTGTCATTGCTCGGAAGTTTGGCATGGGCAGGTCAACTGTAGGCGACATAAAGAAACTAAGGTTAAACATGTGTTTTATTAACGTTAAATATGGCATACTATAATCAGGATGCCTCGGTAATTCGAAAAGGGTCTTGTTTTTGCCTCTCCGAATTAACGAGGCCCTACTGTATACAAGCCTGATATAAAAAAAAACTGTTCAAAGCCTCATCGGCGCGCATTCCCTTATTACAAACCAATCAAAATATTAAGCTCAATACATTCTTTTTTTTTTTCAATTTAATTAAAAGAAGCACAGAAGATAAATATTAGTTTAGTTAAACGGCTGGGCGGTTAACTAAACGGCAAAATTAAAACAATTGGCTGCCACATAATCTACAAGTGCGTAAATTATCAATATCCATTAATATGTTATCTGTGGGTCTAAGTTTGATCAAAGTACAACAAATTTATAATGCCAAATAAACAACTAAATCACTGTTTTTCACGTATTTATCTTTCATTATACTGTACTTATCGCATTATTATGTTTTAAGATGTATTCGCTATGGAATGTGTTAATAATATTATTATGTTGATAAAGTTCTTTTTGATTTTGTTACCCGCAGCAACTGTTTTCATGGGGCTACGTTGCAAAATTTTGGAAGATTCTAATTGGATGAGAAATCATCAAATGATTTCGCCCGGTTTGGGCGGAGCGGAAGGGCGTGTCAGAGTTTTACTTACTAAACCCATTCGTGTTCCTTTACTTTCCTTTGTACAAGGAATCACGAATTCTTTCGAACGACCCGCAGCAATTTGATAGAACTAAATCAATTAAAAAATATATATGTATAGGTACAACGTTATTTTACTTTATACGAAACCTGAATATAGTTTGTTCAGAATAAGCAACTGCAGCTGAATCGATTCCAATAACTTTTACACCATTTTATATTTTTTCCCCGCACTCCCCGCCGCGCCGCGCCCCAGAAGGCGCGGGTGGCTGAGCCGCGTGTTGGCCATAAGTTTGTAGGGACAACCAGATAACGTGACGTTATCGCAAAGGTCCGGTGGTACTTCACACCTGGGCAGCTTCTATTATTGTACAAAGCACAGGTCGGTTCGTGTGTGGAGTACTGCAGCCACATTTGGGCTAGTGCTGCTAAGTGTCACCTGGCCACTTTGGATTCAGTGGAGAGGCGGGCGAAGAGGCTGATTGCTGACCTTGATTTAACTCGAGACGGTCTCCAAAGCCTAGAACACAGGCGTAGAGTAGCCAGCCTTTCGGTGTTCTATAGGATGCATTTTGGGGAATGCGAGGGAATTGCATGATTTAATTCCCCCATCTCCGTTCCACCATCGGACGACCCGTCGTACGGCGAGTTTCCACCCTTACCTACGTTGTTAACACTACTACGATCCGGACGAAGCGTTTCGCCTCCTCCTTTATACCGCGTACATCGAGGGACTGGAACAATTTGCCAGCGGCGGTGTTTCCGTCGGACTACAATTTGAGTGTCTTCAAGGCTGTAGTGAATAGGCTCTTAAAATACTGGACACGTGTTTCGGGATTCGCATATACAAAAAATAACGTTGTGTATTTCCATACAAACTCTAGTGTCACTCCTCAAGTGAAAACAAAAAGCCATGTCATTAAGTATTGGCTAACATGTGCTGGAGACCACTTACCATTCCACATTACACTGAAATAAATATTTATCCACAGTGGCCCACACAGCCAACTACTGCATAGTAATGGCCCAACTGTACTCCAACGGCCAATGCCACGGCATCCACCCGTTCATAGTCCAGCTGCGAGACGAAGAGACTCACATGCCCCTCCCTGGTATCAAGGTTGGAGAGATTGGTGCCAAACTTGGCATGAACGGCACCAACAATGGCTTCCTTGGTTTCGAACACTTCAGGATACCGAGGGAACATATGCTAATGAAGCATAGTCAGGTTTTGGAAGTGAGTATAAGTTATAATATATACATACGAGTTGAGAACTTTTTAACTAGGTCAGAAATTTCATTACTTAACCTAATTAACTTAAAATAATTTTTCTAATAACTAAAAAAATTGTTTAAATACACACATCAAAAGTGTCTAGGGATCAACATATATTTTTGCAATAACTTTTCTCCTGATTGATATTAATTAAAATTTTCTTTAAGGATTCATCAAATAAAGTGTTTTCGTTTGTCACAGTAACGATAAACCAAGTCACCTTTGCATTAATAAAGAAATTTGCCATTTTCCTAATAAAGGGATATTTGACATTTGAACCACTAACACAAAAGTTCGAAAAAAAGACTGAAATAACAGTTTTCTCTAAAATTTTATTGGGTAACTTAAACAATTAATAATCCGTGTTTCTACCGCGAACACTAACAACACAAGAACATCGGTTTGGCATACTCAAAATGAGTTCATCCAAATCACGCTGTGGAATGGCCGCCCATGTTCGTTGCAACAACAAAAAAAGGTCTTCTTGCGACTGGATACCCTCCATATTCGGCAGAGCTCTTCTCTGTAGCATATCCCATGCATGCTCAATCGGGTTCAAGTCTGGCGACTGAGCAGGCCAGGGCAGGACATTGATGTTAGCTGCGGCGAGAGTCTGTCTTACAACTCTTGCGGTGTGCGGTCGTGCATTATCATGCATTAACTGAAATAAGGGACCGATTTGCACTTGTAGAGGAACGATGACGTCTGATACAATCGTTTCAGCATAAATTTGAGCGTTGAGGTTGCCTCTGATCCAAATCAACTCAGTTCTTCCGCCGATCCAAATACCCGCCCATACCATGATGGTTCCACCACTATAAGGATGGACTTCCTGGCAGGATTTTAATCGCTGTTGGCGTCCAGGGGTTCTCCAGTGTCGTATACGTCTTGTATCCGGTCTCATACCAAAACGAGACTCATCAGAAAAGCACACGAAACGCCATTGTTCTTCTGCCCAATTTCTGTGTTCAAGAGCCCATTGATATCGAATCCTACGATTGTGCATTGCTATAGGTGGTACCCGTAGCGGTCTTCGGGAATGAAGGTTCACTTCATGCAAGCGGTTTCTGACTGTTTGGTCGCTAATTAAGTTCCCTGAAGAGTGATGAAGCCTCACGGCTAACATCATGGCGGTTATTGTTGGAGCTCTTCGAGTTAAGATTTGAATGTATCGGTCTTGTCTCCGTGTGGTGCAGCGATACCGTCCTCCATGGCGCTCAGCCACGGTACCAGTGCTTCGGTAACGTGTCCAAAGTCGACTGATAACACTCTGACTTGTATTCAGAGCTAAAGCCACAGTACGTTGCCGGGAACCAGCTTCTATCATTCCCACGGCTCTGAGCATTTCTTCCCTGCTTAAATGACGTCGCCGCTCCATAATAACGTTGGTTTTAATCAGTAGTAGGGAAACAGTAGCACTAATAATGTCTTCAATGCGTTGTATGTTTTTATAGGGAAAATATTGACAGCTGATTTTCATCTTTTACTCGAATTTGATTCACAGTTCCTGATTCAAATTATGAAATGCACCAAAAAGGATCCATATAAATTTATAAAATCATAAATTTATTACAAAGCCACATCTCAATCTCAAGAAATCCGCATAAAAATGCTTGATCCCTAGACACTTTTGATGTGTGTATGTACATGTTTGGCGAATGAATTGCGAACGTGTATAGATGTTTTATTCTTTTGGATTAATTACATTTTAATGATAAACTAATGAATGAAAGTATACATTATAAAGCAATATTCTGCTTTTAATTTACACCAGGCACAATAGAAAATCTCAATAGATTTGTTTTATTTAAATAATAGTACGAATTTTAAAGAGTTTTCAAGGTTTTTGGCATACCCGCCGTTTTGATGTCGATTTATATAGGATTCGTGAACCTCATATAAAAAAAAACAATATGGCGCAAGAGTCATGATCATCATCAACCTTTTTATCGTCCCACTGCCGGGCACAGGCCTCCCATACGGAGAAGGATTGAGCGTAATCACCATGCTTGCTCAATGCGGGTTGGCGATTTCAGACTTGAAAGTCCAGGTTTCCTCAAGATGTTTTTCTTCACCGTAATCGTTATTGGTGTCCAAGATATACTTTGAAAGTACATATAACTTAAGACTGATTTACACGGTGCAATTTAATTGCCTATACCAAACAATAAAATTGATGCAACAGACGACTTCATCGTCTAAATGGTGTTTAGACAATGCAACTTTTATTGTTGCTTCAACTTAATTGAAGCCAAAGGTCACTGAATTGCACCGTGTAAATCAGTCTTTACAAACGTTGCATTGGTACTTGCCTGACCTGGAATCGAACCCGCACACTCATACTTGAGAGGCTGGTGTTTTAACCACTAGACGCAAGAGGGCAGGCTCCAAATCGTCGAAAAAGGCGTCCTACAATCGTTTTTTTTTTATCTATCCAGGACGGTACATACGTAAAATCTCCGAGCTCTAAGCTGACCTACGGTACAATGATGTTCGTTCGCGTCGTTCTTGTGAAAGACATGTGCAATTACATCGCGAAGGCCGTTACCATAGCAACGAGGTACTCTGCCGTCAGGAGACAGTCGCAGCCAAAACCAGAGTAAGTTGTTTATTTGTGTTTGCCATTTTTCTATACTTCTGTCAATAAAACCCGTGTCTATGGTGATCATGCTACGCGTACAGAAAAAAGACAAAACATTGTTATGTGTGTATATTATATATTAATGACTTCAGGACAGTTCAACTAATTCGAATATTCAGCCACAGAAGCTGACGAATAACGAATGACGAATGTAGATATCCACTTTGCATAATTATCTACATTTAACAATCAACTATAACCAATACTTCCTACTAATACTATAAATGCGAAAGGATGTGAGAATGTATGGGTGGATGTTGTTACTTTTTCACGCAAAAACTTCTGAACGGATTTTACATATTCTTTATCCCGATATTGTCTCAGGCGTTGCTCATCTTATAGCGCCCCAGAAAACCCTTGTCATGACACCATGTCAAAATATCATTAAATATGCTGTCGGCCATCTTGGATTTCAAAAATAACGTCATTTTCGTGATCAGCACCCACGAAAACCCCTTTCACAGCACCCAAGTAAAAAAATCATGAAATTTGATTTCGGCTATCTTAGATTTAAAAAATTACATCATTTTCGTAATCAACACCACAAAAACCCTTGTTACGACACTCTTGTTTCGACACTTGTTGACACTCGTGTCGAAATATCCTAAAATTGGTGTCGGCCGCGTCGTAACGATCTATTTTGTATTTTATAATTCTACATCTTATAGAACACCTATTTCGGAGTGAAAATTAATCGCAATTTTAGCACATTGCGACAATCACTAACTTGTCAAATGTGTAGAACTGAGTTCGCGCCCTGGAATATGCATTATCTTTTTGAAAAAAGATGTAGTCGCACGCACAAACACACCGTGCCTATGAGTGCCGTACTAAAACGACGATAGACGATGCACGGCTTTCAACACCGCACCGCTGCGCCGGTCGGAGTGGGGGGTGTTAGGTTATTTTCGTTACGGAATTTCTGGATTCTGTCTCCACGCTCAAGGCCCGCGATAGAAGCTATGCAATAGCTTAAAAACTGTGCACGGAATTTGACAATGAACACGTAGCACGGTTCTATACCTACTTGCAAAACCATTCTCGTGGATGGTTTTTGTTCTATTTACACAACATACCAGAAACATCATCCGGTATATTCGTTTGTAACAACCATAAAATCAGCCTCAAAATTATAACAAACATGATACCTAATGGTTCTGTTTAATTTCAAACTTCCTTTCCAGGGAACCCGAGCCTCAAATCATAGACTACCTAACACAACAGCACAAACTTATGGTCGGCATTTCGACTGCCCACGCGTTCCAGCTAAGCGCCGAGTGGATTTGGAACATGTACAACAACGTTACGGCCGAACTAGATGCTGGAGACATGGAGAGGTTACCAGAGGCAAGTAACATTTAAAACTCACACCATTTTTTTATACGAGCCATAACATCGGGTGTCGGCAGAAGTTACCACCCACCAGACAAAGTCTTGCCGCCAAGCTATTCGTCGTGTTCCGGTAAGATGTCAGGTGAAGCCGTACGGAGGACGGGTCTGAGCAGTTGTGTTGCGGTGTGTGCCGGGTACGATTCTCCAAAATTTGTTGTGTCGGGAGTGTGGTCGTGGAGGGTCCCATATCAATCTCCCTTTGGTGCAACGTCGTTGGTCGTGTTGTTCGGTTTAACATTGCATCACCTCGCTCAACTGCCGTCTTCCTTCCATTCACTCAGTTTTTTTGAGTGAATAGGCTTAATAAACTAGCGCGCTTTACCATGAAAGATTGCATCACTGCTTACCATCAGGCGGGATTGCGGTCAAGCACTAGTTTATATTTATATAAAAAAGGGAGTAAGAAGACCACAGAAAAGCAATTCTTACATACTCTATATGTTTGGATACTGCCAGATTAATAATTTGCCATATCTATACTAATCATTATGATCTGCCTACCCTTTTGCCAACTATATTGGAGACGACTGCCTGTTTGACTTCCACCACCTTTCTGGGCAATACCATAATGTAGGGATGGTCGAAAATCGAAAAATATCCATGTTCGATATTTATCGAAAACTGAATATCGATGTTGGGTATCATCAATGATTTTTGCATTATAAATTGACAAAGAAATAAAACACAGATTAAAAGTTCGAAATTTATTAAGAAACATCAAATTATTATATATTCCAATATTTTTTATCAATTGTCAGAAGGAAAAGTTATTCTGATAAAGAAGAACTTTTTAATCTATTTCTTTGTTGATAAACGGTAATATATATATATGTAATGTATATATATATACATAAGTCTTTCGGATGACGTTGTTGACGGGATAGTGGCCAAATATTTCACCGTTGTTTTTTAATTTCGAATGATTTGCCGTAACTTGATTGATTCTGTTAACATCGATGTTACGACGTTTTTTTATAATATAATCAACATCGATGTTTTTGCATTAAACATTGATGATTATCGAACATCGGTGTTCATCGATCGTTCCTAATAATGGTTGACAGACTTAGGTTTTGTCAGACTTTTTGGCTTCTGACTGGATGACAGTCGTTACGGGTTTTATATCCATATTTATCTACCAGTATAAAAATGCTGATAAGTTGTTTGTGAACTCTGTAAATACAAATCGGCTTTGAACAGTTTTGATAACTTAATTCTTATGGAAAGCTGTTAAAAATCACGCGAATACTCTTGATGCTCTCTGGCACTCCAAAAATGAAGTTTTTTTTTTACTTTTTTTCACTCATGTTATTTTTTTCCTTTTTTCATTCTGTTTAAGACTGCGATATTTCAATTTAGTATTTTTTTTTAAATCCTACTTCAATATAAGAGAATTGAATTGTTCAAAATCTGACGGTGACGCTGTTTCACCGAGTAAAAAGTCAGCAGTGTCTTAACATTATCACCAGCATTGTCCTCAAACCCACAGCTACACGCGTTGTCCTGCTGCCTCAAGGCAGTAACGACAGCGGAGGCAGCAGAGTGCGTGGAACGTTGTCGCCTCGCGTGCGGCGGACACGGGTACATGCTGGCCTCCAACTTGCCCATCACGTACGGACACGTCACGGCTGCCTGCACCTACGAGGGAGAGAACACCGTACTGCTGCTGCAAACTGCCAGGTAACGTGTCATACAGTACCTACCCTTTTTTTAGTTTTGGGTGGGAAATCATCAAACGACCGCTCTGGGCGGAGCGGAAGGGCGTATCAGACTTTGATTGATTAAAACCCACCCGTGTTTCTTCACTTGCCTGGGCGCCACGGTTTATTTTTTAACCAACTCGCAACTTTCTTTGGCAGAATGAACGCAATATTATGTTGGATAGTGTACAAGTTACATCCGGACTCGTTTATTATACGGACCTTGTAGAAACTAGAACCAATTTCCGTGCGTTCAGGCGCTTTTGCCATACCTATTATTGGAATCAATTGTAACAGCACATACCTACTTAGGACCCATTAACTTAATCAAATTTTATTCCGTGGTGCTTGGCAATCTGGGCTTCTCCCAGTTGCAATAATGTCCCTTTGTGCCGATTGGCCTAGTTCTGTTCTGTCTCCTGCTTGTTATGGAGGGAAGTGGTAAAAAATCGTTTCTCCGGGACTCGTCGAGCTTCATTGCTCGGCTTTTTTCTAGTATGGCGGGTTTAACCTGTAACTTTCGTTTTATTTTTTAATTACAGTAGGCAAAGACACCAGCCTGTATAAATAAAATCCAAGCATTATTTTTTAATTTCCTCTGGCGTTGTAAAAATCACAGGAGTAGTAGTCTTTACAAGGTAAACGTAGGACGCGCGAAGAAGTCCTCTCGAGAAACGTGTATATCAAGATGTGGACTTCATCAACATCGTCCCACTGCTAGGCACAGGTCTCCTCTCATACAGAGAAGGATTGAGCGTAATCACCACGCTTTCTCAATGCGGGTTGACGACTTCAGACTTAAAGTCCAGGTTTTCTCAAGATATTACCTTCACCTTTTAATAAATCATTGGTGTCCAAAATATACTTAGAAAGTACATATAACTTAAAAAAAGTACATTGGTACTTGCCTGACTTGGAATCGAACCAGCACACTCATACTTGAGAGGCTGGTGTTTTAACCACTAGGCCACCACGACTTTCCAATGTGTCCAGATGTGGACTTATTACACCTGATATATCTTGACCTATTGCTTCTAAGATTGACATATAATGATCCGATTTCAGGTTATCATGATAATTTAATAGCAATTAGTTAATAATACTGCTATTACAATTAGCCTGCATCATCCCGCTGCTACCCAAAGACCTTTTCGCATAACTTCTATTTCTTTCGATCCTGGGCTAAAGTAGACCACTGGTCGTTTGTGTTCAAGTCCTCTATGGGGTCTTCCGCGACGCCTTTTAACTGTGCCAGGGTTCCATATGTTGATTTCGGTCCATAGTTATTAAGAATGATGTATGTAATGGGCAGGTACCTGGTGAAGACATGGCAGCAAGCACTGGGCGGCACGGCGCTGCCCCCCACGGCGGCGTATCTCGGACGGGCCAGCGGCGGACGAAGGTCGCCGCCCTGGGACAACACTATCGAGGGCATCATCAGAGGGTTCGAGCTCGTCGCCGCTGGGTAAGCATGCGCTTGTAGGCACATTGCATCTATGTATATCACACGTGTCCGTTATTCACAAATACTTACATAGCTATCATTAATTTCATAATCTTGTTTACTTATTTAATTCTAAAAATCTAAATTTCCGTTCTATGTGTGCATTATGTATTTGATCACACAATATTAATAATGTAGTATAAAAAGTCTTAAGTTTATACAACAAAGGAGCATTACTGAACACGCATTTGTAGTCTTCACTACACACGGCTAAGTAATTAGTATGCTCGATTCATCAGCAATCGCCATATTCGCCAAAAAATTGAAAATAATTATAAATTTATTAAAAATTCAATAAAGTTCAGTTTACGTTACAACTGCTTTTATTGTATCTGGTATCTGGTATAATTGGGCCAAACTTACCCTATACCATCGCCTAGCACCATAAAGAATAGAGGTAAACAAATTAATTTAGGGTTATCACAACTCACGTTTTACAAATCTCCTGTTATTTACACGATTATCGACTTTTACATGCATAATAACATGCATAATTACTTGCAAAATAACATGCATAATTACTTGGTATTTTGAAAAACCATTAAAAAGTCTACATTAATTTTACGTGATAGCCCGAAAAAAAAAGAAAGATGGATGAAATCCAGGTATTACTTTAAACACATTTTGTAGAATGCAACCAACATACATGCATTGCTATACTTTCAAGTATGGACTAATTAGAATTATACAATATGTAAAGGAAACCCTGTCCGATCCGTGAAGGTATTGTTAGGTATCGATAACTGATGTTGCTAATGCCTACAAAGCCGGGCTAAACTTAAAAAAAATCCCCCTAAATAAAATAAATATTATTTCGCAAAAAAAGGGAAATTAAAACATAGGCGGTAGGTCATACAGGCGTGGGCGATGAGGGGCAGGGCACGCGGCACGCGGTCGCATTATACCGTCAAAAATAATGTTGTCACTTTTTAAAAATTACCAAATTTTGGGGAAGTTGGAATTAATACGCGGGAAAAAAAGATTACATATTTCAAAATTCACTAGTATTGTTACTATGATGTATATGCGTAAAATTTCATATGTTATTTGGTCATGTGTTTATCTAACCTTTATTATCCTTACGGGTCGGACAGGGATTTCTTAACATATTGTATATATCAAAAAATGTAACCTATTAGGAAATTAGCTTACATGTGTCTCATATTTCATTCAAATCGGTTAAGCGTTCTATGCAAATCATAAATAAACTGCTTAGATTAGTGGAAGTAGGATTATTTATTACTTTTATGAAAATCATCTATGGAGAAAAAGTTGTTAACATCTGCCTTTTAGGCGTAAACTACTCGTTGCCTAGCAACGGTTTGTTTACCTCTATTCTTTATCGAATTTGGCTCAACTATAAGTTGCAAAAGACATCGCGGCAGGCACAAACGGATGTAGGAGATGAGTTGGGGCCATAGTCTGCTATTTGTATAAATTTGTCATTCCAAAACGATTCCATTGTCAATGTGCTAAAAGTTCGTAATCTGCTGAATTCATAATGTTCGATTGATTATCGGTCAGTCTCTCGTAATGGAATGGTGATAGAATGACATTGCCATATTGTTATTATTATAAAACCCTTTAGTAAAAATGATTTTCTCAAAACTACTACTCATTTTTAACATGATTTTTTACTCAGTGATTGATTACTGGAAAATCATAATGACGCCATTTTGGCAGTAGATTACGAAACTTGTCAAAATCGATCATTATGAGACCACTAATCGACCATGCTGACACTATTATCCGCTCGTGATACAGTTATATACTAGTACGAGTGGATAGGGCGACTCAGTTGGAAGACAACCAGAACAATTTCACAATCTATAACAATTTTACAATGTATGACTTCACATTATGTAACCTCATATATGTTTTATTTTTTATTATTATTTATATGGTTGTCTCTTAATATTAATACTGAATAAAGTTTATTATTATTATTATATTAACAGACTAGAACCCCAGGACTCCTTTCATAAAGATCTCTTGGCAGCTGTAGGAAAAAGTAAGCGACTAAAAAAAATTAAACACACATTAGAGATTTTCTGGAGCCCTAGTTATATTCAATAAAATATAATCAGTTCATAAATTGCCTTGTGGCAACTCCTTCAAAGGAACCACAATAAATGGTCATTAATTAATTATGACTTATATTCTCGTCTTTATATCCCAAGAAATTATAATCATCAATACTAACGTATCTCGTGCAAAAAAGCTACTATACTACTGCCGTTACAGTAAGGTCGCGCTGTGCGTGGCCAACAAAAAAGCTACTATACTACTGCCGTTACAGTAAGGTCGCGCTGTGCGTGGCCAACAAAAAAGCTACTATACTACTGCCGTTACAGTAAGGTCGCGCTGTGCGTGGCCAACAAAAAAGCTACTATACTACTGCCGTTACAGTAAGGTCGCGCTGTGCGTGGCCAACAAAAAAGCTACTATACTACTGCCGTTACAGTAAGGTCGCGCTGTGCGTGGCCAACAAAAAAGCTACTATACTACTGCCGTCAGCGCTGTGCGTGGCCAACATACGAGCGCGCTGTGCGTGGCCAACATCGAGCGGCGTCAGAAGAGTGGCATGGCGTACGAGGACGCCTGGAACATGACCTCCGTACAACTCACGCAGGCTTCCGAGGTAAGACCACGACACACTGTAACTCTTAATTCAGAATCATTTAGGTACTAGCACATTTGTCAGAACCGAGGTCCTATCAGAATAGCGCTGCAACAGTTATTTTTAAATATTAAAGCATTATGCTGAGATAAGAGCCTTTTGGCCTCGTAAGGACTTACTGATTTTTTGTAACTTTTATTTTATACAATGTGTAAAGAAAACCCTGTCCGATCCGTGAAGGTATTGTTAGGTATCGATAACTGATTCTAATAATGCCTACAATGCCGGGCTAAACTTTAAAAAAATTCGCCCTAAAAATAAATATTATTTAAAAAAAGCGAGGTAACTTAATACATATGCGGTAGGCAACACGGTATGCATACATGCGCGGGTGAAAGGGGGCAGGGCACGCGGCACGTGGTCGCATCACTCATAATACTGTCTAAAATGGTGTTATCACTTTTTAAAAAATTACCAAATTTTGGGGAAATTGAAATTCATTCACGGGAAAATAGATTATTTCAAAGTTCAGTAAAGTCTGATAAGCTCATAAAACTTAGTTTGGTTTTATGATCTTCATGTACGCGTCACAATAATTACTTCATAAAAAAAGTTCTAAATGAAAATCTAAGATGGCCGCTGTAATTTAATGTTCAAATACCCTAATTTGGATTTATATTTTGAACTTTTTTAGAAGCCAAATTTTTTTAAGAATTTCTCCAAAAAAATGTTCATTATGACTATCGCCCCCACGATCGCTGATGATAAAAAACTAACGATTTTTATTAGTTTATGCAGTTAAATGGCTTATTAAATAGACCCAATTTGCCATTAAAATTATGTTTCCTTCCTCAGGCCCATTGTCGTGTGTTCATACTGACTTCATACTTCGAGGAAACAGAGCGACAAGTGAAGAATACGTCACCACAACTGCGTGAAGTGTTGCTGCA
Source organism: Sesamia nonagrioides (assembly GCA_017933935.1). Taxonomy (NCBI): domain Eukaryota; kingdom Metazoa; phylum Arthropoda; class Insecta; order Lepidoptera; family Noctuidae; genus Sesamia; species Sesamia nonagrioides. The sequence goes on from JADWQK010002473.1 coordinate 266,796, forward strand.
ATTGGTTGACTTGTACGTGGTGTACTGGGCGCTGCAGCGAGTAGGAGACTTGCTCAGGGTAAGTAAAGTCCTACGTGCTCTTCACACGTACAATTAAGAACACGACGCCACAAGTACGCACGGCTACAAATGAAGCTGTGTGCAATGTACATAACCAGTAATAATAATAATTCATCATCATCATCTCAGCGTTTATCCCGGTTGCATCCGCCGCTTTCGCGTTGGAGCCCGGGGTCCGCTAGTAATAATAATAATAATAATAATGGACTCAATCAATCAACGAGAACGTCATGCGCGCATACTTTGGGGCTACAGAGGGGGGAAGTAACTTGACTGCCTACCGTGGTCGGATGCTCTCTCTGTTTCAGGTGCTTGAGCCAGCTGTCAACGTGTCGGCGCAACGACTGTCAGATCAGGTGCGGGTCATCCAGCGTAACCATATGCTGGATGATGTGGTGCTTGATCGCCTACGCCTCGAGTCACGGAATAGCCATGTTACGCCTGCTTCATCACTGGTCGCGGTACAACTTAACAGTGTTCCATCGCGACCCAACCTCGTCGATGAAGAGGATGATGATGAGGCTATACCCGTGAATCCCCAGTGCAATGAAAAATTGAGGAGCGCTTTGGAGGATGCTTTCCGTGAGTACCGCTCTACTCCGCCTGAACTAAGACCACATTTGCCTCGATTGCCCATGCATAAAAAAAACAAGGCGCTGGTGTGTGCTCTAGACTCTCAGCTGTCTAATTATTTAAAGGACAGCAAAGATCTGAATGATACACATTCAATCTTGTACTGTGGAGCTGTTGCGATATGTCGTGTGACTCATGTCAAATTCCCAGACAGTGACAGAGCCACACGACCAAAATCAGCTGTACCAGCTTGGCAGTGCAGGATTGAACGTCGTATCGGAGAGACTAGAGCACTCATTGGCAAGCTTATTAGCTTCAGGGAGGGCAATACACGCCCTAGAGTGATGCGCTTTGTGAGGCGGGCGTTCTCGGGGACTGATACTAGTACTCGAGACTATTTGTTCCGCGTCACAGAGCGCATCGACTTTTTTAAGCAGAAGATTTATGCATGGGCAAACCGTATTCGTCGGTACAAGCGAAGAGTTGAGCGGTATTCTCAGAATCGCAATTTCCAAAGCGATGAAAGGCGGGTCTATAGAGCTTGGGAGCGATCAGACCAAGGTGTCACTGACACGTGCCTACCGGATGATGATGCCACGTGTTCATTCTGGCGCAATATCTGGTCGGTGCCTGTCAGTCACACCGAAGGTAGTTGGACTCGGGTTGTTGAGCGAGCCTGCGATCCAGTACCAGAAATTGGGGCTATTACCATCTGCCCCCAAGATGTAGCTCATGCAGTCCGCCCGTTGCCTAATTGGAAGTCTCCAGGGCCGGATGGGCTGCACAACTTTTGGATCAAATGGTTTACCAGGTCGCACGCTCGCTTGGCATCTCAATTCCAGACTGCTTTAGAGTCTGGTTCGCTACCCCAGTTTCTAACAACTGGAGTAACCCACCTGCTCCATAAATCAGGTAGCACCGCGGAACCCAAAAATTATAGGCCGATCACGTGTTTACCGACGGTCTATAAAGTTCTTACATCCATTTTGAAATCTAAAATTAACACGCATATTGACAGCAACTCCATCATGTCTGCCTCTCAAAATGGATGTAGGAGCGGGTCCCGCGGTACTAAGGAGCTACTCCTCATTGATATGGCCATTAGCCAACAGGTTCGTCGTTCCCGAAAGGATCTGTCGACATGTTGGATAGATTATAAGAAGGCCTATGACTCAGTGCCACATACATGGCTCATGCGGGTGCTGGAGTTGTATAAAGTGGATGCAACTCTACGCACCTTCCTGATGACGTGTATGAGGACATGGAGGACAGTCCTTCGCTATCCAGGATGTCGAAATATTCAGAGGAATAGCGAACCGATAAGGATTGAGCGAGGTATATTTCAGGGCGATAGTTTGAGTCCACTTTGGTTTTGCTTAGCACTTAATCCTCTAAGCACACTATTGGAGGATTCAGGTCTAGGCTATCGGTTGAGGAGAGGTGGTCAGGTTATATCGCACCTCTTCTACATGGATGACCTGAAACTTTTTGCTCACACCGATTCACAACTGAAGGAGCTACTGAAAATTACTGAAACTTTCAGTAGCTCCATCAGGATGGAATTTGGTGTGGACAAATGTGCGGTCATGCATGTAAAGCGAGGAGAGATTATGGAATCCGTGGGAACCCAACTCACGAGTTCCATTAACCTTAGAGCCCTCTCCGCATCCGAAACCTATAAGTATTTGGGTATGTCGGAAGCGTTGGGTATCAATGTTACTGACATGAAGCAATCGTTGAAGGAACGCTTCTTTGGCCGCCTGAAAAAAGTACTTAATAGTCTTCTATCAGGCGGAAACAAGGTGCGCGCTTTCAACGGTTGGGTCATGCCGGTATTGATGTACTCTTTCGGCATACTCAAATGGACTCAAACCGAACTCGACGCCCTGGATAGGAGAGTCCGTACACTGCTGACTGCAAATCGATTGCATCACCCACGGTCATCGATTTTGAGGCTGTATATCCCGCGAAAATGTGGAGGTCGAGGCTTTTTAAACGCTAAGACACTCCACAATCGTGAGATATGCAGTCTCAGAGAATATTTCCTAACAACCGACGTGGGAATGCATCGAGATGTGGTCGCAGTTGACAAGGGCCTCACTCCGCTCTCCTTGGCAAAAGAGAACTGGCGCAAACCAGTAGTGCTTGACACCAATGATCGCATGGAGGTATGGAAAAGCAAGGAGCTTCACGGACGCTTTTTCAAAGCCCTACACGGGCCTGATGTAGACTTACAAGCGTCCGTGGCCTGGCTACGATTCGGTGACCTTTTTGGGGAAACCGAAGGTTTTGTATGTGCAATTATGGACGAAGTTATGATGACGAACAATTACCGGAGATTTATTGTGAAAGACGGCACAGTGGACATCTGTCGGGCATGTCACCGGCCTGGGGAATCAATAAGGCATATTATCTCCGGGTGTTCTCGTCTAGCTAACGGAGAGTACTTGCATAGACACAACCTTGTAGCCAGGATCATTCATCAGCAACTTGCTCTTAAATACAACCTTGTGGAATCGGAGGTGCCGTACTACAGGTATACGCCCGACCCAGTTCTCGAAAATGACCATATCACATTGTACTGGGATCGATCCATCATCACTGACAGGACTATTGTTGCCAATAAGCCTGATATAGTGCTGGTGGATCGATCAGAGCGGCGTGCAATGATTGTTGACATAACCATCCCACATGATGAGAACCTCGTGAAAGCTGAGAAAGATACACAAATCAAGTATCTTTTTACTTGACCTAATCTTGTCGACCTTGGCTTATCTTTTTATTTTTTCTTGATTTGGTTCACGAGGTTGTCGATATGTGGGAGGTGGATTCAGCAATCATTGTACCGATAGTCGTGACAGCCAATGGCTTAATAGCCAAGAACCTCGACCAACACCTCAGGAGGCTCTCGTTAGGCAGCTGGATCAAGGGCTTCATTCAGAAAGCGGTACTGCTGGACACGGCTCGCATCGTCAGGAAGTTCCTCTCTCTGGAGCCCTGACCGCCGGTAGCTTGTATCCTGTTCCCGATACCGGTGGGCTACTATTTTTTATATTTTTGAATGTTTTTTTTAATGTATTTTTTATGTACTTAGAAATATTTAAAAATATAATTTATATGTACATAAAATGAAATAAAGGAAATAATAATATAATAATTATTATTAATTGACTCAAACATGTGCGTACCGAGGGGGGCAGGGGGCCGGGCAAAGAATAAATAAGGACTTATTTCTTCTTCTTCTTTCGCCTCGTCTTTTCCCATTACGCGGGGTCGGCTTTCCTGGTTCTGAGGCGCCACTTATTCCGCTGATATACGTCGTCATATGAAAGCCCAACTGCTTCATATCCTTGCGGATATTCGTCATCCATGTAGTTGGGGGCCTTCACCTCCCTCTCATTTTTGTAGCCATGGAAAGGCACTTCTTCACGACATGGTCGTCCGGCCTTCGCTTTACATGACCGTAACATCTCAGTCTAGCCTCCGTGATTTTATCTGCAATTGGTGCAACCTTAAAGGTACCTCTCACATAGACATTGCGCACCTTGTCTCTAAGCGTAACTCCGCCCGCCCAGCGCAGCATTCGCATCTCGGCTGTGAGTAGCTTCTGTACGTGACTTTTCTTCGCAGCCCATACCTCGCTGCCGTAGAGGAGAGCCGTGCGAAACCACGCACTAGACACTAATAAAATATACGGCGTATTTACCAAAACAAACAGTGTCCGACTATAGCGCACAAAGATTACTCACTCAAAAAATTTTAATTGCCCCAACCCTAGGCCGGACTTGTCCACCCTTAGGTCTGACTTGCCGCTGGATGCGGGAGGCACATGACCGGTCGTTGTGGAGATTCTTGGGGGGGACCTATGTCCAGCAGTGGACGTCTTTCGGCTGAAATTATGATGGTGAAATAAACGTGTGGGCGAGCACTGCTCTCCTAGCTGTTTTATATTTACCTGGATGAAAAGCCGTGTATATAGGAATTGTTGACAAGTTTCGAATATGCTTAGATATTTTTTTTTATTAATTTATAAAGCACTAGGCTTGACTGCGATCACGCTTGATGTTAAGCAGTGATGTAATCGTTGATGGTAAAACGCGCTAGTTTATTGAGACCCTATTCACCCTTTTTATGTGGATGAGAAATCATCAAATGACCTCTTCCGCTCGGGGTGGAGCGGAAGGGCGTGTCAGACTTTTGCTTACTAAAACCCACCCATGTTTCTTCACTTGCCTGTGCGCCAGGGCCACCAGAAGCCTGGCCCAGGAGGCATCAATCGGTCTTCGTGGACCCGTCACGATGTGCTGACATCTCTTTGAGGCGCGCGTGAAACACAACGCCCCTTCGACTCGGGCCTGGTCTTTACCGGGCGGCGAGCTGCCCACTGCTCACCGCCCGCAAGCCCGCGCCTGTGATGGCTGGGAGTTCGATGTTGTCTTCCGACCAGGGCGTCTCCTGTGGCGGCTATTTGCGTGAGAGCGCTGGGATTCCCGCTCCCTCACGCGCTCCGCCTCCTCCTTTGCCAGCATTACAGCTTCGCAAAAAGATATTACTGCCTGCCATGTACTCTCGTTCCGGACCATAGCCAGGACCAGGGCCGGATGCGAGAGAACACCGCCACGAGGACACGACGGTGCTCTACCCAAGCCGGGCAGAGGTCCACCGTGTCCTCAGGCTGATCCCCACAATGATACCCTGGCGTTTCCTCCCGCCTTATCCGGAGCAGGAACCTCCCGAAACAACCGTGTCCGGTGAGGACCTGCGTCAGGCGGAAGGTGAGGGCGCCGTGGTGCCTCTCTAGCCACTCCTCAAAGTGGGGACTTACCGCCGCTCTTGTGGCGTGCCCAATTCACTCTAGTCTTGAAGACATTTAAATTGTAAACAGACGAAGATTCTTAATCCACCTCATTGCTATTTTATTTGGTTAACAGTTTACTTCTATATCGGAGCGGGACATTGAGAAGCTACAACATTGGTACGAGGACCTGTTGACGAAGCTGCGACCGAACGCTGTTGGACTTGTGGATGCTTTCGATCTACGTGACGAGGTAAGTACACGGATGTTTCCTGTTTCATCACCCTTATTACTAAGGTCATAAGGTCGAAAAGTATTCGACCGTGTTGGGTAGTTTGTGCGCTCTCCTAAAATCAAACTCAGATCTTGATATGTTTGCCTATGAATGGAAGAAGATGCTGTAAGCATATTTGAATTTTTCTGAGAAGAATGCATAACTGTTAAATAAATGAAATATATGTTTATGTAGATTGTAGTGTAATTGGTTTTAGCCATTATGTTTAAAATAAAAAATGGGACAAAACTGTCAAAAAAAGCGTCGCCTAATTCGGCGTAGAAATGTTTACTACGACAGAAGTCTTTTCTGTGTGACAAGATGCAAAAAAGGTATTATTTGTTTCGGAAATTCGCTCTTTATTTTAGCTTACGTCCATAGGTACAAGATACTATAGATTTTATTACTTACTGATACATAATTGAATGGGTAATCCTACTAATATATAAAGCTGAAGAGTTTGTTTGAATGTGCTAATCTGAATAACTACTGGCTCGATTTGTAAAAATCTTTTTGCGATGGATAGCCCATTAATCCAGGAAGGCTTTAGGCTATATAACATGCTGCGAGGAGCATATAGAAAAAAACATATCGAAACCTACGTGGGTGAAACCGTGGGGCGCAGCTAATAGGTAATATTCTTCTTTTTACTTATCCTATCCTATTAATATATTGATGAGAAAGTTTATGAGGATGTGTGAATAATCCTGATATTCCCAAGGGATCTAGTAGCTACCTATTAGATAATAATTGTAGGTCAGGTTTTGATACGTTTGGAAGTTATAAGACCACAGCGTTTTCTTAAAAGCATTCTGGAGAAAATTCTATAACATATAATGTATTCTTTATTTTTCTATGGTGTAATCAAATGTAGTTCAATATTCATCCCGTAAACATTGCAGTCATGTGAGAGGTCGGTTAATTAATTATCAAAGAAAATATTTATTTCAGATTCTCCATTCAGCCCTCGGCGCATACGACGGTCGCGTGTACGAGCGTCTGATGGAGGAAGCGCTCAAGAGTCCGCTCAACGCGGAGCCCGTCAACCAGAGCTTCCACAAGTATCTTAAACCCTTCATGCAGGGGAAACTGTGATGCGGTATATTAGGAAATATTGCTGTAGTAGCTCTCTAGACCTGTAACGCTACAAGATTTTTGAGGTGCGTGTCCAAAATGGGAACTAAAGCCGCTATAAAATTTTGTAATTATTGTTTATGGTGCAAATATTTACCAACAGCCTCTGTCAATGTCATTCAGGCGCCGACTGTTCCTTGTAGCACTAATATTCAATGCAGCTAATATTCAAAATTTGAATTTCGTTTTCCATATTTGAATTTCAAATATGGAAAACGACCAAAAACATCTATACCAGATTACATTTTTTATTGTCTCTCTAGACATGTAACGCTACAAGATTTTTGTGGTGCGTGTCCAAAATGGGAACTAAAGCCGCCATAAAGTTTTGTAATTATTGTTTATGGTGCAAATATTTACCAACAGCCTCTGTCAATGTCATTCAGGCGCCGACTGTTCCTTGTAGCACTAATATTCAATGCAGCTAATATTCAAAATTTGAATTTCGTTTTCCATATTTGAATTTCAAATATGGAAAACGACCAAAAACATCTATACCAGATTACATTTTTTATTGTCCCTAACGCGGCCTTATATCTACTTGCGTGGGCGTATCCAGCATCTGGCCTTTTTGTAAGTCAGACTTTTAGAGTGGACTCATCCCAGCTATTTTGTTTTACAAACTATACAAGCACATTACATGAAACAGTAGGTATTTGTAGTGTAGTATGTAGTGCAAATAGACGCAAATGATCCTGTTTCAAGTTCCCGTTTATACTTTGATTAGTAATTAGGGAAGTTCATACATGTTGCACAATATTTCAAGGGGCGGGGGGGGCAGCAGCCCCCACCCTAGCTACGTCCAATGCCTACTTGTAAACATTTTTGTATATAGTTTTGTTCTACTTACACAACACACCAAATTATTTTCGAGACGGTATAAATGTCATCCGGTGTATATAAAACAAAGTTGGGTTAGTTACACCGTTTCTATGTCAAGAACGGCTCAGCCGAGTATGATTTTGGTATAATTTAACGAAAAATAGTAATGAAGATAATTAATTTTCTTATACATTTAAGTTCACGGGGTCACCTATATTTTAAGAGAATAAAATATATTTATTCATTTTATTGTTGAGCAAGAAGGTAGTGATGAAAGCTTACCTTTGCTTGTATTTGGATTTTTTTAATTTATTACGAATTAATAAGTATGAACTTCAATCGAAATTATTCATTGTGTTTGTATTGTAGCGTCAGTTTCAAAATCTACCTTTAAAGTCGAGTGTTCAGCAACCGACGTTCCCCACTCTGTGCTGCCGTCTTTTCATGACTCTGACAGAAAAGTAGACATAGGCGCAAATGTAAAAAAAGGATTCTATGTGATTTATTTTTAATGCGAAATAAACGTTAACAGGGTGTATTTTAGGGCGACAGTACAATTGGCATATGTTGACAAATATTTGCTATTAGAAAATAAACCTTATGGAAATTCAAATAGATTACTGTATTGTCTTACTAACACTAATATTTGGATAAATATGTCAATTGCGACGCTTTTTTTTTTTTTTTTTTTGTAGCTGTAAATTATAAGGTCAATAATTTGTTTGGTGTCTTTGGGCGGGGTTACTTATAAGTATCAAATTGTAAATCAAATATTTTTATAACTAATTTTTCAATGGGTGGTGGATGTAAGTCATTCCTTATTAATATATTGTATGTAGATATTACAGTATTACAGTCCAGACTGGAGATTTTAATCATAAGATTTATGTTAAAAATCATTTATATTAAAGTTTTATATGTTGTTAAAGCTGCGTGTTTATTTTGTTGATCCTGGAATGCTTGTATTTTACTTTCGAGGTAATAGAAGACTGTTGCAATTATTTTATTTATAGTTCTTGACGGCCTCCGTGGCGCAGCGGTCAACACGCCTGCCTGCGACGTGGAGGCCCCGGGTTCGATCCCCGGCCAGGTCATGATGGAAAACGATCTTTTCCAGATTGGCCTGGGTCTTGGGTGTTAATCTATATATGTATCTATTATAAATATAGTATCGTTGAGTTAGTATCCCATAACACAAGTCTCAAACTTACTTTGGGGCTAGCTCAATCTGTGTGATTTGTCCGTATATATAGTCGAGCCCGGTCCCAAAAGGGTCAACTACCACTAAAATCAGGTGATGGCGAGGAGTAGGGAGCCACTTGCGTGAGGACCTGCGTAGTTGATCGCAGTGAGCTAGGACGAATGTGTCCGGGGGTCGGGCCGAGCGGCTCGGATTCGTCGAGCTCTGGTGGGATCGCCCCAAAAGTTGCGAAAAGCCGGTATGGCAACGGTTTCTGGTTATCAGAATTGAGCGAAATCTGTCTCTGCCAGTAAAGCCCTCACTACTGCTGGCAGAGGCAGATTTCGCTTTCGAGAATTGGACAGAAGTAGCTTCCTTCTGTGAGACCATGATGGTCAAGAAAGAGGCCGCCAGACGGGATCGGCCGAGGGTTGAACCTACTCGGAGAAGGAGGTATCGGGAAAGCAACAGTGTTGACGCCTAATACTCTTAAAGCCGCTTACCAATAAAGGTAAGTGGACCTTCGGTGTCGTGGGCGCATAGAGTAAGGACTCTGAGCGCCTGACTTTAGAGAAGACGGTGGCACAATGGTCAGGGGCTGCCGTACACAGCTAGCCCAAGGAAGGCCTCTTGACAGTCCGGGTTGTCCGTAATTGCTCCTTTCAAGAGGAACCGGGGTAGTCCTATATGCAAATGGTGATCACAGGTGGTTTTAGTAACGTAAATAACCGTCCTCAACGCCACTGCAAAAAAATAGATTGGGCGCAAAAGGAGTAAAGGACCCCCTACACAGAATGCTGGTCATCATCATCAACTCAGCGTTATTCCCAGTCACGTCCAAAGCTATTCAGCTGTGGAGAGTCTGGGGTCCGCTTTACCAGTCTAACTGCTGATTTTGGCTAATCTTCGATATTTTCCGTGAAGCGACTGCCGTCTGACCTACGCAACCCGAAGGCGATATCGAAGCATTGCAGTTAGACCAATTGTTGGACTTTTGAGGGTTCTAACAACCCGTAACGACCGCCATTAGATGTTCGTATGGCAACCGGGACCAACGGCTTAACGTGCTTTCCGAGGCACGACCAGACCAGTGCATATATATTCATGCATACAAATATTTTCACTGCGCGGGGATCGAACCCGCACCTCCTTGAACAGCGGCCGCGTTCGCTACCCCTACGCCACGGAGGCTGTCTATACAGAATGCTGGTGTTTCACTATAAACCAGTCTGGCACACGTAACTTTCCTTTGAGACAGCCAAAGAAGCAAGTTCTTTTTTGATGGGAAATTATCAAATGACCTCTCCCGTTCTGGGCAGAGCGGAAGGGTGTATCAAACTTTTACTGATTAAAACCCGTATTCCTTCACTTACCTGTCTACCAGGGGCCACAACATCTCTCCTCGAATAACCCGGCGGCAGCCTTGGTTAACTACTTATTTTAGACTTACTTCATCATCATCATCTCAGCGTATAATCCCGGTCGCATCCGAGCCTTCGCGTTGGAGCCCGGGGTCCGCTTTCCTACAAATACGCCTCCATTTCGCACGATCTCTGGCATCCCGTGGTGTGAGATTGTTGGCACGCATGTCATCTCTTACAATGTCAAGCCAGCACTTCTTTGGTCTACCTCGCTTGTTCCGGCCCGGCGGTGGCGCCATGGCAAGACATTTGTTACCCACGTAAACTGCCGGTTTACGTAAGACGTGCTCGTACCAGCGCAGGCGACTCTCTTGCAGTTTGTCTGCCTTGTCACGGACACGGAGACTGCCACGGATGCGGGAGTTTCTAATGCGGTCTTTCCGCGTAACTCTACACATCCACCGCAGCATATTCATCTCCGTGACACGCAGCTCCTGCTTGTGTCGCTCAAGCACATGCCACGCCTCACTGCCATACAGAAGGACAGGTCTAATGATGGTCTTATAGACCTGTCCCTTAAGCTTAACCGGCATTTTGGGGTCAAAAATGACACCTGTCACCTCACGCCATTTCGCCGAAGCTGCAGATATGCGTGCCTTAACGTCGCAATCAATGTTGCCGGACGCGTGTAGCACAGACCCCAAGTTTTTAAATTGGTCTGTGCACTCGACCGTGTCTCCGCCTATGCACACAGGCATAGGGTCTGTGGTGTTGCTGGCCATGTACACCGTCTTCCCCACATTGAGTTTAAGACCTCCGTTCTCAAGCGAGTTCTTCAACGCATTAACCCGCCGCACCAACCGCTCCCTGTCCGCGTGTGCCAGCGCGATATCATCAGCATACATGAGCAACCGGGGAGGTTGCTCATGTGAATTCTTGATGCTGTCTGACAAGACATCTAATATCACGCTGAACAGAAACGGACTAAGGACGGATCCTTGGTGTACTCCGACGGTGATGGGGAAGGGTTTAGTGTCGCCAACAGAGGTCCTAACAACGGAATCGGAATTGAGGTACATGTCTCGAATTATGTCAACATAGGCTTCTGGTACCCCTTTGGACCTCAGTGCCCACCAGATTACCCCCCGAGGGACACAGTCGAAGGCCTTCTGCATGTCTAAAAAGAGCATATGCAGAGGCGTGTTCTTCGATCTGTATCTCTCCATGGTGATCCTTAGGGCGATGATAGGATCCGTGGTTCCGTACCCTGGACGGAACCCATATTGACACGTCGAGACAGCACACTCCTGCCGGATCCGGGAGTCTAAAATCCTCTCAAAGATCTTCATGGTGTGGGACATGACCTTTATACCGCGATAGTTGCCACACTCCTGTACCGAGCCCTTGCCTTTGAAGACTGGAGTAATAATACTCAGTCTCCATTGGCTCGGGATTTTGCCGGTCAGGAGCACGCGGTTCAGGAAGTTCGTTAACATGCCCACACCGCGAGGACCCATCGCCTTCCAGGCCTCAATGGGGACTCCATCAGCTCCGAGAGCTTTCCGATTCGCCATGCGGCGAAGAGCCGTGTGGACTTCCTCAGGCGTTATCGGTGGCACTAATCCAAGGTTCGGAGGGAGTTCCGGTGTCTGCACCTCTTGGTGCTGCTTATTCAGCAGCTCGTGGAAGTACGTGCGCCAGTAAATAACCTTCTGCCCCTCAGACGATTCCAACTTCTCGTAGAGCGGTTGCAAGTGGTCTCGTCTGGCTCTGGCTACAGCTCTTTTAGTGGCACGTTTGGCAACCTTGTATGCGTCGCGATCCTCAGGAGATCCGGTCGCCTGCCACGTTTTGAAGAGGGCTTTCTTCACCCTTGTCTCCCTCTGGACTGTGTCGTTCCACCACCAGGTCTCCTTGTCACTTTTGCGACCGCTCTTAGACACGCCGAGCACCACCCGCGCCGCCCTAGTAATAGCTGCCTGGATTCTGTCCCAGTTATCTTGAACAGATTCTCCCTCGGTACCAGCGCACTTGTCGCCAATAACCGAAGCGAACTCCTGGTACTTATTTTCATCAAGCAGCCACCACCGGATCTGGCGTCGGCAGCGCTCAACAACAACTCGTCTACGTTGGGCCTTAACTCAGAGATCCATGCCGGAATTATTCGTCAAGGAGGCGGTGTTATGCAGTAAGACTCTCACCGGGTATGACCTTGCAGTTGGCTACTTTGCCGATGTGGTGTCTCCTAGTTAGTAGGAAGTCGATCTGGGTAGCGCTTCGCCCGCGCGGTAGATAACAAGGTGCTCCAGTTTCTTTTTGTAATAGGTGTTCACAATTGCCAGGTCAGCGGCCGCACAAGTTCGGAGAATGTTGTCCCCTTCCGCGTTGCGGCTACTTTGTAGGATTAGCAAGCTGAAGTGGCAATGGGCTGGTCACATATGCCGCAGGACCGACAACCGTTGAGGTAAACGAGTCCTCGAGTGGAGACCGCGTCTCGGCAAACGTAGCGTGGGCCGCCCTTGGGCGAGATGGATCGACGACATCAAAAAGGGGGCTGGTAGTGGCTGGCGGAGAACTGCTCAGGATCGAGCTTGTTGGCGTGCCATGAAGGAGGCCTATGTCCAGTAGTGGACGAGTAGGGGCTGATGATGATAATCATGATGTAGTAAAAAGTGCATTCAGTGATTAATTCATAAAGAACATTGAAATATTGTAGCATAGTGGCCACATCATAACTTTGTCCCAAACCTTCCTCCTAATTGGTTCACCCGGGCAACGAAAGGAGATCGGTTTAGGTTAGGTTAAGTTAGATAAGTGAGGATAGGTTACGAAGGTGGTGAAGAAGGGCAGGAAGAAGGCAAACAAGGCCCCGGCTGCACCGGCGGCTGCCACGGCAGCTGCCCCGGCGGCCGCCCCGGCAGCCAAGAAGGCCCCAGTCGGCGGAAGGAAGCTGGTTCCTCCCAAATCCGCAGCGGTAACGGTGACGATCGTCCCCGAGGCCGCCGAGAGGGGCGTCACCTATGAGTCCGTCCTGAGACGGGCTCGTGCCGTCGCGGACCCCGCCGAGTTGGGGCTCGGTAACTGCCGTCGGACCCAAACCGGAGCTCGACTCTTCGAGTTTCCGGGGAAGGACGGCGGCAAAAATGCCGACCTGTTCGCCGGCAAGTTGCGGGAGGTCCTCGCCGATGTGGCGAAGATAGCTAGGCCGACTAAGACGGCGGCTATGGAGGTGACCGGTCTAGATGACTCGGTCACCAAGGAGGAGGTAGTCGCGGCGATCGCAGTGGCTGGAGGCTGCGAACCCGCAGCCGTGCTGGCTCGGGAAATAAGGCCCGGCCGCGGGGGGCTGGGCACTATCCGGCTGGTGTGCCCAGTCGCCGCAGCGTTGGCCGCCCAGGCTAAAGGCCAGGGGCGGCTATTTGTGGGCTTCAGCCGGGCCGTGATCCGAGTGCTTGAGGCAGCGCCGATGCGCTGCTTCAAGTGCTTCGGCATCGGCCACACCCGAGCCATGTGTCCGTCCACTGCGGAAATGGCACATGCTTCCGCTGCGGGAAGGAGGGGCATATGGCGGCCACGTGTGAGGCCGCCAAGCCGCACTGCGCGGCGTGTGCCTCCAGTGGTCGCCCCGCCGACCACGTTATGGGGGGGACGTCATGCCGACCCCCGTCCAAGAGGGGCAAGCCGCAGGCGGCTATAAGCCGTCCTGCCGCTGCTGCCACAGCCGCTGATATCCCATCAGCGGCGGTGGCCGAGGGTGATGCGATGGTCGAGTAATGGGTACAGACCATCGCATCCTGCAGGCAAACACCAACCACTGCCGAGCTGCCCAGGACTTACTGGTGCAGTCAATGGCCGAGTGGTTGGTGGATGTGGCAGTGGTGGCCGAGCCGTACTTTACTCCCAGCAATTGGCTGGGAGACAGTGACGGCTCGGTGGCAATCGTGGCGCGGTCTTCCTCGAACTCCCCTCCCCTCTCGCTCTTAGAGAGGGGACCGGGATACGTGGCCGCCGCGTGGGGAGGGTTGGCCCTTGTGGGGGTCTACTTCTCCCCAAACCGCCCTCTCCAGGACTTCGAGGATTTCCTCGGGGTCCTGACGGCGGTCGTCGGGAGGACGGCGCCACGTCAGGTCTCCGTTTTGGGAGACCTGAATGCCAAGTCGGTGGTCTGGGGAAACCCGGCCACCGACAACCGCGGACGGGCGGTCGAGTTGTGGGCGGCCACGTCTGGTCTCTCTCTCCTGAATAGGGGGAGCGTCCAGACGTGCGTCCGGCGGCAGGGTGGGTCCATAGTGGACCTCACCTTCGCCACGCCCGCACTGGCCGCCCGCATTCAGAACTGGGGGGTGGAACTGGAGGAGACGATCTCGGATCACCGCTACGTGCGATTCGAGATCTCCCCCCAGAATCCACGGGGGCGCCGCAGCACCCCCTCATCGTCGGGCCGATCCCCGTTTCCAAGGTGGGCTCTGACCCACCTGGATCGGGAGGCGGCAAAGGAGGCCGCGTTCGTCCAGGACTGGCTTTGGCCAGGTCCCGGCGTGGACGTCCTGGACGTGGACGCGGCGGCGGCCCGATTGAGGGGGTCATTGACCGAGGTATGCAACGCCAGCATGCCTCGGTCGAGACGTCCGCCTCCCCGACGCGCCGTTTATTGGTGGTCGGATGAGTTGGCGGAGCTGCGGGCCACCTGCGTGGCGGCACGGCGGGCCTACACGCGATCGCGTCGGCGGCGCCGACGAGATCAGGCCGACGAGGACCGCCTCTACGCCAGATACGTAGAGGCGAGGGCGGCCTTCAAATCGGCCATCGGCGCCGCCAAGGACGCGGCGAGGGCCGAGCTGTTGGAGGGTCTCGACAACGACCCATTCGGGAGGCCATATAAGGCGGCGCGTAATAAACTGCGCCGCATTGGTCCCCCGGTTGCCGAGACCCTCGAACCAGCGCTCCTGGATGGGGTGGTGCGGTCTCTGTTTCCGCGCAGGGATCCGCACTTCGCCCCACCAGTGATGGGCCCGCCAAGGGGAGCGGCTCTGCCGGAGGAGGAAGCTCCTCCTCCTCCGGTTTCAGAGGAAGAATTTGGCGCGGCGACTCTTCGTCTCCGCGCCAAAAAGACGGCTCCCGGCCCTGACGGCGTTCCCGCTCGGGTGGTGGCCATCGCGGCCACCGAAATGGAGGGAAGGGTTCGGGACCTCTTCAGCGCGTGCTTCGCGTCGGGGAGGTTCCCGAAACCTTGGCGGGAAGGCCAATTGTGCCTCCTTCGGAAGGAGGGACGGCCGGCGGACTCCCCCTCGGCATATCGGCCCATCGTCTTGCTTGACGAGGTCGGTAAGATGTTCGAGGGGATTATCGCCGGCCGTCTCAAGCGGCATCTGCGGAGCGTGGGACCGGACCTGTCGGACGCCCAGTTCGGATTTCGAGCTGGTCGTTCGACAGTGGACGCCCTGGCCCGTCTAAAGGCCCAGGTGACAGAGGCGGTGCGAGTGGGGGATGGAGTGTTGGCTGTGTCATTCGACATTGCCAACGCCTTCAATTCCATCCCCCACTCCACCATCCTGGAAGCGCCCCGGTTCCACGGAGTGCCCCTGTACTTGCGGGGCCTCCTGGCCAGCTACTTGGAGGACCGTGCTGTCCTCCTCGTAGACGGGGCTGGCCAGCTCCGGCGATGCGCTGTCGGGGCCGGCGTTCCACAGGGGTCCGTTCTAGGGCCTCTTCTGTGGAACGTCGGTTACGACTGGCTCCTGCGGGGAACCCTCCTTCGAGGTACGAGTGTCATCTGCTACGCAGATGACACTCTCCTCACTTCCCGCGGGAGCACCTTCCGGGAGGCAGCCAGTTTGGCGTCGGCGGGCGGATCCTTAGTGGCCGGAAGGATCCGCCGCCTGGGCTTGAGGGTGGCGCTGCACAAAACGGAGGCCGTGTTCTTCCACGGCCCCCGGCAGCGCCCCCCACATGACGCCCACATTTCTGTGGAGGGCGTCAGGGTCGGGGTCGAGGCCCAGATGAAGTATCTGGGCCTCACGTTGGACAGCAGGTGGCGCTTCGGCCCGCACTTTAGCGGGCTGTCGACGCGCCTGCTGAAAGCTGCGAACGCCCTCTCATGGCTCATGCCGAACATGGGAGGGCCAAGCATGCGGTGCCGGCGTCTATACGCCGGCATACTTCGGAGTATGGCCCTTTATGGGGCCCCCATTTGGGCGGACTCCCTCCATAGGAGGGAGAATGCCACTGCTCTTCGGGCGCCCCAAAGGGCCATCGCCCAGCGGGCAGCGCGGGCCTACCGCACGGTAGGCTTCGCTTCGGCATGCGCTCTGGCGGGCACCCCGCCTTGGGAGCTCGAGGCGTGGGTGCTCGCCAGAGTGTACGAGTGGACGGCGGGGCACAGGGCGCTGGGCGAGCGTCCGGCCCCAGAGGTGAGGGAGGCCGTCCGGCGGGAGGCGAGGGTTGCTCTTGTCCAGCATTGGACGCAACGCAGGACCTCGCCTCCGAAGTCTTCAGCCGCCGTACCCTTGACGCCATCGGGCCGGTCCTGGAGGACCGGCTCGACAGGCGTCACGGGTTTCTCTCCTTCCGTCTGGTGCAGGTACTCTCCGGTCACGGCTGCTTCGGCAGGTACCTGCACCGGATAGGACGGGAGGAGACACCGTCGTGCCACGGTTGTGGCGCGGCGGAGGACGCGGCGGAACACACCCTCGCGGTGTGCCCGTCGTGGGCCGTGCCGCGCCGCGGTCTTGTCACGGCGGTTGGTGGCGACCTCTCGCTGCCCGCCATCGTCAGAGCGATGGTGGGGAGCGAGGAGGCTTGGGTGGCGATGGCCTCCTTCTGCGAGGTCGTGATGTCGCAGAAGGAGGCAGCGGAGCGAGAGCGGGAGGAGGATCCCCTCGCTCCGGCGCTCCGCAGGCGGCGTAGGGGGAGGAGAAGGCGGGATTTCGCCCGCTTTCTCCCTCCCTGAGGTGAGCGGCGGGCGTGAGGCCGACGCCCGCCTTACATCGCTCACCATGCGGGAGCCACGGCCCCTCCCTAGGAGGGGCAATTGAGGGCCCACCTTACAAGGCGGGTTTCGCCGACGTGGGAGAGGTAGCTCAGGCTGCGCTAGTTTCCCACTCCCCCGCCACTATGGCGATGCCGGTGATGATATTATATACCTAGCCACGAGCCTATCACAGTCATCATCATCTCAGCGTTAATCCCAATCGCATCCGAAGCTTTTTCAGCTTTGGAGTCTGGGGTCCGCTTTACACTGGCGACTCAACAATTATACTGATAATTGCTGATTTTGGCTAAACTTCGATTTTTTCCGTGAAGCGACTGCCGTTTGACCTCCACAACCCGAAGGCGATATCGGAGCATTGCAGTTAGACCAATTGTTGGACTTTTGAGGGCTCTAACAACTCGTAACGACTGCCATTAGATGTTCGTATGGCAACGGGAACCAACGGCTTAACGTGCTTTTCGAGGCACGACCAGACCAGTGCAAATATTCATAGTCATGCATACAAATATTTGCACTGCGCGGGTATCGAAACCGCGCCTCCTTGTGCAGCGTTCGCAACCGTTACGCTACGACCCTATAACAGTATAATAATCAACACCTAACAACAAACTGACAAAAAATATTTTGTCAGATTGCTGTAACCTCTTCACAAAGATTACTACGTCATCGCCAGCCTCATCTTATTTACATCTAGAAATACACATACCATTATTAAGAATCACAGTTTTACTCTTCGTAGGTTTCTTTCTCCACCATGTCTTCTCTTCTGGGGTCCAAACTTTGAGGCCTTTGATTCTGATGACCACATCATCACCGTCCAACTGCTCAGTATCGTACTGCTAAAAACCAGAACCAATAATTGGAAATGTAACATCACAGAACACAATTACTCCTATCGGAGAAGGTCAACTTCATACAAAAAAAGTAGGAACGAATTTAGTTTGGAAGTGCTGCCATCTTACTTTAGCCCAAGTAAACTATGTCGGCGTAGTAGGGCGGGAAATTTAAACCACTTCATGATGACTATTGTATTTTAAGTTTTAACATTTTAATACACATCCAGACCAGGAGTGCAGCCTCGAGATATTTTCCTCCTCTCGAGACCACCCTCCCGATCTGAATGTATCAGAAACGGAAAATAGAATGAATCTAGCATAGAGAATAAAACTTTGTAATAGAAAAAAATTTAACGGGCGCCGTCCATACAAATTACATTCATACAGAATGCAATGTGCGGCCGGTCATATGAAATAACAATATATCATAAATTGTAAAACGTTATCAACGTGCTAGATTCAATTCTAGTCCCTTTATTTTATCTGGGAATAGAGATTGGAAATAAAAGTATTGTTTAGCCAATATTTTATATATTACATGATAACTTTTATAAATTTCGTATCATCATCATCGCATCTGCCATGGCAGAACTGAGGTTCACAAACACTGGTCACAACAGCCACAAAATAAATAGGTTCAGGATCATTGGTACAGAGTCAATGTCTCACGAAAAACAACAGTAATGTTAGTCACTATCTCACAATGCGCTAACACTAACCACGATTCGCGGAACTTTGTAACACATAAAACGGAGGAGCAGAGCTCGACTCAACTGTTATAGCACCTAATTACAAGCAAATCGATGAAATATGGAATTGTGTTTACATCGGGTGACGCCATATTGTTTAAGCGAACGCCATGATCGGTCACATGATTCAAGAGTGTTGCCATACAAATAAGTTGAGATATTAATTTATATAGCAACATCGCCCAAAATTCAGCCCTTGTAGGTATTCTCAAGGCTTCCATACAAAGTTGACCCCGGCTGCTCATAACAGACTATATTAAAGTCTCAAACGATCGGCAAACTTCGCTCCATGTCGGTTCTATTCGGTTTTCGAACTCGAGTTAGAGGGAGTTCAACTCGAGTGGATTCGAGTTACGCCCAACTCGAGTTAACTCGAGTTAGCTACTCGAGTTGACCATCACTAGTGACGCATGTCAAATCCAAAATAGTGCTAATGTCAATTTCAGTTAATGTATTGTTTATTTTATTGTTCCCACAAAGGCCATTAATCAAGAATTGAATTGAATTAATTTTATTGTTATTGTCTTGTCTTCGTGAGTTTACTGTTTATTCAACAGTGAAGTTATTTATTGGAATGTTAATATAAGACAATAAGTTTTGATTTAACTATTTTGCGAGTAGCACTACTAGCTTCTAATAATGGCATTTGGTACACATATGGATTATCGTTTATGCCGTGCATGTCTTACAGCACAAACATCTTTTTCTTATTTTATATTCGAGAATGTTTCTCCCGATATTTATTGTTTTTGTACTTCTGTAAAGGTATGAAATAATGTGTTCATAATTTGCATTGCGATCCCCAAGTTGTCCAACAATATTCACTTTTAAAAAACCGATTACAGGTATCTAAAGAAGAAAAATTGCCTAGAGGCATCTGTAACTCATGTTATGAGCTTCTTAATAAATACTACGAGTTCAAGCAAACGTGTTTGCAGTCTCAAGCAACTCTACTAGATCTTGAAAAAGATTTTAAAATTAAAATAGAGATAAAATCTGATTGTGTTCAGAACTCTGAAAGAAACAATAGTCATGAAGATGAAATAAAGACTGAGATACTTGTTAATGCTCTGAAAGTTGAAGGTGATGAAATCAACCATGGTAAAGTAGAAATTTATCAGATATAAAATGTTTATAAATCATGGCCGCTGTATATAACAGCCACGATGTTTAAACATTTAAGCTGGTTCCAGGCAATGCAATTGAAGTAAAAAAAAAAAAAACAAATATTTATATTTTTTAGATTACATTGATGAAGTTGAGCATAACACGGAAATCAAGTCATCAAGTCCAGAATTACTTGTAGAAAAACATTTCAGGAGGTTGGTTAAACTTACAATATGATCATAACTTTGTAAATATATTTTATTTATATCGAACAATAATAATAATATTATAAATAAAAAAAAATATATAAATGCAAAAGTTTGTGTAAGGAGGTGCGGATGGATGGATGTTTGTTACTCTTTTATGCAAAAAGTACCAGATTTAGATTAAGTATGACACACTAATATGTAATTTAAAACTAGGAATAACATAGGATAATTTTTATCTCAATATTCCTACAGAATTCAAAAGTTGTGTGGGTGTAAAACTTCAGGCCACAGCTAGTATTAGTATACGGGTACTAAACTAACATCATGCGATTTTCCAGAAAAGCAAAAAAGTTGGTAAAAACAAAACAGCATAAAGGAATAAAGACTAAAGTAAAAAAAAAGAAATTCATGTACACTTGTGGTGTTTGTCAAAAAAAATTCAACTTCAAGGAAAGATTTGAAGCACACATGCTTGCGCATGAAGGCAAAATAGTAAGTATTTATCATTGCAATAAAAGAATACATTTCCAGACCTGAATATTAAGGACCATTTGAATTTTGGCAAGTACCTATTTGATCAAAACTCAAATAACATTCATTCATTATCAACCTTTTTGTCGTCCCACTGCTGAGCACAGGTCTCCTCTCATACAGAGAAGGATTGAGCGTAATTACCACGCTTGCTCAATGCGGGTTGGCGATTTCAGACTTAAAGTCCAGGTTTCCTCAAGATGTTTTCCTTCACCTTCAGTCATTCCTATTTAGGGTCCTATACAACATTATTATTTTTTGTATATGCGAAACCAGAGCCCTGGGGGCTGTCTCGCTGAGCGCACACACTCGGCAACAATTTCTAAATCAATAAAAACTATATTCAGGTTTCATACAGAGAAAAACAATGTTGTATATAAAAGATACAATCAAGTTGAGATCAGAAGCAAAACTGTTTTATTATGTTTTTACCCTCATTACAAAAATCATACAGTTGACAAGACATCTTATGAAAACAACCATCGAGGTTTTTCGATAGTAGGACTTAGCAGATAGGCGGTGAAGGTTATACATGTGCTTTTTCTGTGTGATATTTTTATTTTGATTTTAGTGTCATTGAAAAGTGTATCTACAATCAAGATAGATATTTATTGTTTGTGTTGTTCTGTAAGTGTGTTTTGTGTTCCTATTTTCGTGGTAAGTCTCTCCCGTAGGCATGATGCCTACGGGTAAAAATCCCCCTGATCCCCCGGACCCTCCTGATAAGTTATTCGACCTCACTCCTGTCTTGACCATAACTCCTCCCCATGGAGATCAATTATCAGACATGGACTTGGAAACCAACCAAAGAAAAAGACCTGCTCAATCTCCCCCGGCATCCTCCTCTTCCATCCCTCCGAAATTGTCTAAAAATACCATCCGACAATATTATACTGCCAGAGACAATCCACCATACATCGTCCACGTCTCACTTAAAGAAGGACAGACAACCGGTACATCTCTCCACCCTATTAAGTTTGGCATGCTTCTTAAAAAAAATAACATCAAAAGTGTTTTGCTAGATGGAGTTAAACGCATTGGTCGTAACAGAGTCTCAGTGCAGTTTAGGTCTGTTGAGAATGCTAACAGTTTTTTAGTTAACCAGGCTATTTCCCAAAATTATGACACCTCAATCCCCCAATTCCACATTACTCGTATGGGTATTGTAAGGGATGTCCCATCTGACTGGACAGATGAAGAAGTAATGGAAAATATTAAAGTCCCTGATGGCTGTGGCCAAATTATTAAAGTGCGTAGGTTAAATAGGAGACAAGTCACCGAGAATATAATAGAATGGAAACCTACTCAAACGGTTGTCTTAACTTTCGATGGACAAGTTCTGCCTAAGAGGGTGTACTGCTTCTAATCTGCCCTTAATGTAGAGATTTATGTATATCCCACCATCCAATGCTACAACTGCTGCCGCTTTGGTCATACCCGGACTAAATGTCGTTCTAAGCCCCGTTGTTTTAAGTGTGGACATGATCATCCAGGAGATGGCTGTGATGTGGACCAGGACAATGCCTTCTGCATTTCTTGCTCCGGGAACCACTTTGCGAACTATAATGGATGTCCTGAACTGGGCCGCCAAAAATCTATAAAGGCTGCAATGACAGAACGGAACATTTCCTATATGGAGGCTAGTAAGATCTTCCCTCCAGTAACTCGATCTTATGCAAGTGCAACTAAGTCCGACCGTAAACCTCCTACCACATCCTTTTCCTCCCCACAATCTCCTCCACCACCACTCTCACAGTCTAGGGCTCCCGTCCGTAAACCTGTCTTCCTCAAACCCAAAACATATGCCCCCCTCTCCCCAAGTTTTGATGTTAAAGCCCACCAAGCACTCGTTCAAAATTATTCCTTCTCTCCATCTAGAAATGGTTGTGCATTCCCAGAGGATGCAAACCAATATAATGATAACATTAATAAAAGTAAACAGTCCAACTCCCTCAACTTACTTGATTTATTATCAAACCTTTTAAACAAAATAATATCCAATCCACAATCAAATATACCTGACCACGTTGCCTTGAAACTTATATCTGTTCTTGAATTTTTAAATAATGGCTCTCCCATTGACTTGTCTACAGTGGAACGCGAGGAGCGTTACACATAAAAAGCAAGATCTTATACACCTTATTAACAAATATAAACCCTCTGTCTGCAGCATTGCTGAGACATGGTTGTCCCCAAACAGTAATTTTAATATTCCTTATTTTAATTGTATCCGGCATGATCGCCCGGATGGTTATGGAGGATGCGCTCTGCTCATCAATAGCAAAGTTGCATTCACACAAATTCCTCTTCCCCCTGTCGGAGACAACATAAATGTTGTGGCCATAAGGGCTGAGGATATAAATTTTTTCTCTTTTTATGTTGCTCACCCTCAATTGAATGACCTTAGTTTGATAAAAAATATTTTAAGTAGTGTTAAGGGCCCTTCGCTTATATTAGGTGATTTCAATTGTCATCACTTCCGTTGGGGTTCAAATTCCTGTGATAATTTTGGACTAGGGCTAGTAGATATATTAGATGACCTCAATTTATGTATTATAAATGATGGTAGCGCCACACGCAGATCTTCTCTTGGGCAAACCAATAGTAGCTGTGTGGACTTAAGTATCTCCTCCTCTAATTTGGCCAGTTTATTCTATTGGATCCGGTTAGATGTAACATTTGGTAGTGACCACTATCCTATCATTGTCAAAATCCCATCCAAATTCATTCCTAATGAGACCTTAACACCTTTGTTAAAATACAAACTAGACTCTGCAGACTGGGATAAATATTCCAAACTGCTAGATACCCTTGTTTCATCCCTTCCCCCAATCAGTGCTAACAACACCTCAGATAGCTTCATCCATTTCTCCAACAGCATATCCCACTCAGCAGATGAGTGCATTCCACAGAAAAATTCCACAACTGGCAAAATACCTTCCCCACCATGGTGGGATAGTGAGTGTTCCCTAATGGTCAAAGCTAGAAAGGATGCTGAAAGGGCCTTTAACCTCAACATGACCTTAGAAAACCTATCTGCTTTTAATTTGATTATGGCCAAATCACGTAAACTATTTAGAAAAAAGAAAAGAGAAGGCTGGAGGTCTTTTTGCAATTCCTTAAGTCCTTGTTCTCCTCCTGGAGTTGTTTGGAAGAAACTTAAACTTTTTCGAAAAAGTTTCTCATCAACATCACCTCCTGCTATGTCCAGAGAAATTGGATCCCAATTTATGTCAAAAATTGCCCCCGATTATGTACCCTCTATTGAGGAATCTGGATCTAGCCCTAGTGGGTCAATAATGTCATCAGACCCATTGGATCAGCCATTCTCCATCAGTGAATTAGAATTAGTTTTAAAACATGTTAAAGACTCTGCCCCGGGAGTGGATGGATTCCCTTATTCTTTTCTGGCCAAGTCTGGTTCTAAATGCCGTGCATATTATATTGAACTCATTAATTTCTGTTTACATACTGGTATTATACCTCCTGAATGGAAAGTTCAAATAGTTGTCCCCATATTGAAACCCAATAAAGACCCTGGAGACTCTTCATCTTTTAGACCAATTGCTTTATCATCTATATTATTAAAAATCTTCGAACACCTTATCAAAAACCGCCTTGAATGGTTTGTGGAACATAGGGAGCTCCTGCCGCGGACTCAGTTTGGCTTCAGGAGGGGATTGGGTACGGCTGACAGTGTCAGCCTCCTCACGTCTGAAATCCGTTTATCCTTTAGTCGGGGTGAGTCGGTGGTAGCGGTCTTCCTAGATATATCAGCTGCTTATGATTCTGTCCTCCTTCCTATTCTCAGGCAGAAATTGCAAGAGCTGAGAATCCCGGCTAGGTTATGTCAGATTATATGCAACCTTTTTTATAATCGCTCTATTCAATTGAGGGCTCCTGGGGCTGACCCGGTACATCGTTCAGTTTGGAGGGGGCTGCCTCAGGGTTCTGTTCTCAGTCCATTGCTTTTTAATATTTATACCCATAACCTTGCTTCATGTCTAAATTACAATTGTAAGTCTCTTCAATATGCTGATGATATAGCAGTTTTTTCCTCTAATGAGTCAATTGATGATGCCGTTACGTCCATAAATATCTCCCTGGCTTCACTGAACCGATGGCTTGTAAGACATGGGTTGTCGCTTAGCGCTCCAAAAAGCTCTGCCGTTATTTTCACACGGAAACGGCTTATCCCACAACTTAATATAAATATTGAGGGAGTGCCTATCCCTATTAAGGTAGGAGCCAAATTCTTGGGTGTTACCTTAGATTCTAAATTAACTGGTGTAGATCACATCAATAACACTGTCCAAAAATGTGAGAGGTCGGTATCAGTACTCAAGGCTTTGGCTGGTGTTTGGTGGGGAGCACATCCATACACCCTAAAGCTCATCTATAACGCTCTAGTTAGAAGCGTCTTAGACTACTGTTGCTTTATTTTGGAGCCGTGTAACAAAGCAGCATTGAAAAAACTGGATAAAATCCAATCCAAATGTCTCAGGATCGTTCTGGGTGCCATGAAATCTTCCCCTATAAACGCCCTTCAGGTAGAATGTGCAGACCCTCCTTTGAATATTCGAAGACAATATTTGGCTGACCGGTTTTTATCGAAATTATTCTCCTTGTCCTCCCATCCCTTACTCCCTATATTAGATGAACTGGACTCAGTTATCAACACCTCTCCCTACTGGAGTAACAAACCCATACCATTACTATCAAATAGGTATAGGGAACTTAAGAACCAACCTCATCCTGTGACCCAATATCCCATCCTTCCAGTGTATGCAGCCTCATATGAAACGGTCCTCTTTGCCCCTAATGCTATCCTTAATTTAGGCATTAATAAAAATTCCCCTACTGCCCGACAGGAATTCACATTAGCTATTGAGAACTATTGGCTAGGCTGGAATTATTTTTACACAGATGCTTCAAAGCAGTCAAAGTCTGGGTATACTGGAGTGGGAGTTTATTATCAGAACTCAAAAATATCCCTACTTTTTCAATGTCCTCCAGCTGCATCAGTATTTACGGGAGAGTGTATTGCCATACTGGAAGCCATCCGTTTTATACAAGCACATAATATAAAAAACTCTGTAGTATTCTCTGATTCTTTTAGCAGCATCCAGGCTGTTCTTCAAAACCCTCTTAAGTCCAAGATATGTAGTCAAGTTGTTATAGACATCAGGGATATCCTTCTAAAATGCTCCTCACAGGGTTTAATAATTGAACTGGTTTGGATACCCAGCCATTCCGGTATAGTTGGGAATGAGTATGCAGATAACTTAGCAAAATATGCCACAACAGCCTCAGTGGATATGAAACATTTTACTATTCATAACTATGATCTTCAAAACAGCACTAAAGATAAGCTGTATACCACTTGGGATACTGTATGGTGTAACAGTTCAAAACGCAAGGGAGCTTGGTATGCAAGTGTCCAACCAACACTTCAGAGGAAACCTTGGTTTTTCAAATGCATGAAACTTGGTAAAAGAACTGT
Organism: Sesamia nonagrioides; assembly: GCA_017933935.1. Taxonomy (NCBI): domain Eukaryota; kingdom Metazoa; phylum Arthropoda; class Insecta; order Lepidoptera; family Noctuidae; genus Sesamia; species Sesamia nonagrioides. The sequence goes on from JADWQK010002473.1 coordinate 292,921, forward strand.
TTCCACTCTATGCAGGCTTAGGCTTGGTCACTGCTGTACTCCAGTTTTTTTTTTAAATAAAATCCATATCCGCGACACCTCTCTTTGTGAATGTGGCTTAGATGAGGGTACTCTTGAACACATATTTTTCTGCTGTCCACTTAATAATAACTCTTTCGATTTATACTCCTCTCTGTCCGAAATTAAAATCCCTCTTCCCATTAACATTAGATCCTTGCTAACCCATTTCTCCCCCAAAATAGTCCAAATATTATCATCTTTTCTCAATAACAATAACATTAAATTATAATAAAACTAGGCATATTTAAATAATATTTATATAATTATCGTCTTTCCTTAAAGTTATTTTGTTTATTTATTTACTAACATTGTGTTCGTCTTTACAGGTACTAAAAACCTATCTGCTAGAAAGTAAAAACCATCTTTCAATTTACTGCTGTCTTGTCCAAACCCACTTCGACATTGGCAGAATAGTCGTCATAGACTCCATTGCCAAAAAAAAAAAAAAAAACCATCGAGGTTCAAACATAACAGTATATACTAAATAGCCACATAATTGTGACCAATATGGTTTACGATTTACTTGATAGGTGTTTACTGACAGTCGTAACTTAAAACATTCTGCTGGAGTGCTTCTCTTCCTTTCAAAAGTATGAACTGTGAGCAGTCTTTAGACAACTAATTCAATATCTAAAGGTTTCAAATTTCAATACAATTTCATTATATTTTTCTCTTTTCAGATCACAATCCACTGCTCGCCATGTAACAAAACCTTTGCAACATGGAGTGGTCTGAAACGTCACAAAGAGAGTGAACATACTCAAGTGAGCCTAGAAAGTCTGAAGTGCGCCACATGTGGGAAGATTTTTAAGAACAGACAGACACTGAAGATGCATGAGAAAGTGCACGGGAACAGGAAGCTCATCATGTGCGATATTTGCGGGAGAGGACTCACTTCTACTGTTATTTTGAGGGTAATTGTTATCCATACTCCATACTAATGTTATAAATGCGAAAGTATCTCTGTCTGTCTGTCTGTCCGGCTTTCATGCCAAAACTACTGAACCGATTGTAATGAAATTTGGTACACCGATAGTCTAGAACCGGAGAAAGGACATAGGCTATAAAACACCCCGCTATGACCAATAGGAGCAGAGCAGGATCAAAAAATGCTGCAGAAACGGGAGCAAACGCGGACGTACTACATTTTGCTCCCATTATTTTAACAGGCGCTTATTTTATATCAACTGAGCTCATTCGGCTAGAAGCTTACGCGGGTGAAACCGCGGGGCACAGCTAGTTTAGCATATTTGTAAAAAAACATTGGTTGAATGAAAATTATGCTACTTTAGAGGCATGAGGAGCAGGGAATAAAGTTCACTCATCCTCCAAAGAAAAGGGGGGATCTTCCGACCAGGCAGGTGTTGAGTCTGGTGGGCACTTGCCCAACAGTTGAAGTTAGGAAGTTTTATGTATGCTAATTGCGCGGTAAACTTGCTTGCGAGATGTAGAATTCGCGTGACGTCAGTATGACGGGTTGTTTATTTGTGGCGTTTGTAGGTACCGCTATACTACTATTTATAAGAATAAACAACTTTTTTTTTCAGGCTCACTTAGAGACACACAAACAGAACAGAGAACGAAGATTTACATGTAATCAATGTGGGAAGCAGTTTTTCACAAAAATAATACTACAATCACATGTTACAAGACGACATTCAGGTCGCAAGTTTATATGCCAAGTATGTTCATGTACTTTCACCGATAAGTACAATTTGTCTAAACATTTGCTCATACATGAAGGAAATAAGTTATACAAATGTGAGATTTGTAACAATTCTTTTGCCACACATTCAACATTAACAGAACACAAAAGACTCCATTCTGGAGAGAGGCCATATGTATGCAATTACTGCCTAAAGGCGTTTGTGTCGAGGAAAAGACTGACTGACCATGTAAGGATACATACTGGTGAGAAGCCTCATAAGTGCATGATGTGTGAACAGAGGTTTACACAAAGAGGAACACTCAAGAGGCATATGAAAGTGCATGATAGGCCTGTGTCGACACTCAGTTGAAGTTCTTCACTTTTTTATAGATTATGTTGGCTATTTTATGGGGCATCTATGAGATGTTTCTGATACTGCCCTTCAGAATAGAATACTACACATAATAAATTATGTGGTTAGTCTTATGGCTAAGAGCGATCTTTTACAGACAACCTTTGGATGAAATACTAAGGCGAAGGAGAGAGAAATTCTGTCGACAAAATTAAATGCTAGGTTTTTTCTGTCTGCGTCAAACACACACAGCAAAGTGACTATTTACTATTTATAAATGTGTAAAAAAAACATTTTGTTTTTTTAATATACAAAATTTAAGTTTAGAACACCACAAATTTATATAATTACGAATAGATATTATTTAAATAAATTTCGCAGAAAAGTGCAGATAAATAGGTTTTATTTAATCAATTGTCTCTTGTGTAGTGAAATGCAGATAAATAGAATATTACTTTCATTCATAGTTTTCTTTACTTTCCATTATGTAACAATTTCAGCAAGGTAAGAATTTGAAAAAATCATTACCAGATTGTTCATCTTAAAGTGCGCATTAATTTGTCTCACTTAAAATTATTTATATTTAATACAAGTGCTTAATATAATAATACCACAGTATACAAATCATACAGTAGTTCGACGCCTTTGATCTCGTGTAAAATGCCGACATCGTCTAGACAGTACCTAACGCATCGGCCGGGGTTGTCACAATAAACAATATTCATGAAATTATTTATTTATTGCAGATCAACATCGATATCTGTGTTATAAATAAAACAATATTACATATTAATATAATAATGAAAACAATTTTTACCCCGCTTTTTACTGCATGTATTATTAAGGAGTTGAGTATGATAATAAAAAAATGTAGGTGAGGCGTATACAAAGAGATTTCAAAATTTAAATGATACAGACTCGATAACTAGGTTACTGTGACACTAGATGTATACTGTAATATTGTTTGAAAATTTTAAATGAATACTTAAATAATTCAGTTCTCAGTGGAACATCACGGGTCGGAAAAGTTCACGGCTTGAATTCTGCCCGTGACAATTGTTCTTAAATCTCTTAAATTATTATCGTTTTTATTAGCTTAGATAAGTGTAGTCAATGAAAATATTTCAGAAATTATAACGGTAAGTGATTTCAATAAAGTATGCCATATTTCATCTCACCAGTACAGTATGAGCAATTTGGCGTCAGATTCATGACATCATTATCACTGGCCTGTATGTATACTGATGTATATTACGGAACATACCCTACATTTTTAATAATTGAAAGTGAAAAAATTACAAAACGTTGTCATAAAACTCAGTTAATCATTATTGAATAGAATATAATCAACCTTTATTGTACGCCAAAAAGTAAAATGACATAAACCTAAATTACTTAAATCTATGGTTACAATATATTGTATGCATCATTTTAAATAAACACGCGTCAACCCTTGATGATATATCCCGAACTACGAACAAACTTTTGTTCGCAGTTCGGGAGCGGCTTACCTGCGTCTCGCCTCTCACACCCCGCACGATTGCTCTGTCTAGACGTCTTCGTGTTGGACGACTGTATGATTTTTAGACTGTGATAATATATTACACTAGCGGGCGCCAGCGACTTCGTTCGCGTGGAATTAGTCATGCTCAGCTCCTATTAGCAATATGTACGGTTGCGTTAGCTCCCGTTTTCGCAACTTTTTTTGTTACTGCTCCGCTCCTATTGGTCATAGCGGGATGTTATATAGCCTAAAGCCTTCCTGGATTAATAGGCTATCCAACGCAAGAAGAATTTTTCAAATCGGACCAGTAGTTCCTGAGATTAGCGCGCACTAATGAAACAAACAAACTCTTCAGCTTTATATATTAGTATATAGATTTAAAATGCGGTACACCCATCTTGTGATTTCACAAATACACAATAAAATAATACACTTTCAGAATGGTAAAAAGATTATTCACCTTATATAGCAGCCGACTTCTTAGCTGATTGAATTCTTCAGTTAAATTAGGTAAACCTAATTCGACTCGGAGGACTCTCAGTATGAAAGCTTTGTATAAATACAAAGCTTTCATACTGAGAGTCCTCCACCAAATTACAAGCCATAGAATGGTTTGCACGCCTACTTCTTGAAGTCTCAATTCTTTCCAATTATATTAAATCTTGGAAAAATTATGTTTGTTTCTATATATAAAAAAAAAAATAATACAAAATCGATTCTTCCAGGTACCTAGTTTTAGCGTCACACCTTTAACTCTGATTTTCATCAAACATTGGTATTCCACTGCGAATACTCTGCCACACTCTCTTGTAACCTAGCCCTTAGCAATATATTTTGTGGTTTATCGGCATTTTCCGCATCCTTCTGCAAGTGTCCCTTCATATGCCTGTTGAGAGCACATTTCTGTATGAAAGCTTGGTCGCATAACACACATTTATGGGGCTTTTCACCAGTGTGTATCATTCTGTGGTTTCGCAGGTCTTTGCGTGACATGAAGCGTTTAGGACAGAGGTCGCAACCGTATGGACGTTCACCTGAAATTTAAAAGAGATTCAAAATGATACGAAAATGCAAGTGATGCATGCATCATTATTATTTCAGCTGAAAGACGTCCAGTCCTGGACATAGGCCTATCCCAAGGATCTCCATGACGACCGGTCTTACGCCTCCCGCATCCAGCGGTTTCCCACGACCTTCACCAGGTCGTCGGTCCACCTTATCGGGGACCTACCCACGCTGCGTCTTCTGGTGCGTGGGGGCCACTTGAGAACCCGTTGGCCCCATCGGGCATCGGTCCTACGGGCAATTTGCCCAGCCCACTGCCACTTTAGTGTTGCAATTCTTCGGGCTATGCATGCATGCATTTGAAAATAGTCACAATTAATACTTAATGCAAAGTAATAATTGGAAAAAAATAAACAAACCTGTGTGAGTTCTCATGTGCTGTACTTTAAAACTCTGACTTTTGAACTTTTTATCGCAGAATGGGCACGAATATGGTTTCTCTGAAGAATGAGATCGCATGTGTTTGAAGAGGTCCCCCTAAAAAAAAACAAATTTTGATTTGCTCTAAACTAATATTTCAAGCTGTAATCTTGCATTCTCGTCAAATTCAAGGAGGTTACTATGCTGGGCACTCTACAATAGCAGCGGTAGCCGTTCCCTTTTTGAGAAATAACTCGAGGCGCCACGGCGCCCTCACTTTGCATCTGACAAAATTCCTCCACCGAACACTGTTGTTTCGGGAGGTTCTTATTCCGGATAAGGCGGGAGGAATCGCCAGTAACCACTGTGGGAGCCCTGGATAGACCAGGTATCGCAATTTCATTTGTTACCTATGCCTTTCATAACAGCCTTCTGAAAGACGAAGATGCAAAACTGCATAGGTATACAAATTCTTTGTTACTCTTTAAAACTATAACGGCTAAAGAGACTTGGATGAAACATAGCATTTGGGTAGATTTCCATATTAAATAAAACTACTACAAACCTTGATATAGAACCTCATATCACACACCTGGCAGGCTATATTCTTGATGCCCGTATGCCTGATCAAATGCGTCTTGAGGTTGCCTTGCTGTGCAAACTTTTTGCCACATTGACCACAAATGTAGTTCTTTTGGTTACTGTGCGTTTCTAAATGGGTCTGTAATAATAAATTAATCGTTCACTAGGCACAAATGGTATCTTCATTTTTACTTTATAAAGTCTAACTTAAATAATAATTAATGCCAAATACATAGCTACTAAAAGACTTGAGTGGTAACATTTTAAAGAAGATAAAATTGATATTAGTTGTCCCTTGCTAAGGCCCGTATAACAGAACGTCACTCAAGACTCATTCTTAATGAACACGCATTTTTTCAGTAAAGGAATTCTTAGGTCCGTCTTACAGATCGTCACTCAAAACTCAAGCTCTACTTAAGTCTCGTTTGAAACCTTTTGATTGGTTGAAACTAGTTTTAAGTAATGTTTAAACAGATATCAATGCTTAAGTTTCGTTCTGGAATACGGACCTAAGGTGCGTATTACAGAACGTCACTCAAAACTCAAGCTCTACTTAAGTCTTGTTTCAAGACATTTGATTGGTTGAAACTAGTTTTAAGTAATGTTTAAGCAGAGATCAATGCTTGAGTGACGTTCTGTAATACGCACCTTAGGTCCGTATTCGAGAAGGAAACGTTCTGTAATACGGACCTTACACTTGAAATGACTTGACTGTATTGTCGTTTAATTGAGTGCTTATAAATGTGTTAATAAGTATTTCTTTTTTTCTTCTTTTTGTTTAGTTCTTTTTTTTCTGTATATTTTAATTATTTGATGAATTTGTGTGCCTGTGAGGCAGATCACAGCAAGAACTCACTTTGTATTTGTAAGACCTATGATATGTACCTGTGTATCACAAATAAACTATTTGATTTGATTTTACAAACAAAGTTACATTATTATTTTCATAAAACACATACAAAAATCTAGTTTTCTTATCTTACCTTTAAATTATAGCTCTGCACAAATCTAGCATCACATATGTGGCACACATGCTTTTTTATCCCCGCATGTATCATCTCATGATTCTTCAAAACATTCAGGTAAGCAAAATTCTTCCCACAAGTCAAACACTGATATTTACGAACCCCTGTATGAGTACGGGTGTGGCTGTGAAGATTGCGAACTGTAGGGAATGACTTATCACAGTGCTGGCATTTAATGTCTGGCTGGAAGACAAGCAGATACTCATCAAGTTGCTGTTGTATTCATGGGCGTACCCAGGGGAGGGCAGGAGAGGGCAGCTGTCCCCCTAATAGGGATGTATCCAAAATATGAAAATCAAAAAAAAATATTAGTCCGTCTTATCCAAATTAATATTATAAATGCGAAAGTGTCTCTGTCTGTCTGTCTGTCCGGCTTTCACGCCAAAACTACTGAACCGATTGTAATGAAATTTGGTACACAGGTAGTCTAAAGCCTGAGAAAGGACATAGGCTATATAACATCCCGCTATGACCAATAGGAGCAGAGCAGTAACAAAAAATGTTGCGAAAACGGGAGCCAACCCGGACGTACTACATATTGCTCCCAGTATTTTAACAGGCGCTTATTTTATATCAACTGAGCTCTTTTTAATCCACGGGAACCACCACGCGCTGTAAACTGAAGTCCACGCGGACGGAGTCGCGAGCAACAGCTAGTAGATAATAAAAAAAAATTAAGATTCGTATTTTTTTTTTTGTCGAACTTACCAAAAACTACTGAGATATAGTGAATTAAAGTTACGGAGTGGGGGCTAATTACGTCACGCCGTGGTATATTTTGTACCACGCGTGACGTCATGCGACCTTTCAAATCAATATATCTTCCAAAGTATTTGAATGAAAGAAAAAATACGTGTTCAATATTTTTTATAAATCTATCTGATGGACATTAAATTATTTTTTAGGATACAACCCAATTACTAATCAAAGTATAAACGGGGTCTTATACAGGATCATTTGCGTCTATTTGCACTACAAATACCTAATGTTTCATGTAGACGTGCTTGAGTAGTTTGTCAGACAAAGTAGCCGGAGATGATTCGACCCTAACTCTGAAATCTGACTTGCTGTTTTTTTTTACTGAAAATTAAACCCATTGCTACTGATAGTGTGTTACGTAATTATGCGCGGCTGATGTGAGCGATGGGCAAGCCTCGAAAAATATAGAAGAATAGAATACTCTTTAATATGTACTCATCATCATCATCATCATCTCAGCGTTAATCCCAATCGCATCCAAAGCTTTTTCAGCTTTGGAGTCTAGGGTCCGCGTAATATGTACTGTACAATATAAATTAGGGTGGGGACACATCTGCGGAACGTACGGCGTCGAAAGCTCAGCGGCTAAGTGTCAGTCGCAATATTCAGTTGTTATGACAAACCAAACGGTCAAAACGCGGCGATTTGTTCAGCGCGCTACGCGACGGAAAGTTACGTGGCGTCATCGTCAGTCTGTCTGTGTCGACACTTTATGGTGTGCGGTTTTGGTGACGTACCTGAATTGCCCAGAAAAATGGATTTAATTAGAATATTAGCCATTATAGATGGCTTAGAAGACGTTGCCGCTCTTCGCTATCGCCACGCGCGCGACGCTCAACACACGCCGAACGTTCAGCTACGCCCGCGGAACTGTCGGTTGCGCAACGCATCGCATGATGTGTCGCTTGCTATGCAAAATACATTAAATGCGTTTTGCTGAAAAAATCGCCCGAAGGAAGGTTAGGCCCTACGCCGAACGCGGCATAATTTGGGCTGATGTGTCAGAGTACTTGAAATACACTGTGAGCGTATTTAGCCGAACTTTCGGCGCGGTACGTTCCGCAGATGTGTCGCGACTAAAGATGGGCGGGTGGGTAAAAAATGGGTAGGTAAAAATTGGTAAAAAAGGGTAGAATAGGTAAAAATTAAAAAATACCCATTTTTACCGGGTATTTATAATAAATACCGGGTATAAAATGAATTGTTATTTAATTGGCTTCGTCATCAATACTACGATCAGGTACTGGAGTGCTTTGGGGTCCTACCACCATCTTTGGGACCCAAGTTAACCCCACCTGCCTGACGGTGCACCCGCTGACTTACAGATGGGGTGCTGACGCCAGTTTTCCCTTCGGAGCTGAGTGGTCTGACAACAGTCGCACTCGTAAAAGCAAAACAAGCCAAACTATTATGAATAGGAAAGGAAGAAATGCACGTGACACAGTTAGGGCGCCGCCGCAAACGGCGCGCAGGAGCTACGCCCGACTCCTGTGACCTGTGGGCTAGGTCTAACGTGTCAGAGGCGGATACGGCTGAAGAAGCGAGCCAAAACCAGGAAAATCCGTTGTGCTTTTCCTGGTGTGGTGACGCCGAAAGTATGTTGTTCTGGATCCAGCTCGAAGGACAGTTTCACGGGATACCGTTATCCCAGCGAGTGGTTCTGGGGGGAGATTTGAACAGTCATGTGGGTGAGAAGAGTGTCGGGCTTGAGCGTGTTCACGGCGGCTTTGGGTACGGCGGCCGCACCGCAGAAGGAAACAACATTCTCCAAACGTGTGCAGCCGCTAACCTTGCAATCGTGACTTCAAAAACTTCGAACTTCAAAAAGAAGCAGGAGCACATTGTCACCTTTCGCAGCGGGCGAAGCGCTACCCGAATAGACTTTCTACCGACTAGGAGACACCACATCGGCAAAGCAGCCAACTGCAAAGTCATAGCCGGTGAGTCTCACTGGACAATACCGCCTCCTTGTCATAGATCTCTGCGTAACGGCCCATCGTAGACGTGTAGAGCACTGCCGGCACCAGATTTGGTGGCGGCTGCTTGATGAAATAAGTCCTAGGAGTTCGCATCGGTTATTAGAGACAAGTGCGCTGGACCGATGAAGAATATGTCCAAGACCATTGGGGCAGGATCCAGGCAGCTATTATTGGGGCGGCGCGGGTGGTGCTCGGAGTCTCTAAGGGCGGCCGCAAACGTGAAAAGGAGACCTGGTGGTGCGACGACACAGTCCAGAGGAAGACTAGGGTGAAGAAAGCCCTCTTTAAAACGTGGCATCCAGATCGCGACGCATATAAGGTTGTCAAACGTGCCACTAAAAGAGTTGTAGCCCGAGTCAAACCACTTGCAAGCGCTTTACGAGAAGTAGGAATCATTTGAGGGGCAAAAGATCTTTTCCAAATAGGCATGTTCCAGCGTCAAAGCGGCATAGGATATATCCAAGTGCCGTTGTGTAAAAGACCCTATTGGTAACCTGCTATGCAAAGACCTCACGGTGAAGGAGAGATGGCGCTTGTACTTTCACGAGCTGCTGAATAAGCAGCACCAAGAGGTGCAGACACCGAAATTCATTCCAAATCTTGAATTATTGCCCCCGATTACGTCCGAGGAAGTCCAAACGACTTTTCGGCAAATCGGAAAGCTGTCGGAACTGACGGAGTCCCCATTGAGGCCTGGAAGGCGATGGGTCCTCGCGATGCGGGCATGTTAACTAACTTTCTGAACCGCGTGTTCCTGATCGGCAAAATTGCAAGCCAATGGGGACTGAGTATTATTACTCCAGTCTTCAAAGGCAAGGGCTCGGTACACACCCTGAAGAATTTTGAGAGGATTTTAGACTCTCAGATTCGGCAGGAGTATGCTGTCTTGGGAGTGTCAATATGGGTTTCGGCCAGGGTACGGAACCATGGATTCTATATTAACACTAAGGTTCACCATGGAGAGGTACAGATTGAAGAACACGCCTCTATATAATGCTCTTTCTATGTAGAAAGAGCATATGCAGTCCCCATACAGGCCTCAGCATCCATGATCCACCTCCCTGGTTGCTCATGTATGCTGAGGCGATATCCTCACTGTGACTGTCCCCTGTCCGCATCGCGCTGGCTGACCCGGACAGTTGGAGCGGCGTGTGAATTAGGCGGCTGACCTGTCCCACCGGACCGGACCCACAGTGGCGGGCCAGCATCAATGGAGGATTGCGGAAGCAGTTTTCGTTCTCGCAACCCCCCGGTGTAGGTGTGAGAAGAAACACTGGGGTGGTTTTCAATCATTAAGAGTCCGACAGACCCGTCGCCCGCCCCAGGGCGGCGGACATCGCATGAGGATGTTCCACCCCGGAAACAAAAAAAAAGGATTTCGGGGCGGCGCTGGCAGCGGCGCGGGAGCCGGGCGGGCATCGAAGACCCGTTCTTGAAACTAGCGGGCAGATCGTGCGTCACTATAGCCGCGTAGTATTGTGTTCACGATTGTGTCGACGAGATATTTGTTTTTATTCGCGAAAGAAATGTTTGAACAATGGCGGCAACAACTTTTTGATTCAAATTTATTCCTAACGCTCGATCACTGCTTGACTTTAAGTACACCGCTCGCTGCCCGCCCGCTGCCCGCAAGATTCGAGCGCGAGAAGTACACCGCTCGCTGCCCGCCACCGCCCCGTTGTGCCGCGCCGCTGTTTTCGAGAACCGGTCCGTTTGATTTAACGCATAAGATCCTGCCGCAAGATTCGAGGCAGAGGCCTAAAAAGAAACCGTGGCCCTGGCGCACAGGCACACACAGGCACAGGCCTAGAGCGGGAGAGGTCATTTGACGATTTCTCATCCAGAACAAAAAAAATGGTAGTAGGCTATTTGACAGTATTCATTTTTTTTTTTTGGGATTTTTTGCTTTAATTGCATAAAATGAGGGTTCTTTATGTCATTTACACGAGTTTTAATAAAAAATGTAATAAATGAGTTTGAGTTTGAAAATAATAACAATTAATACATACAAAACACAAAAATATGTTTAGCTTTTTGTTTCTCGCGCCACACATTGTGAAACGATCCGGATTGGCTAATGTCGCGATGACGTCATACGCGCATCAACGCTTGTTTTTGGCAAACTTATAATACTATAACTAATAACTGTTTTTTGGGGGTTTTTATCGATTTATTTGTACAACCCGGTACAGCACACCACTTGTAAACCATTTTATTAGATAACAACAACAAATAATAAATAAAAATAAACACCACTGAGAACCGAAAACCGCTTGTGACGTCAATTACAAAGCTCGACGCCATATTGCTGAATAAATCGTTTTCGCGGCTTATTTGAATTTTGAATTTTTATTTGCATATTTCTTACGAAATATGTATTTAAAATAAAAAAAAAATACTTTCGGTGAACTTCTTAACCGCAACCAAGTAATTCGAGATAAAAATTATAAATCTGTCAAATAGCCTGTTCCGTAGTGGCAGCCCGTGTAATTCAGATTTTGTCGAATTTTTTGCAATTTACTGGTCACTGTCAGGTTGTAACTTGATCAAAATATGATCTGCGATAATAATAACGATGTAACTACGGATCTACCCTAAATTAAACTGATTATAATTTTTACCCGGTAAAAATTAAAATTGGGGGGGGAAAAATAGGTATAAATGGGTATTTACCCATAGTTCGGGTTTTTACCGGGTAAATGCCCATCTCTAGTCGCGACACTTACAGAAAATAAATATGAAAATTTTACAAAGGTAAGAGAATCTAAGAGCGATCGCTTCAAGACAACCTTTGGATGTTGTCTTTAAAAGATCGCAAGGGGAAAAAGAGACAAAGAAGTCTAATATTTAAAATTCTCCTGCCAGTGTTTGTCCTCGAACTACTTCAAAACGGCTGAACCGATTTGAATATAATTTCGTATATACATTCGTTAGGCCTGAGAATAGGTTTTTATCTATTTTTTAATAAACATAAGTGGATATTTTTAATAAATAATCGTACTACATTGATTCATCATCATCATCATCATTGATTGCCTTTGTAAAATTTTTATATTTATGTTCTGTAATTTATATGGTGTGCATAATAATGAGTATTATAATTCAACGGAAAAAAGTTCAAAGGGTTCTGTAGTTTGTGGCTTAAGCCATGTGACATATACATAAGTTATGTACATCTGAGCTGAATCATGGGAAATAGGTGTAGGCATATATTGCTGATGTTACAATTATTACACTCAAACAGCTAATTAATGTACTTGTTTAATTACCTTTTTACCGAAATGAACCCTCATGTGTGCTTCAAAATTATCATACTTTTGGAATGATTTCTCACATTTGGGACACTTCATTCTAGTCCTTTTTTTAAGATGTTTTACCAATTCTCTTCGTTTTCTTATTCTCCTAAAAGAAGGATTTTATTTATATTTAAGGATTTTACTAAGCATATTAGTTATTACTCTGCCTTGTAATGCGAAAATACTAGATACACATATGTATATTACATATTTTGTTTATTTATTGTCTTAGACCTGATTTTGCTACCACCAAATAACTTATATTCAAGGAATAAAAGCGCTCACGCGTTATAGTGCGCTTTACCATAAACGATTGCATCACTGCTTAACAGGAAGCTTTGGCCAAGCTCTAGTTTCCAGAAAAAATATATATTTAACACTTTGTTGAAATTGCCAGCAAAATAAAAGTTATCTGGTTAAAGGAAAATGTGCACTTACTTAATACATTTTAAAATATTTATACATATAGTAAACATTAAAAAACAGTAATTCGGATGTATCAGGAGCAGGGTCCAACCTGCTGGTGATTAGGGCTCCAGAGACAAACTCCTCATGATGCAAGCTGTGTTCTTCTGAGTCAGGCTCTTGCACATACCATCTACAGATAGCCCCGAGAGATCTTGTGTTTTTCAAGATAGTACTACTACACTAATATAATTATGATAGTCATTTATGTCGTTAATGAACGGTTACAGAATATACAGTGTTTAAAAAAAAGTGTCGGCTCGGCTTTTGAACGTTGCAAGCGTGCCGCCGTGCGAGTTTGTAGGTATGACGTTGATCCCTGGTGTGAACTGTATTAAATCAGCTGATAAGATCGTTTTTCGGGTTTTGTTTTCATTGCGCTTTTTTATATAATTAGGGAATAATTTAATTTTGACTTTAAAATCTTATCGGGTTATAAAAGTATAGCAATTGTGAATGGTCTGAAGTGAAAAAAAACTACATTTATTTTTTTTTAAATCATGAAAAACTCGACGAAAAATTCCACCACTGGGGGGTTCAGAATCATGTACTGGATCCATGGTACTCGTTTGTGCGTCGATGTCAGATACACCCTTTATTACTACTTATACTCTGTACTAGGTACTTTTTCCTACTATTTTTTGACAGCTAACAAAAAGTGGTTAACATAATGAAATTAGGAAACGGAAAGATTTTTACTTTATACATACCTAATAATTTCAGCAGGATCCATAGAGCGGTCAACTAGTGTATCATTGTCCGGTGTATGATTCTGACTGAGCATATCATCTGCTGTGATTTCTGCTACATTTATTTCAAGTATTTCATGATCATTGGAATGACTTTCTGCTTTCACTGGTTCTTGCTGAAACAAAAGCAAGAATTTAATAATAGTGTATGTATGTGTATTTAACCTACTTATGTATTTGTGCACAGGATAAGTCAAGTTATTTTTTAGCATTGATTCTCTCCTCAGAACATCGCTATGATAGAGTTAACGAATATTGCACTACAGGCAGTCTCCGAATGGGGCGAAGCCAATCTTGCAGCCGCCAAAACGCAAGCGTGTCTATTCACCGCCAAAAGAGGCCCATTCACCTTGGCTCCTACTTTTCGGAATGTAGCCTTGGAGTGCACCAACCGCCTTCAGCTTTTGAGTTGAGAATTCCTCAAACCTAAACTTTGGGTGATTCATTGAGTCCAAAGCCAAAGTGACTACCAGGGTACTTGGCGTTATTGCAAAGGTCCAGCGGTACTTCACACCAGGATGGCTTCTAATGTTATACAAAGCACAGGTCCGTTTGTGAAGTACTGCAGCCACATTTGGTCTAGTGCTGCAAAATACCCCTAGCAACTTTGGATTCGACCTAGCCAGACTGCTGGTGTTATATAGCATGCAATTTGGAGTGTGGGAGTGAATTGCATGACTTAATCCCCCATCTCCATTCCATCATCGGATGGACCTGTTGTAGGGAGAGTATCCGTCCTTATGTTATTGACACTACTACGATCCGGACGATTATAGTTCGCCTCGTCTTTTATACTGCGTACATCGAGAGACTGGAACAAATTGCCAGCGGTGGTGTTTCCGTCTGACTACAATTTAAGTGTCTTCAAGGCTAGAGTGATTAGGCTCTTAATAAACTAGCGCGCTTTACAATCATTTATTGCATCACTGCTTACTATCAGACGGGTTTACAGTCAAACACTAGATAACAATTACAAAAAAAAAATATCTTCCATCTATCTCTTTGCCACCTTTTGGCACAAAATGCCTAAGACATTAAGTCTGCTTTTGTACATAAATAAATAAATATAATTTTAAATTAAGTTTTAATCATTTTCATTCAATGCAGCAATACTGAAATGATCTTATAGCTACAGCAAGATAAAGCGAACATAGAATGGAGTGTGAGAAAACACAGGCCAAGTGTTTATTGTGTTATCACAACAATGTATATGTAGCATTAGTCTAAATTGTATGTTGGATATTAAAATTAATAGAATCAGTATGTTCCTTCTAATTAATGTGCATTTGCAATAAGATCATGGTAACTGAGTGGTAAAAGAAGACACTGAAAGAAAAAACTCAAGGAAGTCCACAATCAATATCTGCCTAGGCTTTTATAAAGTATGTTGGGGTTGGCATCCTGTCTAGCCCGATGCAGCCAAAGGAGGACTCAAGTGACTTTTAATATAATTAAGTACTCATAAAACCATTACTTTTATAGTAACGATATCTAGCAAAGTAGCTTGGAAGTTAATGAATAAGAAGTTAAAAGATAAAATATATTTAATAAATTAAGAGACGTGTAAAAATTAATATGACAGATAACAACCGTAGAAACATTCGTTGCTAAGTTACGTTGATACCAATTTAAAAGAAATTCTTAAACGAGGTTTCAACTATAACACTTTCCCTCAACGAAAGTTTCCATTGAATCTCCATCCATAATACTTTCCCTCTTTGAATAGTATTATGCTAGTCCAATGAGGCTTCTTAACTGCACAAGCCTTGGTCTTGGCATAGCTTTAGTCAGCATATCTGCCAACTGAGAAGTTGTACTAGTCCGTTCCACAATTATATCTCCATCGAGAACTTTTTCTCTCACAAAGAAATGTCTTATTCTTATATGCTTAGTCCTCTTGTGGAATTCAGGATTGTGCGCCAAGCGAATTGCAGCTTCATTGTCAACTAGAAGTTTTGGAACTTCTTTGATAGTTGTCATATGTGTGAATATCCTCTGAAGCCAAACAAGCTCTTTTGTTGCTTCACTAGCTGCAACAATCTCTGCCTCTGTTGTTGAAATGGCCACTGTTGCTTGTCTTTGGCTCAGCCATGACACTGCACCTCCTGAATATAGGCATATGACACCTGTAGTTGAGCGTCCGGTTTGTTGATCTCCCCCGTGATCAGCGTCGCTATAGCCAATTACGAAGTCTTTGTTTGACTGGTCTGATTGATATTTTATACCAAAATGGCTTGTTCCTTTTAGATATCTTAATATTTTCTTGACCATTGACCAATCTGATTCATCAGGATTTTCAAGCTTTCTAGATGCTACGCCAACTGCGTAAGCTATGTCTGGACGAGTTCCAACCATAAGATACGATAGGGCACCTACTGCTTCACGATATGGAAACTCCTTTCTTGGGCTTATCACTTTCCCTGTCTCAGTACTCGATATTACTGACTCTTTCTGAATAGGAGTCGAAAGTGGATTGCAGTCGGCCATATTAAATCTCTCTAGAATTTTCTTCGTATAACACTCCTGTTTGATTGTTATAGATCCATCTCTATCTTGCTCTATTTCTAAACCTAGGTAATATGACGCAGGCTTTGTAGTAATTTTCAGCTTCTTCGTCAATTCTTTTAGAAATGCATTTGTTACTTCTGCATCTGTAGCAGCTACAAGGCCGTCATCTACATATAGGGTTATTAGCAGTTTCTTTCCATTGACATGTTTAACAAACAAGCAACTGTCAGCATCACTTTGTTTGAAGTTTAAATCTAACAGAATTTCCGCAAAACAAGAGTTCCAACAACGTGGTGATTGCTTTAATCCATATAAGCTCCGTTTTAATTTCCAGAATTTATTGGATCCATCATTAAAGCCATCCGGCTGTTGCATATAAATCTCTTCTTTTAATTTGCCGTAAAGAAACGCTGTCGATACATCAAACTGAGTTAAGACCAATCTTTCCATTGCTGCAACACTAATGAGCGCTCTTATAGTTCCCATTCTGGCAACTGGACTGAATGTTTGGTCATAGTCTATGCCTCTTTGCTGTTTGAATCCTTTAACCACCAGGCGAGCTTTGTATTTCTCTATCGAGCCATCAGGATTCCTCTTAATCCGAAAAACCCACTTCGAGGAAAGTGCCTTTCTATTGGGTGGTAGGTCGCTAAGAATCCACACGTCATTTTCTTTTAATGATGCTAACTCTTTTTTCATAGCCGTCATCCATTTTTCTTTCTGGGGACCCGAAATGGCCTCTCTGAAAGTCTGTGGCTCTGAAAAACTGTCGACATTACATACATAATCGTCAAATTTAATTGGAGCTCGAAGTGTCGATCTTGGCCTAAGACTATATTGATGTGACACGCTATCATAAAATGTATCTGGCTCCTCATGTGCCTCTGGTGCCTCTTCGTCGGCTGCACTGATAGAATTTTCTTGTGTCTCTTCTTCGGCAACGCTGATCGAATCTTCGACTATACTTTCCCCCCCAAATTCGAACGGTTCTGTATCTGTTACCTCAATAGAGTGTTCATTTGGTACAGGTTGGCCAAAATTAAGTGACGGACGAATCTCTGGTGATACTAGTTTTATCTCCAGTGCTTTTGGTTCCGTATCCACTTTTACATAGGGTGTTTCAGTGTCAGCATTTCTGTAGAGTGGTTTTTCATCAAATACAACATCTCGAGATCGAATCAATTTATATTTATTGCCTTCGACTGCTGCCCATATACGATAGCCATCTTCATCGTACCCAACAAGTCTTCCTTTGTACGCTTTCTTGGAAAGTTTCATTCTCTTTTGCTTTGGAATGTGGGCATAGCATGTACTTCCGATTATTTTTAAATGAGCTATTTTTGGCTTCTGCCCATGCCATAATTCGTACGGTGACTTATTGTCTATTCTCGACGGACCCGTTCTATTTATAACGTATGTCACCGTGTTAATTATTTCTGCCCAAAACACTTGAGGAAAGCCTTTTCCACTGTACATGATAGTTCTTGCTGCTTCTACTAACGTGCGGTTATCACGTTCACAACAACCATTTTGTTGTGGCGTGTATGGCATTGTCAATCTCTGCTTAATGCCATTTTTCACGAGAATTTCTCGAACTTCTTTATTGTCATACTCGCCTCCATTGTCGCTCAACAGGGTTTTTATAGTATGACCTGCATTTCTTACTTCTAAGATCATTTGCTCTAACTTCTGCTTTACTTCCGACTTGGCTTTCATGAAGTATATCAGACGATAGCCAGAGTAATCATCTCGAAACAATACAAAATAGCGCAGCTCTGTGACGGAGTTTGGAAACGGTCCGCACACATCTGAATGTATGAGTTCTCCGGGCTGTGATGCTCTGGTTCTTGTGCCGAACTTCTGTCTGTGTGATTTCCCAAACAGGCAGCTTTCACATAGTGTATCATCTATGGGAAGATTAAAGCCTAACTCTCTCTTCACAAAAGCTCTAATATGCCGCTTATTTTGGTGAGCATATCTCTCATGATATAGCTGTGTCTCTGTTGCTAGATAAGTAACCATCTTCTTAGGTATAACGTTTTTAACATCTAGTTTATAGAGGCCACCACATTTTTGTCGTTTACCAACGATCTTGACAGTTCCATTAATCAATACCCTACATTCTACTGGTGTTGATTCAAATTTACTGTCCTCATTCTTGTCGTGAGCAGCTAAGACTGAAAATAGATTTTTCTGTATACCTGGAACATACCAGACGTCTTCTAGAGTGACTTGTGTGACTTTTCCTTTAATATAAGCTTCCAGGACTATAGATCCTTTGCCTTTGGCCTGTAAAATATTGCCATTAGCTGTTGTGACCGTATGGGAGTTATTAAAGTTCGTAAAAGTAGTAAATAAGTCACCTCTATTAGTGATATGGCTCGTTGCACCATTATCGACAGTTGTCTTTGTCGTGCTCACTAGCTAACACTTCTTTTTGTATAAACATCACTGTCATGTTTACTGCATGCGAAGTTGATTGCGTACTATCGCCTTTCAATGCTTTGCTGTTCTTTGGTGGTTTGCCATCTTGAATCCATTTCTGACAATTCCTTACTTGATGACCTTTTCCCGAACAGTAATTGCATTTCATCTTCTTATTTCTATTCTTTTTGCCTTTTTCAGCATTTGAAGAACTTGTGATAAGAACTTCTTGATCATCTGGTACTGGGTTACCTGTTATTGATCTCTCATATGCACACAGGTGGTTGGTCAAACTATCAATTGTTCTATCTATTTTCGGTACCAAGAGCCAGCTACTTTTAAAAGATGTATATTTTTCTCCTAATGTGTCCAGTATCTTGCAAATTAACAGGAGTTCGGGTAACTCTTTGTTCTCTTTTTGCAAATCTAGATTTAGGTCCGACCATATATTCTTTAATTTGCTCATATGCGTCACTATATCATCTTCAGGATTCCGTTTGAATCCAAAGAAGCTCATGCATAGGTTGTAGCTTTTATCTTCACTGGTTCCGTCAAACAATCTGTGTAGTTCCAACCAGACTTCTCTAGCAGTGTTGTACCGCATTACCTTTTGTAACGTCTCATCAGTCATATTACTAGTCAATAGAAGTAATGCACTGCAGTCTGCCTTTGTGTAAGACGCAAGGTGGTCTCCTGCACCTGCAGCTGCTGCATGTCCACTGACCGGTCTCTCAATTCTACCCTCTACTACATCCAACGCATTTGGAATACTTCTTAGGGCTATACATATCTTGTACTTCCACGTCGACCAGTTGCTTCTGCCTTCGAGATTGCCGATGAGCAACTTTGTCGTTAAATTATCCATTTTCAAGCGGCGCCCATAACCTTTTATAGTAACGATATCTAGCAAAGTAGCTTGGAAGTTAATGAATAAGAAGTTAAAAGATAAAATATATTTAATAAATTAAGAGACGTGTAAAAATTAATATGACAGATAACAACCGTAGAAACATTCGTTGCTAAGTTACGTTGATACCAATTTAAAAGAAATTCTTAAACGAGGTTTCAACTATAACAATTACCTCATCCAAAATCTGCTGTTTTAAAATAAGATTGGAGCGCACAGCTGCTTGTTTGAAATAATATGATTTGTTTAGCATATCCAAACATGCTTGGCATATTTGATGAGGCAAGATGTCCCCTTCTTCAACCTGGGAACAAAATGTACTAGATAAATAAATCTTCTGATTTTAAAAGTACACATAAAGCGCATAAGTATACTTTTTTGAATAAGTTTAATTTTCAGGGTTTAGAGGCTCTGGTTTATGTAATGTAAGTATAGTGGCCAAAAGGCATGCTATCTAGCAGAAAATAAAACTAATGCTCTGTATTAAAAAGAATTTAGTGGAAAAATTATAACAAAACATAAAATTGGTAACAAATAATTATACTGTTATACTATTTGCCTTTCACAAATAAGCAAGAATTAACGCAAAGATAGAAAAGAAATCATAAAAATAAAAACCTAGTTTCCACAAACAAGATAAAAATTATTAGTAATTCCTTTTTAAAAATATGTATATAAAACCTTCTTCCGACGTGAGAGAATAGGTTACTGAAAACTAAAATTAGGTTTCGTTGAAAGAGAAATCATTACTGCAAATAAAAACAAACCAATTACCTCAACAGATGTGCAAAATTTATACATCTCAGGTGTGCAAACCATGAACAAATCTTGCATAGGTCCGGTATCTGACAAGCATGCACGACAAATCTTTTTGAAATCTAAAACACTAGCCATTTCCGTAGACATAATTTCAGTACAGCTTTAATTCAATTTCATTATAAAGAAATGATCAATAAACAAAAACAAGACCTTGGATGTTTTAACAATACTTTGACATTTGGATACATTTGACAATTTTGACATTGACTTTAAGCAGGGCTGTCAGTCAGTAAAGGGAATGAAGCCACCGCCCACCACCTTGTAAACCCAAAAAAGAAAAGATCTTTCTTTCTTTTTTTTTTCAAGGTGAGATTCAACCTCAACTCTTGATCAATGGCCTCTGTGGAATAGATACCAGCAAATTACAGAAATTCTTTGAAAATTTTATTTCATAATAATGGCGGATATCTCCAATTACAGTTGAAAAAAATGGCCGCGTGAACCGTCTATGAGGGAGGTTTGAGGCAAAAACATGATGCCACTATGCTGCGATCTTTCAATATTCTTTATGAATTTTTTAATAATGCACTTTTTACTACATAAATCACGCGCTTTTATTTAGTAAACGACACTATAAATAATTTTAAAAGTCCAATCAAAAATGCCCGTGACACTCATCTTAGCTTCCACGTCAAAACTCCCAAAGGAAAGATTGTAATAAACCGCTGCTGTCATTGATATACTTAATATTAAATGAATGACCGATGTGCATTGACTTATAATAATACAAGTATAGTAAAAAAACGGTCTCAGTAAAAATACAATATTAGTAATTTCAATGGTTTCATTTTGACAGTTCAACATTTATTGCGTTATTTATTACTTTGTTATGCAAACACATTTTTCCAACATATGGACCAATGGATTAGCAATATGTTTGAAAATTATATAAACTGAGAGTAAATATTGTGATATATAGTTGTTCTACATAGAACTCCGCACCCCGCGGAACCTAAACCTGGCCAACTTTGTTCATGTTCACTTTCTCAAAGAGTTATAATAACTTCTAGTATAAATAGGTACTCTTTAAAGTACCTACTTAATGTATTTGCTTGTTGTGAAAATAGTATCGACGGTAGATTAACTTTTAGATTGTAAATACTGATAAAATAAAGGTACTTTATTCCATTTTATCTATATTTATCTCTAATTTTATCTACAATATTAGACGAACAATAAATAACCACTTCTAATACACAGTACATGGACATTGTTGGTACTTAATTAATTTCATTCCAGTTGTAAAATTCATATCTTATTATAACTAGGTACTTCTAAATTATTATCATAGTTATATACCTACTTCATGTAAACAACTTATCTACACAACAAATAAGTACATGCCTATATATGCGTGCAAATGCATTTGTGGATTGAAAACGTATAAAGTTTATAATTTTATTTTGGTCCGAGTCATTGAACTTGAAAAAAGAGTTGAATGCTTATATTAGAAACCAGTTTTTTTCCTAACTGTAAATTACTTCGATCAGCAATACACGCGCTTGCGTTGGTTTTAAGTCAAAGGTAAAAACAGCATTCATTAACGATTACAGATGTTCGCTACGTCATCCAATCCATTATCTCTATGAAGTTGTGTTAACATGTTAGAGGTTATAATTTTTTTTATAGTGGCCTAGTATAATTATAATTAGTTGAATATAATATTCAAAGTTAATTGAACATCATTTACAAAGAATTGTCGAAGTAAATAGAGATTATTTGTTTAAATTACGTGATTTCGTGTCTTTAGTGTTAAATGTGTATTTACTTATCTTTGTTGTGAACTGGGATTGGAATTAACAAATGTATGCGTTATCGTTTAGTTAATGTGCAGCGAAACTGTACATACATGTATGGTGTTGATAAGAACGTTGTTCAGTCAGAAGTTCACAGTGGCGAGGTGTACTCGTGTTAGTGTGTCTTATTTGTTTACATGATACCGACACGTAACGATAATAATTGAATATGAGTGCCAATGGTACAAGTGACGAAGTGCCCATAACAAAGATTCCAAACAATGAAAGAATAATCCGGCTAAAACAACATTTTTGCGAAGAATTCGGATGTGAACCGTTGTTTATCGTCAGAGTGCCGGGCCGCGTAAATCTAATTGGTGAACACATCGATTATTGTGGCTATCCAGTGTTGCCCATGGCACTAGAGCAGGATATATTGATTGCTGCAACGACAATAAATAAGCCAGAGTTGCATTTAAGAAATATAAATAATAAATACTGCAACTATGCAACAGAGATAAAATCGTGTGAAGATATAAATATTATATCAGACTCAAATGGAAAACCATTTTGGTATAATTATGTGCTGTGTGGAGTTAAAGGCGCTTTGGAATTTTTATGCGATAAAATTACCAATGGACTGCAGCTCTGTGTAGATGGAATAATTCCTCCGGCATCTGGACTGTCAAGTTCCTCGGCACTAGTGAGTGCAGCATGTCTAGCTCTTCTTTATGCTCAAAATGTTC
This sequence comes from Sesamia nonagrioides, assembly GCA_017933935.1. NCBI lineage: Eukaryota > Metazoa > Arthropoda > Insecta > Lepidoptera > Noctuidae > Sesamia > Sesamia nonagrioides. The sequence goes on from JADWQK010002473.1 coordinate 315,905, forward strand.
CACTGAGCAAAACTGAAATCGCATCATTATGTGCAAAATGCGAGCGATACATCGGAACTCAAGGTGGTGGCATGGATCAAGCGATAGCATTTTTGGCACAGAAGAACTGCGCCCAATATATAACGTGGCAACCCTTAAAGGCTACACCCGTGGTTTTACCAGAAAACTCGGCATTTGTTGTCGCCCACAGTTTGGCAGAGGCTAACAAAGCAGCTACGAATGATTTTAATAGAAGAGTGATAGAATGCAGGCTGGCAGCAAAAATTATAGCTACGTGCGCAGGTGCTGTTACTGATAACAAAATTATTACTCTGAGTCAAGTACAAAATAAACTTGATAACACTTTGGGAGAGATGGTAAACCTTGTTTATGAGCATTTGCCTAACGATGTATATACAAAAGAGGAAATATGCGATATCTTGAATGTTAATGAAGAAGAATTGGAGCAATTGTATTTAACGCCAAACACGAAACATTTAACGGAGTTTAAATTGAAACAGCGAGCTCTTCACGTTTACGAAGAAGCGATACGTGTCGAAGATTTTCGTAAACATTGTTCGCAGGCAGTTTCAAAGGGTAACGGCATGAATGGTGTAAACGGAAACAACGTTTCTTACGAAAATGGTGATGGTAATGAAATATTAAACCTTCTTGGGACACTGATGTCTAGTAGTCACGAGAGCCTGAAAGAGCTTTATGAGTGCTCTCATGACCATTTAGATCATCTGGTCAATATATCGAAGGAAATCAACGTTCATTCTCGCCTTACTGGCGCCGGTTGGGGCGGATGTATTGTAGCTTTGTGTCCGAAAGAGAAAGTCAATAAATATATTGATCTGTTGATAGACAACTTTTACGTAAAACACTGTAATATAGAGAAATTTAAAGCTAGTTCTTATGTGTTTGCTACTACTCCGAATCATGGAGCGCAAATATATGTAAATAAATAAGTTTAAACCTAATAATATAGCCTGTCGGAATTAATATGATTATTGTCCACTGTTCATTTATATAGTATTTACTATTAGCCTGTATCATTTCACTACATGACTAAACAAAATACATACTTATAATTTATTATGTAAAACTGTTTTTTTTTTTTCATTTTCTTCCATTTGAAACAACTACCTAAGTTTGTTATATAAAAATAAAATCTTAAGATTCATTCCCATTCAACCTTGAGCCATAATGCTCTAACGTTATAGTTGAAAACCTCTTACAGATATTTGACAGATTGTAGCTTGATGTGCTGTCGCAAAGAGTTATATAATAATAATTGTGCTGTCGTCTGTAGCATGTTTTAACAGCATTTACTGTTATAGACAGTCAAGTGACGTTAAAAATTAAATTTTAATGGTTTAAATATTATACTGTGTTTTATTTAAATATTTGATTAGGTACCTTGCAATTTATTCCACCCAACAAAGTACGGTCCGTCGTCCCACTGCTGGGTTTGCCAACAAGAAATCACATTGCTCACAGATTAACACAATATTTATTGGGAGATATGTGTACTCAAACTAGCTCACTTCAATGCCGACGGCATTAGAGATCAGAAGTTCGAGATCTCAACCTTCCTTAGAGAGCACCAGATTGACATCTTCCTCGCTCAAGAGACCTTTCTCAAGCCTAGCCACCGCACACCCCTAATTGCTAACTACCGTGTAATTCGCAACGACAGGCTGCGGTGCCACAAAGGCGGTACCCTTATTTATTTCAAAAGGGCTCTTCATTGCATCCCAATGGACCCTCCACCCCTCTCACGACTCGAAGTTTCAATATGCCGTCTCGGCATGACAGGCCACCAACCTATTACTATAGTGTCGGCCTATCTCCCACCCATCTCTGCTGCTGAGAATCATCAACTCTTAGCAGACGACATTGCCCTACTTCTTGGGTTGAGTGATTCCGTCATAATAGCGGGCGACCTCAATGCCAAACACACAGCCTGGAATAGCACCAGGATCAATACCAGAGGCAGACTCTTGTTAGACCTCTCCACCAACTTAAACTTCGATGTCGTGGGCCCCATGACCCCCACTCACTTCCCCTACGAACCCGACCACACCCCAGACGTCCTCGACGTAGCGCTCCTAAAGAACGTCAACCTACGGTTAGACTCTATAGAAGCACTATCAGAACTATCGTCTGACCATCGCCCAGTCGTCATCCGACTGGCTCCCCGTACTGGCCTCTCTGACCCAGGTCAAGCACCTCAGACGAAAGTGGTAACGGACTGGAGGAAAGTAAGCGATCGGCTGAAATCCACCACATCCCCCCACTTGGACTCCATACCTGCACGCCTCGACTCTATCGCTGACACGACAGCCGCGATCGACTCGTTCACGGATCACGTACAGTCAGTCCTGAACGAATGTTCAAGGGAGGTTACAGTGACAGAAGACTGCCGCTGGAAACTCCCTGCTGACTTGCATGAACTGTTGACCGAGAAGAACGCGGCGGTCCGTGCATACAGCAGCTTCCCCTGCGCGGCTAACAAAACCCATATGCGCTATTTACAGAGAACTGTAAAAAGACGCCAAAAAACCAAGAAGAGAAAAGACCAAGCTCATCTCCTTGAGGTTGACGCTGAAGTCGAACGTAGAACCTCCCTCCCACCCGTTGACGTCCCTGAGGATCCTCTGCCTCCCATCACCCCTGATGAAGTGCAGGACATCGTCAAAGGTCTTCAACCCAGGAAAGCGCCCGGCTCTGACGGCATCACCAACAGAGTGATCCGCCTCTTCCCTGCCCACCTAATCATCCTCTTGGCCACCATCCTCAATGGTGCACTGGGGAATAACATTTTCCCACAAACGTGGAAAGAAGCCACAGTTATAGGCATTCCCAAGCCCGGTAAGCCTAAAGCCGAACCGTCCAGTTACCGCCTCATCAGCTTACTCAAAGTTCTCGGTAAGATTTATGAGAGGCTTATATATAAGCGTCTCAGAGCCTACGCCGAGAACAAGGGCCTTATCCCATTAGAACAATTCAGGTGCCGTACCCAACACTCCTCTCCGCAACAGATCCTACGCATCACTGAACATATTCACGCAGGCTTCCTGCGTGGTATGTACACAGGCGTAGTTTACTTCGATATAGCGAAGGCGTTTGACAAAGTCTGGCACAACGGCTTAATCTATAAGCTGTACCAACTCGGCGTGCCTGATCGTCTCGTCCTCATCTTACGGGACTTTCTGTCAAACCGCACCTTTCGCTATAAAATCGAAGGAGCGCTCTCCTCCCCCCGCCCCATCCGTGCAGGTGTTCCCCAGGGCTCTGTACTAGCCCCACTCATTTTTACGCTCTTCACTAGCGATATCTCGAAAAGCAGTAAGGCTCAACTCGCTCTGTTCGCAGACGACACAGCCATCTACTGCTCGGGACGCAGTCCAGACTGGATTCGCCTCCATCTTCAATCCGCGGTCAACAAGCTCGCTGACTGGTTTAGAAAATGGAGAATTGAAGTCAACCCCCTAAAAAGCCAAGCGGTACTCTACAGGAAACCGCGGGTCAGTGTCACCCTTCCACGACCCCTCACCATGGACGGCAAGCCGATCCCTTGGGAGAAGCAAGCCAAGTACCTAGGTGTGATTCTCGATCAAAACCTCAACTTCTCAGAGCACATTGAGACGGTCCGCGCTCGCGCCGCCTTCGCTCTAGGTCGACTCCACCCCCTCCTCAACCCGCGTAGCAAGTTATCGCTCAGGTGCAAAATGCGCTTGTACACAGCTTGCATACGCCCGATAATGACCTACGCTTGTCCAGTCTTCGTACATGCCAAGCCACGTCATATCCATAGGATGCAAGTAGTCCAAAACCCGATTCCTCCGTAAAGCCACAAACGCCACGTGGTCATCAAACCATTAAGTATAACTTTCGATCCAGCCGCCCCACAGTGTGAGATTTCGGCAATCTAGGGGAACTTTATTCATTGAAGAAAATAAAATGGCATTTAGCCGATTCTAATTGATATTTTAATCAGGATAAACGTTTAAATAAACAATAAGAGGTTTTAAACGTTTTGCATGTTGTTTATTGTTCTAAAAAACATTGTTTTTAGTACGTACATACATACTTTTGATAAGTGTTGCCTTCAAATATAAAAAGACATTTACTCTCTTGGCTTCTAATGCAGCCAAGTAAACTCACTGAAAACTTTAAAGAATTAACCAAACGTTTTTTTTTTGTTTCAAAAAATTAAAACTGGTGACAAGAAAGAAAAGAAAAATGTATCATTCATCTGTATCAATATTGCTGTTGCTATTAGAGTGAACAGATTTTACAACAGGCTCCATTAACATTTCTAAAACTTCTGGCAATATCTTTGAATGTTTAGTTCTGGGACTAGCACGAAGACTAGTGACATAAGGGTCAGATCAGATGTAATTAACAATCGATGAACAAGGTCAGTGTTGGTTAGAATCCTGGATGATTTTCTGGTAAACAGTTCCCTATATTTTCGGTTGTCCTTATTTCTGGCCTCATGGGCTTCCTCTGATAACTGGCCTATAGGTAAAATGTTTGCGTCTATGATTTCTTTTCCGTGAAACAGTATCTTGTGGACACTTACAGGCATGTAATACCATATTGGCTTAGGTACAATTCTAAAGTACATCGAAGATATTCACCAAATTTGTGTGTATCGATCGGAAAACCACTGATAATTTTGACGCTTTATCGAGTGACGCATTTCGTGTTTTTGTTATTTTGGTGCCCCTTGTAGGAGAAGAAACACAAAGTTCTTTTACGATCGCAGCCGAGCCGCGTTTTCTTGCCTTGCGTAATTAGAGCTCAACAGCCTTCGAAAGTTCTTCAGGGTTTGTCGATTCGACAAGCCCTTTGATTTTCCTAGTCTGGACTTTCGAAGAGCACTCTTCAAACGCATTTTTAGGTCTACCGCTTGTATTTTGTTTTACCGAAGGATCGGGCGCAAAGTCGAACGAGACCTGCTCTTCCAACCACGCTGCGATGTCAGTTAAAAATCTCTTTCAGTGGCGATTAGCTTTGTCCCATTTAACCTGTATACTATGCACACATTTCCGTATTTTGGCCTTTGTATTAGAAGACATCTGTCTGACTCCTGTTTGTTCCATTATGAAGTTTGAAACAACCTCCAACTTGTTTGAATGAGGTTGGGCCCACACATCGAATAATGCTCGCCATGTAAACATGTGTGCCATTTTCTGAAAAAATACGATTTAACGTAATCGCGCAAACATGCGCAAGTTTTTTTTAATATTCTGGCTAGTATAATAAATAAGCTACAGCTAGAATCAAGTTTTAGGGTGGAACACTTTGGAACACATAATTAAAACCCTTTTTAAAAACCAAAACCTGCTTTTTATCAATAAAGGCAACACCATTTTTTTAAACAACTGTTTTCTATCTAATTATTTAGCAAATATTTAAAATAAAATGCAGGATCTTACCTGTAGATATGGGCAATATTGTGGAAAAACAGCACTGACCACTAAGCCGAGACACAGCGACACAGCAATCGTATAAACATGCCCTAAGCTGGACGGCTGTCGCGGGGATCCGAGCGCGTGCTTGTCTATACAAGTTTTAAGATCCATTATACCCATCTTGCGGTTGACTAAAGTGCAAGTAAGTCACGTTTTCTTTCTACTGGGATATTTAGCTGCTTGAATACCAGGGTTAGTGAAAAAAATCACAAAGTTGGAAAATCTAATAAAATTCCCTTAGATTGCCGAAATCTCACACTGTGCGCCCCTTGCTGTCCTCTCTAGCGACGCCCTAAGCCGAGGTTCGTACCCCACGGGGGGTGCCCTTAGTGCGTAGTCGCCTAATTTTAATTTAGTTTGAAGTGCCCCTGGCTGGAGGCTTTAATTTTAAATAAATCATCCACAGGAAAGTCCGATTAAGTAGTTACGGTCTCTTAGTAGCCACCTACGAGATGCCATATAAATAAAAACAAGAAAAAAAAAAAAGGATGGTCTACAAAAAGCTATAATAAGTACACTCATAATCAGCCTTGCTAACACTGTGCTGGCTGGTTAATACTTTTAGGACAGCATATTATAACCCATACTTTTATTGATCATTGAATCGTGGGATTGGTTAATGTCGTGACTGGTGAGTCTTGTGGGAGACCTAAGTCCATCTTTGAACGTCTTCGATCTTGCTAAGTTTTTTACATTAATAGTACGGACGACAGAGGGGTCAATCTACCCGAAACAGTCAAAAATTCCCAATCAACTTTGAATCTTAATGCTTTAGAGATAAAGTTGAAAATGAAATAAAGAAATCTTACAGATTGTAGTAGCACATATAGTAATGTCTGTTATGCAAGGAATTTCTATTGCTAATAACAATATATAAATAATAAAAATAACAATAAAACTTCAATATGTCTAGGTCAATGTACAGACGACAGCACATAGCTGTCGTCTGTACATTGACCTAGACATATTGAAGTTTTATTGTTATTTTTATTATTTATATATTGTTATTAGCAATAGAAATTCCTTGCATAACAGACATTACTCTTTGGCTAGGTGGAGGGGCCAAGTGGCTTCGCGGGGCTTAATATACCTTCCTTCGATCTGGTCTGTAATTTGTAAAAAGGAAAAAAATGGCGTCACTGTCGCGCTGTAAACTCTTAACCTAGGAATGGGTTATGGAATCTCATGCACCTTACCTCTCTTCACGGGCTGTTCCGTCGTCTCGTAGGAGTTCGATCAGTCCACTCTGTCTTCGACGGTTCTTCACCCTCGCAGTTCGACACAGGCTCAACACAACACACACGTGGTTATCGAGTTCCCGCTAACAGTTTCGGTTTCTTTTCTTGAAGCCACAAAGACACGTCTCCAGTTAAGCGGTTGGGTACAACTTATAATCGAATGATTATATCGTTCAGCGATAAATTCACACAGAAAAAGTATGTGATTGCGGGCTTTGAAACAGCGGATAGGATCACACCATGCTCCATGGATCACACCGAAGAGCGGTGTGATACGCGGTGCGCGCGGCAAGCGGTGCGCTGCGCGGAGCTCCAATGGACACTAAACGTCTTTTCTCGTATAATCTAGGCGTTGTTTCGATCAATAACGAAACAGCGCCATCTCACGGGCAGCGGGTGCATGACGTGATGTAGGTTATGGGTACAAGGATTTAGCTAAGAGATACTGCGCGACAGCTCCATTCATAAACGCCAATAGATGGCGCCAACACTAGGGTTCATTTTTTTTAATATAAGTATTTATATTATAGACTAGCGCATGACCGCAATCCCGCCTGATGGTAAGCAGTGATGCGATAGTTGATTATAAAGCGATAATATTGGTAAAGCGCGCTAGTTTATTAAGAGCCTATACAGTGTATAGGCTCTAGTATAGGTACACTCTAGCCTTGAAGACCCTCAAATTGTAGTGTAACTCTCTTAACATTATAAGTACCTACCTATTCTTTGCTTTTCACTATCATCATACGCAGTATCCTTTATGGGCTCTCAGGTCCGTATTACAGAACGTCACTCAAAACTCAAGCTCTACTTAAGTCTCGTTTGAAGCCTTTTGATTGGTTGAAACTAGTTTTTGTTGTAGTTATGATTAAATAGTAGCAGAAGGGAGGGGAAGGGGGGGGGGGAGGGGTAGTAGTAGTAGAATTTGAAAATTCAACCTCAACAGTTTTAAGTAATGTTTAAACTACAGGTTTAAACAGAGATCAATGCTTGAGTTTTTTTTCTGGAATACGGACCTAAGTCCTCTTAGTAGTCTGTGCTATCAATGTTATGCTATCATCCGCCAACTGTCATGCTCCTGTGTCAAGTGTCAACATAACTCAACGCAACTCAGTCATCAATGTCAAATTCGTTTTCCAGATTTCATCAGATGTTTTATGAAAAGTGAAAAATATTATAAATTAGATTTTGATTTATACAATTAATAGTTTTAAAAGTCACCAGTACTCCATCTAAACAATTACGTTTCGTCAAAATCTTTAAAAAAAGTAAGTATTACGTTTGGTTATAATTAAATAAAATTGTGCTATTGTGGCAGTTTAAGGAAAAACTACAGCAATTTTTATATCCATACATGTTTTATAGCTTACCAAGGAATAGCAGCTATGGTAACGCCTCAGGTATACGTGATTTACTTATTGTTGCTGTGTTACTTTATAATTTGGAGGTTAAGTTTCCAAACTAAAACCTATTGGTATCGCAAAGTTGTTGAAATAGTGCCCAATGCTTATGCAATTGACTGTCAAAGTTAAAATTTTGCTGCACAATCCTACACTGATGTTGCAATCTTATAATATATAAAATTCTCCTGTCATAGAGTTTATCCTCGATCTCCTCCAAAATGGCTGAACCGATTTTACTAAAATTTCGTATAATAAACATTCTTTATGCCTGAGAATAGGTTTTTATCTATCTACTAATTACGCGGGTGAAACCGCGGGGACAACTAGTAATATTATATAATCCTTTGTTATGATGCTTTGTTTATCTCTTAGTTACTACTAGTGAAATTTCCACAATATTGTACTGCATTAAGCTAACCTGTAGTGGATGAAAAGAATACCCAGTACTTAATAAAATTTGTGCCTTACAGGAAAACAACCAAAAACCAAGTGCAAGTTATAAGAGACGAATCAGACGACTTAGACTGAAGTCTATCTTGTCCGACACTTACAAACTTGACCTAAAAACAGCACGTTATAAATTTGTGCCTGCAGTAACTATAGCATATGATGAAAACCATCAAACAAACCCAGGAAATGTGCAAGAAATATTAATGATAAACAACATACCGAAAAACACAAACATGTCTTCAAGAGATGCAGTAGTGGCTGCCAGACAGGCGAAAAAGCAGGCTAAACTAAAAGGCAAAAGCAAGGACACAGTACCAAGTGCAACTAAAGAAAGTGCTACCGTACAGAGTGCTGGCAAAATGGAAAATCCAGCTCCAACTCCAGTTGCGAAAGAAACAAAAGTAGAACAAACAACTATCAATCCAGAACCTAAAGTAAATCCATCAAAAGGAAAAGATGAAGTTGATAAAGCTGTTAAAGTAGACACTGTTATTGAAGCTGATAAAAGTAAAGATCAGATTAAAGCAGAAAGAGCTGCCAAAAAGGCTATAAAGCATGCTAAGAAAATGGGGGCTAAGCCAGAAGGAGATGCTCCTAATGAAAAACAAGCTGTAAAGGAAGTTACTAAACCTGTAAATGAAGATATGACCGTGAAGGATGTGGTGGAAACTTTAAGAGATATAGCTAATGTAGCTAAGGATATAAATGATGTTACTGTCAAAGTTAGTGCTATTAACTTAAGTGGTAAAAAGGTAAACATAACTTCATCTATACTTATATTAGAAAGTGGTAAAGTATTCTTTGGTATTCTTTGTAGACCTTTCTGTTGATGAGAATACCAAGCATCTTTATACTCGCTGTGATCCAAGATCAGAGGAAAAAAAATTGTAAGGACTGCAAAAGCTTTTCAATTGGAATGAGTTCACATAATGTTGCATGAGGTAGGACTCCACATCAGGTAAAGGTGTTATGTCCCCTTTACTCAAATATCTCTCTTTATCTATTAAATATGGGTGTGTGGATGCGCAAGCGGAACTTCATTTCTGACAAGTTCCTCTGACCATTCACATTATTTATTTTTTATGATTTCATACCCAAAGACCATGTTTAAAAAAAAAAGTGAAAGCAGAATCCTAATACGAAGACTCCACTGTCTGTCTGTCTGTCACCAGGCTGTATCCCATGAACTGTGGATGCTTGACAGAATGTTCACAGAGGTACTACTTTGCTAATATGGTATTGTTTATATTAGGCTGAAGCAGAAAGCAACAAAAGTAAAGCAGACTTGAAAGCAGAGAGGCGTGCAAAGCAAGAGGCACAAAGAGCTGCCAAACAGGCCACTCAAGAGAAACTTGTGACTAAACCTAAGGCTGATGTGAATGCTCCAGAAGGAGTACCTAAAATTAAGGAGGTGAGTGTCTAAATATTTCTAGAACTTAATGACCTTGACAAACAATCCTTCAATTCTTCTGTTATGTTTGCTATAGTATTACTGAGTTGTAGCTTGTAGGTTTGATCCCCTAAAAGGCACATTGCTTTATGTAAATTATGTGATCATCACTGCTTTCAAAATGGGGAGTAAAAACATTGTAAGAAAACCAGTATGAGTTAGAACTGAAAATTCATAGACACAAGACTATGAACTCGGAATGGGCCTGTGTAGTGGATCCCAGTTCACACCCTCTCACAGACAGTAGGCTAGAGAGACCCAGCAGTAGAGCAGTTATGAAAGGGTTCTTTTTGTTTCTGGAAATTATTATCTGGGAGGTTGATAAAAGACAAACATAAAATAAGTTATTTTATAATCTTTAATGAATATACAAAGAAAGCAGTTTTCTTGATACTTTGACTCTGTAGAATAAATGTGCATAAAGGCCTGCCATTGGTGGTGGGGACCATCACAGATCACTGCTCACTAAATAAACACTTCCACAAAATGGGCTTAAGAGATAGCCCTCTGTGTAGTGCTGTGTGCGGCATGAAGGCTAATGAAACTTGTGAATGTGGTTTTTGAGTGTACAGACGTCACAGCCTATTCCCAATCCAAATCAGACTGGTCTGTTCTCACTTACTAAGAAATACTGGATGGAAAAGTTCAACACAGTGTGACAGTATCAAGAAGCTCTAAAGTAAATAGTGCTTAGTTCTATAATTATAATAGATATGCATGCAATAAAAATAAATTATAATTGATTACGATTGAAACACGGGTCCAGTATTTTTAGTAGAGAATCTATGTACACAATTTCAAAAAGATATCATAAAAAACCACAAAGTTATAAGCTTGTTATCCTACTTGGCTGTCCCAATAAAAATATGGTTCAGACTCCGCTGAGGCCGGCGAGCGGGGCGTTGACCTCTGGCATCAGCTGTTTCGCCGGCTCGCGATCTACCATGCGCGCTCTGTAACCACAGTTCAACAATTTCTAAATGTATTTGGGAAAAAATATAACATGGTGTAAAAATAATTGGAATCAAACTATTCACATTCCCAATTCATAAAAAAAATAATAATAAATATATTATGTATTTGTACACCAATTTCATTGGTAGGAGATACACACTTAATTATAATGTATAATTAAGACTTTTTTGTATTTGTTGACTTGACTGATCAGTTTCACCCCATGCTCAAACAGATTTGGTTGTTAATATATTAGTTTTCAAATTGTTACAGGAAAAGGCAACTAAACAGAGAACCCCAGACAAGTCGAAAACGAAATCTCAAAGTGCTCACAGAGTGAACTGGTTTCAACATCTGTACAAAGAGCATGACAAGGAGAACCTCAAGTCTATCGCTATCAATTCCAAGTATATATCTTCTTCAAGGCATTTAAACTGACTGTTTATAAACTCTAGTTTTAATAGTAAAAGTAAACTCTATAGGAATGGTATAAGGTGGAAATTTGTTTGTGTATTCCATGTACTTGTAATGATAATAGAAAAACTATGTTATCAACACACACATTGACAAATCAGCTCAAGTACATGCAAATGTACAACTTTTCACATTGTTGCAGATTTCTTTATGTTTTAATTGTTTTATAGTTCTCAGCAGAACAGTGCAACATTTTATTTTACACCATTTTGTCCACTAAGCTCAAAATGCTATGGCAAATTTGCACAACTACTACACTCTATTGTGTTCATAATAGAATATACATATATCAGGTCAATTGTTATGGAACCTTGAATGCTTATTGAGAACTAAAGAGGCTCTTGACTTGACAATTCAACATCGTCTTGTTATGATAGCTATGCTACTACATCACGCTTGCGTCTACCGAAGTCGTAGACAGAAGTGTATTAGGTGCTTTATCCTTGAATTGAGCATATGATTCTAGACCCCCTTTTCTGGTGGTAAATCATCAAATGACTTCTCCCGCTCGGGGCGGAGCGTAAGACCGTGTCAGAATTTTACTGACTAAAACCCACCTGTGTTGCTTCATTTGCCTACCAGGGCCACGGTAAAATAAATAAATAGTAAGCATAAGATAAAGACAATAATCATCATCATCATCTCAGTGTTAATCCCAGTCGCATACGAAGCTTTTTCAGCTTTGGGGTCCGGGGTCCGCTTTACCAGTCTAACTACTCATTTGACTGTACTTCGATATTTTCCGTGAAGCGACTGCCGTCTGACCTCCACAACCCGAAGGCGATATCGAAGCATTGCAGTTAGACCTATTAATTGTTGGACTTTTGAGGGCTTCAACATCCCGTAACGACTGCCAGTAGGTGTTCGTTTGGCAACCAATGGCTTAATGTGCTTTCCGATGCACTACCAGACCAGTGCAAATATTCATATTCATGCATGCAAATATTTGCACTCCGCGGGGATCGAACCCGCGCTTCCTTGTGCGGCGGCCGCGTTCGCTACCGCTACGCCACGGAGGCTATCCAAAAAGACAATAATAACGTAAAAGTATAAGATTTGGAAAACGTGAGTTGTGATAACCCAAAATTTTGGTTTGTTTATCTGTATTAATTATTGAATTTGACATATCGTTGTTTTATTCCCAGCTTGCACCCCGCTATTATAAAGCTGGGCGTTCAGTTATCTTCTCGAGTAGTAACCGGATCTAATGCGAGGTGTGTCGCGCTTCTCGACGCTCTAAAAAAGGTAAGTTGTGTATCTGAACACTATTTACCACAAACATGCATAGAGTTTGACAAAGAGAAAGAGAAAAGATAGAGTATTATATTCCATAGAGCCTGTTAATTCATAATTATCGGTTTAAAATATTCGGGCATTTTTAATATGTAATCTATACTTCTATACTAATCATCATCATCATCAGCCTCTACTCGTCCACTGCTGGACATAGGCCTCCTTCATGGCACGCCAACGAGCTCGATCCCGAGCAGTTCTCCACCAGCCACTACCAGCCACCTTTTTGATGTCGTCGCTCCATCTCGCCTAAGAGCGTCCTATGCTACGTTTGCCGAGACGCGGTCTCCACTCGAGGACTCGTTTACCCCATCGGTTGTCGGTCCTGCGGTATATGTGACCAGCCCATTCCCACTTCAGCTTGCTAATCCTCTCAGCTATGTCGGTGAATATGGTCCTCTGTCAGATCACTTCATTTCTGATGCGGTCCTTCAGAGAGACGCCCAACATAGCCCGCTCCATGACGTAGGAGTCGCGGGCGGCCGCTAGTCTATACTAATATACAATATGTTAAGAAAACCCTGTCCGACCCATAAGGATAATAAAGGTTAGGCAATCACATGACCAAATAAAATTTGAAATTTTGCATAATCATCATAGTAACAATACTAATCAATTTTGAAACTATCTTTTTTCCCCGCAAATTTACGCTAACTTCCCCAAAATTTGGTGTTTTAAAAAAAATGACAACACCATTTTAGGCGGTATAATTGTCAGCTTTCCTTTTATTGTTTTGTTAGATTATTTATTACTTTGGCGGCGTCGCGCGTGAGCTTTGTCGGCGACGTAAAAGAAATAACTAGTGATGCACTAATTTTTGCGCAATAACGTTTTTTTATCGCTATTAATCGAAACTTGTATCTGGTTGAATGATTTGTTAAAACACAGATTACCCAATGGTAAAAGTACTTTTGTTTGTTTATCGATTAATTACTAATAACATTATTATAACACAAGTATTAGTAAACAGAAACGAGAAGGACTTATGAAACACAATTTTAGTAAAATTTTACAAATATTTTAACGGTCAATATCATCGATTTTAAGACAGAAACTGAAATTAAAAATTTGGCATGATTTTCATTTACAGCAGTGTACCTAACTAATTTAAGTTTTGTAAAAGTTCTAAACAATTCCATGCGATGTTGAATCTAGAATGAGAATGAGAAACTACAATACTAAATCGATAACAAAAATAGACGAGTAAATTGTTTCCATCGAAAATCAATATTTTGATTACTTACACATCCCTATTTACTCAAAGGATGCCGCGAGGTCAGCCCCGTAGGTACAATTCTAAAAAATAAAAATCATTTTTACTTTAAATTATCAGTAGCGCGTAAACATCGCTCTAGTGAAGACTATTCGTGTATTGTGTGATCATGTCGTTTCCTAATGTAGAGTAATGTAACATGCTGATGGAAGGTAGCAACTGCTGTTTTGTGATCAGGTGATTGTGGTCAATGTGGTTCAAGTATGACAGTGCGTCACCATATCTTTGTCCTGTACGTGAGAACCTCCATTATTAGTTCGGCGAGCAGTGGATTGGTAAGGGTGGACAAACTGTGGCCAGCGCGGATTTGACACCACTTGATTTTTATTTATGTGCATGTCCGTGCTAATCTCGTGCGACGGTGCCAGCTGGGCCTGTATCGTTATTAGTGAACGAAATTGGAACAACATCTCCGCCACAGCCATTAAGCTCATCGAATGAAATGATACATTTGGAGAGTCAGACGACCTTCCTACTTAAAAAAAAGTTCTTTTCACGAGCTGCCTAAGTATCATTATTTCTTTCGAGACTCGATAAACGTGAATAAATTACCTATACCTACATGCATGAGGTCAACTGAGGTTATGAACTGTGCCTGTGTTGCCATGAAATTACCTATTTATTTTATTAAAGTTATTTATTTTTTAGGGGGAATTTTTTTTTAAGTTTAGCCAGGTTTTGTAGGCATTAGTAGAATCAGTTATCGATACCTAATAATACCTTCACGGGTCGGACAGGGTTTTCTTAACATATTGTATAACAACTTTAAAAGTAAACTGTATTCTTTTAAACTTGTTCCTTCGCCTTTGTGTCAATGTTCTACATCGAACTGTGAATTTGAACAGTCCGCACATCACATCTTGTGGGAGTGTATTCTTTGGCAGAATAAACGCAATATTATGTTGGATAGTGTACAAGTTACATCCGGAGTTGTTTATTATACGGACCTTGTAGAAATTAGAACTAATTTCCGTGCGTTCAGGCGCTTTTGCCATACCTATTATTGGAATCAATTGTAACAGCACATACCTACTTAGGACCCATTAACTTAATCAAATTTTATTCCGTGGTGCTTTGGCAATCTGGGCTTCTCCCAGTTGCAATAATATCCCTTTGTGCCGATTGGCCTAGTTCTGTTCTGTCTCCTGCTTGTTATGGAGGGAAGTGGAAAAAATATCTTTTTTCTTACTCCTCCGCTATTCTTTTCTGATTAATTTCGTTGCGGGACCCAAGACAGTTGAATCGTTTCTCCGGGACTCGTCGAGCTT
Organism: Sesamia nonagrioides; assembly: GCA_017933935.1. Classification (NCBI taxonomy): domain Eukaryota; kingdom Metazoa; phylum Arthropoda; class Insecta; order Lepidoptera; family Noctuidae; genus Sesamia; species Sesamia nonagrioides. Next base: position 331,176 of record JADWQK010002473.1, read on the forward strand.
CATTGCTCGGCGTTTTTCTGGCGGTCTCCATTGTTGATTCTGGCTTTCAGGAGTTGCAGTGGGTTGGGAACATTGTGGCGGGTTTTGTCTATACTAATATATAAAGCTGAAGAGTTTGATTGTTTGCGCTAATCTGACGAACTGCTGGTCCGATATGAAAAATTAATTTTGTGTTGGAGAGCCCATTAATCCAGGAAGGCTTTAAGCTATATAACATTACGCTGCGACCAAAAGGAGCGGAGCATATAATAAAACAAATATTACCATCAGGCGGGATTGCGGTCAAGCGCTAGTTTATATTTAAAAAAAAAAAAAAACTAAATGTTCAAATAACTAAGTCCACGCGAACGAAGTTGCAGGCGGCCGCTAGTTTATACTATATAGTATATAGGAAAACAATCATGAATAGTATTTAATAATTTTTTTTTGCTTCTGTTTCTATCATGAAGAGATAATTATGCCCATTTCCTGTTTACGGAGCATGGTACGAATGAATAGAATTCCGTATTTATCATGCCACAATGTGCTGTTTTGTACGTTTTTAAATATTGACACTAATCTTAAAAAAATATTGTTTCTGTTGTATAGATCCCTTTTTCTCCCCTTATATGCAACAAAAGTTGACAAACCAGCCCCCTAATCGGCGAACACATTTTTGTCAAATGATTGCGACTAGTTGGGATCGTTTGGACCGAACGGACCAATGGGCGGCCCGAACGATACCAACTGATCCCAACTAGTCGCAATCATTTGACAAAAATGTGTTCGCCGATTAGGGGGCAGGTCCCAATATGTAACCTATTTAACGGAGATTCTGCTTCGTGTAGTTTACATTCATGAATGTCATTATTTTTTTACAAAAAGTTATTTTCATCAGGGGGTGCGGCGTATTTAAGTAGTGTGACGGTATATTAATATAATTGTATGTGAGGGTGTCTGTAAATAAATCAGTGTTTAACCAACCTACGTGTGTTTCACTACATGGTGACAGCGGTGTGCCTTTTAACTAAATTTAAACGGTTAAAACGGACTTGAACCCATTTTATCACAGTGCTTTGGTACGTAGTCTAGTAAAACTTAAAAGTTTCAATGGAACACGCACGTCCTCCAGCGGAATTATTGCTCGACGGCGGTCCGGCCGCGCATTCGGACGCTTGGCACAAATGGCGGAAGCTGTTCGAAGTATTTTTGAAAGCATCTGGAGTGAGCAAAGAGCCTAAAGCAGTTCAGGCTAGCTTGTTGGTTAACCTCATTGGATCAGCTGGCCATGAGGCATTTAGACACGCACAGGCGACATAAGTTGTGTATTGAAAAAATTTGATGAGTATTTCGCCACAAAACCAAACATCACAGTAAGACGGTTTAAATTTTTTACACGCAGTCAAGAAGACTGTGAAAATATCGACCAATACGTAACAGCATTGAGGGTATTAAGTCAGCAGTGCGAGTTCGGAGGATTGCACGAGAGCTTGTTGCGTGATAAGATCGTGTGCGGTATAGTCAACAACACTGTGAGGGATCGACTTCTTCGCCCAGAAGATTTAACATTATCAAAGGCGATACAAATCTGCCAGGTGGCAGAGATGTCCAAAGAGGAAAGTGAGTGCATCGACGGCGCATCAGCAGGTGTGCAGGTGAATGCAGTTCAAACTGGTAGCAGCATACGAGGCGGACGGCGCGCCGCTGTCGCTGCCGCCGCCGGGCCGCGGCCAGCACGCACGCAGTGCAGAGCTTGCGAGCTGTGCTTTAGCGGGTGGTGTCGCGGTGGGGACGGTCTCCGGCGCGTGACGCACAGTTATGTTTGTGAAAAGCAAGGTCACTTCTCGCGAGTGTGTGACCAAAAGAAAGAAATAGGAAAAGTGTTAAATCTCAGTGTAGAAACCATAAATAGTGACGATAGTTGTAACAAAATGTTGAAATGTTGTTGTGTTTCACTACACAATATGAGTACGTCACAAACAATCATATATCTACATGTTATCGAATCAGGAATGAGGAGATTCGTAGAAGAACGAAAGTCGCCGACATAGCCAGCGAATTAGCTCTTTAAGTGGTAGTAGGCGGGGCACATAGCACGTAGAGCCGATGACCGATGGGGCAGAAAGGCTCTTGAATGCCGACCATGTACCGGCGCAACGTCTGGCTCTCACCGACTAGGTGGTCGGATGACCTGACCAAAATCGCAGGGAAGCGCTTGATGCAAGCCGCGTCCAACCGGTTTTTTTTTTGGACATCCTTGGGGGAGGTCTATGTCCAGCAGTGGACTTCCTGTGGCTGACATGATGATGATGATGACATACAGGTGAAGCTGATAAAAGCATGTTAAAAAGTATCATCATCAACCTTTTTATCGTCCCACTGCTGCGCACAGGTCTCCTCTCATACAGAGAAGGATTAAGCGTAATCACCATCACCACTTGCTCAATGCGGGTTGGCGATTTCAGACTTAAAGTCCAGGTTTCCTCAAGATGTCTTTCTTCACCTTCAGTCATTGGCGTCTAAGATATACTTAGAAAGTACATATAACTCACTTACTAAACAGTATGTATTCTTTTAATTACAGATGGTTCGTGATTACACGCTCCCAGCCAAGACTGAGTTCGCTCGCGGTCTGGAGGCGCACCTCGCATCAAGTCTGGACTTCCTCTGGGCGATGAGATCCCCTTCTGCATCGCAGACCAACGCCGTCAAGTTCTTCCGGTACCATCTCACGCAACTACCGAATAACGTCGACGAGTTTGATGTGAGTACTAGAATAAGTAGCCCAATGTAAAATGAAAAATGTTTATAATAACAGAATAGAAGAGAATACTCTTTATAATTTTTCTTTTTATTTTTTTTTTTAATGGAGTTGATATCAACTTACTTTAAACTCAAAAATATATTTGTTATCTGCAATTTCACAAACACTAAATGTTGCAATTGGACATAGTTATGCGAAATGGATCTAACCCACAAAAACTGTTTTATGAGTTACTGTCATAAATGGCATCTACACATCAACTTAAGTATATGAAAAAAAAAATACCCAAGCCGCAAAAAAGTACAGGAAAATACCCATTATTTTAAAGGAAATTTAAAACAAACTACTGTCATGTTATTTTAATATAATATATTAATTTTACTTCAACCTCTATTTTCTCAAAAGCAAGTTTTTGAGGCTGGATCTATTTTGCATAACTACGTCCAATTATATTTCACAATGTATTTGATAATTTGTTATCTGTGGAGAGTTCGTTGACATGGTTCGGTTTCAATATAACTGGGACACTAGTTGTGCAGAAATTATACCTAAATTTATTGTTAACAATATTTTGTTTACACAATTTTAAATTGTCTAGAGCTGGTATATTATCTGTGCTTTTGTAAATACGCAATCCAATATGCAAGCAAAGATACAGAAGAATTATATCTTGATAAAAATTATGCGTAGAAGCATTGATATAATATTAAACAGATATGATATGCTCTAACAAATTAACCAAAATAAATGTGCCGATCGGAGCAGCAGCACACACATGCAGTTTTTTTATTCTGCGTACATTTCACACGTTGGCACAGTGTGAGTGAGATGGGGCGCAATCTAAAGCATAGAGAAGAAAAAGATGGCTAGTGTTTGTCGTTTGCGCTTAAATAGAATGGACGAAAACTAAAGGGACTTGCTGGACTTACCTCCTTTTGTACGCTTCATTTTCAGTGTACTAGTGACGTATCTACCTTAGTTTAATATTATATCAATGCGTAGAAGTATAAAAATAATACACAATGGCGCCGGTTCTCTTGTTCACAAACTAAACTAATTTTAAGTTATGTGCATCTTTGTCTCTCTATTCCATTAAGAAAAGGACAGAAGATAACATTTTTGTTTAATCCTGTCAAATTAGGATGCTCCATAGACAGTTTAGACGCGATTAAAACATGGCGGCTAAAAATACACCAGTTAACGTCGAGCGCACTAATTTGACAGGTCTAAACTGACATTTTATCTTCTGTCCTTTTCTTATTGAAATAGTAAGAAAGAGATACAGTGAACTTTAATTTAATTTAGTTCGTGAACAAGGGAATCAGGGCCATTATGTTATAAATTGTTATATTTAGTATGTATTGCCCTGAGGACACGGTGGAGGGAAGTGTTGTTAGTGACCGACTTGGGTGGAGCTGCCACCGTGTCCTCGTGGCGGCAATCTCGCATCCGGCCCTGATCAAGGCCGTACCATGGCCTTGATCAACCCCCTAATCGGCTAACATATTTTTGTCAAATGATTGCGACTAGTTGCGATCATTTGGACCAAACGGACCAATGGGCGGTCCAAACGATCCCAACTAGTCGCAATCATTTGGAGCGAGAGTGAATGGGAGGCCGTCACGGATACGCGTGGCGAGGACACAGGCAAGTGAAGGAACACGGGTGGGTTTTAGTCAGTAAAAGTCTGACACGCCCTTAAGCTCCGCCCAGAGCGGAAGACGTCATTTGGTGACTTCGCAACCAAACAAAAAAGGACCTAAAATTAGGGCAGTCGCTATAATATGTAAAATACTAGCACTCAGCTGCATCCACTAAGGCTGGAAGCTGATCCGGACATAGATGGTATAAGGCTAGGTAGTTGACGATGAAGACCTATTAATGTAAGAACATTACCGACACGATTGAAGCAGTGGCTGAGCGATCGACTGCGCTGCGTTTCGTGGGTTCGATTCCCGAAAGGAACAAATATTTGTATGCCTTACATTAAGTTATTCCGGCTGTTTGTGTATGTGACTTTATATGTTTGTAAACTTTGGCCCCACACTAGGAAAATGTCCTGTATAGTGCTCACCCACGAGGACCGATACAGGAGAAATTCCTAGTATGGGTGCAATGTTTTTTTTTTTTTTTTATTGGAATTGATGGGAGTTTTTGCAACTAAACAAACAGCTATGCTGCTAGAGAGTTTCTTGAACCAATTCGATTTTGGAAAATTGTCTCATGTAATATTGACGTTCGAAAAACGTTGAATCGCAGTTGGGTGCAATGTTTTTTTTATTTTTTTTTTTATTGGAATTGATGGGAGTTTTTGCAACTAAACAAACAGCTATGCTGCTAGAGAGTTTCTTGAACCAATTCGATTTTGGAAAACTGTCTCATGTAATATTGACGTTCGAAAAACGTTGAATCGCAGTTCTAATTTGAAAAAAGAAAACTCTTTTGGTTGTGTCTTTTGTATTATATTATTTCATTTGCAATATTTATATTATCCACAGGCAAAGAAGACGCTGCAGGAAGAAATAGATCGATACATTAGAGAACAAATTGATATGGCGGGTGAGGCTATCAGCATTACAGTGCGCAATAAGATATCCGATGGGGACAATATACTCACTTATGGATGGTAAGTCACATTGAATCAAGTTACAACGCGTTCGGGGTGATGTTGGCGCTCCCCCGCTATTGCAGCGCGTCGGCTGTTTGCGGAAGCGCGCGTGGATTGCTGCCACGCCACTATAAATAAATAAATATATACGAACAAATCACACAGATTGAGCTAGCCCCAAAGTAAGTTTGAGTCTTGTGTTATGGGATACTAACTCAACGATAATATATTTATAATAGATACATATACAGCGTGTAACAAAAAGGGTATATACATCAAGAACCCCTGAAGATTATAGGTGGTATAGAAACTCTACACAAAGTTTCAGCTCAAAATAAATTACTCGAAGAATTGATACCAAATTCTTGGTATCCTTGGTATCGCATGATTCTTGAATTCAAATATTAACAAACGTGTAACAACACTACGGAGGGTCAACAACATTCCAAGTCGCTTGCTAATATTACAAAACATTTCTTCTGTAATTCTGATCGCCTAGTACCTATTTGTTGAAACGCGCGGCTGCGACGCGCGCGTCCATGAGATGCTGACAATGGCCCGCCCGGTAATTTGTACCTACCTGCCTACTTAAATTTTGCCTCAAAAATAGCTTAACATAGTCCGAACAATCAGCAAAATAAATATGAAAATTAAAAATAATAATTTAATTAACTTACATTTTTTAGAGATGTGGTTCGATGTGACGCCCTTGGTACTGTACACACAAGGTCGCTCGTTTGTGTATCGACACCTGGACATTCCGTAGCATGTCTGGTGTCACTGTCCTGAAAGCGGCTTCGATTCGCTCTCTCATTTGCTCTGCTGTGTCACACGGGATTGCATACACTATGTTTTTAATATACCCCCACAAAAAGAAGTCTAATGGAGTTAGGTCTGGAGATCGCGGTGGCCAAGGTACATGTCTGCTACCGCGCCCAATCCACTGACGAAAACGCATATTTAGATGCTCCCTAACATCACGTGCATAGTGTGCTGGAGCGCCATCGTGTTGGAAGATTAAATTGTTGCCCATCACGAGATTACCGTAACCTAAAATTGATAGGCTTTCTGTGAGAGCATCGTCCAATTCGTTAAAAAATTTAAATAATTTTGACCGTTTAGGCTGTGCGGCAAAAAAATTCACAAGATCGACACACAAGATCATCTCAAAATATTCAGTATTGCTAAGGGCCATGATTGTACACACGTCACAAGTTCACAACACAAAAATCGCGAAACGCGCATGCGACCGTAAAGTTCGAATCTTAGATCTGTACTGAACTAATAGGAATTATGAAAAATTGAACTTTATTTATTTAGGTACTTAATTTCTGTTTCGGCGTTTTAAAATATTTCGCCAAAGATAGTAGACAAATGGAACAAAACATTGTCATCTCTCTTAAAATATTCACGCAGACGGCGCGTGCGACCGAGACACAATATTTTATCATGTTCAACATGATTGCTTTCGGCGCGTTCTAAAGTCACTCACACAACAATAATATATGTGTGGAATAACGGATAAAAATAACGGAAATATTGTCATCTCTCTCACAAAATGCACGCCGTCGGCGTACGCGACTGAGAGATAATATTTTATCGTATTCAATTTCATATGTTTGAGCTAGGACATTGAATTAGGGTTCTGTGATTGCGGAACCGCTGTTTAATTTAGCGATAACAATCCTCGTATCTGTTGCACTCCTAGTACATTTGCGTATTTTTTATTTATTTTGAAAAGGTAAATTAAGACTGTACTGTACTCTATCTATCTACTGCTGAGTTTTAAGCTATAATATTTTTGCAAAAGGCAAAATCTTTTATATCGCAGAAGTGAATACGCAAAGACTAACTAAAATTTAATTTATCTACGGAACTCATGGGGACCTTTTTTGTACTAGGACACACATGAGTTGTTTAGAAATGATATTTTGGGTTCATTTGAACAGATATGAAATCCTTTTTCGTAGTCTCTTTCGCACGTTTATCTAAGTAATTAATTTTTCATAAACTAAGTACCTACCTATGTATGGCAAATGGCAACCGACATGAAAAGAATTAGTTACGTAAGGAAATTTATAGGAATGTAGTTAATAGATTGGGTATTATTTAGTGTGTTGTAGTTACCAACTCGGTTCTCAAAAACTACTGAACTGATTTGGATACAATTTGGCAAAGATATGGTTTATAACCAGGATTAACATAAAGGACACTTTTTATCTCGATATTCCCAGGGGATCGAAACTTACGCGGGTGAATCCGCAGGGAGCAGCTAGTATTTAAATGCGAAAATTTGTAAGAATGTATGTATGGATACATCCATCCATTCATCAAAACATTTTTACAAACTTTCGCATTTTATTAGTAGGAAGTAGGATTGAGTAGCTACTGAGTGAATTGCAGGTAGTTGACTGCACGATTGACGTAGTGGTTAAGCGATTGACTGTTGCACAGCGTGTCGCAGGTTCGATTCCCGCGCGGAACAAATATTTGTATGACCTACAAGTAGTTGTTCCAGCTTTGGGTGTTTGTGTGTGTATCCTCCGTGCTTCGGAAAACACGTTAGTTAAGCCGTTAGTCCCGGCTGTCATTCGTAGATCTGTGAGACAACCAGTCTTACCAAGGGATATCGTATTACCCAGTAACTGGATTGTGGAGGTTAGATGGCACTCGCTCCATGTAAAATACTGGTATTCAGCCGAACCCGGTTGGACTGGAGGCGGATCCCGGGCTCCAAAGCGAAAGCCGCGGATACAACCGGGAAATGCGCTTTAGATGAGAGAGAGTTACCAACTCGGTTCTATCGATTTGTTAGATAAGTTTACTCATTTATAAAATAAATTGCGTTTTTTTATTGTTTTACGTAGGTGACTAAAGCCGCTAGACGTTTTTCGATTTCCAGCGCACGCACTCGCCCTATTTTTATGACTTGGTTTGTTGTTCACAAACATAAAGTTAGCTTTTGTAGAAAAAACTTATTTGTACGTAAAATTATTTTTCCGAAAAAAAAAATGTTAAGAAAAATAAACATCGGAACCCTTTATCCACTGTTTGAAGAAATACCAGGGTAAGCAAGTAAGTAAGAGGTTTGTTTTTATTGATGAACTGTTCAATGACCCCGATCAGCTGGCTTTTTGCTAGTGTTGTATTGATTTCAGTTTGAAACTGCGGTTTCTGGTATCATATGTATTGGAATAATTCATAACTTCCTACCATGTAAACATAAGGTTAGAGAACCCTTCCCGTATGGTTTCTTATCTTATCAAGAGGCCGTCCACTTGGTATGTATATACCCTTTTTGTTACACGTTGTATAGATAAACATCCAAGACCCAGGCCAATCAAGAAAAGATCGTTTTCCATCATTGCCTGGCTGGGGATCGAACTCGGGACCTCCACGTCGCAGACAGGCGTGTTGTCGCTGTGCCACGGAGGACGTTAAGTAATGGGGAAGAAAACTGACAAATCACGCCACCAGAAGCGCTGTTATCGTTTGACCCAAATAAACTATCAAAACTCATTGTAAATTGTTCGAGTTTAAGTTGTTTATAAAAATGTAAAAAATATGCCGCGTTGTGTAGCAATTGGTTGCAATAATAATGGAAATCGCTCTTTCCCTAAAGATATGCACTTCAATTTAGAATAGAATATATAAATAGACTTCAATAAGGATTATGTTGATGTCTCTATAGCTTTTTGGGGGTGGTAAATCAAATTTTTTCTCATGAATTTCTTCTTCTTGAAGAACCCCGAAGTTAAAATTCCGGTCATACGATTCAAATCTGAAAAATAATTATAGGTGTTGAAGAATTTCAAAATATGTCAATAATAAGTACATTAATATTAAATATAACTAAAGAAACATTAAACCTAGTATAAAATTAATGCAACTTAAAACACTAATAAGTCTGCGTTCAGTTCAAAATTTCGACATTGTTACTTGCCTGGTAATTAGATCAGCTTTTCGTCCTTTTACTGAGTCTCCTCTAGACTTCAACCCCCTGTTTTAACTTAGAAACTTAAACTTTGCTTAAAAAAACCTCGTCAATCACAAAAAAAAACTCAACGTAAAGAACGACGACGAATGATACAGTTAATTGTTAGGAGTCAAACGCCACCAGCGACATCTGCAATTAGCTTTGCGTTTTCTTCCCCATTAAAACGTTACGTAACTATGAGCAAGAGAAGTGCGTCGCTGTTGCGGCGAGTCAGGGGGAGCGCAAACAGCATACTAGCCGCTCTTGCGGTAAGGATTGAATGCTCCGTCTTCTCCCAGTTTTACATAAATGCTTCATCAGCCCATCACATGCCGCTTACAACAAGCGGCATGTGATTGGGCTGATGTGTTACAAAAACGTGCTATTCGCACATTAGTCCATATCCAGCAAATATAGAGTTGCCGCGAACATTTTATAAGACTAAATATACTTACAGTGCCAAGCATTTATGTATTTGTAATTCTATATAACATGGCAGCCTCCGTGGCGTAGCGGTAGCAAACGCGGCCGTTGTGCAAGGAGGCGCGGGTTCGATCCCCGCACAGTGCAAATATTTGTATGCATTAATATGAATATTTGCACTGGTCTTTTCGTGCCTCGGAAAGCACGTTAAGCCGTTGGTCCCGGTTGCCATACGAACATCTAGTGGCAGTGGTTACGGGTTGTTGGAGCCCTCAAAAAAGTCTAACAATTGGTCTAACTGCAATGCTTAGATATCGCCTTCGGGTTGTTTAGGTCAGACGGCAGTCGCTTCACGGAAAATATCGAAGTTTAGCCAAAATCAGCAGTTAGACTGTTAAAGCGGGCTCCAGTATCCAAAGCTGAAAAAGCTACGGATGCGACTGGGATTAACGCTGAGATGATGATGATGACTTCTATGTAACATGGCCAAATACATACATGAATATGAGACAGCAGGCGAACGACAAAGCAGAGAACATACACGTAGACAAGATATTATGCATTACAAGGTTCATCCTTCTTTGAATATTGCAAAGCACAGTCCTAAATATCAATCAATAGGGATGTTTCCAGGGTAAAAAAAATTGTTTCTATTTAGTCCGTCATTCAGTTTATAGAAAAATATTGGATACGTATATTTTGTTTTATCAAATCAATAAAAATTTACAAATCAATATACAGCGTGGAATTTTAATGGTTGTTTTCCCGCAGCGAAACGGTTTTGTCTTAGTAATACAATCGTCTCATCATGAAATTAAATATTAGAAACTTGAAATGGCAGATTTAACATAATAATAAAACAAAAAAGTGAGCACGAACTAATAGTAACCTCCTAATATCTACAGCTGAATGGCGCGGGGCCATTGACCCGCGTGCTTTAACTATTATCCATTCATACTTTTACGGGCTTAGGACCATCATAAATACTTTTTAGCTGCAATTTACTGAACACGAAAATAAAATTATTATCTAAGATAATAATTATGGTATTACTACGCACGGGAGCTTATTATGGTTTGAACATTAAAATTGCTTTCCTTTGTGGCGGTTTCATGTACATTCCGAGTATTTTTTCAATTATTTTATAATACAAACATTTTTGTTTTTTACTCTATTCATAGAAAGTACTCCTTAAAGCAAATCGTTCTGCCGCGGGAAAACAACCATTAAGATTCCAGCGTGTAGAAGGCATCAAATGTCAGGAGTGGTGGCTGGTGACGTCACTGGCCGCTAAAAAGTGTAGCGTGCAGTGACGTCACACCAGTTTTGAACGCACTGTCGTCTTCATTTTTTGTTTATATGAAAAAAGAAAAAAAAAAGCCTGTCTAGTATTTTTTGGAAATCTGACTGACGGACTAATTAGTTTTTTTAACCGACTTCAAAAAGGGGGAGGTTTCTCAATTCGACCGTATATAAGCTTTTCTTTTTTTTATGTTTGTTCGCGCATAACTTCTTCGTTTATGAACCGATATTGATAATTCTTTTTCTGTTGGAAAGAAGACGTTCCCAAGGTGGTCCCATGATAAGGATATCAGGGTTTGATGGTGGAAGACCAGAGAAAACAATGGGAACTTTCAAAAATTGCAGGGGCGACTAGTGCATTTGTTAGCATTTTCATAAAGTATTTTAAAGCACTACAATTTAATAAAGGTCTGGCGTAGATCTGATGATGGAGCCGGGAGACAGTCGAAGGAACTCCTCAACAATTCACAGCAGCTACCTTGTGTTTGGGCTCGATTAATTTGTATTGATAAGAACTTTACACCTAGATGGGTTGTGACTGTCATAAGAGCTCTGATGATGAAGACAAAGGCCAGTTCCGGGAACTCCTCAACGGTTTGCGGCGGTTTGTTGGCTACTTTGTGGTTCGACTTCATTCATTTATATTGATGAGACCTTTGCACCCATTGGGTTAAAATAATGATCTGCAGTAAATTTGATGATGAAGACCATAGGCAGTTGAAGGAATACTTACGGGTAAAAATTAAAGTAAACAAAATTACGTCCTTTCCCAACTATATTTGCGTCAGCTTCCAGTCTGACCGGATGCAACTGAATACTTTTAACAACTAAAAAGTGTAAAATAAAAACTATTGTACAAAAAAACAACCGACTTCCAAAAACCACTACAAAGTGAAAAATAACTAATTTCGGAAGTCGGTGTCGAAAAACGAATATACAAAACCAAAGACACCGACTTCCGAAATTAGTTATTTTTCACTTTGTAGTGGTTTTTCGAAGTCTGTTGTTTTTTTACTCAAATTCATTCAAAAGTCAACTTAAAGATTTCCTGTTGAATAAGTGTCTTAACGCTGTTGACGATAATATTTAACGTGTTTTTAATATCTTAAGTTTCTCTTTACTATGTGATTTCTGTTAATTTGATCGTTATTAATGAATAAATGACTATGATGTGACTACATGAAGATCGTTATTACCTTTATTATTGTTTTTGTAGTATGGATGACTTTTTTAATTAATTGTTATTTAAATATGACTAAGAGTGTATTATATCTATACGAGTCATTGATACTTGAATTAAAATGATTTTGATTTGATAATGAATAAAGTCATATGCTTTTTAAATGAACAGACAGCTCTGCTGCTTGGGAGTTTGTTCCGTCACTTCTTCTTCCCAGCGAAAGTGGCGAAGGGCGGGTGTTTTCGTGGACTGTCTTATGTAGTATTGGCGTTCCAAAAGTGCTGATTCTAGTGCTTAATTTAAATAAATGACTTTTGATTTTATTCAATAATCTCAAACGTTCTAAAATATCACGAAATAGGTTCAAATGCTGATTTTGATTTAATTTTCCACTTCTTTACAGTATTTTTACTTGTTCATAAAGTTACCTATTAAGCCCGGAAAGTTTTTTTTTTTTTTTTTTGTGAAAATTCTTAATCAAAAAACCTTAATGAACTTTTTTCTCCAAAAAATAGCGTTATTTTTTAGTTTATGTACCTATATCAATCTATACTTAATTGATTAATGCCTACAGCTCATCCTTGATTGAGCGTATCCTCCGCGACGCGTGGCAAGCCGGCCTCAAGTTCAGGACCATAATCGTCGGCAACCGCGTACAGACCTCCGCCATACAGATGTTACGACGCCTGGTCGCGCTCGGCCTCCCGTGCACCTATGTGGACATCACTTCCCTTGACTTTGTCATGCAAACGGTAAGTGATCTTCTGATCAGATACTCAAGGCTCAATCATCCTTACTATATCATAAATCGGAAAATCAGTTTGTTTGTTCCACTTTCACGCCGTAACTACTGAACCGATTGCTTTGAAGTTTTTCAGACGTAAAGTTAGAAGTCCGGATTTAATAATAGGATACTTTTTATCCTGAAAAAAAAAATGATATTTTCGAGGGAAATCTAAGAAGCGCGATATAACCAAATTCTACGCGAGCGAAGCCGCGGGCGGAAAGTTTATAACATATAAAAAAAAATTAAGAAGGGCCTAGCTACCATCAACCCGAAAATACGAAAAAGAGGCAAGTATTACTATCAAGGTCACAGTTGGATACAAGATCACTGCAGTTTTTCGTAAGGACATTGCCCCATTCGCCAACGATTGAGCCAACTTTGGGGCCGATGCGTGCTTATGGGAAACAGCATCAACGCCAAAGTTGAAGCGACCGTTGGTAGTTGGCCGGCGAGTGTCGGTTTTATCAAGAAATCTGTGCCAACGTTCGCGATCTGTCCACATATTGGCGATCTGCTCAGTCTTGTTGCAACACGCGTCGAGTGCTTAAGTTGAAATGTCGTCATCAACAAAATCGTCACCCGTATGGACAAATGAAAAAGTTATAGAATTTGCAGAAATATACCAGGCACATCCGATAATATGGAACGCAGCTCGGAAGGATCATAAAAATTCTCGGTGGTGGCATAACATCGGCTGCCGGCAGAAGTTACCACCCACCAGACAAAATCTTTTCGCCAAGCGATTCGTCGTGTTCCGGCAAGATGTCCGGTGAAGCCGTACGGAGGACGGGTCTGAGCAGTTGTGTTGCGACGTATGATGGGTACGGTGCCCCAAACGTTGTTGTGTCGGGAGTTTATTCGTGGAGGATCTCCACATCAATCTACCTCTGGCGCAGCATCGTTGGTCGTATTGGGTTTAACTTGCTCTATGGGCTTAACATTACATCATCTCGCTCGATTGCCGTCTTCCTTCTTATTCACCCAGTTTTTTTTGAGTAAATAGCCCCATAATGAACTAATGCGCGTTACCATCAACGATTGCATTACTGCTTACTATAAGGTGGGGCAGGTGGGGCGGTCAAGCGCTAGTTTATAATTATTTTTAAAAAAAAAAACGATTCATGGTGCACCATTCAACAGAATATGGGAATTATTCACTCGGTTGAAGAATGAAAAAAAAGCCAGAAAGCATTTTCTTTTTTTTTAAACAACAAATACATATAAAGTATACACATTTAGCAGTGTAAAAGCGCTTAGAACAATTTCGATTTCGGTATCGGAATGGAACTAGTATAACAGCCAACGTGTGTGCGCTTCACCAAATTAACCGACCAACGTCGGGACCAACGTTGGGGCCAACGTGTCGAGCCGGGGTTAGAGGCAAGTTTGATAAATAACACAGAAAAAGTTAGCTCGTTTGAACTTTTTCATTTGTCAGCTTTTACGTTCCAAATATTGTGATCCAGTTATGGTTAATTAAAAATTTGTCAAAGGTAATGTAATTTGTAAAAAAAAAAAAAAAAAAACTTTAGTTATGTTTCGTATCGCGCTACGAAACATAACTAAAATTTTGGTTTGGTTACGATGTAATTCTGTTTTGATTGGATTATCTTAGCGTGTTCCCAAGAGGGACTTGTTTCGTAATTTTAAGAACGTTCTCAGCCAAAAATACGTCACTTTATTTATCCGAAATCCGAAACACGTGTTTCGGGTTTCGGATAACGGCCGCGAAAGCGGCCGGATCAGTTAATAATTTATAGTTTTTATACAAAAAGAAATTACTACGTCGTTGTGTCCTTATTTATGTTTTGAAATAATATTTCTACCATTGATATAATATTAAACTAAGGTAGATACATCATTAGCGCACTGAAAATGAAGCGTACAAAAGGAGGTAAGTCCAGCAAGTCGCTTTAGTTTTCGTCGATTCTATTTAAGCGCAAACGACAAACTCTAGTCATCTTTTTCTTCTCTATGCTTTAGATGGCGCGCCATCTCACTCACACTGTGCCAACGTGTGAAATGTACGCAGAATAAAAAAAAATGCATGTGTGTGCTGCTGCTCCAATCGGCACATTTATTTTGGTTAATGTGTTAGAGCATATCATACCTGTTTAATATTATATCAATGATTTCTACACATTTTGTTATTTTCTTTCTATTTTATTAAGTCTATGTTTCTACAAAAAATATTGTTACCCTTTTCAATGTATGGTAAACTTTCATTAGACCATAACTTTTCTAAATCACAGTAACGAAGTCTTAATGCTCGTGGCACTAATGTCACATATCCGTCACTGCAGAACAATCAAAGTTTCAAACTCTTTGGTCCAGCCATTGTTGAGAATTTGAGATACACGGTAACGTAATGATCATAATATGAACCTTGCGCCCTCCTCATATTTCGACAACTTGAGATCTTACAGGGCTGAAATCTGAATTTTATATCAGTGACGAATGCGTTAAGCTATCGTAACAAGAAACGAGAAACCGAAACTAAGTAATTAATTAATAATCATAAGAAAACTGGTAGGCGCAAGGTGTAAACAGCCATTGCTTGAACAAGCAATATCGACCAGACCAAGGCCGTCACAAATTACAGCGAATATTAAAATGTGCGTCACATTTTCGTCACTAAAGGATGTGATACTTGCCAAGTCGCTAGCAGGTTGGGCGCAAGGTTCTGAAGTTAATGATTCAGTTGCTTGTTCTAAACAAACTATATTCAGGTTTTGTATAAAGTAAAAATAAGGTTGCATACGTGTGAATATAAGACATTTGTATTAGTTGGGCTCTTTAGGTCATAGATTATAGAAGAAGAGGCTGATTGGTGACCCTGATCTAACTCGAGTTGGTCTCCAAAGCCTAGAGCACAGGCGTAGAGTAGCCAGGCTTTCGGTGTTCTATAGGATGCATTTCGGGGAGTGTGCGATGGAATTACATGATTTAATTCCCCCATCTCCGTTCCACCAGCGGACGACCCGTCGTACGGCTGGTTTCCACCCTTACGTTGTTAACACCACTACGATCCGGACGAAGCGTTTCGCCTCCTCCTTTATACCGCGTACATCGAGAGACTGGAATAATTTGCCAGCGGCGGTGTTTCC
Source organism: Sesamia nonagrioides (assembly GCA_017933935.1). NCBI lineage: Eukaryota > Metazoa > Arthropoda > Insecta > Lepidoptera > Noctuidae > Sesamia > Sesamia nonagrioides. Next base: position 347,302 of record JADWQK010002473.1, read on the forward strand.
GTCGGACTACAATTTGAGTGTCTTCAAGGCTAGAGTGAATAGGCTCTTAATAAACTAGTGCGCTTTACCATCAACGATTGCGTCACTGCTTACCATCAGGCAGGATTGCGGTCAAGCGCTAGTTTATAATGTATATATTAAAAAAAAAAAGATTATAGAAGTAAGGTCAACCGGGGCAATTGCGTCTAATCGAAATAATTTTAAATCTGTTTGAAAACCTACTCTCCTGCCATCTATACGTTATAGTTTTTTATTCAAAGTAAACAAAACAAGATTGCAGGAGGGGTAGGTTTTCAAATAGATTTCAAATTATTTCGATTAGACGCAATTGCCCCGGTTGACTATAATTCGTTACGTGTCGTGTATCCCTAGAGCAACAAGGTGGTGCTGGGCGCGAGCGCGCTGCTGGTGAACGGGTCGGTGCTGGGCGCGGCGGGCACGGCGCAGGTGGCGCTGGCGGCGCGCGCGCACAACGTGCCCGTGCTGGTCGCCTGCGAGACGCACAAGTTCTCCGAGCGGGTGCAGACTGACGCCTTCGTTTATAATGAGATAGGTATGTATTTCCTAGTTATATGTACTTTCTACGACATAGCTCTTCGAGTCGCTAAAATTAAGTGGCAGTGGGCAGGGCACATTGCTCGTAGAACCGATGGCCGATGGGGCATTAAGGTTCTGGAGTGGCGGCCACGTACTGGAAGACGCAGCTTAAAGAGGCCCCCAACAAGGTGGACCGATGACCTTTGGCAGCACTTTGCGGGAGGCCTTTGTCCAGCAGTGGACATCTATAGGCTGAAGAAGAAGAAGATGTACTTTCGAAGTATATCTTGGACACCTATGACTGATTATAAGGTGAAGGAAAACAAACCCGCATTGAGCAAGTGTGGTGATTACGCTCAATTCTACTCTGTATGAAAGGAGACCTGTGCCCAGCAGTGGGACGATAAAAAGGTTGATGATGATGTATTTACAAGCTGAAAGCTTTTCATCATCATTATTTCAGCCGAAATACGTCCACTGCTTTACATAGGCCTCCCCAAAGAATCCAAAGATCTTCCCGCATCCAGCGGCTTCCCGCGACCTTTACCAGATCGTTGGTCCACCTTGTCGGGGGCCTACCCACGCATGAAAGCATTTATACTAAATAAATTACAGCCACTATTGTATAATTACCGAGGAATCAAGAGTAAAGCTAGTTGTTCATTTCATAAAGTTAGATTGTAAAACAAATTTATTTTAAATAAAACTCTGGCTTCCGTGGGGTGGGTTCCTGGTGATTTCTAATACAGGCATTTTATGCATACCTTAGACATCAGATCCTCACATTGCTATAAAAAATCAATATTATAAATAACCATACTAATATTATAAATGTGAAAGTAACTCTGTCTGTCTGTTACGCTTTCCCGCTTAAACCTCTCAACCGATTTTGATGAAATTTGGCACAGACAATCTTTAGACTCTGAGAAAGAACATAGGCTACCTTTTATCCCGGGAAAAATTGATGTTCCCGAGGGAAATCTAAAAAGCGCGATATAACCGAACTCCACGCGGGCGAAGCCGCGGGCGGAAAGCTAGTAACATATAATTGTGAGGAATAATAAAAAACTATTATTAATATTATTAGGTTCCTAGATGAACAGACAAGAAACTCCATCACAATCTTTAAGACTAAATAGTATTATTAGAAGAACTATGCTGTGCTGAACTTATGTAGACCTCATAGTTATCGAAAATTCATAGCTTAGTAGATCTCACCTTGAACCTCCCGTCAGGGTGAAATAAAGCTTTATAGAACATCCATAATGTTAAAACAAAATATTTTAATACATTCCTTATGCTTTCTGGTTCACGTACAAAGAGGGTTAACGACCCAGAGGATATGGGGAGGCTTCGAAATATTCTAAGTCATTAGGTATGTAATTTTTACTTTCTATAGTATTGTTAATTTCTATCCAGGCGATCCAGACGACCTCATCGACAAATCAGACGAGAACTCCCCGCTGAAGGACTGGCGGTCGAACCCCAACTTGACGCCATTGAACCTAACTTATGACGTCACTCCGCCGAGCCTCGTCACCGCCGTCGTCACTGAACTGGCCATACTGCCCTGCACTAGCGCGCCCGTCGTACTGAGATTTAAGTTATCAGAGTATGGAGTGTAAATAAATGAATATTTATTTTATAAGTGTTGTTCTTTAGTTAAATACAACTTCGTATGGAGAAATTTAATAAAAATGTTGCGAAATAACAGTCATGTTGCAGTTTAAATTATCAATGTCATCAACGAATGTGAGCGTATGAGATGTGAGGTACTTTCATAATCAGTATCTACAATGTTCCCACTCCTAGGACAAAGGCCTCCTCTCGGTGAGAGGGAGCGGGCCGTGGTCTACCACGCAGGCCCAGTGAGGGTTGGTAGATGTCACGTCTTCGAAGTTTTGCCTCTAGGACATGCCGGTTTCCTTCACGGTTGAGAGCAGTGGTAATGAAATAATTTACATAAAGTAAAGCACCTCATGGGGTTCTAATCTACGACAGTCGCGGCCATTGCTGCCTCAAAATTCCAACTCATAAAGGTGGTTTTAACTACGACATTTTAGAAAACAATAAACCTAATTAAAATCTTTATGACCTGGAATTTTACTGGTAACATTAAGTACTGTCTCTGAATAGTTGCCATTAATTCAGTTTGGTGTTGAATGTTACCATGGCAACAAATTATCGGCCTTTGTGGGCGAGTTGCTTAAGAGTTAGAGACTTCCTTTGAACACTGAAGCCCAATTCGCGTAATGAGCATCACTTCTCAACGACAATCAATGTCAAAAACTATTAGAAAAATCAATTAAAAATTAATAGATCAGTGGACAAGAGAATTGTCCACTGATCTATTAATCTTGGACATTAGTAGTGTGTTCTCAAAATACTAATTATATTGCGTATATGGATACCTGATTAAAATATTTTATTCATAGTTATTCTTTTATTTCATATTCTATCCCAATTCTATTTAGGACCAGCAGTAGTTTGTCCTAGGGCCTAGGACAAACTACTGGTGTAATTAATAGCCTATAAAAAATATGCAGGCTACAGACCTAGGTTAAATTTTTATAGGCAACAGTACATAATGGATTTCTTTTTTAATGAATGTGGTTTAGCATACTAGGAATTTAAATTCTTGATAATCTATAATAGGACAAATTAAATCAAAATTTCAATAAAACCACAATTTAATTAAAAATCACTTGTATTCAGCACATAACATTGCAACACCATAACATGCACAAGAACTAGACGAGTTATATATAAGATATAAATGAAATATATTAGTTAAGTTTTATTCTTTATGATGGTGTTCAGCCTTATGGATAGAGAAATCTAATCTTACATAGATAATTACACAAAGGAATAGGGCATAGAGGAACCCTACAACAAGTAGCGGCTCCTGCAACATCAGGAGACGGGGGAATGTGTAGCGCAGTTGGAAATCTTGAATGTGATTCTCTACAAGATTTTTCTTGGTGAATGAGATCACAGGCCGACCCTTCGTGTCCAAGTACGTGTAGTGTAGGCTGTCAGGTAGTCTTGTAACTGGATAAGGCAAGTTAACTTTAACACTTGTTGAGCCTTCAGGCAAGATAATCTTGGTAACCAACTCATCTACTTGCATGTCGTCAAAGATGTGATCAACGACCCTCATCTTCAGCAGATAATCATTACCAGACTGGTACAAGTATTCATAGCTTGGAACATTGTAGCCAAGTGTGTAATGAGTCTTCCATCCTCCAAATAGAGGGTATCTTGGTCTGAGATCAAGTTCCACAGAATCTTTCTTCACCTTCATGTTTGAGGTAGAGATATTACCGTTTGTGTCTCTGTAGTACACATCTGAGGCAGATGCAGGTAGTAGAGTCTTGTAAGACCTGACACTAGCAGGCCCACTGTGATGATCCTGTTGGTAGTCATAGCGGGAGAATGGTCCCTTCAATGTGGCGCCAGTGTGCTCAATTTCAATAATCTCCTCCACAGCGATGTTGCCCCAGTGCGAGACCTCAATCAGACGCTCGACACGAGTGACAGTCAGGAAAGGAGAATTGTTTTTATAATGAATAACTAACTCCTTCTCACTGAAAGGTTTAACAGTAGTATATGGCCCGTACTGGAACCCACCGTCCTGCTGAGTAAAGGGTTTCACTTTCGTGAACGACTCAACACTCTTCGTATTCAAAACAACATTTGTTTTCTGAGAGGTAATATAGTATGGTGAATATGTGTACAAGTTACCAATGTATTTGACTAGTTGGTCTTCCTGTTGTGTGATGGCTGTAGGGAATGGCAGAAGAGCCTTAGTAAACACGGATTCTACTGCAATCAGCGATGTTGAGCCCGAGTTAACGGCATCTTTGAGCTCCACACGCCAGAATTTGACGTAGTCATATCCACTCACTGTAGTCTCGACGAGCCGTAAATCTTTGTTATTGCTGTCCTTCGCTCCAACAAAAGCTACATTATTCTTTGCAGAACTTTCAACTGCTAGTAAGAAATTCTTTACCGGCGTACCCCCTGTGTTCTCCAAGGTTATTTTCGATGATATTTTTACGAGTTGCGATGATATATCTATTGTCCGGTCAACATTTTTGAATCTTATATCACTAGATATGGTGTCGACATTGACACACTCACATTTTATTACAACGAAAATAAGAAATATAAAAGAAAACCGTAATTTATCCATCGCCGGCAACATCTTTATTTTTGACATTTGACAACGCAATAACCGGAAGTACACGCCATCAGCTAAAACAGGAAACGCTCTGTTATGGTACATCGAGTCTATATTAGTTTTTATCTATGGAGCTATTTAGTCGACTGGTATTTTAAAAAGCCTGCGCATATACAAATAATACTAAACCTACTAAAATTATAAATTCGAAAGTTTGTGAGTATGCATGGATGTTTGTTGCTCTTTCACGCAAAAACTGTTGCACGGATTTAGATGACATTTGGCACACAGACAGTTTTTAACCAAGAATAACTCATAGGGTACTTTTTATTCTACCACTAAAATCACGCGGGTGAAACCACGGGGGGGTAACTAGTAGTCTATAATTATCTAAGAAATTGGTTTGTGACGTCACGCAAAAGTTAATAGAATGGAATAAGTTTTTGTTTATTATAATTTATAATCACCAATCCACAATTTTTAGATCAAATTTTTTGTCTTTCGCGAGACTGAAGGACAGAGGACTCTTCCAGAATCGACTACTCCTTGCATTCTTGTTTTCATTCATCATTCATTCTATTGATCTATTCATTCATTAAATCATTACTTGCTGTCAATCTATCGGTCACCTTCATTTTTACTAGAGGTGGTTAATATAGCGCATAGCGCCATTCTATAGCACGCTATTTTTTCATAGCGCATAGCGCACGCTATGTAGGTGGACGTTAAGACGCTATGACGCTATAACGCTATTTACGCTATGAATGAAATTGATCTAACGACTCGCACAGCGCGCGCCTGCTCTCCGCGGGCGCTGCCCGCTATCTGCGCTATGCGCTATGAAAAAATAGCGTGCTATAGAATGGCGCTATGCGCTATACGGGCAGTCAGTAATCGCGTGAGCGCTGTGGACTATAAATGTATGATTGTTGTCGGAGCACGCTATTTTCATCGCGCGCGATCTTAATTGTTAGTGTAAATATTAGTATAAAGTTCTGTTGAAAAACGAACTAGTGACGATTATTTAGTGTCTGCAAAGGTATTATTAGTGTGTGTAAATATTAATATATAATTCTGTTGCAAAACGAACTAGTGGATATTATTTAGTGTGTACTCTATGTAAAAATGTCTAATCGCAAAGGTGGTGGTTTGCCAATCTGGAACTTTTTGAAAAATCTGCAGACGGCAGCAAGACTGCTATTTGTAATTATTGTCACTGACAGTTGTCCTTTAAATTTATTTTTTCGAAATCAGGATATATTATCAGTAATCGAGGAACACGGTTGTCTACTACAAAAGTAGTTCAACTAATGTTTTTAAATGTAAATAAAATATAAATTAAAGAAGAACTACTGTATATATCTGTGTATAATGTAAATAGTTGTTTTTTTTTGTATATATACAATCAATGAACTTTTAAATACGCCTATATTTGATTTACGATTTATTAAAATTAATGTTAGAATAACCTTTACCAATTATAGACAGTCCTAAGCCTGAAAAGTATGAAAGAGAGTTCATTGATATCTTTTTATATTGCTTTTTTAGCGTTCCGTTATAGCATGCGGTCTATGTATCGAAGAACGCTATGTAAAGTAACACGCTACGAAATGTAGCGTGTTGCAAGAATTATCGCGCCTGCTGGACGTCCACGTGCTTTCTTATTTATAGCGCGCTATAACATAGCGCATTTAATAGCGCGCTATAAATTAATAGTTTATAGTCTGTAGCGTGCTATTTTTTTATAGCCGTTTTGAACAACTCTAATTTTTACGACGATTCGTTTCATTCTTTTTATTAGTTTACTTTTTCTTTCATTTCATAGAATAACGTTGTGCTACGTGCGCTAATAAATAGACCGAAGAGAATCAAAATTATTTCATTTTGTGAAACGAATTGAAAGCTTTCTTAAAAAATACGTAACTTTCTCGCGATTGGTCGAAAAGTGCACTTTTACTGTGGAAATACGACGTTCCGGTAGAGAATCTATTCTCTACTCTTTACGAACGAGTCCGAGTGGTAATTTGTGGAGCCCCCTGCAGGAAGTTGAGAGTTATCAAAGATGATAAGTCTATTGGTTCGCACGAGTCTTGCACTACTTGGTAAGTGGGTAATTGACATTGATTTCATTTATAAAATTGTGGAATTTGTCGTTAGTACGATCAAGAATTCGTAGAACGAGAAGTATACATTTTCCTCTAGTGAGTCCTGTCTCTGATCAATCGTAACGAGAACTTTGTTCAGTACAAATCACACTTGCGTTTCTTTATATACCCTTGTTTTTGCCATAAGTTCACCCTAAAGCTCAGTTGAATAAAATAAGTACCTACAATAATATAAGAATGTCGTTTTGTTGTAGCTTTCAACTGCTTGTTGTCACCGGCCTCCGCTTTCCGGCACAGGGACAGTGGCAACTTTGAAAGAGGCTACAGTGACATAGGCTATCGTAAGACTGTACCTGGTACTACTCCTGGGCTTCCATCGCAACATACTACCCGAAGAGGTTTGGGGATATCAGCATGGGGTATTGTGCTTGTAATAGTGGCATTAATCATGGCTGGGATGGGAGTTTACTACTTTACAATTTGCTATGAAATTTGTCGACCAAACAAGAACAAATATGACAAAATGAGCATGCCAACTATGGCTTAGTCACTAAGTCATCGTTGGCATGCGACATACACTAAGCCTTAGTGTATATTTGTAAAGCCCTGTGATTAGATATGTCTAAAAACACTCTGATAAAGAATTTTAACTTGTGAGTGTTTCATAGAGATATACATGTGTATGAATAGTATTGTAACTAAAATGATATACCACATGTAGGTATCAAATGACTGAAATTTTTCTCGAAAAAGGGATCAAAATAAATACATTCCCACATATCATAATAAGTAAAGCATTAAGAAAATGAGAAGGGCCCACGCACAATGGTCCACTGGAAGGACTAAGTGCGAAAACCAAACCTGTAACATAGGACATGAGAGGAAAATATTCTCATATTTATGAAAATGTTACTAAATGGATATTTAGAATTTCTGTAACGTATCTCAAACGTAAGCATTAGATCAAACATACAACCACATGCATACATATGTAATGCTTCTGATGTGAGACGTCAGATATTATTTTGTAGCAGAGTGAGAAAAATAAGCATAGAAAGGTTTTATAAGGTTGTGACCTACATTTATAATCTTTTATAGGTATCATACAGCATTTTGTAAACTTTTCTAATGAATATTTAGGGTGCTACATGCTTTGGAATATATTTAAAGGCTTTATTATTCTAAAAAGACTGTCTTGGACCAATTAATAATTTACAAAAAAAACATTTTTGTAGTAATTTAGATTATATTTATTGATTAGGATGAACTGTGTTCATTAATTATTGTAGTATTAACATAATTATTTCCTCCCCGCTAAGTGTTTTATCAGGTTAACCAACACTAGGAATTACCTCGGACAGAAATAGGTGCCATACATACAACATAATCACTCATGTTTTCCTTATTTTGCTGGACACACAATACTTGTAACCTACCTTTATGTGAGATGTTATTTCCATATTATTTTTCGCCGTCATAGTCATACTCATCTAATTTATATGGTAATGCTGATAAAAGACAAACCAAAGGTATTTATCACAAAAATTCTTAATAATCTGTAAATGTAGCTTCTTTCTAAAAATTATTACTTACTCATAATGATTGCTGATAAGTTAACTGACTATACAAGAACTTCCATTAAACATGTGTTATCGTAATCTAAACTAGTAATGTTTAATTTTTTAATAGTTATAACAACAAACTCATGAATAGATCATTAAACTGTCGTGCCGCCTTCGTTTTTTAGGACGGAAATAATTCATTTAGCTGTCCAAATGTGTAACACAAAAGGAATTAATGTCGCAATGGATGATTAGAATTATATCATAAACAATTGTCGCCGTACCCTCAATAAACTATTATCGGAATTGTTCAACACGATACTGCCTGCCTATGTACCATTATGTAAGACTGTACACATATCTAATGTAGCATAAGTTTCATAATCACTATGTTCAAAACCAATGCTCAAATAAATATTGTTATAAATTATATATAAGTATTGTTATTTATGTCGGCACATAATGTTCTTCAGATAATTAGACTTTATCTTTTCTAGTACGGACGACAGCAGGTCAACCTACCCGAAAATCTAAATCTTTAATGCTTTAGAAATAAAGTTGAAAATCGAATAAAGAAATCTGACAGATTGTAGTAGCTTGATGTCATGTCGTCTGTACCAACTTAATGGAAAAATTGATATTTTTTGGGGTAAGTAAACAATCCGAAATGAGTCCTCCTTGTAGTAGTGATTGATGACAATGTTATGGATGGCCCCGATTCCCTTGTTTAAAAACTAAACCGAATTTAAGTTCAAAGCATCTCTTTCTTTTTATTTCTTTAAGAAAAGAACAGAAGATAAATATTAGTATAAACAAATCGACGTATTTTTAGTCGCGTCTAAATTCAATGGCGATTGGCGTATCTTAATTTGACAGCACTAAACGAATAGGTATGTTATCTTCTATCCTTTTCTTTATTAAATAGAAAGAAAAGTTGCAAATAACTTTAAATTAGTTTAGTTTCTGAACAAGAGAATTAGCACCCGTATCTAACACCTATCAGTGTTTTAAATACTTAATTTCTAAAGACTTTACCTATAGATATATCGCTAATCGCCATGCTTCCTGTTAACGCATGGCTTCCTGAGCAGAATGTTAAAACAAGAAAAGACAATGTTCTAAGTAATATAATGACTAATCATGGTGATTCTGATGACTCATTTATTTTGGCTTAGCACAGATCATTTATCACTTATAATGACCCTGTGGACAATCCGGTTCCAACATAAGCTCACGGCCATTGAAGTGGTTTTTATCTAAAAACCCGAAATGCGCGCGGATTTGCGTGTCTGCCTGAATTCGAAGAAATTACAGACGATAGCACATCAGCTACTACAATCTGCCAAATTGCTTTATTAGATTTCAATTTTATCGCTAAAGCATTAAGATTCAAGGTTGATTGGGAATCTACCTGAAACTCAAATTCGAACTACAGTCCGTACAAGGAAACATTAACTTATATATATATATAAGTTAATGTTTCCTTTCTCGCTTGGTTAAATATCCTCTACGGTCTAATGCGAGGACAATCTGCAAAGATGAAAAGTGACCTCCATAATAACAAAGCGATGTTAATGGCGAGCTGCAGACGATCGTGAGTTCAAACCTATCCCAAATACTGCTATTCTAATTGATGTCAAGGACTCGGCAGTTACTTTTTTTATCTATACTAATATATAAAACTGAAGAGTTTGTTTGTTTGTGCGCGCTAATCTCAGGAACTACTGGTCCGATTTGAAAAATTCTTCTTGCGTTGAATAGCCTATTAATCCAGGAAGGCTTTAGGCTATATAACATCCCGCTGTGACCAATAGGAGCAGAGCAGTAACAAAAAATGTTGCGAAAACGGGAGCTAACGAAGTCGCTGGCGGCCGCTAGTGAATTATAAACTAGTCCTTGACCGCAATCCCGCCTGATGGTAAGCAGTGATCCGATCGTTGGTGGTAAAGCGCGCTAGTTTATTAAGAGCCTATTCACTCTAGCCTTGAAGACACTCGCCGTGACTGTGACTGAAACACCGCCGCTGGTAAATTGTTCCAGTCCCTTGATATACGCGGTATAAAAGAGGAAGTGAAACGCTTCGTCCGGATCGTAGTGGTGTTAACAACGTAAGGGTGGAAAGTCTCCGTACGACGAACGGGTTGTCCGATGGTGGAACGGAGATGGGGAATTAAATCGTGAAATTCCCTTGCACACTCACCAGAATGCATCCTATAGAAGACCGAAAGGCTGGCTACTCTACGCCTGTGCTCCAGGCTTTGGAGACCGTTTCGAGATAAATCTGGGCCGCCAATCAGCCTCTTCGCACGCCTCTCCACTGAATCCAAAGTAGCCAGGTGACATTTCGCAGCATCAGCCCAAATGTGGCTGCAGTACTCCTCACACGAGCGGACCTGTGCTTTGTTCAACATTAGAAGCTGCCTTGGTGTGAAGTACCGCCGGACCGTACGTACGTACGGTTCGTACGCATGGTAGACATAGCCTCTCTTTCGGACCGGATTGATTCCCTACTAGCCCGAGCTTCCGGCAGGTACCTATCTCTCCACAACTGTGCTGTCATCTGCATACCCATAGATACCGGGCATCAGCAGATCGTTAATATGCAGCAGGAACAGACCCCTGAGGAACACCTTTGGTCGACATGGGCTCCGATGAGCATCCGTCGACAGCAACTCGGAGGGACCGTTCAGTCAGAGACATCAAGGGAGATGGCAATCGCTTCCCCATTTTTCTCGACGGCCTTGCCTCGCAAGTGAGTGGCATACATTAGTAGGTCCCCAGTTGACCGATTACGTCGAAACCCGTACTGCCGGTCACTGAGGAATCGTTACCTTCCGTTACATCAGCAAAAACCCTAAATTATGCAGTATGAATCTTTCTAGATGTGCACCTACGCTCTTTCAGGATTAGATAACTTTAAATATCTATTAATTATTGTTAATTAATCGTAATCGCCAACCGTATTGAGCAAGCGTGGAGTCGGGGGTTCGCTTTACCAGTCTAACTGCTGATTTTGGCTAAACTTCGATGTTTTCTGTGAAGCGACTGCCGTCTGACCTCCACAACCCGAAGGCAATATCTAAGCATTGTAGTTAGACCAATTGTTGGACTTTTGAGGGTTCCAACAATCGCGTAACGACTGCCATTAGATGTTCGTATGGCAACCGGGACTAACGGCTTAACGTGCTTTCCGAGGCACGACCAGACCAGTGCAAATATTCATATTCATGCATACAAATACTTTCACTGCGCGGGGATCAAATCCGCGCCTCCTTGCGCAGCGGTCGCGCTCGCCGTCGCTACGCCATGGAGGCTGTTAGCTGATGTGAGAGGTAAGGTACCTACCACACAAAAATATTTCAAATATTAGCATAATAGAGGATACACACAAAACATCGAGACGCCCAAAATAAAAATAAATACGTTAGGTTTACTTTAGTGATAAAGGTGTAGCAAGCTCCTCAATGCCAGATGTAATCTTACATCAATAACAATTTACCACGACAAGTTTTTATGATGAGAAGTAACTAAAAGAGGTTAAATCGTAAAGTTAATTATAATTTTCATTGTGACTACAATTTTCCTTATATGCATGTACAAACAATCCTTGAAGTTTAATACTACAAAAAGGCAGTTTTTATTTTCTACCACTTAGAGAGAACACCTATTCCAAAGTTAAGACGGTGTAGCGCGTAGGTCGTGTTACGTAATTAAAACTCGGATAGATAAAACGTTGTATATTGCATGTAAATAAAGAGGTACAATGTATACTAGAAGTTAACTAATTACAAGTTTAGACGCGTCTCGATATAAGAGCAGAATGTACAGAATGTGAATGTTACAGAAATGTGTATGCGAATGTAAAATGTGAAGAAATGTGTCTTACAGGCTATGCACTAACTTAAATACTATAGCTATCTCAAACAATCAAGAACTCATTCTTGCAAACAATAGTGGGGTGACCAATCGGGCGTCCTCGATGCTGATTCGTTGATCGAGGGAGCCGTGGCGTATGATTGGTCAATGAAGAGTGCGCGCCAATTCAGTTCACGTGCAAGGCGGTTCGGTATGGTTCCCACGGTCCCACGCACGTGGGTCACCAGATGTGCTTCCGGAGTTCCGGGGTGAGATTTAGAGGCACCCTCGCTCCAGGCGGTCGATACCCTCGCGCTTTGTGTTCGAGACGCACGCCATGACTTCCGCGATCCTGGTGTGATTTATTTGAACACTTTCGCGGAAGGTCGTCAATTGTTGTAGCATCTGTGTGGCTGCTACAACGGATTTACACGGTGCAATTTAATTGACTATGGCTTTAATTAAGTTCAAGAAATAATAAAAGTTGCATTGTTTAAACACCATTTAGACGATGCAAGTCATTTGTTGCATCAATTTGATTGTATGCCATAGGCAATTAAATTGCGCCGTGTAAATCAGTCTTTACTCCTTAAAAAAGTTATCGGTCAGTGAATAGATTATTAATACAGTTCCGTCAATATTAGTAAGTATAATAGCCATTTAAGAGATAAGGTCGAATAATCAGAGAGAGAAAATTAGAAAGGTTTTTTTATTCTCATACTCGGAAAGTACTGTTGTTCTGATCTGATTATTGGTTAGAAAATGCTGCTTCCCTCCTTAGAGAGGGAAAAATTCAAACAAATTACTTCCCACCAAAGGGTCAGAATGAACTTTAAAAATAAAACTGCTGTCAGCTGTGATTATGTGAAAAAAATGCTTCGACCATGTGAGTTTCTAATCAGCTAGTGTGAACTTAGTGAAATTTTCTTTGAGCGGAATAAGTCGCAACAACAGGACTAGTGCCCTCGATAACGCCTGAGGAAGTCCAAACGGCTCTTCGTCACATGACGAATCGGAAAGCTGTCGGAGCTGACGGAGTCTCCATTAAGGCCTGGAAGGCGATGGGTTCTCGCTGTGTGGGCATGTTAACTAACTTTCTGAATCACTTGCTCCTGACCGGTAAAATCCCTATCCAATGGAGACTGAGTATTATTACTCCAGTCTTCAAAGGCAAGGGCTCGGTACAGGAGTGTGGTAATTGCCGCGGTATAAAGGTCATGTAACACACCATGAAGATCTTTGAGAGGATTATAGAGTCCGGAATCCGGCAGGAGTGTGCTGTCTCGGCGTGTCAATATGGGTTTCGTCCAGGGTACGGAACCATGGATCCTATCTCCGCCCTAAGGATCACCATGGAGAGATACAGATCGAAGAGCACGCCTCATCATATGCTCTTTCTAGATATTCAGAAGGCCTTTGACTGTGTTCCTCGTGGGGTGTTCTGGCGGGCACTGAGGTCCAAAGTGGTACCATAAGCCTTTGTTGACATAATCCTAGACGTGTACCTCAATTCCGATTCTGTTAGGACCGCTGTTGTCCCTATCACCGTCGGAGTTCACCAGGGATCCGTCCTTAGTCTGTTACTGTTCAGCGTGATATTGGACATATTGTGAGAATTTGTTATTTATTTATACATATTTATATATTTTAGAATTATGTATTTACTAGCTTTCCGCCCGCGGCTTCGCCCGCGTGGTGTTCGGTTATATCGCGCTTTTTAGATTTCCCTCGGGAACATCATTTTTTTCCGGGATAAAATGTAGCCTATGTTCTTTCTCAGGGTCTAAAGATTGTCTGTGCCATTTCATCAAAATCGGTTGACAGGTTTAAGCGGGAAAGCGTAACAGACAGACAGACAGACAGAGTTACTTTCGCATTTATAATATTAGTATGGATTTAAGTATACTTATATAATTATTTTTGGTTTATTTGTTTACGTATATTTAATATTATTACTTTAATAGTTATCCATACTAATATTATAAATGTGAAAGTAACTCTATCTGTCTGTTACGCTTTCCCGCTTAAACCTCTCAACCGATTTTGATGAAATTTGGCACAGACAATCTTTAGACCCTGAGAAAGAACATAGGCTACATTGTGCAACTAGCATACATACAACTTCCCAATTTCAACAAATGGGCAAGTGCCCACCAGACATACCTAACCCCCGTCTGGTCGGAGCATCCTCCCTTTTCTATGGAGGATAAGTGAACTTTACATGTTCCTCATACCTCCACATTGGTGACCCCGAACATGAACATATGCGCAGCCTTTGTGCAAAAACTCCGGCGTGACGTCATCATCACCACTCACGCAAGCTTCATTGGGGAATTACCCAGCCAGCCAGAACCCCACGGTTTCAAAGGGTATCCTGCCCACTAGCGTGCAGCGACCGCGCATTCCTGGTCATCACCCCCAGCCTCATCAGCAACCTCGGCCGGTGAAGGAACACCGGCTATCAATAGAAGTCAATTTCCATAGAACATTATAGGACCATTTCAATAGGTATTAAATTAATTATTTTCGTCTCATAGTGCTAGTTTTGAGTTTGCATAATATGAGCATGCTATTAAATAAATAGGTCGTTATTTATCCTTAACTTGTAGTTTATTTAAGTAAATATTTCCCCATACGCAATTCAAAACATGGAGATACCAGCGAGAAGTAATACATATAATGAAAATACAATAATGACGCAAATAGGTGCTTTATTTTTTTATATTTTCGGATTTAGGATTCATGTCATTATTAGGATTCTTCTGTCCTTATTCCAATTTATTTAGGGTCATAGCAACATGCCTGTTTTTTCCAGACTCCTCTATTATATCCGTCATGTCATCTCTTTTTTCCAGACCCCTCTATTATATCCGTCATCTCTTTATTTCCAGACTCCTCTATTATATCCGTCATCTCTTTTTTTCCAGACTCCTCTATTATATCCGTGATCTCCTTTTTTTTCAGTCTCCTCTGTTATATCTGTCATCTCATTTTTCCAGACTCCTCTATTATATCCGTCATCTCTTTTTTTTTTCAGACTCCTCTGTTATATCCGTCATCTCTTTTTTTGACTCCTCTATTATATCCGTCATCTCTTTTTCCAGATTGCTCTATTATATCCATCATCTCTTTTCTAACTACATCATTCATTCACTTACAGTTCACCCATCGTTTCTTTGGTCTTCCTTTACGCTTATAGGTTGCCTCTGGCTTCCATCAACATTCATACTCAAAACTTTCCTCGTGTCTCCATAACACATACATACCCATGACAATCAATTTTTACACAAATTTCTCTTCCGGGTGCCACTTTCAGACTTCCTTTTTCTTATGTAGGTGCGGACGACAGCAGGTCAAGCTACCCCAAACTGTCAGATATTCCCAATCAACCACGAGGCTTAATGATTTAGAGATAAAGTTGAAAATCTAATAAGGAAATTTGACAGATGGTAGTAGTTTGATGTGCTGTCGTCTGTACTAATTTCTTATTCTATCCATTCCTGTTACACCACACATCTCTCCATTCTCATCTCAGCAGCATGCAATTGCCTTTCATTCATTCCTTTTGTGAACCAACATTCTGATCCATTGTATAAAGGGTGTATCTGACATCGACGCACAAACAAGTACCATGTATTCAGTACATGATTCTGAACCCCCCAGTGGTGGAATTTTTAGTCGGCTTTTTCATGATTTAAAAAAATATATATGTAGTTTTTTCACTTTAGACCGTTCATAATTGCTATACTTTTATAACCCAATAAGATTTTAAAGTAAACATTAATTAATTCGCTAATTACACAAAAAAGCGTAATGAAAACAAAACTCGAAAAACTGTCTTATCAGCTGATATAATAGAGTTCACATCAGGGATCAACGTCATACCTGCAAACCCGCACGGCGGCACGCTTGCAACGTTCAAAGGCCGAGCCGACACTTTTTTTTAAACACTGTGAATTCTGTAATCGTCCATTAACGAAATAAATGACTATCATAGTTTTATTAGTGGCATGCGGTCTAGCCTTTTCGCGAAGTTTGCGTTACGATGTCAGATACACCCTGTATGTATAATAAGAAGGCAGGTCTACCATAATTTTATATACAACATTATCTTTTATTTATGCGAAACCCGAAACGAGTCATCATCAGCCCAGCGTTAATCCCAGTCGCATCCAAAGCCTTTTTTTTTCGGCTTTTGGAGTCTGGGGTCCGCTTTACCAGTCCAACTGCTGATATGGCTAAACTTCGACATTTTCCGTGAAGCGACTGCCGTCTGACCTCCACAACCCGAAGGCGACATCGAAGTATTGAATTAGACCAATTGTTGGACTTTTGAGGGCTCCAACAACCCGTAACGACTGCCACTAGATGTTTGTATGGCAACCGGAACCAACGGCTTAACGTGCTTTCCGAGGCACGACCAGACCAGTGCAAATATTCATATTCATGCATACAAATACTTGCACTGTGCGGGGATCGAACCCGCGCCACCTCGCGCAGCGGCCGCGTCCGCTACCGCTACGCCACGGAGGCTGTCGATCACCTGTAGATCATACAACTATTGCACGGTTAGCGAAACCCGAAACGAGTGTCCAGTATTTTTAAGTACAATAATAATAATTAATAATAAATAATTAATTCTTTTTTTGTACATTAATTGTACAATTAATAGGTAATTTATTGTACAGAATTTTAAAAAGATGTCATGAAAGACCACAAAGTTATAAGCTTAGTTTGTTATAATCTTACTTGGTTGACCCAACAAAAATATGGTCAACGCACCGCTCGCCCGCCCACGCCTACAGCGGCGCAGCGCGGGGAGCGGTGTGCTGACCTATCTCACGCGCCTAGTACTATGATCTCAGCTGTGTGATCCGTCTGCTGTGTTGCGCGCTCACTAACCACACCGCAATAATTTCTAAATGTATTTGGGAAAAAATATAACAAAAAATGATTGGAATTGATTCAGTTGCTTATTCTGAACAAACTATATTCAGGATTCGTATAAACAATGCTGAATGCAGATTGATTCAGAAATCGCTGATTGTTCCCGTGACCTGCCGCCATTCCATCCGTCCAGTGATGCGATGATGATGGAAAAAATGTGCGATAGCGAAGTAGAGAGCGGACGGTTAAACACAGAATAGGCTATTTGACAGTATTCAATTATTTGTGATTTTTTGCTTTAATTGCATAAAATGAGGGTTCTTTATATCATTTACAAGAGTTTTAATAAAAAATAATAACAATTATTATATCCAAAACACAAAAATATGTTTGGCTTTTTGTTTCCCGCGCCACACATTGTGAAACGATCCGGATTGGCTAATGTCGCGATGACGTCATACGCTTGTTTCCGGCAAACTTATAAACTGTTTTTCGGGGGTTTTTATCGATTTATTTGTACAACCCAGTACAGTACACCACTTGTAAACCATTTTATTAGATAACAACAGCAAATAATAATTAAAAACAAACACCACTGAGAACCGAAAACCGCTTGTGACGTCATTTACCAGGCGCAACGCCATATTGCTGATTATATTGTTTTCGCGGCTTATTTGAATTTTTATTTGCATATTTCTTACGAAATAAAGTAAAGTATTTAAAATTAAAAAAAATACTTTGGATGAACTTCTTAACCGCAACCAAGTAATTCAAGATAAAAATTATAAATCTGTCAAATAGCCTATTATCTGTGCTTAATCGTTCGCTCCACTTCGCTATCGCACATTTTTTTTCTAAATTGAACCGGCCCACGCAAAAATCACCGTGTTTAAAGTGACATAATTTCACTTGCGACAGATGTACGGACGACAGCAGGTCAGCTACCCGAAACTGCCAAATATTCCCAATCAACATTGAGCCTTAATGCCTTCGAGATAAAAGTAGAAAATCTAATAAAGAAATCTGATAGATTGTAGTAGCTTGACGTGCTGTCCGTCTGTACACCTAATACCTTACTCGTGACGTGTATGTCTAATGTCTATGTCCTCGGAAATCACGTTAAGCCTTATTATCTTACTCTTTGGTCCCGGCTGTGATTCGTAGATCTTTGTCAGTCGTTACGGGTCGTCAGAAGCCCGCAAGTCTGACCATCAGTCTTAATAAGGGGTATAGTATTACCCAGTAATTGGGTTGTGGAGGTCAGATGGCAGTCGATCCATGTAAAATACTGGTATTCAGCTGAATTCGGTTATACTGGAAGCTGACCCCAGTATAGTTGGGAAAAGGCTAATCAGATAATATATCAGCATCGCAGCTAACTGATAAAATTAGTCTACATGGCCTTTCAAAGTAGTGCTCGCCTGGCCTCGCTCCGCTCTTAGCTCGCACGTGGTTGATCACAATTCTACCCTAAGCCGACCAATCCGACACTTGATTGGTTACTGTGTGGCTACCATGAGTTTTCATTACGAAGACTCGATCATCAATATCGATCGCGTTTGACTCGTCGATTGGCCCGCTTCAACGTTGTAAGAACTCTCAACCAATGAGTGCCAAACGCAGTCAATGCGTATGATCGAGTCTCGTAATGAAAACTCATAGTAGCCACACTGGTCCAGTCTAAACTATAACTTATTGAATATCATTCAGGCCGCCGAGCTGATGAGTTCAAAGGCTAAGCGGCTAATTAAACCAGTATAACAGAACATATATATTGTACATGGTTTTAAGCGTGGTCGCACATCCGAGAGGATGTGTCGGGCACCTTGTACACTTCCAGTTAGTACACTCGACGCACTTAATTCATCACCGATTTAATAAGGTTAAAGGTTAATTATATCAACTTATCCGTTCTAGCTTGAGCGATGCCACAGTCGCCAAGAAAAGCCCCATACATTCTAGTTTTTATAGACGGTTAACTTAGGAGCCTACAAAAACAAAAAAGACTTCAAAAAAATAATATGATTCGAAAGAGGTGTCTTTGGTTTTTGTTTGCCAGAGATTTTTTTTATAAATCGGCTGTTTTTTTCATAACTGCAACTCAGTTGATCCTAAGGTTAGGCAGATATGCGTATAGGTTATGATAGGCGTTGACTATATTTTATGTTGGGACAACCAAGTAATATAACAGCTCATAACTTTGTGGTATTTCATGATATCTTTTTGAAATTTTGTACATAGATTCTTCACTTAAAAATACTGGACACGTTTCGGCGTTAGCATAAACAAAAAAATAAGGTTGTATACTGGAGTGCTGAAGTAAATAAAAAAAAAGAAACTCAAATTGAGAACTTCCTTTTTTAACGTCAGTAAAAAATAATAACGACTATTTGTATTATATTAAAAATTTATTAGCGTTTATAAATTCATAAAATAATCCAAAATTTCTCCTCACGACAATAAATGCTTACCAAAATTAAACGAATATTGGAAGAATGGTAGACGGCTAATGTAGACTCCAAATTAAAATCACTAAAATTAAGTATCAGTTGCGCGGATCTGTTGCTGTATCACGAAAATTCATCCAATTTTATAAATTACAATAATTCAAAAACATCAGTCGTTGCACGTCCTCTCAAAAGCCGCACACAAAAACTCGAGAAAAGTTTCTTTACTTCTAGATTGTGATTTTTTAGAAATTTTAAGATGTCTCAGATAATAACAAAAATAATGCGATAGAATTAAGCTCCCCACTCGTTCACTGCACAATTTCAAGCTAATTAAATATTAGGTATACGAATCACTGGCTCACTGGTTTAAATAAATATATTATTATAAAATACCGACGACAGCAGGTCCGCTACCCGAAACTGCCAAATATTCCTAGGCAAGATTCAACCTTAATTCCTTATCGATAAAGTTGAAATTTAATAAAGAAATTTGTCAGATAGTAAGTAGCTTGATGTGCTGTCGTCTGTACAGTTAAATGCTTGAACCCGCGTTGTGTTATCACTGTTTCAATCTTAACACTATTCAAATAAGGTTTTGATATGATTGACACAGAAGCATTCATATTGAGACAATATGGCAGAGACAATCAACAGTTAATGGCTAATAAAGTCCAGACTGCGGGACAGAAATCCCTGCTTATAACTCGTCCTTCTCCAAATCTACGTCGGAGAGGTCAATGTCCTCTTCTTGTGGCAATTCGCCGTCTTTGCCGTCCCAAGCGTCCGTGGATGTGATCTTGGGCATCTCGGCGCCTTTCACGGGGGCAGTCTGGCCGCGGCCGAAGGAAAGGTCCCTGAAATGATGCGATGTTAGTTTATTTCTGGTATTGGCAGAACTTGTACCTATAGTACAGGTGAAAACATGACATATTGCCTTTTTTTGGTGGGAAATCATCAATTGACTTCTCCCGCTCTGGTATCAAATATTTACTGACTAAAATCCACCCACCCGTGTTCGTTCATTTGCCTGTATCCTAGGGGCCACGTTATCTTTTTCGAACTACATAGAAGGGTCCATGCAGACCCCGTCACTTTGTGTGGACAGTTATTTAGGCTCGAGTGAAAACAAATGTCAATTAATAATGCCTTAGGTGTTTTTGGCTGTGAGTTACCATATAGTTACACAAAATCCAACGACGATTTAACTTTTTTTTTTTAACTTTTTTTTATGAAAATAAAAATTGAAATTAAAAAAGTTATTTTCACTCGGGTGAACAATTAATAATGCCTTAGGTGTTTTTTGGTTGTGAGTTACCTTCTAGTTAGTTACACACAATTCAATGACGATTTTGTCATGAAATAAAATTCTAATTAAAAAAATTATGTTCAATTCATTATGTTCATACCACCATAAAATAGCTATCACAATCACTTTTGAATTTTGTTTGATTGCTTTAATAATAATATTAATATTGTACTGGTATCACTGACAACTATTGTTTGCAATATAAGCCTGATATAGTGATGGTGGATCGATCAGAGCGGCGTGCAATGATTGTTGACATAACCATCACGCATGATGAGAACCTCGTGAAAGACGAGAAAGATAAACAAATCAAGTATCTTGACTAGGCTCACGAGATTGTCGACATGTGGGAAGTGGATTCAGCAATCATTGTACCGATTAGTCATGACAGCCAATGGCTTAATAGCCAAGAGCCTCGACCAACACCCCAGGAGGCTCTCGTTAGGCAGCTGGATCAAGGGCTTCATTCAGAAAGCGGTACTGCTGGACACGGCTCGCATCGTCAGGAAGTTCCTCTCTCTGGAGCCCTGACCGCCGGTAGCTTGGACCCTGTTCCCGATACCGGTGGGCTACTATTTTTTATATTTTTAAATGTTTTTTATATGTTTATATAAATATTTAAAAATGTAAATCATAGGTATGCATATAAAATAAATAAACGAATATTAATATGTCCACATGAATTTTTTTTTTAATAAAAAGTTGTCTCACACTAGGAATTACTCCTGTATTGTGGGCGTGTACAAATATTTAAACTCACATACACAAACAACCAGACCCAGAACAACTACCTATAAGGTGATACAAATATTTGTTCCGTGCGGGAATCAAACCCGCTACACGCAGCGCAGTAGTCTATCGCTCAGCCACTGCACCAGGCGTGTCGTCGAATTCATTCCGGAAGGTGTGCAATGCGTCCATATCAAACTTAAGCTGTGCCAAGCAAGCACGGGTTGTTAGTGATGTACAAAATAAACTCACCTAAGGAACTCATTGATGCCAGTCTCAGAGAAGGATCCCCTGAGAGTAGAGAACTTGAGTTTCTTGGCGTTGACGACAGCCATGGCGGGGTAGCCGAAGCCGCCAAGTTCTAAGGATTCTTCTAGAGAAGTTTGTGCTCCAGCTTCGGCCCACACCCATCTGAAATAAAATGCATTTTTATTTAAAAAAAAAAAATAGGAATTTTTTAGACACCTACTTCCGAAATTAGTTATTTTTCATTTTGTAGTGTTTATTGGAAGTCGTTTTTTTATCCATATTAATATTATAAATGCGAAAGTAACTCTGTCTGTCTGTCTGTTACGCTTTCCCGCTTAAACCTCTCAACCGATTTTGATAAAATTTGGCATAGATAATCTTTAGACCCTGAGAAATGACATAAACTACCTTTTATGGAAAAATTTGATATTCCTGAGGGGAATCTAAAAAGCGCGATATAACCGAATTCCACGCGGGCGAAGCTGCGGGCGGAAAGCTAGTAGACCTATAAATATCACTTTTTGCAGAAAATCACAGTTAAGAAATGATTATTCAATATAATACAGTATAGAAGTTATTTCAAATTAAACAAATATGAATTTTATTACAATGTAAATTAAGCTGATTTTGGAGTGACTAGTACTGTCGAAAAATTTATAACAAATTTTGAAGATGTAGCGTAAATTGAAGTATAAGAGAGATAAAATATTTTTCTACAACCATTTGGTAATTTGCTTATACATAGCCATAAGTCATATCTCAATAGTACTCATTCCTGCAAAGTCGTGTTACAATGACCATTTCTACACGGGTAAACCGTACTACAATGAAACTTTTTTTTATGGCTATGGCATCAAATCACCAACATATGATTATGCCAAAAAGTGCGCGTATTTTCGTCAGGACTAAACATCGCATGTTAATAGGCTGTATGGATGAATTGCCGCCTTTCATTTGTGGGATTATAACAACAACAAACATTGCGCGCGCCGCGCTATATTCGCGCCATTGTTAACTTTTATCTGCATTTATTTCAAGGTCGTAGAAAAGGTTTTGTATGCCACTGTCGCAAACACCTATGGTAATACTCGTGTTGATCTATTTCACTCATATTACAATTGCTATCATTGCTTGACAGTGGCAGAAATAACTATTTCCTCATATTAAACCCATAAAAAATGTTTGTTTACATTCTTGGCAAACAAGTCGCTAATGCAGACTATTTACTCACCCCCACATCTTGTTCTTGTACTTTTCTCCGAGCCGCGCCAGGATGGCGAGGTAGTCGTTGCGACAGGCCGCGTTGCAGTCCAGGATGTGAGGCAGGACGGACACCACGCATAGCGGCTTGTCACTGCACGCCTGCATCGTTTTCTCGTCGATGACCTGCAGGAAAAGGGCATTTTACATTTATTAATATTGTTATACACACTATAGATACAATGAGATTCTCATCACTATACACTAAAAAGAGCCAAATGCGAGCCGGACTCGCGCACGAAGGGTAATAATACGTAAGTATGTATGTACCTGATTACAT
This sequence comes from Sesamia nonagrioides, assembly GCA_017933935.1. Taxonomy (NCBI): domain Eukaryota; kingdom Metazoa; phylum Arthropoda; class Insecta; order Lepidoptera; family Noctuidae; genus Sesamia; species Sesamia nonagrioides. Next base: position 370,705 of record JADWQK010002473.1, read on the forward strand.
AATACAAAAAAATATATATACTGTTAGTAAAATATTGTAGAGGCAACAGAAATAATCTGTGAAAATTTCAATTGGGTTGTATCCTAAAAAATAATTTAATGTCCATCAGATAGATTTATAAAAAATATTGAACACGTATTTTTTATTTTTTCTTTCATTCAAATACTCAGGAAGATATATTGATTTGAAATGTCGCATGACGTCACGCCGTGGTACAAAATATTCCACGGCGTGACGTAATTAGCCCCCACTCCGTAACTTTAATACATATCTTAGTAGTTTGTGGTAATTTCGACAAAATAAAAAATACGAGTGTTATTTTTTTTTATTATCTATAAGACGGACTAATAATTTTTTTGATTTTCATACCTTGAATACATCCCTATTGTCTAGCTCTCACGGTTCATGAGACCTGGTGACATACAGACAGACAATAGAGTCTAGGGTCCCGGTTTTATTCTTTGGATACGGAATCCTAAAAAATATAGAGGGGAAAGATCAGCACCCTAATCGTGTAACACAATATTATTATCAATTGGAATAATTTTGAAGCATATTGCTTAATCCAGTGCTCTATATGTTCGAAAACTGTGTCTGCCAAATGCGGTAATGAACGCTGTTGAACTGTCAAAATGAAACCCATTGCTACTGAAAGCGTGTTACGCAATAGGCATGGTGACTAAAAAAAAGTAATTAGTCCGTCTTTTAGATTAGCCAGAAATATTGGACACGTATTTTTTCTTTTCTCCCAGAAACAAATAACAACGAAGATACGGCACGTCAAAATGTTGTGTGACGTCACTTCTGGGTACAAATTTTACTCAAACGTGAACACAAGCTCCCACTCCTGAACTTTAATGCGTTATATCTCATTCAATTCTTATTATATTGTCAAAACAAAAAATACGTGTCCATTATTTTATGCTTATCTAAAAAACGGACTAATTAGAATCACTATTTTTTAACCCTGTCATCATGCCTATTACCCTACTGTTCTCGAACAGACAAAGCACGAGCATCTATAACAAAGCTTGCACGAACGACTTGGTACTGTTAAAGTTGGCATTTTCAGACTCATTGATAAAATATTAAACAGATACGATATATTCTAACAAACTGACCAAAAAAAATGTGCCGAACACAGCAGCAGCACACATGCATATTTTTATTCGGCATACATTGGTACAGTGTGAGTGAGATGGGGCGGATTCTAAAGCATAGAGAAGAAAAAGATGGCTAGTGTTTGTCGTTTGCGCTGTTAGTGTTTGTTGTTTGTTTTTACGAGTGTATCGAGAGTGACTAAAGCGAGATACAGGACTTACTTCCTTTTGTACGCTTCATTTTTAGTGCGCTAATGACATATCTACCTTAGTTTAATATTTTATCAATGTTCAGACTTATAAAAAACGTAAGTCCGTTTTTCCACGTGATGAATTGTTTTTTCGAAGTTAGTGATGTCCAAGATAGATCTAAAAATATATGGAGGTAAGAGGAACACGGTGTAAAGTTCACTCAGTCTCAATAGAAAAGAGAGGATTCTCCGACCAGACGGATGTTAATTCGGCGAGCACTTGCCCGGCGGTTGATGTTGGGAAGTTGAGGTGCGGTAAACTCTGCTTGCGAGATGCAGAATCTGAGTGACGTCAGTGGGTTGTTTACATGTGGCGTTTGTAAATACCGCTACAAATGTAGAAGTATTCTTCACTGGATGCTGGTAATAATGACACGAATAAGGCTATATGGGCCGCGGATTGTGGGAATGAGATACCATAGCCGCTGGTGCACAGGCAAGTGAAGGAACACGCGTGGTTTTTGGCCAGTAAAAGTCTGACACACCCTTCCGCTCCGCCTAGAGCGGGGAGGCCATTGGATGGCTATATTTATTGACGATAGTGACCGTGCGGTTCCGGGCTTAGAATAGTACCACCCCATATCCTCCCGTGGGTATCGTAAGAGGAGACTAAAGGAACTCTCACCGTGTAAGCGGGCAGCAGCGCTTCTCCTGTGGAATATCAAATTACTGCGATCCTCAACCCGCCTGCCAAGCGTGGGGAATAAAGCAATGGAAGCCTTGGAGGAGGCCTTTGTCCAGGAGTGAGCCTCTATAGGCTGAAGAAGATGGTCCATAGTTATATTGCAGAACTATGACGGTGCAATTTGTACATTCATCTTAATATGCTTATATTAATTTGTTGCTATGTTGCACACCTTAAAAAGCCAAAAAGTTGTTTATTGATAACGATATAATATTATATATAATGAAAATGTAATCGCGGTCCAATGACAAGCTTTATGAGGATTTTTAACTTGTTGGTTCGATAACATGGGACTTCGTTTTGGTACATTTAAAGATAACTTTGTCGTATCTATATCCATTTAAATTTATGAATTGCTATCTTAATTCTTATACTAACAGGTGGAGTGAAAGACGTATAGGACCAGTCAAAAAGCGTATTTTTGGGTATATTCTTAGGACGTATCTCGTCATATTCTCAGGTAAACTTGTATATCGTTTCATCTGCAAGTAAAATATACCAGGATTTATTGGATTCGAAACGAAACAGACGGAATTATACCTAATCAGGTTTCATTTCGAAGTTTATGCCTTAAAAATGTATCTCGATATGTATTCTCGCCTTACTCAAAATTATTACTGAACAGTCAGAATTTTTTTTTGCAATAATATGTGGGGAAATACGTTTTGTGTTAAGATTTAACTCATCCGATATTTGGACAAATATTATTTTTAATTGTATGCTAGTATAGACCTAACTACACTACACTGTACCAACCCGCACAAGGCCAGCGTGCTAGATCGTAATCTAGCTAGTAGGCCGTAGCCTACTGCCTCTCATCGAGAGGAGGCCTGTCTCCTAACAGTGGGAACAATACAGGCTGATTATGTGTAGGCTTAAATTTGGGCAAAAATACCACAAAACGGACGAGTTCTTTACATAATGATGAGTGGAATACAGTCCCCATTAGCTAAATGTCAATCATTGAAATAGTCATAGTTTCATTAGGCAGACATTTTACCACTTCTTTTTCATATTAAAAATGCCTTTTTACTATGATTGTTATAATAAATATAATGTAAAAAATCTTTGACGGTATTATTGGATGTTTAGAATGAACATTTTGTAATAATAAAGTATTTCAGGGCTCCAGAGAGAGGAACTTCCTGACAATGCGAGCCGTGTCCAGAATTACAGCTTTCTGAATCAAGCCCTTGATCCAGCTGCCTAATGAGAGCCTCCTGAGGTGTTGGTCGAGGCTCTTGGCTATTAAGCCATTGGCTGTCACGACTATCGGTACAATGATTGCTGAATCCACCTCCCACATGTCGACAACTTCGTGAGCCAAGTCAAGATACTTGATTTGTTTATCTTTCTCGGCTTTCACGAGGTTCTCATGCGGGATGGTTATGTCAACAATCATTGCACGCCGCTCTGATCGATCCACCATCACTATATCAGGCTTATTGGCAACAATAGTAAAGGAGGCATTTCCATGCCCTCACTGTGTTAATATAAACAAATAATAAAACCAGTTCTTATATAAGCTGTGATTATGTTTATATTCGCGCAGTAACTCGACTGTAATAAAGTTTACGACATATTGGACATGGTGCGGACACACTAAAAAAAACAGATTTTCGTCTATAATCTTTTTAGCGAGGCGGCAAACCGATGGTGTAAGAAACGGATTTTTTTTAAAATTTAAATCAGTGTACATAATAGAAATTATTTGTTTCAAAATTATTCAATATATACAGTTATAAAATAATATCAAATAACCGTATCTTTGCGGGAGAACTCTGTAATGGATCAAGAAGGGAGGATCTAAGACGTAGGTATTTATTTTGAAAATCTACGTCACAGTAATTAAATCTCAGCAGACAGCATGCTGGTGCGTATAGAATAGAATAAACAAAATTATTATATGTATACATATACTATATACCTACCTTATAAATTCAGAAGTTAAATAAGAAGATTTTACAAAGGGTAACACAATGGGCGGTCTTATCGCCATGCAAAGCAGAGAAGTATTCACAGGATGTCTTATGAGATTAGCTCATAGGATTTTACAGAATATAAATATGAAGATTTTACCAAGGGCGATAGGACCGGCCATTGTTTGACACAATTGGCGGTCTTATCGCTAAGAGCGATCTTGATTGAATATGAGCAAAGCAGAGAAGTATTCACTGTCCAATAGGCATATTGTTTGTGAAGACATTGTTTACCACCAGGCGGGATTGCGGTCAAATACTAGTTTATAATTTATATTTTAAAAAAAAGTACTTTTACAGAATGTTTTAGGTTATTAACTTAGAGGATTTTGCCATAGCATAAACCATTTTATATTGGGAAATGGGTCATGCTGTTGGAACAAAAATATCGGATCCCATTACCTGAACAATCTCCGGCGCGGGTACATTCTCAGCAAGTTTCTCAAGAGCATACGACACAATGTCGCTGGATGTTCTTCCACCGTTGTAGTCCTCAGCAGAGTCGGCGGACTTCTTGCCCGAGGGGAACAGCTTGATGGTTGGGTAGCCTTGGACTTGGAAGCGGGATGCCATCGCCTGGTGGACAGTCGCGTCCAGAGCGCCTACTTTCACCTGGAAGGTAAGAGGTAGCGTTGTTTTATTGTGGTTCTAGAATAACGTGTGATGATCAGTCATTAGATGATTTAAGTAGAAACAATTGGTATGTCAGGCAAACTACCAACTGTTTAATTTTCACCCTTTAAAATTCTACTAATATTATAAATGTGCAAGCTTGTGAGTATGGATGGATGGATGATTTTTGTTACTCTTTCATGCAACATCTACTGAACGGATTTAGATAAAAATCTGGCGCATAGATAGTTTATAACCAGGAATAACACATTAGATTTTTATCCCGATATTCACACGTGGTCGAAATTTACGCGGGTGGAACCACGAGGCGCAGCTAGTAGGTAATAATTTCAAGACAATAACCATGTGGTTACATAAATAGTTTCATATTCTTTTTTATATAAAGCATCATATTCAGTGTTTTATCAAAACCACAATATAAATCTCGAATCTGGAAGCAATAGGGCGTATGTGTAGGTCGGACCTATACATACGACCTAATGCTTCTAACGTCGAGCTATAGATACGACCAAAGGCTTCTAATGTCGAGCTATAGATACGACCTAATGCTTATAACATCGGACTATAGATACGGCCAAATGCTTCTAAGATCGAGATTAATTACAATAGTAGTATTTCTGATAATTTTCGATAATTTTACCCCCAATCACAAAAACATGATTACATAAATCAGATACCATAATTAAGTGTAAGTTGAAGAGAAGTAGTTAAATTAACGATAACACTTGCGTTATCAGTACCTAGTGCGACATGTTTACTTGATAAAGATATTAAGTGAGCAATTGTTTAATAGAGTATTACTAAATGGTGCATTATTGATTCATTACCGCGATAAAATAATTTACTTTAGTTATAGCTGTGGCTGATCATAAAACGCAAGTACCAATTTATTACTGATGTTAATAGCCTGGGCAGACGAGGGATTTTGGTCCGCGGACTTTTTTTTTCCGATAAAATACACACCGGCACAATTAGGGGAACACAAAAAAAAGGCAGATTATTTTTTAAATAATAGCTTGTAATGCATGTTTTTCGCTTAATTTGAGATAAAAAGACAGAAAAATACAAAAAATGAGACATTTTAAATTTTCTGCACAATTTTAAAAATTAAATTGGTGTTTTTTTTTTTAAAGATAAATATATCAATATCTTGTATTGCCTCCGAGGGCTCTTATTAGAGCTTGTATACGTCTGCCTATGCTTCTAATGACATTTTCAATCATTTCTTGGTTTAAATTGTCCCACTCCTCAAACAGCGCCAATTTTAACTCTTCAACATTCCTAGGAGCTGGAATCTTCTCTCGTACCCTACGCCCAATCATGTCCAAGACATGCTCTATTGGATTCATGTCTGGTGATCGTGCTGGCCAGTTCATTTGGGTTATTCCGATTACGTTAAGGTAATCAGTAACCACGGGAGCAGTATGGAGTCATGCGTTATCTAGCATTAATACAAAATTTGGGCCTTTAAATGGGGCAAAAGGCATTATTGCATGGGGTTCTAAGATCTCTGTTATGTACCTATGAGGTGTCAAAGAACCCCCATCAATGATGACTAAAGCGGTGCGTGCTGTCAAAGTTATGTGACCCCACACCATAACGGACCCTCCAGCGTATGTTACTGTTTCGGTGAAATTTGCTTGATAATAGCGTTCTCCTCGATACCCCCACATCCTTTCCTTGCCGTCGATGAAATTTACGCAAAACCGGCTTGCGTAATAAGTTGCGTTGAGAGAATAAGTCGTAACTACATTCATCAGACCAAGCTTGGTATTGATGAGCGAAGACTAGTCTTGCTACTTGATGGCATACCTCGAGCTTGGGCGCTTTAGCTAGCACGTACGACTTTAAACTGGCTTCGTTCAACTTTCTTCTCACTTTTCGTTCACTATCACGTACCATACGCACTTCTTCCAAGAGATTTCGGGTCTGAACAGCAGTTTAACGAAGATTTCTCAAAGTTTGCACCCTTATAAAACGGTCGTCTACGGCGCTGGTTGTACGATTTCTGCATTGTCCCGGCCTCCGCACGTAAGATCCTGTTTGTCTGTACCGTTTTACATTACGGTGGATCACAGATACCGACACATCCAACCTTCGACTCACTGAACGGTATGTGTGACCTCGATCCTTGTCACAGCTCTGGCGACTTCTGTTGCTGTCAAATCACTCATTTTCTATGCGATACAATGTTAATTCTCCGAGCAACAATAACAAAATAAGCTAGGGCCACCATGGACTGCATAAACAAACTTATCGAAAACACTTAAACGCAGTAATTGTCAACAATCACTTAAGAGGGTCTAATTTCTGTCAAATGATAGAAGAGTGCCAAAAAGTCTCAATATGGTATGCCATATGAGGGCAATGAATTAAATAAAGGAACCACTTGTCCAAATTCTCACAAGTTGCAAAAAATATCCGTCTTTTTTTTGTGTTCCCCTAATTGTGCCGGTGTGTGTAGATCGCTTACAACTGTATCGAGTAACGCAAACAAGGGATTAAAAGTACCGCGTACAAAAAGTCCCCCGAATAACCGAAGACTTGCAGCCAGCGAACCGGACAAATGTACGGGCGAGTCCCCGAATAAAATAGAACTCGTGTGACTCGGCGAAGCAACGCACATGGTGGACTTTATTCAGCGTTGTGTGCTCTCACTTCTCTACATTTCTGGGCAACAAATGACCGCACACCGTGTGTGTTGAGTTCGCGATAAATCCACGGTGGACTTTTTATTCGCGAAGCGTACTTTGTTCTCCGCCGCGGAGAAAACTCCGTTGTCTGCGCAGGCGCTAATACAGGTAATCAAAAATTGAACAAAAATTCAGACAGAGACTCGCGCGTACACGACGCGTAAGTGTAAAATTTAACACGCCCTTCCGCTCCGCCCAGAGCGGTCATTTGATGATTTCCCATCCGAAAAAAAAGACCCCGACCTACAGGAAAATCTAGTTATAGACCCTCTTGCACTACTAACCTTGCCCTTGAGTTCAGAAGCAGCCTTAGCCCAGTGGGGTTCCAAGTTCTTGCAGTGTCCGCACCAGGGCGCGTAGAACTCAACCAGCCACAAGTCCTCGCTGTCCAGCACCAGTTTCTTGAAGCTCTCGTCCGTCAGCGTGATCACGTCAGAGTCCGACTGTGGAGGAGTAAATTTGTATCAGACTAGAAATATGGAAGAAAATGGAATAGAAATATTTAACAGCTTTCTGTTAGACTGGAAGTACAGCCCATAGACATATACAAATGGACATGCCGTACGCGTATAATCTGCAGTAATTTTTTGGTTTGAAAATAGTGAGAGAAATGGCCTATGCTTTCGGTCTAGCACTATCTATTTCCTCATAGATGATTGATGATTTTGAGAGAGATAAAAATAGACCGAAACTTTTCCTATTCTCATCTCTAAGATGCCTTAGAGATGAGAATTGTGGCACTCCACAATGCCATTATAAAAAATTAAACTAGTAAAAATTTAAACTAGTAATATTAGTAGTTAAAAATTATACTAGTGGACATGCGTCCATTAGTATAATTGTCGATGGTCAATGAGCCCAATATAGTTAGGGAAAATCTAGGCAGATTAATTAATTGATACATTAAATCACATAGTATATAAGAGAACAATGGATATGGTACAACATTTTAATACTTCCGTAAGAGGAAATTTATTTTTGTTCTGAAATTCCAGTTGGCAAGTATCCACTTTTGTTGAGATGAATAAAGAACATAAGTGTATCAAAATATAATTTTCTGGTCTAAACTTAATTATGACCTGTCTACAATAATTATACAACAGCAAAATATACCGAATTTTTCGTACATTGTTTTATTTATATTTAAAAAAAAAGTGTAGACCCCAACACATCAAGCTTTTAAAAGTTTTTCAACTGTATCGATGAAGAATTAATGTTCAGGGTTCGTTGGGAAGTGTTGTACAATTTGACCTGCTGGCGTCTGTATTATTTTCATTGTCCGACTACTTTTTCCAGTATTATTAAAATGAGATATAAAAATGGCAAATAAAATATAGTCGGTGATTTCTTTTACTGCATTCTAAACCAATTTATTATTTATTACAATTTTACGACCATCATACAACAGCACTGTATGTACTACCAAATTACCTAAACAAGCATTTTCTGTAACTATGATACAATATGAAAGGTAGGTAACGCACGGCCACACATCAAGCTATGGAAAACCAGTATAAGCTGACACATGATTGAACGAAAAGTCTATACAATGCTAAGACAGCTCAAACTGGAAAACTTAGTTTGATATTTTTTTATTTTTTTTTTACATAACTATTGTGCCAAGAATTTATTGTGAACTCTTCGCGTCGCATCGCGTCACGTGTACATTAAAGATAAATTAGCTAAACAAGTAAAATAATATAATCAAACATATATTTATGAGAATTTGAGTAATAGAGTACAAAACCCAATATTGTTTTATTAAAAATCAGGTATAACGTTATGCTGGTACCTACACCGTTAATTGTACAGACGACAGCAGGTCAAGCTACCCGTAACTGTCAAATATTCCCAATCAACTTTGAGCCTTAATGCATTAAAGATAAAGTTGAAAACCTACTAAAGAAATGAGACAGATTGTTGCAGCTTCATGAGCTGTCATCTGTACAAAATAAATTTAAACTTCGACAAGTTACCTAAATGAGGAAAGATCGCTCTTCCATATACATACATACGGTACCAAATCATAAAAGGAGGTCAGTACGCTAACTGACGTGTCCCAATAGAATATTTTCTAAAGTGAGAGGATGCGTAGGAGTTCAGTGGGCGACACTACGCACGATTTGCGACCGCAAAACGTTATATTTCCTCCTACGCTATGTCTAAGAGTCTTCGATTTCTGTTTTTATACTAGAATACTTATAGAAAGCAACGAAGTCATGTGTTTCTTCACATATATTATTCTATATACAATATTTAGCGGATCTGAGGTACAAGCCTTTTTATCGTCCCACTGCTGGGCACACGTCTCCTCTCATACAGAGAAGGATCACCGCGCCTGCTCAATGCGGGTTGGCGATTCAGACTTAAAGTCCAGGCTTCCTCAAGATGTTTTCCTTCACCTTTTAATCAGCCATTGATGTCCAAGATATACTTAGAAAGTACATATAACTTAGAAAAGGTACATTGGTAGGTACTTGCCTGACCTGAAATAGAATCCACACACTCATACACGAGAGGCTGGTGTTTTAACCACTAGGCCACCACGACATTCAAGCCTTCGTATCCAGGTATTAATATCAAAATGAATTTATAATCTTACATAAATCAGTATAGGATTTAGCCTGAGGAGTCATCGTCAAGTTTCTGTAGCGAGGCTGTCAGTATTTTTAAGTAGGTAGATAAGATACTAAGGTGGCCAAAATTTCAAAAGGATTGCGGCCACGCATGATACCTAGTATAATTCTATATTTGACATCAGCTCAAACAGAAAACATAAGATCAAACGTGTTACGTTTCCGAGATATTAATTAAAGTTTATGATTTGGCCAAATCACGTATTAAACTTTGAACGTTAATATCTTCCCATTTTCAAAATGGCGCGACAGTACTAATAGATATATCAGCCTCCAGATAAATAATGTTCATACTACTTTAGTATTCGTTAATATCTATTAATAATTCTCCTGTTACAGTATTTGTCCTAGAACTCCTCCCAAACGGCTGAACCGATTTTAAAGAAATTTCGTATATGTATAATTTGTTAGGCATGAGAATAGGTTTATATCTATATTTTTGTAATACTACTAATTACGTGGGTGAAAGCGTAGGACGCAGCTAGTATCTTTAATAAAGATCGTTTAGTTTTTCTTAAAATAGATAAGTTGTTGACATAACAATCACTGACTAGCACGGCAGCTGCGAGATATGAAGATAACATGTCAACGCCCCCAGTATACACTCATTATTACTTCTATAAAAAACCTCATGCTTTTCGTTTTTATACAGATAACTTCAGCGTGTGACCTCTCCAACGTGATTTTTTTTTTGTTTTTACATTAAATTTGTAGCGGTACCTACAACGCTACATGCGAGTAACGCGCCATACTGAAGTCACACGAATCCTGCAACTCACAATCAGAGTTTTCCGTGCAACTAGCACGTATACAAGTTCGCGGAAATCAACCGGCGGGCAAGTGGCCCGCCAGACAACCAGTCTGGTCGGAGGATCCTCCCTTTTCTATGGAAGATGAGTGAACTTTTCACGCTGTTCCTCATACCTCCACAAATTGATCCTATGGCACTCGATAAAACTGTAGCCTTCCATTTCTAAAATAATTTTCGGAATTTGTCGGACAATTGCGTATAAATACACTATCAGTGGCTTTGGGTTTCATTTTGACAGATCAGCAACATTCATTACGTTATCTTCGTAGTTGAGCAGATAGATTTCTGCCGTCATAAGGAAAAAAGACGCATCTAACATTTTTTTTATGCGAAATATAAAAATATTGGTGTATGCCATTTTTTTACTGATTTAGAATATGCATGTAACTCAATTTGGAAAAACAATGTTCTAATGCGTCTTTTTTCCTTATGACGGCAGAATTTTGGCGAACATATAAAGCAATGGATTAGGAATATTCTTCAAAACGATTCAGATTGATTGTGTATTACTTATTTAGAGTGCCGATCAGTAGTTCCGAAGGTAACAACTAAAAAAGAAACCCACGAAGATCACACTATGTTACTATTTACCCTATCCCTACCCTATCAAAGTACCCTAAATTAAATCTCGACCTAAGAAGCATTAGATCGTATGTGTATTTCGACCTAATGCTTCTAAGGTCGAGAAATAAGTGTTCACGTTTTTGATGTCCTTTAAAATACACAATAAACTGTGTGTAAATGTAAAACAATACACGCGCCACTGAGTTACAATGCGTTTACAAAAATATAAATCATTAAAACCCACAATCAAATTCAATAACTACAGTTTTCCGATGACGCCATAAAAATAGTTTATGGCTTTTGTAATACTTATTTAATATACCAATAATAAAGCGGAGGAGATTGTTTGTACAGGCTAATCTATGGAACTTCCTGTTGGATTTGACAAATTCTTTTTGATAGTCCCATTGGTGAGGAAGGCTATAGGCTACTTAACATGAAGCTAGGAATCTAAGGAACCTATCATTAACAAAAAAAACAAAATTACGCTAAGCGAAAATAAAGGAAGGCATAGCGTGGGTAGACGATGCGATACGACGGGGTTTGTAGTGTGACCACGAGATCTTATAAGTAGTCAGTTTTCCTTCTGAGACAACCTAATTAATCGGCAGGATAGTAGCTGTTCAATCACACAATCCTTTTCTGTATGAGAGGAGACCTGTTCCCAGCAGTTGGACGATAAAAAGGTTGATGATGGTAGCTGTTCTACTTTTAAATATATACGGAATATCTAGTTTAAGTTTAGTTTTTATTCTTTAGCGACTCGCGTCCCTGTCGTTTATTTAAACGTCGGCGCTTGTAAATTGTTGCATTTGCATATACAACACCTTTATTTTGAAGCACATACTTCAACCTCATTAAAGTCTTTATAATTTTCGCTTTCTCTTCACCCTTTATGTCACCACGAAAGAGCTGTTTCTGTAGCAATTTAAACTTATCGAATATTCTCATGCGGGTCGTTTTTGTTGGAGTGCTTGTTGTAGTTGCTGTAAGGGGAGCTTTTGTGCTATTTTTCTTTTTACTTGATTTTTTTAGAGCTTCTTTCATCCGAGATATTATTTTTGTTGTAGGTTGTTGGTTGATATCCGCTTTAAAATCAGGTGTACATGTGTCCAGGTAATTATTTAATTGCTCATCCCTTAGTGTTGGTGGTTGAGAGGTCTCTGAAGTGTTTCTGTTCACTTTTTTCCATGGTATGTTGTGACCAAATGTGTTTGGAGCGGTTGGCTAGTGGAAATTTTATGATGAACTTCATGTTAAAATATTTTGAGACTTATTTATAAATTGATTAAGGATGATTTTCTAATGTAGATTTCGATAAGAATGTCAGTTTATTCTGAATAAATGTAATAGAATTTAGTGATGATTGTGCGAATGAGTAAAGAATAGGGTATTTGACTAAAAAAAAACTAATTAGTCCATCAGTCAGATTACCAAAAAATACTAGTCAGGTATTTTTACTTTTTTTCATATAAATAAGAAATGAAGACGATATAGCGAGTTGAAAACTCGTGTGACGTCACTGCACGCTACACTTTTTGGCGACCAGTGACGTCACCAGCCTCCACTCCTGATCTTTGATACCTGTTATATTTGTCAATTTATATTGATATGATAAAACAAAACATACGTATCCAATATTTTTCTATACCCTGAATGAAGGACTAAATAGAATCATTTTTTTTTACCCAGGAAACATGGCTATTACATAATTATGTGTGTACCAATAAAGAGAGTTAAAATAGCTAGAGCTAAAATTAGCAAATTATGTAAGGGTCGGATTCCAATCTACACAGTATGCATGAAAGAAGAATTTATTAAAAAGTATATTAATGACACCATGATCATTAAAATTTAAGAAATGTTTTTTTTTAGTTTTCTATCACCACATATTATGATTTCTTTCTTTAGTACGGGACATGTAATTTTTAATAAGTCTATCCAAACTTTTCAAAATCTGTACCTTGTCTGATCCGGAATCTTCAGGTCTCTTTCCGAGACGCTCATAGGCCTTGCTCTTGGCGGCTTTAAGGGCAGCATCAACTAGTCCTTCAGCTGTCCTTGCAGCTTTGTATGGAACGTGTTTGCTACCCGTGAAGATCTTGATGGTGGGGAAGCCACTAACTCCGTAGTTCTTACCGAAGCTTTTGTGCTTGTCGGCATCAACAGCACCAACTTTAACAATGCCCTGAAAGTTAAAGAGTTCTGTAGTTTTTTTTTTCTATATAATTCATATATAATATGTATAATTAATGTGAACTTTTGAGTTATTTTTAATCATTCACATTGACCTTCTCTGTATGAGAGATCAGTGCCCAGCAGTGGGACAATGAAAAGGTTGATGATGATTCACATTGACCAAAGGGACTGTGAACTCTAAGTTGGTCTCAAGTCTTTTCTTCTCAGACTTGTTACAATAGGAAATGCCAAATTAATCATCACAGTTTTAAAAAACAATTATTAATGCATAAAATTGTTTCGATATATTTTTTCTAAGTAAGTTTGTACAATGACTATTTCTAATCAAAGTACTTTTCTATACCATAAAAAAAACAACAAAAAATATGTATGATTTTTAATTGCAAAAATTTTTACTTATCAAAAAGTACAGACGACAGCATATCAAGCTACTACAATCTGTCAGATTTCTTTATCCGATTTTCAACTTTATCTCTAAAGCATTAAGGCTCAAGGTTGACTGGGAATATCTGACAGTTTCGGGTAGCTTGACCTGCTGTCATCTGTACATACTTCTGTTGTAATAAATTTTTTCATAACTGGATAACATTTTTTTTTTTAAGAATGATGCAATATAGCAAAGTTATTATAGTATAGTATTGAATATTAATAAGTGGAGGGATTCGAGACCGAATACAGTACTTTCGGTTGCCCATGCACAATGGTCCACTTGAAGGACTCATGTGTGAAAACCAAAACCATAACATAGAAATACTTTTTGTGGCAACATAATAGTCACAATGTATGGAGACGGAAAAAATGTTGCACAAAATTCATCCTTACTTTTTATGTTGCAGGAAACTAATAAGTTTCTTATTGTTTACTGGTTTATTTTTGTGTTCTAGATAATTGATTAAGTTTGTAGGTATCTACAAGCATATGAAATGTATGAAATGTTCTTCAAAGTGACTTAGCGGTCATTGAACTTTCCTAGATTAGGTATAAAAGTTTAAAATTATTTGACCTCTTAGAAACACAGACATGTAAAGAAATAGTCTCGAAATTAAATTCATGGTCATGAGTGAATTTTATTATCATTCATGCCAAAGTTAAGTAATTTCCATACATGATTCGCTAGATTTTTCTAGAAAACTAAATACAAGCAATCACATGTACTCACTGAAGTGTTCAAATAAGGCATTGGTTTTTCTTTTAGTACATATACAGGAGAGCCTTACCCGCAGTGCTTTAGCAGCCTTCTTGTATTCAGGAACTAAGTTCTTGCAGTGTCCGCACCACGGAGCGTAAAACTCCACCAACCACACTTCATGGCTATCTGTGACCAATCTGTCGAAGTTATCAGGAGTCAGGTCTACGACGTCTGAATTAGAGTCGTACAAGGCGTAACCAGACCCCACGACCAATAAAATACCTGAAAGAAAATTATAATCATTACTGCCGGCTCCTATAAATTTTTCATCATAACGAATTCATTTCACGGTTTAATTATGTTATTTAAACATACCCAGGAAACAGGTGTGTAACATTGTGCGTTGATTTTATGCTACTTAATTTAGAAACTATAAAAACACCGCCTATTATTTTATTGAGATCGCACGAGTTATCGGCTAAACAACCAAAGTACTGAAGAAATAAACACGTCAGTCAATTATTTTGGCATCCCGAAGAAGAAAGACACGATATTGTCAATGGAATTCGTGGACTCGCATCATTGGCCAATTCGGATTTCCCGCAATAAAATATTGGTGGATTTTATTTACAGTGGCAACCCTTCAACCTTGTTTGTTTGTGCGAGTCGGACTAACAGATTATAGGTTCCGCACCAACAAAACTGATAATATTAGCCTAGGTTCTTTTAATCATTTGTTACGTGAAACCCCACAGTATCAAGAATTCTGACAAAAGTTCCAACTACTTTGTTGCTGTTGAAAAGGCTTATTAATAATGGAACACCCGTTAAAATTATAAATGATATAATTTGATTATAACTCTGAACAACAGGCCCTTATTTTTTTACAGAATGTAGAAACACCAGATATTTTATATTTCGCAATCCTTTATCGACATATTGGGGAAAGGACAATGACCGCTATTGTCATGCAAGAACATAACTATAGATTGCTTGCATACTGTCGGCTGCGCCCAGTCGATCCGCAGCGACGACGTCTGTCGGGATGTCACCGTTCCCGTATGTGTTCGGTAGCCACCGCGTGTGCTCGTGTGCCATGAGGGTCTTCGTGTCACTACCCAAGTATCCCGACCCCTACAGACCAGCCAAAAAGAAGCATCATCATAGATCACTCACATGACTATTGTGAATACGCGCAAATTCCCTAAGAAATTTGCTGTCCGGAAATCTTGCGAGCTCATTTGATCTGCTGCGGACCTGCGGTTACATCTACGCCAACAGGTCTGAATCGTGCTATAATGGCTATCGATTGGAAAAAAGATATTTTATTTGAAGAATACAGTATGTGTAACTTTAAATATACCCTTATATTTTGTGAAAAGTATTGTTATGATAAGCTTCTCAGTCACACCTAGGAGCATGCAAGAAAATTGGCCTTTTCTCTATATTTATGCCGTACATCAGCTTTGTTAGCGCTAGGTTTGGCGACAGACCGAATGCTTTTTCCTAATTCTGCTCAATATTGATTTTCCGGCTGTTCAATTAAGTAGGTAGCGGGTGAAGATGTTGTTTTTTTTATTGTCAATGGGCATCCGGAGTTGCAAACGTAAAATATAAAAAAAAAATTGCCACACCATCTCGATGTCAAGTTAGTCGATTATTATCTATGAATATCGATTATTATATACAAAAATAATTATCTTAAAAAAATATATCGTATACTTACATAGAAAAATGTTTAATGGCTGAGATTGGTAATAAAACTTATTTTCTTCATGTTTCCAAGATCTTTCTCTATAGAAATATATAGTTTTGATTACTGGTAACTACTATTACTCTATGGTCACAACATCCTGTGGCGCATACCACAAATAAAAACTAAAAATCGGTGATCAATATTTTCAATGCCAAGCAGATCAGCAACGCTGTGCAGCATATTAAATTAGTTTTCAATAGTATATAATTTTAAGTTTAAATGTCTGGTGGCAATGCTAAGGATCGGTATCGGTCAATTTTTATATTATAAAGGTATTTGTATTTACTAATTTCATATTTGACAGGTTATGTTCGCGCGTATTTGTTTATTTTTGGGACAAATTAGGCGGGAAATCGGCGTCAGCAACGCCTTTCTTGTCTGTCAACAATCGTCTTTAATTTTACTACATTTTGCAGCCCTTGGTCCCGTAAGCTTTTATAAAAATATGAGCGCAATGGCGATGAATTCAAAGCCGTTTACTGTGTTCGTCGAGGGTAATATTGGCAGCGGTAAAACAACATTTCTAGAACATTTTCGTCGATTTGAGGACATCACGTTGTTGACAGAGCCAGTCGAAGAATGGAGAAACCTGAACGGATGGAACTTACTGGTAAGCGTTCAAGTTTTTAATGATAAAATTGATAAATAGCCTCAGTCTGGATTACTGAGGTTAGTTATGTCAAAACTGTACTTAAAAAAATAGCCTCCTTATGATTCATAAATAGTTGTAGGTAGTTTTACTGATGAAATATTAAGATCAACTCTTTTTCACCTACGATTTAATAGTAAAGGCGTCCTGTGCTTGCGCCATGCACTATCATATTGTGAGAAAATCGCAACATAAGCCATCTCATACACTTCATTTCTCTGCTCTTCACTTTCCTATCATTTTATCCAATAATTTTACAGAAAATTACCATATGTCCATTCCGTATGTCTTCTTTACTCTTTGAATGAGGAAACGTTACTTTGTACTGGAATTATCTGAGTGACATTTAATTTAACCAAAAAAAATATTTTTCAGGATCTAATGTACAAAGATACAGCAAAATGGGCAATGACATTCCAGTCCTATGTGTCTCTAACAATGTTGGACATGCATCGGAGGCCCACTCCTACACCTGTGAAGTTAATGGAACGTTCCCTGTACAGTGCACGGCACTGCTTTGTTGAGCATATGATGAGGAGCGGGACTCTGCATCCTGCAGAGTTTGCAGTGCTTGATGAATGGTTCAGATTCATAATGAATCAGATACATATAGATGCAGATCTCATTGGTTAGTATAAATGCTTTGATAATGTAACCACAGATTGGCATTCATGGATGATAAACTCGTACATTGATAAAACAATAATCTACCTAAAAATAATTGCTTTGCTTTTGAATGACAAGCTGAAACATAATCTAAATCACTTATAATCCTACACCTCAATCCTCAATCCTTCTCTGTATGAGAGGAGACCTGTGCCCAGTTGTGGGACAATTAAAAAAAAAAAGTTGATGATGTGCATATGACATGGTTGTAATATAAATTTAATTTTTTCAGCTAATTCAGTTAGTATGCTGCATGACTAAACCCACCCAGTTGACCTTATAATATCTTTAAACTTGTACATACTTACAACACTACTATAATTTGCAGTATATCTGAAAACGACACCCTCCATAGTATATGAGAGGATAAAGAAAAGAGCTAGATCTGAAGAGCAGTGTGTTCCACTGTCCTACATAGAAGAACTGCATACATTACATGAAGACTGGCTTGTTACTAGGCAACACGCTGAGTGTCCTGCCCCTGTAAGTACACTGATATATACATATATAAAAAAAAGGGAAAATTTCTATATTCTTAAGCTTAATTTGCAGTGTGTCTGTGAAAAGGTTGCTGCAAACTTTTTTGTCTACCCTTTATCATTCTTTAATGAGCAACTACTGCTTGGTATAATGTAATGCTAATGTATAAGTAGATTTACACTAATTAACCTATGGTTAGTGGGCTGATTGCAGGAATCCAGACAATTTCATTGTTTTGTAAACTTTGTAGTAAAAAAAATAAGTAAATTTATCTTTAGCATTTGTATTCACTATTGTATATGTTATTAAATTAAGAATAAAAGCACAAAACATAAATGACAACTGTTATATGATAGTACAATAGGAAATATAGTAGGTAGGAGAAAAATAAAATAAGATTAGTAAAATTACAGTAAGTATTTGCATTTTAGATTGGCACTGTTCACCTGCCTAAGCAGTCATTACAGTCAGACAATACACTGACTTTGATACAACATAATTAGTCTATTTTAGGTATTTCCACAGCTGTTTGTCCTTTGGTGTTCTACTGTGGGGCAAAGCCACTCACATAAAATATATTTGTCCTCCAAAAACAAGCTGTTCAATCAATTTACCAGCTTGGTGTGAGTATCTTTAAGAGATTTCTTTAAAGATATTGGTATTCTCACAGTTGCTTCGCAATTTATCTTAGCCAATATCTTATACATATGTTACACAAAATATCCACTTAAAATAATGATATTCACATTGTTAGCACCAGAAATAAGGATAAACGAGCCCCTTTTAAGAGCCCCTTTTCAGTAACTTCAAAAGATTCATAACTCTTGCTGGGCTTGGTATAACTTTTTACAAGATACCCTCTGCTTTGCTAGACTTGCCTTATAATGCCATTAAAGAGAAATTAAAGTCCAGCCTCCGTTCAAAGGCATACCATTCTGTCAACAACTATATAAATGATAAAAATAGCTGGTTGTTCTGATTAACTCAAGAGAATTTTTGTGTTCTTTGTTCTGTGTTAGCTTACTGACAGGTTATATGAGTTCATATAAATGACTTTTTTTTTATAATGCATATATTATGTGAGCTGTCATACACACCCTTTATGTCTGTTCTTTGATACATTTTAATTATTTCTCTTTTATTATTTTACTTGCTTTCCTGGTGTAGCTAGCCATGTTAGCTAGCTGCCATATGGTAATTAATTTAATGTCCCGTGTTTTCTTGTTTTAGTTACTCTACATAGTATTGTATAAAGTCATGTTGTTTTTTTTAAATGAACAGACAGCTGTTCTGCTGGGGAGTTTGTTCCCCCACTTCTTCCCAGCGAAGGCACTAGGAAGTGGCGAAGGATTTTGGGAGCCTGTCTTATGTAATAATAACGTCCAAAAAGTGCTGATTTACAGCCTAATTTGAATAAATGACTTGATTTTGATTATTTCAGATTTATTTTCTATTTTTCAGGTTTTAGTTATAGATGCTGATTTGGATTTGTCTCAAATAACTGAAGAGTATAAGAAAAGTGAGCACCAGATACTAAGAAGAGCTGTTGATGTGGTAATGAGATCTCCCAATAAGCTTAGCCCAAAGAAACCTATTACCACTTCTCCCATACAGATAGTGCCTCAGAGAAGAATATTATAGTATTAGTAGCTATAATTTTTATTTATAAAACTAAATTTAAATTGACTTTTTTCCCTAGACTTGTATTCTATATTTGACAATTATTTTAGTTGGTAAGACTATAAGTGACAGGGTCACAAATAGTATTTTCTATTTGATATATGTGTTGTGGCTAGATGTCACAACAGAATGGACTTTATCATTTAAACAATGTTTTATTATCCCTTCAAAGAAAAACTTTGAAAAATATGCACACTAGTGTTCAATGTATTGATTTTTATTGACAAGTAACTATGATTATTGATTGTTTATTTTAATTCTTACATAGTTTTATTCAAAATTTTATCTTTAACAATGTATGTATGTATATTATTTAATTTGTGCATATTGTATGTATTAACATTTTGCATTTACTTTCAGTTATCATGTTTTGTGAATGATATTGATTAGTTTATAATTAATCAAGTGTATAATTTTGTGTCAATATAAAAGATTATTGACTTTTTATTTTTATTGGTGTCCTATTACACCTGCAAAGTTTTCTTGTGTTAGCCTGATGTATGAAACATTGGAGGACGCCATATTACAGGATGATTGTTCACTATAATAATGACCAATATAAACTGTGGGTTAGTGTTGGTTTTTGTCATGAGAAAATATAGTTGCAGGTGTGTCTTCGTCGTCCTCAATATGAAGATTATAGAAGGTATGTAGTTCCTAATTCGCGTCTTCAATATGATATTCTCGGAAAAAAGTATGATGATACAATAGTATAGGTATATTTTGTGAATCTACGCAGCTGTAAACTGTTAAATTAGATACAGCGTGTGTAACGAGATTTAGCGTTTCTTTTTTGTTTGGTCGAACCATTTATTCCAATAAAATAACAACTATGTCGAAATAAATAATATTCTAACACCTACACTGCAAACACTTCGAACCTCTTCTATCAAGTTTAAGACGAAACGGAATGGAACGTATGGACGATTGGCAACTTTTGCCAATCGGCGAGACTTGTCACCCCGAGATTACTCTTATTGATTTTTCACCTTTGGGTTTGGCAGAAACCCACCGAAACAAATTAAATTACGCTGGCAACACTAGTTGTCTGTCAAATTGTAAAATATATTATTGTGTCATTGTCAGATGTTTACTTACATGCCGATAGCGAAAATTCAAGAATTTAGGTCAATTTTTAATTAATTAAATTCTTTATGCATAAATTTAATTGTTTTGTTAAGTGTAATTTGTTATGAGCATAATTTGTGATGAGTTCTTGTTGCGGCAACGAGTTAATATTTAATTCGGTTACTAACGAAGTAGTGGCTTCCAATTTGAAGCAAGCATCATATTTTATCAATATTTTATACAACTATAGTTTTATTGTTGGTGCTTTTGCAATCATTGTAGTCTTGTTATTTGCGGCTGTGAGTAAGTACGGTGTGAAGCTTGGCTCGCGAACGCGTTAACGCATGAAAGTAAAAGTAATGAGACTGTTTACCGTGAAGCTGTAACCACTCGGCGTTGTAAGGTAAGTCATTCTTTTACTATTTCTTATGTATATTTATACGTGTGTACTGCAGATCTTCGAGTGTGGTTCATGTTCTTGTGTTGGAAAAACCCAATACATGGTTCAAACACTGCTGGAGGCTTTAGTTATCATGGCAACTATTAATTGTTGGCCTAACAAATCTATTGGTAATTCTATATTTACTTAAATTATGTGATAAAAATGATTGGATTTCTACAATTTCTACTTATAATTTTTATAGAACAAAACACACTTATACAGATTGCATTTACTCTCTACATCAAAATGTGATGGTGAACTTATTCCTAGGTTATGTAGACACTTTCCGAACATATGTTGAATATGTTCCTTTTTTATGGAGTTCCGGAAAACAGCGGGCTTCGCCATTCCACATGTCCCATTCGTGATCTACCCTGTAGTTCCGGGCTTTTGTAACTTGATGTATATCAGAAGCTCGTCTCTACAGGTAGCTCACGGCTGGTAGACCACGCTACATGGTGCATCTAATGTATTATTGCTCCTACTCAAGACAAAAATCACAAAATTTGGATCAGGTAAAATTTTAAAAGTGTGCGCTTGTAATTTGGTTTTTTCATTCTGGCAAGAATTATGGGACACCAAGCACTAGTTCTCTCCAGATTGAGAACTAGTAGCACATTTAAAAGTAACATGCTACCATAGGTAATTTAAG
The DNA here is from genome assembly GCA_017933935.1 of Sesamia nonagrioides. NCBI lineage: Eukaryota > Metazoa > Arthropoda > Insecta > Lepidoptera > Noctuidae > Sesamia > Sesamia nonagrioides. The sequence goes on from JADWQK010002473.1 coordinate 392,778, forward strand.
TGGTTTGTCTGTTGGGTCATTATGCCACTTCATGTTAAAATATAGACATAAAATTGCAGATGTTAATATTAGCATCCTTTTATGGTAAGACCGCTATTTAGAAACTGAAATGCAGTGGAAAGATACTAAAATCTAGCTTATTATTGGTTACATACTGTGTTTTGTGTCTTAATGGGATAGCAAGAGGTGGCAAAGGTTTAATGATAATATACAGGAAGTCTGTTTGAAGCATGGTAATGAAATGTTTAATTATTCCTAATGACTTGGTAATTCTCACAAGAATTTGATAAAAGATAGTACAAGTGATATCAGGTGAAATGTGAAACATGTGTTAGGTCTAGGATATTTAATGGCTCGCACATATTATAATGGCTCTAATTGGCTACTTTAAAAAATGTCATGTCATGTGTATCTTGCATTTATTTCATTGTAATCAAATAATTATACCTGTAGCTTAAATATTCACAACCTCTATAAAATGTATATTTATGTTATGCATTCTGTTCCATGAAGTAGGTAAGTTTGGTGGCCCTGTTATGGGGTTTGGTGAACATAAATTAAATGGCTATCCTTCATATGACTAGTTGTTTTGCCTTACTAGATACCTTAGAAGTATGCTGATTTATGAAATGCTCTTCCATGTTTTGACTCCAAAGTTAATTGACTGTGCTCATGAATTATGAAACCGATTTTTAGAATTCATCTAAGTCACTACTACTTTTTTCTTGCCCATGTTGCTGTTCTCTTTATGTTCCCACTAGCTTTCCGCCCGCGGCTTCGCCCGCGTGGAGTTCGGTTATATCGCACTTTTTAGATTTCCCTCGGGAACATCATTTTTTTCCGGGATAAAAGGTAGCCTATGTTCTTTCTCAGGGTCTAAAGATTGTCTGTGCCAAATTTCATCAAAATCTGTTGAGAGGTTTAAGCGGGAAAGCGTAACAGACAGACAGACAGAGTTACTTTCGCATTTATAATATTAGTATGGATTAATTAATTTAAATACTAATTGAGTTGTTTAATACCAAGAGTCAAAGATATACCTTATACCAGTATTGAGCTCTAACTGGCAGTTAGACTGGTTATCTCAACGAACGAAAGTGAGTGCCGCCGGTGAGCGGCGCTAGTTTAACGCACTAATATTACCTCATTGGACTCGCCCACTTTTTCACTTTCCTGCAGTACACGCAGAAAGCGTAAACTTGTCAACTTTAGATTTTTAAGAATTTTTGTATACATATAATTAATTAAGCATGCGTAAGTATGTGCCTGTGGTTTTGTTTTTGGTCAATTTAAGTCCCCTGGAGTTCATGGATTTTGATTTCACAAATTGTGGCTCTTTGTCTAATGGAAAGGGAAAGAACAATATGGCTAAGTAGGGTGTGGTGAGGTTGCCACGGAGCATGCGTGATCGATCCGCGCTCACGAGTCATACAACCGTGGCGTTCAGTCTAAGACTACATGATGTCAATGACCTTCCGCGGCGGATAACGCCCATCCACACGAAAAATCAATTCATGAAGCAAACGCTGAAAATGTAAACCAAATTACTATTCAGCACCCTAATTGCGTACCAAACTATTACTATTAATTTAAACATTTTGAATCATATTGCTAATAATCCATTGCTTATTATGTTCCAAAAATGTGCTCAACAACGTAAATAACGCAATGTGTAGGTATACGACCGAGGGTCGACTTGGAGAGGATGGTTAAATGAGACTATTGGACTACTGTACCAACCATACCACCAACAACAATTAATTTAGTTACAGTAAATCACAATAGAGGCGCTGCTCTCACTCTCAAAATTATAAAATCCAAACCTCTTACCTATACTTTTGCTTGTAACGAAACCATAGCGCGATCTAATTCGATGCCAACGCCATCTAGGGAGGAGTCCGTACTAAATGCCGAACCAATACAACTTTTATATACGATCGCGCTAGGGTTTCGTTACTTGCTTGGACAAAATGAATGCGTGTGCGTTCGCGCAGCGGAATGTTGTTGAATTTAAAGATTTTAAATATGCAGATATTTAGTGTATGACGTCGTGTAATTGTGTATGGTAAAAAAATATTTATGCATGCAGCCATTGTGGAGAAATTCACCAAAAACTGATTCCGCTGGGCGAACGTTGTCCTGGCGGAACTTTTTTCAATCTAGAAATCATAGACTTTAGAAAAAAGAGATGTGTCCAAAAATTTGTGTGTATTTGTGTATGTATGAATAAAATTTGTGCATGCATAGACTTCGGAGAAATTCAAGTTTCCGCTGCGCGAACGTTTGGCCATTAGCTAGTTTTCATATAAAGCGCTTACATAGAGAGCTGTAGATTTTTACATTCGTTGTTTTGAATTTGTGCATATTTGTGTACAAAACAGATTTTAAAAAAATCGTAGGGTTAAAAAGATAAAAATATAAACGTAAAACACGCTTTTTAGGTCATAGTTCTTAAAGTATGCACTTTGGGGTCTATATTTTTTACGTTTATACAAACCTTGTAAGTGTCTGCAACATATTGCCAAATATCTTTTATAGAGTTTATAGAGTAAGATCCCAGAGCGATCAGACGTAACTTATTTTCACATGGATGAAACCTTAGGTTCGTAGTAGTGCCTCATGTACTTAGAATACCTGTGTGTTTGTGGAACTTGCCGAGTGACACCTGGGCAGGTACCAGGTGAGAAAGGTAACTAAAAATTAGAGTTATTTTACTTAAATTCTAATGGCTGATATTTATATATATTATGTAGAATATTATACTAAACTAGTATCATAAAGTGTCAGACACTTTTCATGGACCAAAACTTTTGTCAGACGCTTTAAAGCTCCATAAAAAATAAATGAACTTTACTTATTTTCACATGTCTGACTTTTACATATGTTATGGAGGTAACTACTACAAAGTTATATTTCATCAGTCAGACAAATTTGACTGACCAAACATCCCTTAAGACAAAAATTGTTCGACTGGGAGTGCGAGCGCGTAAGCACTATGCATGCATTGAACAGCGAGTGAGATGTCCATAGCAACTCGGTTCCCCTTCTTAAACTTACCATCTGCCCACTCTAGTGTATGTGCCTAGTACGTGTCACGTAGTATAGAGTTTAGATCCGTAAAGAGCACATGTTTTTTTTTTTTGTTTATGCCGTGTATTTTTTTACCAGGGTTCGAAGGATATATATCAATTGATATATATCATGATATATATCCGATAATATATCTGATATATATCAAACCATTTTTTGTGATATATATCAAAATTTATAGTATGTTGCATCTAAGTGCTTTTACCGACGCGCTGCTGGCATATTCGATAGGGTTCTGCAATCAATAGTAATAGTGTAACGTAAAAGAGCCAAAATAATTTTCAATTCTATCATCTGCAAACATCCCTACTCCTTAAAAGTGAAGTGTAGTGTTCACAGAACACAATTACTCCTATCGGTAGTGTTTATCCTTTAGGAATGTCAACAGGCGATTTGACAGTTCTAGCTGACTAGAAAAAGACTATTTTGTTATTTGATTATAACTCGACTAAGTACAAATATTAGGATTTTTAAGATATTTTAATTTTGTTTCCCTAATATTTATAGACTTTGTTTTCTCAGAAAAAGATAGTTATTTTTAGTTGATTTTTGTGAACTATAAGATTTTATGTTTATTTTGTTAAATAAAAACTAAAAATATGTTGTTTTTATATTGTAATAAATTCATAATAATAAACTGTCATGTACATGTGGCAATCGTATAGGTAGTAATAAGATAATAAAATGGCAGTCTTAAGAAATGGATATAAATATCGGATATATATCCGATTTTGGATATATATCGGATATATGTATATCATAAATATCCGATATTTTGATATTTATTACAAATATCGGATATTTTCATATTTATTACAAATATCGGATATTTTCGAACCCTGTTTTTTACTGATATTAAGTAATTTGTGATAGTGAAAAAACCATGGAAGACGGAAAATTGAAGTGTGTATGTGTACCTCAATAACACATGTAAAAGTCAGACATGTGAAAATAAGTAAAGTTCATTTATTTTTTATGGAGCTTTAAAGCGTCTGACAAAAGTTTTGGTCCATGAAAAGTGTCTGACACTTTATGATACTAGTTTAGTATAATATTATACATAATATATATAAATATCAGCCATCAGAATTTAAGTAAAATAACTCTAATTTTTAGTTACCTTTCTCACCTGGTACCTGCCCAGGTGTCACTCGGCAAGTTCCACAAACACACAGGTATTCTAAGTACATGAGGCACTACTACGAACCTAAGGTTTCATCCATGTGAAAATAAGTTACGTCTGATCGCTCTGGGATCTTGGACTATTAGTAATTAAAGAGTTAGGTGCGTATTACAGAACGTCACTCAAACTCAAGCTCTACTTAAGTCTCGTTTCAAGCCTTTTGATTGGTTGAAACTAGTTTTAAGTAATGCTTAAGCAGAGATCAATGCTTGAGTGACGTTCTGTAATACGGACCTTAGAGGACAATTTACCATGACAAGATCACTGTTTACAAAGCAGTCAAATATCACGACATTCTAAAGGAATTGCATGGTAAAATGTGTGCCAATAATTAGTGTATTCATTCAACTATTCACATGCAAAATTTCATGTCATTAAATTCAGTAATTAAAGAAAAACAAAATACTGACGAAGCATCGAAAACCTACATAACCCGACCAAGTTCGGATAGCTATAAAAAAGCGGCCGTGCCATATATCTTAAGAACGTTCTTAACCTTCCAATATAGTATTTATTAACCCTAGAAAGATAATGTTATTTTTTTGTACTGAAAAGATAAACATGCGCCTCAGAGGCGCACCGTTTTAATAGCCGATTTTTTTGATGAATGGGTATTATTTTTGTTTTATTTACTACTGTAAATATCTGAATTACTAATAAGTAAATGAAATACATATGTATTATCATATTTTTTTTATTTTAAATATTATAATTTGTAGGATTTTATAAACCCTTAACAAAAATGAACAAAAATTAGAAGTCTTCTGTACTTATATAGAAATTTAAAAAAATAGGCAATTTTTATAGTCATTTTTCTTATTAACTAATTAATTATAATATAATCAGTCTCAAATTTAAAAAGATACTGCAAAAATCAACGGATAAAGACAATTGTTGCAAACAACTTTTTTATGTTCTCCGCACAATGTCTTTTTACATTTTATGCACGTTATTTTGAATAATTCTTTTCTTTTTTTAGTACATAAGCAACAGTACCGTCGAATTTCAGTTAGTGGTTCCTTATCAGCTTCTTGAGACATATTTCTGTTACTTTGTGGGGGGATATTGAATACTTTCTCTCAAGCATCTTGATAAAGTAGGAATTTCCACTAGTTTTCAAACACGGTGCAAAAATATTTCAACACATGCAACTAGGCACAATTTGAATGAACTATATTGATTGCAGACGTTTTTCTGGTATTTTGTCCTTTAGCAGTAGACCAAACATGCCTATTCTTGCCCCTGATCACATCATTAGGCGGAATTACTATACGTTGGTTATGTACAGTATTTTCAGTGACATTCTGCGATGAAGTATCGTTCGAATTTTTCATAGATCATCACTCCTTCTTGTCCATCAACATTAGTCATTGACATGGTCCTCGATCTCACTGTCACTGCCCTCATCAGCGCCTTGATCTTCTTCAGTCAATAAAGAAACAATTTCTCTTTCATTCAACACTCTTCTGCTGGACACGGTGTTAAAACACTCCTAAAAACAATTGATGACAATAAGTATTCACTAATAAAATAACCAACCTTTATTACTTACCTTACATTAGTAAAAATAACAAAAACAAATTCACTATGAAAGTGGCAAAAGTTACACAAAAGATAAACATGCGCCTCCCGAGCGCAACACATCGCTCTAACAGCAAAACTATGGTACTTACCGAACAGTAGTAGCCGTCTCTTGGAAGTGTTGACCACCGAATGAATTGGCTAGGAAACACAAGCTTGTACACGCGTCAGTAACAAAATTGCGGCGAAAAATGTATTTAGTGGGCGCCTCTGAGGCGCACGTTATCTTTCTAGGGTTAATATGGTACAGTTGCGTACACAAGCGTTAGGAAAAAATAAAACAATTGCATTTCTTGAATGAAAAATGTTTTTTGTATAAAAAAACATTTTTTATAAATATCTGCATATTTAAAATCTTTAAATTCAACAACATTCCGCTGCGCGAACGCACACAATGAATGCTGTTAAACTGTAAAAATGAGACCCATGTGTGTTACGCAATTACCCTACTGGTCTGACAAGCAGACCTGTAGGGTTATGTGTTAGTAATTTGGATGCGTGATGTCTCTAGCTTGTCTTAAAAACCAGCCAGACGAGTGATTTGGTTATTGTGTTTATTGATTGATAGCACGAAACCCCATCGCTCGTTATGTTTTTCGACACTATTAGTCTGAGGGATTCCTCAGATATCGGCTTGTCTCTTACCTTTTAATTAAATAATGATTATAGATAAGTTAGCTTTGATCGTCAAAAATGTATTGTAAAACAGTTGCTAATCGGTAGGTACTTTACCGAAGCAACTTTTATGAACAAAGTGTTGCTTAGGGTTACTAGTTATTGGATGGGGAGTGAGTATATCTACGGGTATAGGCCAGTATATAACTATGATTGGTGGGCGCCTGAAAGCTTCAGTTCGGGCGGAAAACCATCCACTCACACAGAAAAATAGCTCTATCGTGAATAAAAAAAAAACATTGCCTTAACTAAAAGAATCTAATCATAACGTTTATTACATTAAAATCTACTAATGCTATGTCTAACTTATTTCAACAGGAGAAGTTTAGCTAGCATAATGATTCTATTTCAATACCGATAAATAAACTTTACCTACTGGCTACTAGTTATTGGATGGGGAGTGAGTATATCTACGGGTATAGGCCAGTATATAACTATGATTGGTGGGCGCCTGAAAGCTTCAGTTCGGGCGGAAAACCATCCACTCACACAGAAAAATAGCTCTATCGTGAATAAAAAAAAAACATTGCCTTAACTAAAAGAATCTAATCATAACGTTTATTACATTAACCTTTTGAACGCCAATCACTTCTATACAAGTTCGAGATTTTCGTGCCCTCAGCGCCACTACTTGATTAGAAGTAATCACAGTATAAAATAAATTTACGACTTTTACAAGACCTTTTATTTTGTTTTTATGGAAATTTGCCCTGTTATCAACCATATTTATAACTTTTTCACACATAATAAGTTCTTGTTTGTTTTATTTTCAAAATTCTACAAAAACGCCAGAAAATATTGTTACGCACCCAGCGCCAATTACTTGATATCAAGTAAGCCAGAAGACCTCGCTATATTTCATCTCGTCGAAATGATCATAAATACTATTATTGCAAGAAAATGACGTGAATAAATAATATTTTATAAATATCGTAAACTATAAACTACGTTTTATTCACCCTAATCAAGAATAAATAGGGTTTCTAATCATTGTCGATAGTGAAACACCGATTGAAAAACCCATCCCTACAAAGTTGGTTAGTTATCATTCCACACCCGCCACGGACGTGTATAGAAGTAAGTCTGTGACGTCATAAGCGGACGGGTTTCAAGGTCATAGTGACTTTGTGCATTTTAGTGTAGTGCAATGTTTACATCTTGAGTTGGCGCACGTGTTGTTATAAAAAAAATTGTGACTGTAAATATGACGAATTATTGCGAGTTGTTCAAGTCTGAATCAGAATTTTGAAATAGTTCGTTATCTTGACATTCCGTTAAGTCGAATTTGACGTTTCAGGAATTTTCTTCAGTTTTCTATTAGTTTCTACAAACCAGAAAAATAATTGCGAGTATTATGCGACACCATTAAAAAAAAAGGTATATAACATCTGTGTGAAACAAACACCCTCCATTTTATTTTATTTTTTAAAACGTAGAAAACCACGTATTTAGCTTCTATTAATTGTGTTTGTTGTAAGTAAACGAGATAAATTATGCAGGAATCGGTTGAGTTTATGCACGTGTAACTGGACCACAGTGAATATAAAAATAAATACCATAGAAATCTAGACATCCCTATATCAGAAAGGATTTTGACGTGCCTCGAGCGCCAACTACTTGATATGAAGTAGAAGGATTACATTTGGAGACAAATAGGGATGTGCCTTTTAGAACACACGTCTAATAAATTTAAAATTCTTTTCTTTATTATGGGGAATATATCCAGGTTTTCATATTGATTTATTCATAAAACTAAAATAAAATATGAAATTACGGTTACAGTTTTTATTTACCTTCGTAAATTGATGAATAAACATTATTTTAAATGTATAATATTATTTGTCGAGAGTGTGGCGGGAGAAGGGCTTTTTTGACAGAGTTAAAGAGAGTTGTTTTAGTTTTTAATGGTTTTATTGCTTCAAACAGTTTTAATTTTATTACACACACACCACGCCATGACCGTATCTTTTTTAAGAAGAACATTGACAATTCTAGATTGTTTACCATAGAGAATGCTGTATAGGCATGGACAAAGGATCTAATGAATCTATTTATCATAAAGCAATTTATCATTCATCTTATTTAATATTCTGCAACAGATAGGACATTAATCCCATCCCTACGTTTTACTATAGATACGTTATACATTTGTAGTGTGGCGCAGGAGGACAAATCGCGTATTATATAGATGGGCGTTCAAAAGGTTAAAATCTACTAATGCTATGTCTAACTTATTTCAACAGGAGAAGTTTAGCTAGCATAATAATTCTATTTTTAAAATAAACACGGTCCTAGTGCTTGTGCTAGGCTAGCCAAATTTTCTTACTGTCGCTGGCGCCGTAGTTTAGAAAAGAAGACTTCTATTGTGGTCACTTGATTAAGTTGCTTCTTTTTTAATTGTGTCGACAGATACGAGAGTTAAGGTGCAAATGCACGATACTTACTACGTATACAAGCTGCGCATTTACTAGTTAATATTTCCCACGTTCCAGAACATTGGTCGTTAGATCACTGGGAATGGATCACATATAAACAATGCGCAAAGAGAGAGGATTCGATCACCTTGGTAGTTTTACAAAGAACATTAATAATTATATTGTAGCGACAGCATGTTAGTCGTGATTACTTTAATATTTATTGTTTATTTGGTCCTACAATTCTAGGTATATGGTATTCTAAAGCTGTATAAAAAAAAAACGCCAACCAATTTCCAAGGAAAAAATGCAAAGAAAAAATAACTTTGGAGAGTCTTTTTGGTGATGATTGTTTTGTGCCACCAAAGTCTTTATAGTTATTTTTCACTGTTTTTGTAGGACTTTATTTTTCACCTTTTGGTTGTGTAACTTACCCCATACAAATTCGTATACCACTACTCGGTATGTAAATAATTGACAGGAAGTTATAACATTATCCACATATACCTACCCACGTATATACCAACGTACCTAGTGAATCTAAATCTAAATCACATCAAAACTTGACAAAAATAAGGAAGAAAAAAAACTTTACAAAAAAAGAGCATAGGCCACCCTATGCTCCTTCAAACAAGTTTTTTTTTTATAAGCTGTTTATAAATGACTGAGTAAGCAATAGCATAGCAAACATCATAAAAACTTACAATCAAACTAAGAATCTCCTCTTTTATTAGGCGAAATATGGGTTGGTTGTGGTTGGTCCTCGCTGGTAGGCCATAATATCGGCTGCCGGCGGAAGATACCACTCACCAGACAGCCGCCAAGCGATTCGTCGTGTTCCAGCCTTTACCACGTCCTAGTGCTCTTGCTAGGAAGAACAAGTGGCACAACAATGAGGCTTATTTAAAATTTTGTTAGGCTAGTGGTCAAAAAGCAAAATCTATATGGTGCCGATAGTCGCTTCCACCCTTAGGGGTGATGTCACTCTTTCTCGGAGACGATATTTTTTGCCCAAAATAAACCCAAAAATCGATAGATAAGCAAATTTAAAGTAAAAAATGTCCTATGAAGTTTTTCGCCAAAACAATTATATCCTTTTAAAAAGACTGCATATTTCTTTCATAATTGGGTAATGGTGAGTATTATCGAAAAAAGTGTAATGTACAGAAATGAAGCTTATAAAAAAACAAGAATTTGAGCTATTTATAAATATCTACCTAATGCAAGTTATACTTAGCTGCTTGAAGATCTTTAATTTTACTTAATTAAGTACCTATTTAATTGTAGAACGTTATTTTTACTTTATAAGAAACCTGAATATAGTTTGTTCAGAATAAGCAACTGAATCGATTTCAATCATTTTTCACCTTTTGAACGCCAGTCACTTCTATACAAGTTCGAGATTTTCGTGCCCTCAGCGCCACTACTTGATTAGAAGTAATCACAGTATAAAATAAATTTACGACTTTTACAAGACCTTTTATTTTGCTTTTGTGGAAATTTGCCTTGCTATCAGCCATATTTTTAACTTTTTCACACATAATAAGTTCTTATTTGTTTTATTTTCAATAGGAACAAAAATGCCAGAAAATATTTAAATGCCCCCAGCGGCAATTTTTTTTTTTTTTGGGGATTTTATGGCCTGGTTTCTAAGACCTTTAAGCCAAGTCTTAATTATATCTTGTCTTCTTTTGTAACTTAACCTAACTTATCCTAAACTTATCCTAACTAAACCTATCTCCTTTTGTTTCTCGCGTGAACTGACACTAGGAGGAAGTTTTGGTAAAGCCATGATGTGGCCACTATGCTACAATATTTCACTGTTCTTTATGAATTATTCACTGAATGCACTTTTTACTACATAAATCACGCGTTTTTATTTAGTAAACGACACTATAAATAATTTTAAAAGTCCAATGAAAAATGAGCGTGACACTCATCTTGACATTCCCGCCAAAACTCCCCAGCGCCAATTACTTGATATCAAGTAAGCCAGTGATGGGACACGAAGAAGACCTCGCTATATTTCATCTCGTCTAAATGATCATAAATACTATTATTGCAAGAAAATGACGTGAATAAATAATATTTTATAAATATTGTAAACTATAAGCTAGGTTTTATTCAACTTAATCAAGAATAAATAGGTTTTCTAATCATTGTCGATAGTGAAACACCGTTTGAAAAACCCATCCCTACAAAGTTAATTAGTTGTGGCTCCGCACACGCCACCGACTTGTATAGAAGTAAATCTGTGACGTCATGAGCGGACGGTTTCAAGGTCATAGTGACTTTGTGCATTTTAGTGTAGTGCAATGTTTACATATTGAGTTGGCGCACGTGTTCATACAAAAAAAGTTGTGACGGTGAATATGACGAATTATGGCGAGTTGTTCAAGTCTGAATCAGAATTTTGAAATAGTTTGTCGTCTTGACATTCCGTTAAGTCGTCAATTTCCGTTTCAGGAATTTTCTTCCGTTTTCTATTAGTTTCTACAAGAAAGAAAAATAATTGCGAGTATTTTGCGACACCATTAAAAAAAGGTCTGTAACATCTGTGTAAAACAGTCTCCATTCTAATTAAAAAAAAAAAAAAAACTTAGAAAACCACGTATTTAGCTTCTATTAATTGTGTTTGTTGTAAAGAAACGAAATAAATTATGCAGCAATCGGTTGAGTTTATGCACGTGTAACTCGACCACAGTGAATATAAAAATAAATACCGTAGAAATCTAGACATCCTTATATCAGAAAGGAATTTGACGTGCCTCGAGCGCCAACTACTTGATATGAAGTAGAAGGATTACATTTGGAGACAAATAGGGATGTGCCTTTTAGAACACACGTCTAATAAATTTACAATTCTTTTCTTTATTATGGGGAATATATCCAGGTTTTCATATTGATTTTTTTATGAAGTAAAATAAAATATGAAATTACGGTTACAGTTTTTATTTAGCTTCGTAAATTGGTGAATAAACATTATTTTAAATGTATAATATTATTTGTCGATAGGACATTAATCCCATCCCTAGGTTTTACTATAGATACGTTATACATTTGTAGCGTGGCGTAGGAGGACACATTGCGTGTTAAACCATGTTATATATTTTTTTTCCCAAATACATACTTTTAAAAATTAGATCACAGTACTATGAGCACAGTGAGACAGCACCCGCGCCCGCGCCGCGCCATAACAGGCGCGGGTGGGCGAGCGGTGCGTTGACCATATTTTTGTTGGGATAACCAAATAAGATAACAAGTTCATAACTTTGTGGTTTTTCTTTATATCTATTTTTTATTTTGTACACATAGATTCTTTACTTAAAATTACTGGACACGTGTTTCGGGGTTCGCATAAACAAAAAGTAACTTTGTATATCTTTTATTGTGATTTTTGAAACTTTTCTCATGCTCAAAAACCACGCAGAAAACAAAAGCGTAAAAAACAGCATTTTTGTGACAATTAATTTCTTTTTGATTTGATTTGTTTTGTAGGAAAAAAAAAAATAACGGACTTGAAGCCGATTTAAACTTTCGCTACCTATAGTGCGAGCGATAGAGTTTGCTATTGTTCGGAGCCCTTTTACCCTTATAAACTCATTTGTAAAAAAAAACTGCCATCTAAGCAATGAACCATTTCAAATGTTAATATTGCTTTGTTTGATAATTATACGTAGTTTTATCCTCACAATTTTTAATAAGAAAATAATCGTTTTCATCAGTATTTCATAAAATTTTGATACAATTTATGGGAAATAATGCTAAATCTCGCTAGTAGTGCATATATGTTCATGAAGTTAAAATTAGAAAAGTTTTTTTGGTAGTTTTTCTTTAATAAAGTAAAAGCAGATAAATGTTTAGTATTGAGTGTGACCCCACAGCTTGAATTCGTATTACGTTCCCACTCCGCAGTAATTACATTCTTCAGCTCCCTGATGGTCTGCGGAGCCGGTTGTACTGATGTCACACACCGTTTCAGAACGTCCCAGGATTGCTCAATGGGATTGAGGTCGGGACTTCGAGCTGGCCAATCCAAACGACTAATACCGACCTCTTGCACATACACTTCAACATCGCGAGATCGTTGGGCGCGAGCATTGTCGTCCATAAAAATCGAGTCTTCACCTAGAGCAGCAAATGCGGGTTGTGCATGAGGAATTAGAACTTCCGTTATGTATCTATGCCCAGTCAGTGAGCCGTTTTCAATGAAGACTAACTCTGTACGATCCATTGAATTTATTCCGGCCCAAAATATAACAGAGTCTCCACCATAAGGTGTGACTTCTTCGAAATTACATGCCTCTGCAGAGCGTTTCCTTGTTTTCTTAGCACTCGCCGACGTCGATCTTCACAGAACAGAGATATCCTGGCTTCATCAGAGAACAAAACCCTATTCCAATCTTCTCGAGTCCATGATTCAAAATTTCTAGCGAACCTAAGTCTGTGAGCTCGGTGCCCACGGAGTAATTTGGGGCCGCGGGCCGGGCGGTGACTGCGTATATTGGCAACGAGAAGCCTTCTCCTGACCGTCCATAGACTAATATAATATGGCACATTTCTTACTTCTTGGAGGTTGTTCTTAAGATCCACATACGAAGCATTGCGATTTCTCAATGCGCGACTCACAAGAAAACGATTTACATGATTTTCTTCCAGAACCAGGCCGTCTCTCGACGGGACCAGTCTCCTGATATCGCTGGCAGGTCCTTTGGACCGTCGACCGACTAACATTTAGCCTTCTAGCCACAAAGCATTGACAGCAACCCTCTTCAAGCAGCGCGACAATTTTGGTAGCTTTTACCACTTTACCATTTCTGATACAGCCAAACAGCAATAAATAAAGCTTTGGCAGTCAAGGATATGAAATTAATCGATACAAATTGAATAAAGGTTATGAAAGTCGATGTTAACTTCTGGAACTTCCCGCCAAAAATGTAGGATAAAAACGGTTTTCTGTAAAAATGAGCATGCAATGAAAATTTGAATTTAGAACGTACTTTTTTCAAACCGCCAAGAAACCTGTACACACGATTGAAACCTTTTTTGTATTGGTATCTTTTTAAAGATGAATGTACTGGACTGTAACAACTATTGAGGGATAAAGCTCATGTCACTTATTATGAAGGTATGGGAGAAAGTGATTGAGAAAAGATTGCGAGAGGAGAGTGAGATTACCCCAAACCAGTTTGGGTTTATGCCAGGTCGAGGAACAATGGATGCCACTTTTGCACTCGGCCAAGTGTGCGAGAAGTACAGCCGTGCACACAAGAACTTGCACATGGTGTTCATTGATCTGGAGAAAGCGTATGATAGGGTACCTCGTGATGTGCTGTGGTGGGCCCTGAAAGAGAAAGAAAGGTTTGCCTGGGAAGTATGTAGAGTTAATTCGTGCTATGTACAGTCGATCTCGTACCTACGTCCGGTCGGCTGCTGGCAATACTGACGAGTTCAGTGTGGCGGTAGGCTTGCACCAGGGATCGGCTTTAAGTCCGTACCTCTTCCTGTTGATTATGCACGCTCTTACGTCGGACATTCAGGAGGAGGCACCCTGGTGCATGCTGTTCGCCGATGACATTGTTCTCGTCGGCGAAGATGGACCTGAGATCCAGAGCAGATTGGAGAAATGGCAACAGAAGCTGGAGAATGTTGGCTTGAAAATCAGCAGAACCAAAACCGAATATATGTTCTACGATTTCGGCGGTCTCTCCACTTCTGGAGCCATAGCGCTTGATGGCGCACTTCTCCCAATCTGCTCCGACTTTCGGTATCTCGGTTCACTCGTGCAAAGCGATGGCGAAATAGATCGGACGGTTAAGCACAGAATTAACACTGGGTGGATGAAATGGCGGCAGGTCACGGGAACAATCTGCGACTCCCGCATTCCCCTTAAACTTAAGGGGAAAATATATAAAACCATGATCCGACCTGCTGTCTTGTATGGATCAGAATGTTGGGCTACGAAAGGGATGAATGAAAGGCAATTGCATGCAGCCGAGATGAGAATGCTAAGAGGGATGTGTGGTGTTACACGAATGGATAGAATAAGAAATGAGTACATAAGAGGAAGTCTGAAAGTGGCACCGGTAGCTGAAAAGTTGTGTGGAAATCGGTTGTCAATTTGTCATGGTACGGGCATGTGTTACGGAGAAATGAGGAGAATGTCGTGAGGAGAGTTTTAATTATGAATGTTGATGGCTATAAGAGTAGGGGAAGACCAACGAAACAATGGATGGAATGTGTGAAGGATGATATGGCTAAGAAGGGGGTGACTGCCGAGATGGCTTCCGCTAGGGATGTATGGAAGAAAAAGACATGTTGCGCTGACCCCAAATAAATTGGGATAAGGGCAGGAGAATGATGATGATCTTTTTAAAGATGAATGAAAATCAAAACCGCCCGTCGTTTTTGCAAATGAGTGTATAATATTTTTTTGTAGAATGTAATGATCAAAATTAATGGAGTTACAAAAAAAAAAAAAAAATAACAATTTGATTTGTTTTTGACTTTTGTCAATCATAAAGTATAGAAAATTCACAAATTCTGGCACGGCTATTTTTTCTGTTGATACTACTAAGTTGTAGGTACAGACGACAGCACATCAAGCTAATACAATCATTAAAATTTCGTTATTAGATTTTCAACTTATCGGTAAAGCATTAAGGCCCAAGGTTCATTGGAAATTTTTGACAGTTTCGGGTAGGTTGACCTGCCGTGGTCCGTACAATAGAGAACATCAACGATATACTTATAAATTACTATGTATGTGTATATTCATGTAATATATAATTGTCCGTATTAAGGCGGTTCCAAGGGAAAAACACAGCGCAAGCCGTTTTTATGTAGTTTTTCGGAGCTATCTACTCTTTATCCAAAAGAAATATCAACTTATTAAAAATACATAAATTTTCTCCATAATCTTGGCTCCAAAATTGTAGATTTTTTTCTTTTTACTAAGCATAATCCATACTAATATTATAAATGCGAAAGTAACTCTGTCTGTCTGTCTGTCTGTCTGTCTGTCTGTCTGTTACGCTTTCCCGCTTAAACCTCTCAATCGATTTTGATGAAATTTGGCACAGACAATCTTTAGACCCTGAGAAAGAACATAGGCTACCTTTTATCCCGGAAAAATTTGATGTTCCCGAGGGAAATCTAAAAAGCGCGATATAACCGAAATCCACGCGGGCGAAGCCGCGGGCGGAAAGCTAGTGTTTAAATATTTCCTTCACAACGAAACCACTGACAAGAGAAATAATTATCATAAACGTGCATCTCCTCGGAAAGTAAGCATTATTTAGATTGCGTTCTTACACTAATGGATAGGTAATTTCATGACGAACATTATTGTAGAAATATTTTTTTAAAACGACCAAAATCAAAATTTTATTCAACAATCTGACCGTATTCGCCATCATTTCTCTTGCCCGGGCTATTGAGATTCAGTACCTATGCCACAAGCTCTCGAAGGGGGAACCCGTGTCGTTCGTCATCGCGCGCTCCGCTAGCATAAGCGGGCGGCGCGTGAGCGAGAAAGCATCTGCTTGCTCGCTCACGCACCGCATGTCGCATAGAGTATAATACTATCTTAGAGTATCTCTGTTATTGATGTTTATTTTGGTGTTCGTTTTTTTAACCGATTTCAAAAAGGAGGAGGTTACTCAATTCGACCGTATATGTTTTTTTTTATGTTTGTTCGCGCATAACTTCGTCATTTATAAACCGATTTTGATAATTCTTTTTCTGTTGGAAAGAAGACGTTCCCAAGGTGGTCCCATGATAAGGATATCAGGGTTTGATGGTGGAAGACCAGAGAAAACAAGGGAACTTTCAAAAATTGCAGGGGCGACTAGTGCATTTCTTAGCATTTTCATTAAGTATTTTAAAGCACTATAATTTAATAAAGGTCTGGAGTAGATCTGATGATGGAGCCGGGAGACAGTCGAAGGAACTCCTCAACAATTCACAGCAGCTACCTTGTGGTTGGGCTCGATTAATTTGTATTGATAAGAACTTTACACCTAGATGGGTTGCGACTCTCATAAGAGCTCTAATGATGAAGACAAAGGCCAGTTCAGGGAACTCCTCAACGGTTTCCAGTAGCTACTTTGTGGTGCGACTTAATTCATTTATATTGATGAGACCTTTGCACCCATTGGGTTAAAATAATGGTCTGCAGTAAATTTGATGATGAAGACCATAGGCAGTTGAGGGAATAGGTACTTACGGGTAAAAATTAAAGTAAACAAAAGTACGTCGTTTCCCAACTATATTTGCGTCAGCTTCCAGTCTGACCGGATGCAACTGAAAACATAGTACTTTTAACAACTAAAAAATGTAAAATAAAGGTTTTTTTTTAACAAAAAAACAACCGACTTCCAAAAACCAATATGTAAAGTGAAAAATAACTAATTTCGGAATTTCGGTCGGTGTCTAAAACGAATATACAAAACCAAAGACACCAACTTCCGAAATTAGTTATTTTTTAGTTTGTAGTGGTTTTTGAAGCCGGTTGTTTTTTTGTAAAAAGTTTTTATTTTTATCTTTGTTTGCGGATAACTTCGCCTAAAATTTGGTATTTCGATGAATTTTTGGGTATTTCGACATGGGTGTCGTGATAGGGGTTTTCGGGAGTGCAGATCACGAAAATGACGTAATTTTTGAAATCCAAGATGGCCGACACCAATTATATGATATTTTGACATGGGTGTCGTGAAAGGGGTTTTGGTGGGTGCTAATCACGAAATTGACGTCATTTTGGAAATCCAAGATGGCCGACACCAATTTTATGATATTTTGACATGGGTGTCGTGAAAGGGGTTTTTGTGGGTGCTAATAACGAAAATGACGTCATTTTGGGAATCCAAGATGGCCGACACCAATTTTATGATATTTTGACATGGGTGTCGTGAAAGGGGCTTTTGTGGGTGCTAATCACGAAAATGACGTCATTTTGGAAATCCAAGATGGCCGACACCAATTTTATGATATTTTGACATGGGTGTCGTGAAAGGGGTTTTTGTGGGTGCTAATCACGAAAATGACGTCATTTTGGAAATCCAAGATGGCTGACACCAATTTTATGATATTTTGACATGGGTGTCGTGACCGTGGTTTTCGGGGGTGCAGATCACTAAAATGACTTCATTTTTGAAATCCAAGATGGCCGACACCAATTTTATGATATTTTGACATGGGTGTCGTGACAGGGGTTTTTGCGGGTGCTAATCACGAAAATGACGTCATTTTTGAAATCCAAGATGGCCGAAATTCAATTTCATGATATTTTGACTTGGGTATCGTGACGGGTTTTCGGGGCGCTGATCACGAAAATGACGTCAATTATAAGCTGTGGCATAGCTTCTATTTCTTTATCAAAGTCAAAAATAAAACATCAAATATACTTTAGTCGCTAAATCGCCACCGTTTTTCGCACTCTTTCAATGACGTCACTGGTAAAAAATAAATAAACTACAAAAAAGAAAATACATTCTTATACAAATATATACGTTAATTGTCAAAATAAAAAAATGCTATTTCATAAATAACTAATAAAAAAATTCCTACTAACTACATACTGCGGAACTCGGTGTGCACACCTTTGCGATTTACCCCGCAGCCACGCGCAGGATTGCGTTTTTTATCTGCATTTTCATGCACATCTGCAGCCCTGCGCGTGAGCGCAGATTCAATGTATAGTACCATGCGTTTTTCCATACAAAATTTGGTACTAGCGAACATCTATCTTATATATAAAATTCTCGTGTCACAGTTTTCGTTCCTATACTCCTCCGAAACGGCTTGACCGATTCTCATGAAATTTTGTGAGCGTATTGAGTAGGTCTGAGAATCGGCCAACATCTTTTTTTCATCCCCCTAAATGTTAGGGGTAGACCACCCCTATTTGTTTTTTTATTTTTACACAAAATTTTTAGTTTCTTTTTTTTTACAACATACAAAAATACATACAATCCTAAATTTTCACCCTTCTACGATCAATCCTTAAAAACTGATCAATCATCATTTAATTAGTTTTATTCCCGACGGAAATCTAAAAAACGCGATATAACCGAATCCCACGCGGGCGAAGCCGCGGGCGGAAAGCTAGTACTAATATATAAAGCTGAAGAGTTTGTTTGTTTGAACGCGCTAATCTCAGGAACTACGGGTCCGATTTGAAAAATTCTTTTGCGTTGGATAGCTCATTAATCCAGAAAGGCTTAAGGCTATAAAATATCACGCTGCGACTAATAGGAGCAGAGCATTACTAACTCCACGCGAACGAAGTCGCTGGCGGCCGCTAGTATAAAATAGCTTTACCGCGGCAGCCCCGAGTGCCACATGTTTTTGTTTTATTAGAAAGACGATATTTTCAAGGTAGTCTCCTGTTTAGGAAATTAGGGTCTGATGATGGAAGACTAGGTAAATCTAGGAGAAATTTAAAAAATCAAAGGGGCGTCTAGGGCTTTTCTAAGTTTTTTCATTAAGTGTTTTAACGCACTACAATTTAGTAAAGTTCGGAGTTGATGATGGAGCCGGGGGACAGCCGAGGGAACTCCTTAACGATTCACATCAGCTGCCTCGTGTTTGTGCTTAATAAATTTGTATTGATAAGAACTTTACACCTAAATGAGTTGTGATTATCATTAAAGCTCTGATGTTGAAGACAAAGGCCAGTTAAGGGAACTCCTCAAAGGTTTACAATAGTTACCTTATGTTTGGACTTAATTCATTTATATTGATGAAAACTTTACACTCATACAGGTTAAAATGAATGTCTGCAATAGATCTGATGATAGAGCCGAGGGAAATTCGAGGGAACTCCTCAACGATTCACAGCAGCTACCTTGTGTAATCTCTTGATTAATTTGTATTGATAAGAGCTTTACACCTAGATGGATTGTTATGATCATTAGGAGTCTGATAATGAAGACGAAGGACAGTCTGTTGAGGGAACTCCTCAAAGGTTTACAGTAGCTGCTTTGTGGTTAGACTTAATTCATTTATATTGATGAGAAATTTGCACCCATATGGGTAAAAATTAAAGTCTGAAGTACATCAGATGATGAAAACCATAGACAGTCGAGGGAATTCCTCAACAATTTACAACACTCTACTTTAACATAGTAGAAACACTACCTACTCGTCATGCTTATGCAAAAATCAATTAAAATCAAGAGACTGAATTTAAGTTGTGTTATTTCATTGCGTTATTTCTAGAAATTCTCATACTTTCATTGTGGTCTTAAAGGAATTAAAGCAAACGAAATAGGTCGTTTGCTTGCAGGCCTTTTCCAAATATGCTGGCGTCAACGTCCAGTCTAATCGGATATTGTATTAGTCGGATGTTCTTTATTTTTCTGCGAAAGGAAGCTTTGTGTAAATAATATTATAGTATATGTATTTGTTATTTATTTTGATATACGATAGTTTTATTTTTTACAATTTACGTATTTCTTTTATTAAACGAGAATAATAATATAATTTCACAGTCTTGTCTGGGCCCAAAACAAAACATGACTTTCTTTTTTTTGAAGGTGTCAGTTCTGCAGAAATTTATTTGACCCTGATTACGTTTTCCCTTAAAATAATAAATCAATTAAACTTTATTATATTATTTTTCTATCCCTTTGTCCATCTGACTTAGCTAACTTTCAATCTACAAAACTAACTTCCAACCCTGAAGTTACAGTCATAACATATTTAGTTGTAAAGGTCTAATCAATACACATTAAATAAGCCCAAACACGTGACAGTTGCTTCCGATGTGGATTCCCTTGATATTCTGTCATCTCCATCATCAGGTCAGGCCCAAATCTTCACGGTTTTATAGTATCATCCGATATAAACACGAGTATCAAGTTGTCACCCGAAGCGTGCCTACAATTTTCGATAATTGGCTTAAATTTCTCAGAATTTCCATTATCGACACTGACGTGGTAACAGTGGGATTACATAGGCAGCATATCCCTTCATATAAAAAAAAGAATGTTCAAAATAGGTTCATTAACCATAAAGTTATCAGCGAACACAATAAATCGAACTGAGAACCACCTTTTCCTGAAGTCGGTTAAAAAATAAACACCGCAGAATTTTTATTATGAAGTGTCGTCAACATTTGTTTGAGTTCATAATAACCAAAAGTATTTGGGCGCACCAATAAACATAAATAAAAGTGCCATGTCTGTTACTTCTGTGGTCTATGTTTCTAACTTGTATTTGTGAGTACTTCGCCCGCCAGACGGCGCTAGTAAAATTTTACGAAGTATTGTAGAGGTGGGGCGCGGTGAAGAGGGAGCAAATGCGCAAGGTCATTTGGTGAGGGTACGGTCTTAATAAAAGGGGGTCTCGAAGGACATTTGCTAACCGTCTTTTCATTTAGGTATGTACACAAGTTTTTCGAATGAAAGTTGCTTTTGTAGTTTGCGTTACAGTCATAAGAATATTTTGATGTGAAACAGAATATACACGTGGTGTACAAATAGACTCGGCCGCAAAAAATTCTGGTCGCTTATAAAAAGTGTGATAGTTTCTTAAATACACAACAATATTATAATCCGTGAATCTGTAGTATGTTATAGATGACTTATACATAAAATTAAAGTCAAAGAACCGTTTTCTATAATCATTAACTCTGCACAACTCTCTGAATTTATCCCAGCCCATACCATTATTCCATTAATGAGGAGATCCGCAGAAGAACCAAAGTCCCCGACATAGCTCTGCGAGTCGCTAAACTTAAGTGGCAGTGGGCAGGGCACATTGCTCGTGGAACCGATGGCCGATGGGGCAGCAAGGTTCTGGAGTGGCGGCCACGTACTGGAAGACGCAGCGTAGGGAGACCCCCAACAAGGTGGACCGATGACCTGGTGAAGGTCGCGGGAAGCCGATGGATGCGGGCAGCACAAGACCGGTCATCGTGGAAAGCCTTGGGGGAGGCCTTTGTCCAGCAGTGGTCATTTATAGGCTGAGGAAGAAGAAGATACCATTATTGACTCTTCGAATGACACCTTTTCTTCAAACCATGCTTGATGATAACGTTCACCTGGTCGCCTCATCGCCTAGATGACTTATACATAAAATTAAAGTCAAAGAACCGTTTTCTATAATTATTAACTCCACACAACTCTCTGAATTTATCCCAGCCCATACCATTATTGACTCTTCGAATGCGGTTCACCTGGTCGCCTCATCGCCTAGATGACTTATACATAAAATTAAAGTCAAAGAACCGTTTTCTATAATCATTAACTCCGCACAACTCTCTGAATTTATCCCAGCCCATACCATTATTGACTCTTCGAATGCGGTTCACCTGGTCGCCTCATCGCCTAGATGACTTATACATAAAATTAAAGTCAAAGAACCGTTTTCTATAATCATTAACTCCGCACAACTCTCTGAATTTATCCCAGCCCATACCATTATTGACTCTTCGAATGCGGTTCACCTGGTCGCCTCATCGCCTAGATGACTTATACATAAAATTAAAGTCAAAGAACCGTTTTCTATAATCATTAACTCCGCACAACTCTCTGAATTTATCCCAGCCCATATCATTATTGACTCTTCGAATGACACCTTTTCTTCAAACCACGCTTGATGATAACGTTCACCTGGTCGCCTCATCGCCTGTACGAGGGACACATTTTTTATCGCAAATTATTGCGATAAAAAAAATGTTCTCTCGGTAGTTACATATATTTTTATTACAGCTTTTCAAAGTACTCTCCAGGCTGGTGGCTATACAAAGTTTCATGCGTCTGAACCAGTTTTCGAAACACTTTCCAGTTCGCCGCAAACACCTCGTTTCCAGCCTGCTCGAACGCCGACAGCGCATCATCCGGCGACGAAAATTGTATCCCTTTGAGCTGATCTTTTATTTTTGGGAATAAGAAGACGTCACACTGTGCTAGGTCAGGGCTGTAAGGAGGGTTACCCAGGAGATTACCGGTGTACTGTCCAGGAAGTCCCTCGTTGTGATTGCGCTGTGGGCGGGCGCGTTGTAATGGTGAAGCAGTAATCCGCGGAGCCCTGTATTTGGTCACTTGTTGCTCACAACAGAGAAAACTTCTGTCAAGTATTTGGTGGTATACCATTCAACATTAATGCTTCTTTGGTTTCACAAAGGAATTGACACCAAGTAGCCAGTCAAACTGATAAAGCTTGCGATCAAAATGTTACCCCCGCTTCTAGATCGCTCCACTTTGGTAGGCGTTGATTCGTTTTGAAACACCCAAACCGTCGACTGGCGTTTCGTTTCTGGATCGTATTGATATATCCAAGTCCAACATTCATCACCTGTAACGATGTCGTAAATACGCCGAGACAAGCTTGCTTAAAATTTGTTTATCATATCATGGCCTCATTCTACCCTTCTAGGCTTCCTGATCCAATATGCAATTTATGCTGAATTTCTTGGTATGTAATTCGGCTATTGTCTTGGATCAAATTTTTCTTCTGTAACAACCGTCAAAGGGCGACCACTTCTTTCTTCATCCCCCAAAGTTACTCGACCGCGCTTAAATTCATTATACCATCGATACACGGTTGCCTTAGTACGGCCTTCATCCATGAATGCCATTTGAAGTCTATCGTACGATTCGTCTGGTTTCAGGCGACATTTGAAATCGTGAAAAATCATAGCGCTAAAATGGTAGCGTACAAAAGAAGGTAAGTCCAGTATCTCGCTTTAGTCACTCTCGATACACTCGCAAAAACAAACGATAAACACTAACAGCACAAATGACAAACACTAGCCATCTTTTTCTTCTCTATGCTTTAGATTGCGGCCCATCTCATTCACACTCTTATCAACGTGTGAAATGTATGCAGAATAAAAAATTTGCATGTGTGTGCTGCTGCTCCGAACCGCACATTTATTTTGGTTAGTTTGTTAGAACATATCATATCTGTATATTATATCATTGACGCAAATCCATTTTTCAAAGAGACACGATAATCTTAATTAGCTCGAAAAAATGTGGAGGGTTGTTTTGAATTTGGAACATAGGTACCTATTATCCATACTAATATTATAAATGCGGAAGTAACTTTGTCTGTCTGTTACGCTTTCCCGCTTAAACCTCTCAACCGATTTTGATGAAATTTGGCACAGAAAATCTTTAGACCTTCAGAAAGAACATAGGCTACCTTTTATCCCGGAAAAATTTGATGTTCCCAAGGGAAATCTAAAAAGCGCGATATAACCGAACTCCACGCGGGCGAAGCCGCGGGCGGAAAGCTAGTTGTAAATAATCATATTTTATAAAGTTTTGGCGGGAAAGCCAAGATGAGTGCCACGCTCATTTTTCATTGAATTTTTAAATTTTTTATAGTGTCGTTTACTAAATAAAAACGTGTGATTTATGTAGGTAGTAAAAAGTGCATTCAGTGAATAATTCATAAAAAACATTGAAATATTGCAGCATAGTGACACATCATGACTTTGTCACAAATCTTCCCCCTAGTGTCGATTCACACGGGTGACGAAAGGAGATAGGTTTAGTTAGGATAAGTTACAAAAGAAGACAAGATTAACTAAGAAATGGCTCAAAGAATAATTCA
This sequence comes from Sesamia nonagrioides, assembly GCA_017933935.1. Lineage (NCBI taxonomy): Eukaryota > Metazoa > Arthropoda > Insecta > Lepidoptera > Noctuidae > Sesamia > Sesamia nonagrioides. The sequence continues at coordinate 417,288 of JADWQK010002473.1, forward strand.
AGACGAGGCTATCATGGTCTGAGATACCTTTGCCTGCGCAGTGTAATGCACTGGCAAATTGAACAAACAATATATTTTATAAATAAATTAGAACTGGCTAGTTTCTCATACCTACATAAAAACTTTTTGTTGCAATACTTTCTGAGTGACCTGGCATACTCTTCGTCTCCCACCGTGTGTAAATAAGCAAAATCTAGATTCATTGGAAAACATAACCCTGGATCAATCTTGATCTGTCTATCGGATGTATTTTAGAGCAATTTTCAACCTGGCAACTCGATGTTCTTGCTTTATATCACCTTCACGAAGTTGCCGCAGGATCGTGTCAGAACTGACATACTTAGTTGAGGTAAACTTCTTGAAGGCTATTTATGAAATCGCTGGAGTACTCTTTGAACCGTAGTCCTCCTCCTCCTCCCCCTCTTCGTCCTGACTCCGTCCTCCTTGTACCATGGTGATATTTTTTCAGGAGATAATGCCATACTGGCTAGTGCACAAGATAATGTGACCAGAGCCAAAAGCTGTTTATAAACTAATGGATATATTTATGTATTTTTTAAATGGGTAGACTGAGAATGTGTTGAGGTACACGTTGTTTAATTTATTGTCGTATTGTCAGCACCACTCTGTATATCTAAATTTTCAAGAAAATCGGTGCAGTTACGAAGGATTCGTAGGTTTGACACTATTTTGAGCTTGAATACCTGTACTACTAAAATTTTTCGAAAATGTTTTGCGATCTTTATATTTATCTAGAAAATTAAAAGTTCGAGGGTCAGTTTTTCCATTCAAAGGAATGAATCATCATCAGCCTATAGCAGTCCATTGCTGGACACAGGCCTCTCCAATTACACGCCATTCTAATCATCATAATTATCTCTATTCTTATTCAAAGTAATAAGATTTTTCAAATAAACTGTGTCGTCCTTTTTCCACCCCGAAATGATTTTTTTTCATAAACAGTTTTGTACGTGTACATTGTATGATACTTATATACCTATTTAACGATTTTTGACCTAAGAAAGCCACACAGTTAAATTCTCACGTAGTAGGGTAGTTATTCGAAAGAACCAAAAATATTGAAATTTCTTTTCTGTCTTATGTATTAAATCTCGAGTTTAGAGCTAATTACATATTTCCATAACATCACGCGAATTACAAATTTGGACACCCCCTAATCCCCCTTTAGGGGATAGATAAACAGAACATTAAAACGTTAATAACTTGCTTATTTAACTATTCATGCCAAGTTTCCAGTTTTATTAACCCAAAGCGTTTATATAAAAAATCCCTACAAAAAAACCCGGTGACTACAAAGATTCTTTCTGAAAAGTGGCGGAACGAATATTCCTATGTGTGACGCAAGATTTACAGTGGTAGGTAGCATTCTTATTGATAAGGACCGAGACAAAAACATTTTTTTTTTTTTATTTTTTTTATTTGAACTCAGCGCATCCAGATCTATATGATTATCTATAGTGGTGAGGGTTTTGATCAACTTCGGGCACATATGTACATACATACAGACAGACATACAAACATACGCACTTTATATTAATTGATTTGGGATTCACTCCCAAATTTGATTAAATTTAAAGAAGATAAACTCCTTACCAACCACTAGGCAACGCAGATGATTTGCCTATTATATATTTCTATTTAAATATCACGAAGCCTTTGTATGCTGATTGGTCGCTCCTTCCTTTGACATTGCCCTCGCTGACATAGTTACTTGTTGGTGTGCCACTTCTATCAATCAGCGACAATATGGCCGATTGAATACAAAGGCAGTCTCTCACGAAGGGTGATCAATTCGTCATTTACAATTTGTATAATGTCAATTTGTCTCAATCAATTTTGAAGTCCGCTAACTAAACCATTTGACGCACGTTGCATTTGTTACTATCCATACTAATATTATAAATGCGAAAGTATCTCTGTCTGTCTGTCTGTCCGGCTTTCACGCCAAAACTACTGAACCGATTGTAATGAAATTTGGTACACAGATAGTCTAGAGTCTGAGAAAGGACATAGGCTATATAACATCCCGTTATGACCAATAGGAGCACAGCAGTAACAAAAAATGTTCCGAAAACCGGAGAAAATGCTGACGTGCATATTGCTCTCAATATTTTAACAGGCGTTTAATCAACTGAGTTTTTTTTTTATTTTTAGTACCACGCGCTGTAAACTGAAGTCCACGCGGACGGAGTCGCGGGCAACAGCTAGTTTGGTATAAATTGTTACGCGATTTCGCCCAAATTGGATAGGTTGTTACCTACAGTGCTTCTAGAAAAATACAGTATACACATAAATTATGCTACGGTCAATATTGAAAAAAGTTGGAACTTCATTAACCCATTCAATGCCGAAGGTAAGCGTCAGACCAAACCTGGTGGCCACCATACAAATGGTCTACTACGTAATTATTCGTAGTTGGCATCACGTATATAAGGATATAGGTAGGATGCCAGAATACGTAATATTACGTATACGCAGTATTACGTAGATAGGCACAGATAGAAAAATAAATGTTAGTAGTGCCTACCTACGCAATAATACGTATACGTAAATAACATACCTTAGCTCCCTAATAAAACACAGACTATTGTCTATCTCGTTTTAACATGTATAAATGGCAATCACGTGTTCTCCCCACTTATTTTTGCATCAATAGTACATTTATTACCTGTGTGCGCATTCAGTGTCGCGCCGCACGCGCTGAGAGACTGTCGCTAGATAGGTGTAGGTAGTTATTGCAATATGGAGCGCGGACGCCGATCGCGTCGTATTTTACGCGGTAACCGAAATCCCAGATTGTTACAACGACAGTTGAATGTGAATGAAATACCTGGAATTCTGATGGAACCAGAATCGACAGACGATGAGGACTTCTCTTCCGGATCAGATAATAATTACGTTCCAGAGAGAGAAGCGCGGAGTAGTGGTTCGTCTTATGAAACATCGACATCTGACAGTGAATCGCAGCCGCCACCCGCAACGCTCACAGAAGCATCGTCATGTGATCCAGAGTTTCAGTGGAATATAGGTTCTGCAAGACCCCAACAACTTGCATTTACGGGTGAGTCGGGAATAAAGATTGACTTCAGACCTACCCCCGCTGCTTTAGCTGACATATTTTTTTCAAACGATTTTCTGCTTTCTTTGGTGCAAGCTACAAATAATTACGCACGTCGCACAGCCGGTCCCTTACAAAAGCATGCCCGCTTTAGATATTGGAAGGATACAAATATTGAAGAAATGCGCAAGTTTATTGGTATGTTGCTTTATATGGGATTGGTGCAATTACCCTCTATAAGTCATTACTGGCGATTGGATCCATTGTACAACATGCCGCTGTTTAGGACTTTGATGAGCAGAAACCGCTTTCAATTATTGTTACGTAATTTTCATTTTTCCGAAGACGACTCCTCGGCTACATCCAGACTGCATAAAATACAACCTATATTAGAACGGTTCAATAACATAATGATTGATCTCTATTATCCTAAAGCTGACCTAAGTATCGATGAGTCAATGGTTTTGTGGAGAGGAAGATTGATTTTCCGACAGTACATAAAAAACAAGAAGCACAAATACGGAATAAAACTGTATGAATTATGTGAATCGTCAGGTATAGTCATGAAAATTCGTGTTTATAGAGGAAAAAGTGAGAAGCCTCCACCTGGAACTTTACATAGCACGGAAGTTGTATTAGATCTAATGGAAGGCTATTTAGATAAAGGTCACGTAATCTACGCTGACAATTTTTACAATTCACCTGATTTGACGAGACGTCTTACCCAAAGGAAAACATACATATGTGGTACACTTCGAAAGAATCGAAAAAACTTGCCTGTAGACGTTACAAACGCTAAGTTAAAGCGTGGAGAGCTAGCTGCTAAAGTATGCAATGATATTACTGTTTGTAAATGGAAAGATAAACGAGATGTACTGGTAATTTCGAACAAGCATAATCTTCAGTTGGTGAGAGTTAGGAATAAGAATGGTAGAATCTCACTGAAGCCGAACATTGTCGCCGATTATAACTTGGGCATGTCAGGTGTAGACCGAGGCGACCAGATGGTCTCATATTATTCATGCCTCAGAAAAACTCTTAGATGGCACAAGAAGCTAGGGCTACACATCTTTGAAGTGTACATTCAAAATGCACACCGAATACTTCGTCTTCAAGATAGAACTTCTAAAATGCGACTGCTGCAATTTCGTGAAGGTTTTATAAGACATCTGTTAGGAATGAATAATAATGATCCCACCATAGCAACTGGGTCGCATTCGACACAAGCAGGACCATCACAAGAACCCCAATCAATTCTATCCCCGGCTTCAACTAGTCAATTATCTGCTAAAACTCGTGTACCACTAGATAATTTTCATTATTTAGAAAAGCTTCCACCCACGGCTAAAAAAGCCGTTCCGGCTAAACCTTGTCGTGTTTGCACTAAAAATAAAATACGGAAGGAATCATCTTTTGTATGTGCTACTTGTCCTGAAAAGCCGGCTTTGTGTGTAAACAATTGTTTTAAAATTTACCACACAGATCCTAAATTCGCTTAATTTTTTTTTTAATCGTTATATAGAAGTTTATTTTTATGTTTTTTAGTGTTGATTTAGTAAGAGATATTAGTGCTTTTGTTATAATAATTACTTAGAAGTATATTGATCTCAAGAGTAGACTGTGTAATTCATGATACCAAAGTGTATTAGATTTAGACCTTTAGAAACAATAAAGTTACTATTTTTGTATATTGTGTTTTATTTGAGGTGCCAAGTAGTATAAAAACGAACGTTGCAGGAGGCCAAACAGTATAGATCACCCTACAACCAACAAAGAACATCTACGTACTAACACGTAGTTGGCCTCTCCTGTTACTTTACCTTACGTAATATTACGTAGTCGGCACTCAATGGGTTAACCCCTGTCGTTAGATCAATGGTAGGTAGTACTGATAACAATTATCCGCTACGGTTACGCTAATATCATATACATACAATATAATGTAATACATTGTGATCACATGATAGAAGCAACATAAGTAGGTATGTAACGAAGAAATATAACCCTTAGTATGATTTTAAAAGAGTGTCCATGGAGTTTCTTGCACGTCCTTCTTCATAGAGATCTACGCTTTAGAACGTGCAATTTAGCTTCACTTTTCTTGGACTGACCGACATTGACTATTCAAAAGTACCAAGTGATGATTAATTTGAAATAAACAATTTTGATTTGATTTTGATTTGATTTGAATGTACCTACATATATTTATTTCTCAAGGGTTTTTTTCCGTCGGTATTTACCTCATAATTTCCTTTATACCTTATCAATATACATAAATGAGGCATCATTTTAAAGCTTTTCTGCTACACCGGAAACATAAGCAACAAATTTACGATTGAAAATCAAGGATTTTTCAAACCATGAATGTGGGAATAACTACTTTGTACGGGTCACCTAGTTTATCTCTATACCTGATCCTTTTTTGTCCCGTGTTCTTTCTAACTTTAACATTCAAGATTTATGGCAACAAGAAGAACCCTTCTGAGGATTAAGATTCGTTAAAAGGACAAAATGTTAAAAGAAAAACTCGAAAATATAACTTAGGGGGTGTAGTAAGTAGGGGTTAATAGCAGAATCTCAATTTAACGTACTTAGGTACTTACCCAAAATCATACTTTTGTCGACAAGATTTTCAATTCATTTATATATTGTTACGGAGTAGTCAGATTTTGATTATTAACATTCTTTTTTACAAATTTAAATAGCAGCAAAAGGTTTAATTCTATAGGTACTTCCTCTCGTTTTAGTAGTAAAAATATTCAGATGATTTCACTGTGAAAAGCTGGGCGTGAACTGAACGTGAACTGTCACTCTTAGTAATTCTAGGGATTGTGACACTACTGACAGCTTACTCTGAGCTCAGTTCACCCAACTTTTCCCGGTGATATTTTTACAGGTAGAGATACATAGACGACTCCGCCTGCGAGTGTAAATGTGTTGCTATTCCACAAAAGATAGGTCACGTAATAACGATTGCATCACTGCTTACCATCAGGCGGGATTACGGTCAAGCACTAGATTATAAAATGTAAAAAAAAGTAATAATGTGCCTTGCGTGTCCTTTCAGCTGCGTACGTTAGTGATGGCGCCAAGCAAGGAGCCGAATTCCGGGTCGATTCTATTTAGATAGAATCAGCCCGGAATTCGGCATTAATTGTTAACGACACGCTGAGACGAAGATGTAAAAATGTTGAGGATCTTGATTCTCCATAAGAAAACCGTTTTTTATTTGGCACTTTAATTTATGGGTTTAAAATGTTCGAGTCCCGATAATATCTTTTAAGCTATTTACAACAACGCAATCAAAGGCGACATTCATAATCTAATACGTAAGTAATCTTTGAAACAAATCTGCAAATACATTATTCAGTCTCCTATCTTATACACACATCGGCAAAGCCTAGGGATATTTCATTTTTACCCTACTCTACAAAATTCTGTAAATACTTGTTAAAACAGTTAGGTATGTATCAAATTAAAGTTTGTTTTATAGGTTATGCTTGCAATATGTAAAAAAGTTGCATCAAAGACTTAATTATATTTTTTTTGGGTGTAATTTTTACTTTGCGTATAATGGATTTTATATTGGGCATTATGAATATTAAAGTAAAAAAATATGTGATAAAAAAAGGCATTTAATTAAATTTAGCAATCAGTATTTCCTCCCCTATTAATTAGAATTCAGCTTCGGTTTTACATGCTCAAAATTAAATTATCCAAATCGAGCTGCGGTATGAGGTCCCAGGTTGTTTTCAGTCACCCCCCCCCCCCCACACGAAATCTCGCAGGGATGTACATATGACTTCCCCTATTTACTATAAAAAAGTATAAACGAGGACTTATTTCTAACTTTTAAATAAACCACTCAGTAGACACTGACAAAATGTACGGTTTAATTGCCAAAAAACAGCGTGCGACTATATCGCACAAAGATTATTCACTCTAAAAATTTTACTTGCACCCCTAGGCCTGACTTGCCCCCTCCTAGACCTGACTTGCCCCCGCCTAGGCCTGACTTGCCCCCGCCTAGGCCTGACTTGCCCCCGCCTCGGCCGACTTGCCCCCGCCTAGGCCTGACTTGCCCTCCCAGGGCCAGAAGCTGGGTACGCCCATTTATGTACCGTACTTCGTTCGCGTTAGCTTTAGACAAAAGAGGTTCATAGAACCAAAGATGTACAATATTTAAGTTTCGAGATGAATTCAAACAATTTTAATAAATGTCGACATAAAAACAAACAATACCAACTGAATAACGAAAATCGAACAAGTGAATGACAATTAATCACAGCTGTGTATTTTGGCGGAAGTCATAATCCAGCAAAATCAAAAATACTCTGCTGCTACAACGTATGACTTTATGTATTAGGAAATATTTCAGATTTGGTAGACTCGAAGTAAAATGTAAAGCGGTCTAGGCACTGACGATTCTTTTAGGTTTCAACATTGACACTATTAAAAAGCCTCATAATATCATTCTATACTCAATTCCTTAGTGCCTAATGCATTCCACATTGTAGGCTTAAGTGGTAAATTGTGCCAAAAGAAACAATCAGGGACCATGGATGTAAAAGAGGATATTTAGTTCAAATGAGTTGAAAGTGGGCATATACAATATCATAAAATATGGTATAATAAAGCACTGTGCTTTAAAAGTTTAATATATGTATATTGTGCTTTAAGCACAATATACATAATTATTTATATGCTTTAAGCACAATATACATATATTAAACTTTTATCATAAAGTGTATGCTAAAAACAACCTTCTACATTGAACTTCTGTCTAATGCTATCCTGAATGGAGTATAACTGAATCAACAAGGCTGTTATAAAAAAATTATATTCTAGTTCTCTTTGAACATCTTTCCGAAACTTTGGCAAATTCACATTAAAAACTTTGTCAATTCGATACATTTTCAATGCTCTACGAAGTTCTAAATTCTGAGAAGACCCGCCTAATGAATTTGTTGTTCTAAGATGGCGAATTGATAAAAATGCGGTCAGTTAAAGATCTTTGTATACATCTAAAGGTTATGCCCCGCCTATCTCTTGTTTATAACCAACTTTTGTACAGGGTGTATCTGACATCGTAATGCAAACTTCGCGAAAAAGCTAAACCGCATGCCACTAATAAAATTATGATAGTCATTTATGTATGTCGTTAATGAGCGGTTACAGAAATCATAGTGTTTACAAAAAGTGTCGGCTCGGCCTTTGAGCGTTGCAAGCGTGCCGTCGCGTGTTTTTGTAGGTATGACGTTGACTCCTGATTTGAACTTTATCAAATCAGCTGATAGGATAGTTTTGCGAGTTTTATTCACATTGCGCTTTTTTTGTGGAATTAGCGAATTAATTAATTATTACTTTAAAAGCTTATTGGAAAAAGCCGACGAAAAATTCCACCACTGGGGGGTTCCGAATCATGTACTGGATCCTTTTTACTCGTTTGTGCGTCGATGTCAGATACACCCTTTATGTTTGTCAGTCATTTATTAGTCTCAAACATTGATAAGCCAATGTTTTTGTACTATTATACAATATGTAAAGAAAAACCTGTTCGATCCGTGAAGGTATTCTTAGGAATCGATAACTGATTCTACTAAAGCCGACAAAGCCGGAATAAAGTTAAAAAAAAAATCCCCCTAAAAAAATAAATATTATTTTGCAAAAAGAGATAACTTAATACATGTGCGGTAGGACACCCTTCCGCAGGGCGACGGGGGGCAGGGCTCGCGATGCGTGGTCGAATCGCATAAGCGTACCGTCAAAACGGTGTTGTCACTTTTTTTTAAATTACCAAATTTCGGGGAAGGTGGAATTAATTCGCGGGAAAAAAAGATTATTTTAAAATTCATTAGTATTGTTACTATGATGATTACGTAAAAATTTATATTATATTATCCTTATGGGTCGGACAGGGTTTTCTTTACATATTGTATATTATGTTTAATTGTTGTTCCTAGATTTATGTTGATCAGAATGTTGGAATTGTTTTAGACCTAACAAAAATTGGAATGTCTTTCGATTATCAAAATAATACAACTCAACTAGGTAAATGTGGAGACGACAGCACATCAAGCTACTACAATCTGTCAGATTTCTTTTAATAGATTTTCAACTTTATCTGTAAAGCATTAAGGCTCAAAAGTTTATTGGGAATATTTGTCAGTTTCGGTAGGTTAACCTGCATATCATAAATTTTGCTCCTTCTTTCGTCCCTTGTCTCAAGTTAGTACTGTTGATGACTGATCAAGATTTGGTCGCTGATCTGCGTGTTTTTTTATTAAAATATCTATGACAGACACATTCTTGGGTTCTAAGATTCGTTATCTTGACAGAGGACGCCGGTCCAATGTTAGGAACTACGCTTAACAATACATTCTTAAGCCAGGGTTGGTTTTATCCCTTTGGTAGATTTGGTAGATAGATAACCATCGGTGAAATTTAGAAAATATTTTGTTATGGAAAATAAATATTTGGACTACATGAGAAGTTAAATTAATATTCCTTTGGGTTAAACCATAAACAAGATTTTGTGATTTAGTATGCGGAGGTTAATTAAATTCATAAAAGTCTCTGCTCTTAGTAAATGTTTCGCTTTTTAATGGAATTGTTATTCAATGGTCTTCGCTAACCCTTACTCTAACAAATCATTTTGTTACCAGCGTATGTATTAACATTATTTATGTATTGAGGACACCTATTTTTAGCAAAAACGTTGCTGCCGTTGAGAGGAGCTGCACGTGTCATGTTGGTCTATCAAAATTCAAATTCAACGCACGGCCCCCTAAAATATAAATAAAACATAATTTAATCAGTATCATCGGTACTTATGAAATATGGGTTATCTACACGTGTTTTTATCTATATAGAAATTTCTTAGTGTTATGAAATATTGCGTTATCATTGATAAGTTACCCAATATTGTTTCTTTGATTCGTTTTCAATAATATACCTACCATTATCTTTAACTTTCCCGATAGAAAGATAAGAGTAGTTGATAGTTCTATTCACCCAGTTCTTTTTAATGGTTTAAGTGTGCATTCAGATTGCTTAATTGAGTTGCAGTTTGCGTCATCCTTTACTGTTAAACAACAAGGTGCGGGATTTAAAAGCCAAATACAGGAAAGCCATGCATTAACACGGGTTGAATGACCGACTCAACAGCTCTTTGGAAAAATAGGTTTCGTATGAAAAACGAATCGTTGATCTTAAAGAGCGCCAGGTTATTAAGAGCCTATTCACTCTAGCCTTCAAGACACTTAAATTGTTAAGTGTCTTCAAGGCTAGAGTGAAAAGGCTCTTAATAAACTAGCGCGATTTACTATCAACGATTGCATAACTGCTAACCATCAGGCGGGATTGCGGTCAAGCACTAGATTATAATTAAAACAAAAATGCATTAGAGATAAAGTTGAAAATCTAATGAAGGAATTTGACAGATTGTAGTCACTTGATGTGCTAACGTCTCACTATTACTGTCTGGTTGTTAATCCATTGCTCCATATGTTGGAATATGTGTCTGCTCGATAACGTAAATAACGCTATGAAGGTTGTTGTACTGTCAAAATGAAACCCATTGCTACTGATAGTCTGTTACGCAAATAGCCTACTGAACTAAATTTGTAGTCAGTTTTAGACACTCGAAGTTTTAAAAGTAATTTTCCATAATCATTTCCATGAACCAGAAGGGTAATTGCGTAACGCACTATCAGTAGCAATGGGTTTCATTTCGACAGTTCAACAACATTCATTGCGTTATTGATGTTCTTAAGCAGGTACGTTTTCGAACACATGCAGCAATGGATTAGCAATAGGTATGCTTCGAAATGATTCCAACTGATAGTAATTGTATTTGCGGGATTGCAGTCAAGCACTAGTTTATAATTATTAAAAAAAAAAAAGAAAAAAAAATAGTGTGTTACGCAATTCTGCCGCAGATTATTTTCGATCTCTATAGTGAAAATGGATCGTCGAGTGATTAGTGCAAAAGTAAAAGTCAAAGTAAGTAGAAGTCTTGCCGCCAAACGATTCGTCGTGTTCCGGCATGATGTCTGGTGAAGCCGTACGGAGGACGGGTCTAACCAGTTGTGTTGCGATGTGTGCAAGGTACGATGCGTCAAATGTTGTTGTGTCGGGAATTTGGTCGTGGCGGGTCTCCACATCAATCTCCCTCTGGCGCAGCATCGTTGGTCGTGTTGTTGGGTTTAACATTGCACCACATCGCTCAACTGCCGTCTTCCTTCCTATTCACTAAGTTTTTTTTAGTGAATAGGCTTAATAAACTAGGGCGCTTTACCATCATCGATTGCATCACTGCTTACCATCAGGCGGGATTGCAGTCAAGAGCTAGTTTACAATTATTAAAAAAAAAATACGCGACTCTTCAATTCATAGATAGCGACGCCCACTATTTTAGTGAAAAGAGAAAGAGTAGAATAGCATCTAAAAGCATCTCTACGGAATACTGTAGACTTAACGTATGAACTCAGAAAATTTCATTAAGAAAGGGGCAGAAGATAAAATGCAGAAAATTTCATTAAGACAAGGGCAGAAGATAAAATGCAGAAAATTTCATTAAGATAAGGGCAGAAGATAAAATGCAGAAAATTTCATTCAGATAAGGGCAGAAGATAAAATGCAGAAAATTTCATTAAGATAAGGGCAGAAGATAAAATGCAGAAAATTTCATTAAGATAAGAGCAGAAGATAAAATGCAGAAAATTTCATTAAGATAAGGGCAGAAGATAAAGTGTTAGTTTAGACCTGTCAAACTAGTTCGCTCCTGATGTAAATTGGCGTATTTTTGGTGGCTATGTTTATAATCGCGTTAAAACTGTCTAACAGCCAGTTTCTTCACCAACAACTAAAAGTATCAGTAAAAGTATTAACTTTTACTTGACTATTACTGATATTACAGCAAATGTGTTTCTTCATCAAAGTAACAGCTAAACTAAAAGTCAATAGGGTTACCACAAGACAAACATCGTAATTACCCCAAAAAAACGTGGGGACCCTTTTTTGCTTATGACAACACGTAATATCCACTGTCAAGTAATGCCAAAAATGAATTGCCATTAAATTCTTTATAAAGGTTGACTACCTGAGCAGTGTTTTTGTTCAGCTTGCAGATGCAAAATATGTATAGAAATGTCTGGTATTTCACTTGATTATTGTACAATAATGTGTTAATAGGTAAATAAAACAATAACTTTGGAAAAAAATGCATTTATTTTATTAAAATGTCGACTTTACGACTTTTGTACCAAAAATAGGTTGGTTCGTTCCTAAAATAGGTTGGTAAGAATATAGTTGATTCTATAAGTACCTATTGGTAATTGTGTTAAATGCAAACTGAAAAATAAACTTACTTTGCAGTGGTTGGCGTCAATTGATCTTGTAATAATAGGCTGAGGTATGTAACTGTTTCCTTTGAAATTATGTATTGGAACAGAAAATCAGCTTCGTCCCATAAAAAATGATCTTTGAGAATATTAAACTTTTTACGTCTACGCGTTAAATAACTAACGATAACTTCATCGTCTGATGAACTTCCACTTTCACTGGATGAAGTTCATCATAACATTTTAATACTAAACTAAACACCTATTTAAACTACAACTTTGTCAAAATGACAGTGACTTTAGCTTTTACTGCCGCTCAATGAGCAGTAAAAGTTAAAGGCAAAAGTTACAGTTAAACCATCAGTTAAAATTGTGAAGAAACGATTTGACCGTTACTTTTACTTTATGACGTTACTTTAGCTATTACTTTTGATGAAGAAACTGGCTGTTAGAGTGAAAAAGAGAATCGTCTATTGTCTTATTCACAAACTAAATTTAAGTTAAGTGCTTCTTTTATCTGTTATCTTCGATCCTTTTCTTAATGAAATTAAAAAAGAAAAAGAAGCAAGAAAGGAAGAAAGAAGAAGAAGGATTAGGTAAACCTAATCCTGTCAAATTAAGATACTCCATAGACAGTTTAGATACGATTATAAACATGGCGACCAAAAATACGTCGATTTACTTCAGGAGCGGACATTTTATCATCTTCTGTCCTTTTTTAATCTATGCTAATATACAACATGTAAAGAAAACCCTGTCCGATCCGTGAAGGTATTGTTAGGTATCGATAACTGATTATAATAATGCCTACAAAGCCGGTCTAAACTTAAAAAAAAAACCCCTAAAAAATTAATATTATTTCGAAAAAGCGAGGTAACTTAATGCATGTGCGGTAGACAACACGTTAGGCATACATCCGCGGGTGACGGGGGACAGGGCACGCGGCACGTGGTCGCATCGCTATTCGCTCCGTCACAAATGGTGTTGTCACTTTTTAAAAATTACCAAATTTTGGGGAAGTTCGAATTAATTCGCGACAAAAAAAGATGATTTCAAAATTCATTAGTATTGTTACTATGATGATTATGTAAAATTTAATATTTTATTTGGTCATGTGTTTACCTAACCTTTATTATCCTTACGGGTCGGACAGGGTTTTCTTTACATATTGTATAATGCTGAAGAGTTTGTTTGATTGTTTGTTTGAAAGCGCTAATCTCAGGAACTACTGGGCCGATTTGAAATTTTTTTTTGTGTTGAATAGCCCATTAATCCAAGAAGGTTTTAGGCTATAACATCATGTTGCGACCAATAGGAGCGGGGCATTTAAAAAAAAACGCGGGTAATACCGCGTGGCGCAGCTAGTCAAATAAAAAGAAAAAAAAAACCCACTGAACTTAAATTTAATTTAGTTTGTGAACAAGGGAATCAGGGTCATAACCAATTGAATCATGGACCGAGGCAGTTTTCAGCTCAATGGCAGATATTCGTTTAGACTGTCACTATCAACACTATCCATCAGGTATCACAGAAAAGAGATAAGGTTCACATGGGGTAGGTATGACCATATCAGAAGGTTGCGTGTTCAAATCACGTCGGGGTCACCAGTGTTGATTTATGAAGAACAGAGAGTAAAGCTCACTCATCCTCCATAGAAAAGGGAGGATCCTCCGACCAGACTGGTTGTCTGGCGGGCACTTGCTCGCCTGTTGTTGCGCGAACTTGTATGCGTGTTAGTTGCACAGAAAACTCATGATTGAGAGATACAGGATTCTCGTGACGTCAGTATGACGCGTTGTTCGCATGTTGCGAAGGCACCGCTACATAGGGTGCGTTGGGGTAAGATCGGCCTTGGTGTAAGAACGTCATTTATTTGTCATGCTAGCTAAATGTAGCTAGCATTAAAAAATAAAGCCAAATAATTGGGATATTTGATTTGTACGTTGTTACCCCAAGGCCGATGTTACCCCAACGCACTTTATCTATAATAATAATTAGTATAATAATTAATAATAATAATTGCAAAAACTCAAAAGGAAAATTAATTTATTTATATATACTTACTAGCTGACCCGGCGAACTTTGTCCCGCCTTAAAGGCAATATCACATCATCTCATTTTTTATTGTATTTATTATCTTCGATCCGGATAAAACTTTGGCCATAGCGGAGCACTTTGTAATGTTACATGTTGGTTTTTCAATAGATTGAAGATTTAACGGAAATTTTAATGCAGAATATGCCTTATAGCAATATGGCTGTTATTCCAGAAGAAGCAACCGCAACGGCAATGTTGGATCTTGCGTGAACAGTGGCTAAAACTACTGACATGAGGAATGTCTTACCAGTTCCACCAACCGCTAGTATGCAAGCAGTAATTATTGCTACAATCGTATTGAAACGCTGCCTGAATCAAATCTTCGGAATTCAAAAAACAATTTGATGAATTTCTTCTTGTGATTCTTAAATTATCTAGCTGTTAATCTCTGAGGTTTACTCGATGATTTCGCATTGTCAACCAAGCCGTTTCACGGACTGCTTCCCTTTGCTCTTGTGAGTCAGAAGCATGCAGTCGAGCCATACTAAGGCTGCGCTCTTCACGTGCAATTTCTTGTTCTTTTTCAGTGCTAATCTAGTCAAGAGTGTTCTTTGGTATGGCTGAGTAACTTTCGGGTGCTTTTTTGCAGAAATATTGTTTTAAGATAATATATTGTTTTATTATTCATTAATTATGCTTTGAATCGGACAAATTTGGCGGTATTTCTGTGTGGTCTATGAAAATGGTAAAAAAGCTGAACGCAAATATTAGGGTGTTATAATATTTTTTAATACCATAACGTTATGCTATATTATAGAAATATAGTTGATCCACGCACCTATACGTTGTATCCATGGAAGTATTTAAATATTTTTGAGAGTTGGTAACACTGTAAGGTTGGCACCCGTCAAACATGTCAACCCATTAATTATTTTTGTATTTTGAAATTTAAATACACGATGTTATGAGCAAAATTGATATTATGTTGTCGATTCAAAAGTCTTGTTTTAATGCGTTCTTCAATTCGAGTGGAACTGAGAGTACAAATAGTGTCAAATGTTTGACAGAAAGTAAGTGGTCAACTTTTATATGGGAAAATGGAATTGTCGTTTTACTCTATCTTACTCGCAATTTTTCCTTATTTGCTCACCGTTTAGACCTCCCCTGGACTAAGACAAACATTTTAAAACCAAAATCAGCTCAATCGGCCCAGCCGTTCTCGAGTTTTAACCAGACTAACGAACAACAATTCATTTTTATTTATATAGACTAGAGTAGGTAGGACATAGATATCGACGCTTGAAAGGCAATCATATCTTCTTCTTCTTCAGCCTATAGATGTCCACTGCTGGACAAAGGCCTCCCCCAAGGCTTTCCACGCTGACCGGTCTTGTGTTGCCCGCATCCATCGGCTTCCCGCGACCTCCACCAGGTCATCGGTCCACCTTGTTGGGGGCCTCCCTACGCTGCGTCTTCCAGTACGTGGCCGCCACTCCAGAACCTTACTGCCCCATCGGCCATCGGTTCTACGAGCAATGTGCCCTGCCCACTGCCACTTAAGTTTATAGGTATTAGGAGTGGAGTTCCTTGCCCGTTCTTCTCCACACCATGGACAACTAACTTCATCTTTCTGGTCAACCGACACCTTGACAACTCTAAATTGTTTCTTATTGGTTTATATGAAATAGGAAAATGCTTTGAGTTTATGAGTTTTTCTTCGGTAAACACATTTGATCACATATTTATTGATTGTCGCAATTTCAGGCAATTGGCGGTAACATGCGTAAGTTTAAATAAGTACATGAGTATTTAGAATCGTTGCTAAACGAAATATAATAGATATTGATCTTAATTACCTAGTTCTGTGGATAGCTAACAAGTGTTGATGTAGGTCGTTGGGTATTGCGTCAAATGGACAGGAATTTGTATGAATGTAGGTACATATTTAATTGATATTAAACAAGGAACTACGGTTGCTTTCCAAGTTTCGGTACTAGCGGGGTTCTAGCTAAAACTACAATACTAAATTGTAGTTTTAGCTTTTTAACTGACTTCAAAAAGGAGGAGGTTACTCAATTCGACCGTATGTAAGCTTTTTTTATGTTGCTCGCGGATAACTTCGTCGTTTATGAACCGATTTTGATGATTCTTTTTTAATTGGAAAGAAGATATTTTCAAGGTAGGTCCCATGATAAGGACACCAGGATCTGATGATGGAAGACCAGAGAAATCAAAGGGAACTTTCAAAAATCGTAGGGGCGACTAGTGCATTTTTTAGTATTTTCATTAACTGTTTTAAAGCACTACAATTTAATAAAAGTCTCGGGTAGATCTGATGATGGAGCCGGGAGACAGTCGAAGGAATTCCTCAAAAATTCACAGCAGCTACCCTGTGTTTGGGCTTGATTAATTTGTATTGGTAAGAACTTTAGACCTAGATGGGTTGAGACTGTACTTCTCAACGGTTTACAGTAGCTACTTTGTGTTTGGACTTAATTCATTTATATTGATGAGAACTTTGCACCCATTGGGTTAAAATAATGGTCTGCAGTAAATCCGATGATGAAGACAATAGGCAGTCGAGGGAATTCTTCAAAATTGAGGGCAAAAAGCAACCGACTTCCAAAAACCACTACAAAGTGAAAAATAACTAATTTCGGAAGTCGGTGTCAAAAACAAATATATAAGACCAAAGACACCTACTTCCGAAATTAGTTATTTTTCACTTTGTAGTGGTTTTTGGAAGTCGGTTGCTTTTTGTTGTAAAAAAGTTTTTATTTTACACTTTTTAGTTGTGAAAAGTACTATGTATTCAGTTGCATTCGGTCAGACTAGGTTTGCGTGTAAGTCGGATCTCATTTTTTTAACAAGGCACCCTAATTCTTTATCTAAAAAAGTGACACATTGTAACGTCAGCCATCTGACAGTGAAAGTTATGTGAAATCGGTCGAGCCGTTTCAGAGGTTAGCTAGTACAAACAAACAACTTTTTTTTATAAATAGTTACCTATTGCATTTTCAAAGTACCTACTTAGCATTTAGTAAAATGCTGTTATTTTGGCATTATAAATAGATGTTTCAATTTTATTTCGGTTCTGCAAATTCTCAATTGGCATAACTTTGCGTTTGCTGAGTCAAAATCAAAAGTTTATTATTCATATAAAAAAAAAAAACAATTATATGCACTGTCAGTCAGCTAACTCTGGAGAAAGAAAATAACATCAGGAATAAACATAATAATCGGGTTAGGAATACGACCAACCGTTCCTCCACAAAGATAACCAACGTCACTCTTAATGCTATCACGCTAAAATGGAATTGGGTCGGACCTATCAGCCGCATGTCAGGCGATCAATGGGCCATGCTTACGACCCAATGGGCCCCTCTTAATGGCAAATTACATCGCGGGAAGCCCATACCGAGATGGCGGTATGAGCTTGACCCATTTAACAAGAACGGCTGCTTAGAGGCTTTATACAGAGGAAATAGAGTAACATAATTATTGTTATAATAGGATGGTCAGTTAGCTGCATTTTACTCGAGGCATTCAAGTTCAAGCAAACCTAGCTGTGTCGAAAGTACAGTCGACAGCAGTTCAAGCTACCCGCATCATCCCTGCCACATGAAGTCCACTGCTGGACATAAACCTCCCTCAAGGATTTCCAAAAAGAATGGTTGGACGCGGCCTGCATCCAGCACTTCCCTGCGATTTCGGTCAGATCATCCGACCACCTAGTCGGTGGGCGTCCGACGCTGCGCTTGCAGGTACGTTGTCGCCATTCAAGAACCTTTCTGCCCCATCGGCCATCGGCTCTACGAGATATGTGCCCCGCCCACTGCCACTTCAGAGAGCTAATCCGCTGGGCTATTTCGGCGACTTTAGTTCTTCTACGGATCTTCTCATTCCTAATTCGATCACGTAGAGCTAAATGCTTTAAAGTTAAAAGTCTATTGAAGTCATTTTACTGATTGTCTGTATGTATATACTGAGATTATTAATTCGAGTCAGTAAAATGACATTTCCAGTGTAGGTTTTTTATCCTAAGTATTTGAATATCTGGAAATGTCATTTTACTGACTCGAATTAAAAATCTCACTATAGCTTGATGTGCTGTTGTCTGTACATGTCTTATTTTTTTAGTTTTCCCGAAAAAGTTTCCCCAAACTGGGTTTTTTTTAAACTTTAAAAACTTTCTTTTTTTTTATAGGGCTATCACGTAAAATGAATGTCGACTTTTTAATGGTTTTTCGAAATAACAAGTTATTGGCGCCGCTTCTTTTGTTCACAAACTAAACAAATTTTAAGTTAAATGTATCTTTTTCTTTCCATTTCGTTAAGAAAAGGATAGAAGATAACATTTTAGCTTAATCGTGTCACATTAAGATACTCCATACACAGTTTAGACACGATTATAAACATGGCGACTTAAAATACGATTACGTCAGGAGCGCACTAATTTGACAGGTCTAAACTGACATTTTATCTTCTGTCCTGTTCTTAATGAAACAGAAAGAAAGAGATGCACTGAACTTAAATTTAATTTAGTTTGTGAACAAGGGAATCGGTGCCATTATGCATGTTTTTTTAGTGATTCTATTGTAATATGCTGCAATAGGAATTGTTAATAAATAGATAGCATGTAAAAGGCAATAATCATGTAAATAATAGGTTATTTGTAAAACTGTGAGTTGTGATAACCCTAAATTGGTTTGTTTACCTCTGTTCTTTATTGAGCTTGGCGTTGGTATAGATACCCATGAAACTGAGCTGAAATAGAACCATGTTTACTAGCTCCGAATAATAATTCACATTTTGTGCTCCCAAAAATATTTTTGAACACTCTAGTACAGTGTTTCCCAATCAGTGGTAGGTACGCTTCCCCCCAAAGGTACCTACCTACACGAAATTGCATCAAGGGGTACGAGCACAACCAAAATACAACCAGATTTCTTGGATTCTGCAAAGACAAACGTGCACATATCATATGTGCACGTTTGTCTATGCATGTTTATGTTAATCTTACATATGTCACACATACACACACACATGAACATGTTTCAATACACAACATGACACTCACACACACACAACACACACACACAGTACATGTTTTCATAAATGTTATAAATGTGAGAATTTAATGATGGAGAACACATGTTCCATATGATGATAACAAATATAAAATACACCTGATTTCATTTTGTATTTAACATTCCTGCAAGGAGAAAAAGCGGTACGCAAGTTTGAGGTCTTTCTTGAAGTGGTTCAAGTTTCAACTGGTATTCAGCTGCATCCGGTTAGACCGGAAACTGACCCCGAACAAATCAGTCACCAAATTCGAACAGAACCAATGACAAGGAAGCTATCTTTTACCATCCCTAAGGGGCAAATAGCACATATGCGAACTACATAATTCATAGTTAGAAAAGGATAAGTTTGATTAAGTTAAAAAAGTGTCCTATAATATTAAGCGCTCAATTTTTTTTTTATACAACAACCTTTATGTAACATAAAGGGTATATACATACCAAGAGTAGGGCATCTTTAGATGATATCAAACGATATGGGAAGGGTTTCAACACAAAATACTCAAAAAATTGATACCAAATTTTCGGTTTCGTGTGTTTCTTACAATCAAATCATAACGAACGTGGCACTACACTTCATACGTTATTAACTACTCGTTACACGTCACATTACTTGGCAAAATCCGATAAATGTCTTCAACAATTCTGTGCACCTAGTACGGTAGTAGCCTACCACAGGCGGTGCTTTTTCTCATAACTTCCTAAAATAAAGAAATTGGATTAAAAAACCCTTCCAATATCGATTCATATTGTATAAATATGCTATGCCCTTGTTATGTATATACCCTTTATGTTACACGTTGTATACATAATTTCGGTTTCAATTATCAAATTATTATCTGTGGAAACTGTAGAACTAGATTTCTACATACTTATAACACGCCCTTACAATTCATTCACTGCTTGTAGAAAAGGGAAATTATTAGGACACGTTGCACTTTCAATACTGTGGGTTGGAACTTCCTACACATAGTATCGAATCGAAAGTGGAACAATACTTGTGGTTTATGTTATTTTTCGTAAAACACAATTTATGGCGCTGTATATAAAGAAATTGTGAGTCTCTATAGTGGTATTAATTATGGAAATATCTGCTCTCCCTCTTTGCACCTTTTCTCTTTTGATACCGGGCGCCGATTCGCTGCACTTGAAAAGAAACGCGGCCGTGTTACGAAGTTACAAAGGGTGTATCTGTCATCGACGCACAAACGAGTACCATGGATCCAGTACATGATTCTGAACCCCCCAGTGGTGGAATTTTTCGTCGGCATTTCCCTGATTTTTAAAATTAAAATATGTATGTGGTTTTTTTCACTTTAGACCGTTCATAATTGCTATACTTTTATAACCCGATAAGATTTTAAAGTAAAAATTAATTAATTCGCTAATTACACAAAAAAAGCGCAATTTGAACAAAACTCGAAAAACTAAGTATCCTATCAGCTGATTCAATAAAGTTCACATTAGGGGTCAACGTCATACCTACAATCACGCACGACGGCACGCTTGCAACGTTCAGAGGCCGAAAATACACTTTTTTTAACGCTGTAATTTCTGTAACCGCTCAATAACGACATATATGACTATCATCATTTTATTAGTGGCATGCGGTCTAGGCTTTTCGCAAAGTTTGCGTTACGATGTCAGATACACCCTTAATTACGGCTCTTCTTGCATAAGATTTTTGTCAAAGGACATTTGCGCGTACAAAACCAAAACCGAATATATGTTCTGCGATTTCGGCGGTCTCTCCACTTCTGGAGCCATAGCGCTTGATGGCGCACTTCTCCCAATCTGCTCCGACTTTCGGTATCTCGGTTCACTCGTGCAAAGCGATGGCGAAATAGATTGGACGGTTAAGCACAGAATTAACACTGGGTGGATGAAATGGCGGCAGGTCACGGGAACAATCTGCGACTCCCGCATTTCCCTTAAACTTAAGGGGAAAATATATAAAACCATGATCCGACCTGCTGTCTTGTATGTATCAGAATGTTGGGCTACGAAAGGGGTGAATGAAAGGCAGCCGAGATGAGAATGCTAAGAGGGATGTGTGGTGTTACACGAATGGATAGAATAAGAAATGAGTACATAAGAGGAAGTCTGAAAGTGGTACCGGTAGCTGAAAAGTTGTGTGGAAATCGGTTGTCATGGTACGGGCATGTGTTACAGAGAAATGAGGAGAATGTCGTGAGGAGAGTTTTAATTATGAATGTTGATGGCTATAAGAGTAGGGGAAGACCAAAGAAATGATGGATGGATGGATGAATGTGTGATGGATGATATGGCTAAGAAGGGGGTGACTGCCGAGATGGCTTCTGGTAGGGATGTATGGAAGAAAAAGACATGTTGCGCCGACCCCAAATAAATTGGGATAAGGGCAGGAGAATGATGATGATGATGATGACATTTGCGCGTACACTATTGGCTGGTACCTGATACAAACTGTTGGTTAATGGTTGATGGATGAAAGATACGGGTTAATACCATGCTGTTACCAAAGATTCATAACATTATAAGAAGCATTATGCGAGATAACAGCCTTTTGGCCTGGTAAAAGACTTTCTGATTTTTGTACCTTTTTTTTTAATAATTTTTTTTTTTTAATTGTGTTTAATTTAGTTTAGTTTTATGATCCTTCTGTACGAGTCACAGTAGGTAAATAAATTTTCTTTCTTATTTTCTTCTATTATAAGTATCCGTATTAGTATGTATGTATATCAAAAAGATATCATGAAAACTACAAAGTTAAGAGCTTGTTATCTTACTTGGTTGTATTTACCAACAAGAATATAGTCAACGCACCGCTCGCCCGCCCGCGCCTGCAGCGGCGCTGTGCGGCCTTCTTACTGTGCGTCTAGTACTATGACCTACCGTCAGCTGTGTTGCGCGCTCGGTAACCACACTGCAACAATTACTAAATGTATTTGGGAATGAATATAAAATGGTGTAGAAATGATTGGAATCGATTCTAGAAGAAACTATATTCAGGTCTGGCATAAACGAAAAATAACGTTGTTTATGGAGAGCAAAACTACAGAGATGTCGATGAATAATAATTGAAATAATTGATTTCACATAAACTTTGGGTAGGTATTTCTAAAATGTCAGAAGCTACTTGCACGGTTCCATTTGTTTGTTTTATATGTTGAAGAGTCTGCAACAGCCCCCTAATTGGCGAACACATTTTTGTCAAATGATTGTGACTAAGTAGTTGGGATCAGTTGGGACCTTTCGGACCGCCCATTGGTCCGTTCGGTCCAAACTACGGTTGTAACGGAGCTTCGCCTCCGCTTCCGTTACTGCGGAAGTTCTGCAAGAAATCGTATGTTCGCTTCCGCCTCCGCCTCCGCACAATTTTTGCGGAGTTATAACGGAGGTTTATTTACGTATTTATAAAATAAATAACGCGCAAGCTGCGACGGTCGACAACCGTCCGGCGGCGTTTCAGCGCGAAATATTCAAGAATCAACTAGTGCGAGGCGGGAATGCGGCAAACACAATTTGTTTCTCCTTAATTTTCATTACAAGAAGGTAATATTTTTTTACCAAGTACATTAATAGTAGTACTATTAATGTACGTATTTAAAATAAAAATTTTGTTTTAATTAACCATAAATTTAAATTTTTTCTATATGTACTTTCACATCCGCTTCCGCCTCCGTTAACCTCCGCATCCGCGGAGGAGAGACTCGTCGCCTCCGCATCCGCCTCCGCCTCCGCTAACAAGCCTCCGTTACAACCCTAGTCCAAATGATCCCAACTAGTCGCAATCATTTGACAAAAATGTGTTCGCTGATTAGGGGGCAGATTCTATAGTTACTCGAAGATGTCCTGCGCCGATCCCAAATACATAAGTTGGTGGACAATGGCGCTCATTCTCTTGTTTGCAAACTAAACTAATTTCAGTTAACTTTCAGTTCAGCGCTTTTTTTTCTCGGTGGTAGGCCATAACATCGGCTGCCGGTGCGATGTGTGGCGGGTACGATGAGCCAAATGTTAAAATATAATATATGTTAATATTGTGTATAGGGGGTCTTGGGGAAATAACACGACTTCATTGAATGCTGTATATGGTCGACTGGCGAACCGTTTATTAAGAAGACAGCGATCGATACACACGTAATGTTGAGGGTACAATGTAGACACATTTTATAACACTACCTACTTATAACATACATTACACCCTACCACTTATTCTAAACTGCTCTTATACAACTAATTTACAATTAAGTATATTATTCATGGCTGGTACCTTATGACCGGTTTCCTTATACGTTTGCTTCGGGTCTCGGATGCTGTTGCTGGTGGCGGTGATGGTATCCGTGAACTTACTCCATTATCAGGTTCACCAACGTCAGTTGGGAGTGGACAGGTTAACATAGACCGTGGAGACTTTCTCCAAATTTGATCTATATGTCTTTTTAAAGGTGGACCATTTTCCCTACTAACTAAGTAATAACGAGATCCTAAGTTCCTGTCAATTTTACCTCTAATCCACTTATCCTCCCCTCCAAAACCTCGAACCCATACGTCATCCCCTATATCTAATGCACGCATTATACCACCCGCGCTTTTGACCTGTTTCTGTTGAGCCTCTTCTACTTTTTGTTTCACGCCTTGCACTTTATTGTTAATATTCAACAGATCTAGGCGAGACCTTAACGTTCTATGCTGCAGTAACCTCGAAGGTGACTCTCCTGTCGTGCTATGCACGGTATTCCTATACATCAATAGGTACGACTTCAAAGCCGTATCAACCTCTATGCCGTCCCTAAAAGCCTTTTTTAATGCCTTTTTACAAATTTTAACGGCATTCTCTGCAGCTCCATTCGATGCAGGGTGATAAACAGGTGTAAAAATATGTTTAATACCGTTAACGCGCATAAATTCTGCTACTTCAACACCTGTAAAAGGAGGTCCGTTGTCCGATACTATCTCTTTTGGTAATCCAAACCGAGCTAATACATCCCTTAATACCTTAAGAACGTCCTTTCCGGTCGTTCTTTTCATTTCAAAAGCTTCGATCCATTTAGTCGACGAATCCACTATGATAAAAAACGTCTTACCCTGAAAAGGGCCTAGGAAATCCACGTGTAACCTACTCCACGGCTCTGAGATATAGGGCCAGGGTTGAGGGGGTGCTTTCGGTGGAGCTGGAGCTTCCAACCGACATGTATTGCATTCGTGACATACGCGTTCAATGTCAGCATCGATACCAGGCCACCAAACGTAACTACGAGCCATTGATTTCATTTTAACAATGCCCATATGACTGATATGTAACTCTTTTAATATAAAACTTCGCAATTCCGTTGGTATCACAACTCTATAGCCCCACATTACACATCCCGATTCGACGTACAACTCATTCCTTCTAACAAAATAAGCTTGCAGCTCCGCATCGGGACAAGAGCGAGGCCAACCTGACCTTATATATATCATTACTTTTCTCAAAACACTATCCGTATTCCCCAGTTTACTGACATCTTCACTGGTTATCGGTAAAAAATCCTGTACGAAATTTATATACGTTACTTCGTTCTGTTCTTTGTTCCTTGTACCCACTGGCAGTCTAGATAACGCATCTGCACCATTCTTATCGGTAGGTACGTATTGAATTTGATACTGATAACCGGAGAGGATTACCGCCCATCTTTGTAGCCTACTTGCTGCCATCGTTGGGATGCCCGTTTTATCCCCAAAAATAGAAACAAGTGGTTTGTGGTCCGTCTTGAGAACAAATTCTCGCCCATATAAGTACTGATGGAACTTCCTTACTCCAAAAATAATAGCAAGCGCCTCCCTTTGAATCTGCGAGTAGTTTGCTTCCGATGCGTTTAAAACCCGCGATGCGTAAGCAATCGGACGCTCGGTTCCATCGGGCCACACATGAGCTATGACCGCTCCCACCCCCTGCGCACTCGCATCCGTCGTCAGCGTTACCGGCATACGCGGATCATAATGCGCGAGCACCTCACTAGAAGCCAACAGATCTTTAATGCTGTTGAAAACTTCCGTACAATCTTTTGTCCAAACAAACTTACTATCTTTCCTTAGTAACTCGTAAAGGGGGGTTAGCCTCATACTAATATTCCTAACAAACTTGGCGTAGTACATAACCATACCCAAGAACGATCTAAGTTCAGATACATTGGACGGTATAGGTACCTTTTTTATAGCTTCTACTTTACCTGGGCATGTCTTTACTCCATCTTTACTAATTATGAACCCTAAATAAGATACCTCATCCGCAAAAAACGTACATTTCTCTTTCTTAACCTTTAACCCGTACCGCTGTAATCTATCAAAAACTTTAAACAAAGTATCCATATGTTCTGCCTCGTCCCGGCCTGTCAAAATGACATCATCAAGAAAAACTCCTACCCTAGGCATACCTTCAAATATTTGTTCTATCTTTCTTTGAAATATCCCCGGACTTGATGACAAACCATATATCAAACGATTGTATTTATATAATCCCCGGTGTGTATTAATTACTGTATATAATTTCGATTGTTCATCCAGACAAAATTGTGCGTATGCTTGAGATAAATCAATTTTGGTATATTTATGCCCTGAATGTAATTTACTTAATAAATCATCTATTCTAGGTAGGGGAAAACGGTCAACCTCTAAACATTTATTTAACGTAAGTTTATAGTCACCGCACAACCGTAGCGAGCCGTCTTTCTTTATGACTGGTACGACTGGGGTCGCCCAGTCCGATGTCTCGACAGGTGTGATGATACCGTCCCTCTCCAGCTGATCCAGCGCTTGCTCCACACGCTCCCGCAGCGCGTACGCGAGTGGTCGCGCTCGCAAATATATCGGCCTTGCGTCAGGCCGTACACGCAAACTCACTTCACCACCAGTAAAACAGCCGAGACCATCAGAAAACACCTCAGAGTATCTGCAACGCAATTCATCAATATTAAAAACTTTAGTACTAGTCATATTATTTATACATTGTTGATTGAGTTTATCAATAACTTCTAACTTTATTTTCAAATCGTATAGCCATTCTCGACCCAATAACGGCTCTTTACCGTGGTCTATTACAAATAAATCTAACTCTTTGCAAGTATCACCAAACCGTACATAGGGTTTAATTTTGCCCCGTGGATACACCTTTTCGCCGGTATAATAGTTAAGTACTAAGTTGGACGTCATTAAAGGCAGGGTACTTAATTTTTTTTTATAAAACTCGTAACTTACACAAGAAATTCTACTACCTGTATCTACCTCCATACAAATATTTTTTTTATCTATTAAGACGTCAATATAATATGGTTTATATTTCACCGAATCATCTAATTGAAGTACATTTAAATTTACCTGTTCTAGGTTATCGAAATAATAATTATTACCAGCTGACTCCTTCCCCTCGTCCCTCACTTGTGTCCACATAAGGTCTCTGTCCATTTTCAGTCTAGGACACATCCTCTTTAAATGACCTTCCAGATTACACACACGGCACGTATATCTCCTAAAACGGCACATACTCGTATCGTGGTATGCTCCACAAGCGACACACGGACTTGCCGCCGGTTGCGTTCGCCTCGACTCGGCCGGCGCCGCTCGTGCACCGCGCTGACTCACCGCTGGTGCGCACTTTGTGTCCTGCCGCGGGTTATGTTCCGCTGACCGACGGCCGCGAGCCCCTGACCGCCCGCTGCCTCGCCCGGCCGCGCCAACATAGTGCGCCGCTGCTGACCCTTGCGCCGCGTCTCTGAGGTCACTGCATTGACCGCGGTCCCGAGCCCGAGGTTCTACCATCGCCGCGTCAAACTCCGCCGTCTCCATCGCCACTGCCAACTGGAGCGCCTTGCTGAACGCCGGTACCTCTCCCTCGAACAAGCGTTGCCGAATGACGTCATTTTCTATACCGCAGACAAATTGATCCCTGAGATTATTATCCAGAGCTTCCCCAAAATCACAGAACTTCGTCAACTTTTTCAGTTCAGCTACATAAGTTGCGATATTCTCCCCTTTCCACTGTTTTCTTTGCCTGAATTTAAATCTCTCGGCCAGTACATTTGGTTTCGGTTGAAGATGACTTTGCAGTATTGTAACAATCTCATCAAATTTTAATGTAGAAGGCTTCTTCGGCGTACATAATGTGACTAATAACTCGTAACACGCACTTCCCATGATCGTTATCAAAGTTGGCACTTTTAAATCCACTTTTACATCATTTACTATAAAGTACTGCTCCAACCGTTCAATATACAAGGTCCAATTATCACTTTCGACGTCAAAAACTTCCAATTTTCCCAAAGGCATCTTGTATTAAACGCAGATTAACACGCTATGGTCCGACTCGTCGCCAATATTGTGTATAGGGGGTCTTGGGGAAATAACACGACTTCATTGAATGCTGTATATGGTCGACTGGCGAACCGTTTATTAAGAAGACAGCGATCGATACACACGTAATGTTGAGGGTACAATGTAGACACATTTTATAACACTACCTACTTATAACATACATTACAGTTGTGTCGGGAGTTTGATCGTGGAGAGTCTCCAGATCAATCTCCCTCTAGCGCAGCATTGTTTGGTCGTGTTGGTCTTGGGTTTAACATTGCATCACCTCGCTCAACTGCCGTTATCCATCCTATTCCTTAGTTTTTTAATTGAATAGGCTTAATAAACTAGTGCGCTTTACCATCAACGATTGCATCACTGCTTACCATCAGGCGGGATTGCAGTCAAGCACTAGTTTGTAATTATTAAAAAAAAAAAACTCTTTCTATTTCACCAAGAAAAGGACAGAAAATAACATTTTAGTTTAATCACATTTTAGTTTAATCACATTTTAGTTTAGACAAAGAAAATACACACGAGAAGATGCACTGAACTTAAATTTAATATAGTTAGGGAATCGGGGCCAATGTTGATGCAAATAATATCTACACGCGAGAGAGTGAAGAGATCATGATATGTAACTGTTCCTGTGGCTATAACATCTGCTTTATATTCCACATTAATATTAACTATGGACACAGAGTGCGTCATTTTACCAGTTATTTTACTACCAGAACTACCTGATTGCATGAACATGAATTTCATGGGATACATTTTAAAATTCAACGTTCATGTTATATTGATTTGCCCCGCTCTTAAATGTTAAGGAGTGCAACATTAAATATTTATACGATTTAGGTAAAAAACTTGTTTTTGTCTCATACTAAATTTTCGTACTGATTCGTATCTTGTAATACGTCAAATGTATCCTGCTGAGTTGTTGAAAGTTAATTTGTGATTAGCGACTACTTAGGTATTAAAATTTTTGACTTTTAAATGTCAAATTTAATCATCGTTTACAAATAAACATATAATCTAAACTTTGGGCGGTTCATTGAGTCCAAGGCCACGGTGGCTGCCAGGAAGCTTGGCGTTATCGCAAAGGTGCGGCGGTACTTCACATCAGGACAGCTTCTTATGTTGTACAAAGCACAGATCCGTTCGTGTGTGGAGTACTGCAGCCGCACTTGGACTGGTGCTGCTAAGAGTCACCTGGCCACTTTGGATTCAGTGGAGAGGCGTGCGAAGAGGTTGATTGGTGACCCTGATTTAACTCGAGACGGTCTCCAAAGCATAGAACACAGGCGACGAGTAGCCAGCTTTTCGGTGTTCTATAGGATGCATTTTGGGGAGTGTGCGAGGGAATTGCATGATTTAATTCCCCCATCTCCATTCCACCATCAGACGACCCGTCGTAAGGCGAGTTTCCACCCTTACGTTGTTAACACCACTACGATCCGGACGAAGCGTTTCGCCTCCTCCTTTATACTGCGTACATCAAGGGACTGGAACAATTTGCCAGTGGCGGTGTTTCCGTCGGACTACAATTTGAGTGTCTTCAAGGCTAGAGTGAATAGGCTCTTAATAAACCAGTGCGCTTTACCATCAACGATTGCGTTACTGCTTACCATCAGGCGAGATTGCGGTCAAGCGCTAGTTTATAATTTATAAAAAAGGCCTATTTTATGGCCCTGTATTATTTTAGCAATTACTGTGCAAGTCAGCTAGTGATAGTAATCTGTTAACTTAATATCTGGCCTGGAATGGTGGGTGAAAGAATTATCAGGCACATGACTTTTCTCCTCTTATCAAACTGTCAGTACAAAAATAGAGTACACTATCAAACATAGATGAGAACCTGACACTTAATAGGTACACTGTGAATAAAACAGGTATCTACATAGCTTATATCTAGGACTAAAGTAAGATACAAAGCAAAAAGTGGTTTACTAGCCGCTCTGCAGTCTGTAAGCTCCAGTTACATTGCCATAACTTTAGTGCAGGCCGACTCTAGCACCTTTAATTCTATTTACGGCAGGTTATCATGTGAAATAAAAGGTATTTTTAAATAAG
The DNA here is from genome assembly GCA_017933935.1 of Sesamia nonagrioides. NCBI lineage: Eukaryota > Metazoa > Arthropoda > Insecta > Lepidoptera > Noctuidae > Sesamia > Sesamia nonagrioides. Next base: position 447,218 of record JADWQK010002473.1, read on the forward strand.
GATTGCGTGTGGAATAGCCTTTAAAATTAGGATCAGCTACCGGTTATAAATATGGTCTTATAAACTCGAAGTCAAGTCTGGAATTTACTTGATTAATTTCTTTTTTGCCGATCCTGCTACTTCAAGCTTAATGCTTAAATAAATTGATATCGAACTGTCTGGTATGAACAGCGGCCTACTTTATATTCTTTTTTATTTAAAGGTTCATTTAATAGATGCGTGAATGAGGCCTAAGATATTGTCGACTCATTCCGATTTTAACTTGCCAACCATACAGTCGGAGGCGGAAAATCACCGCGTAAAGCACAAGTGTGTCAAATCCTGATTTTAAAAGTTCCTGATTTTAATACGTACATAATCTGTGACGAATTACAATACGTGAACTAGTGTTGAGGAAACGTCAATAACCAACGAATATCTATGACTTGTCAAATAATAGTTCTATTTTTAAAACATGACTACATAAAAAAGTACATCTATATCGACAGCGAAAATGGAAATTACTTTGGGCCAAATGTTGGTGAAGGTAGAAATTGGGTCCGAGGATAAAACTTTCAAGAGCAATCAATTGTCGGAACTTGGCATGCATCAAACGCTTACCGGAGGAGCAGATTAGAGTGACGTAAGTGAGCGGTGTTTATTCGGCCAGGCTTTTCGGCGGGGCCCCCACCATTACGTTTTGTTTACAAGAGCGACGCTTGAGCGCCGGCACTCGCAGCCGGTCAGCACGCGGGACGCGACGCTCGCGACGCTACAACACTACCGCTAATAACCTCCTCACTAGCCATTGATAAGTGATGCCCCCCAAGTGTTGAGGCCCCGAGGACACACTACCGGTTCCGAAGTCGCAGAAAAAACTGGAGCTATTATTATACACTATTCGGTTTACATTAGATCATATCCGCGAAATTAAGACGTGCAACCAGTGTGTGCTAAGGACCTGCATATCGCCGAAAATTATCGTAAGTGTTATATTGGCAATTTTATTTTGTAAGCTAAACCAGTTTTATTTTTGTAAATTTTATTACAACAGGCATGGAAATGTTTCGTTTGAAAATAAATAGTCATCATCAAGAGTCGGTGTCTATGCTTGATGTATTTGCTCGTTGAACGTTTTTGTTGTATCTACGCCTTTTAATTTAGGAACAAGCATCATGTACATGAAGGTCGACATTTTTATGTCACTTACGTTCCTTTTCGAAACCGAAAACCGGTTGGGATGTTTTTTAAGCTGGTGTAATAAAATTAACATATCAGTGGCAGGGATCGCTGCGCGTGTGGCACTCACAGGTACTTTTGGTTTAAATTTAGGGACTCTCTTTTACTACAAGTTCCACCACTGTTTCAGTGTTTGAAACAACCATTGGGTACGACAGGTTTATGAAAAGTCGGGATGTAATCTGAATTCTGTTTGGCATATATGCGTTTTTTTTTTACCAATCTTTCATGTTAATTTGCATCTCCCCTCTCATGACCAATGTTTACATAACATTAGATCTACACACTGTTTACATGAGCACATAAGGGAGGATATCAGCCATTCGAAATTATTTGATTCACAAGGCTGTAAGCATGCACATATTACTAAACTCGAAACTAACTACATACATACTAAAATCGTAAAACTATACTCAGATGCAGTCATAACCGTACCCGAGTACTTATAGTTTTCCGAGTTAAGGCTCATTTCGTCTTCGTGGCTCTGATCATTGATAATATCTGTAATTTGTGTATTACCAAACTAATTTTGATTCAGCGAGGCGTCTTGTATGTAGCTATAAAGTTGAAGAACCACAACCGAATTAATGATTATCGAGCAATAACCACACACACACACACCTGCTGGCAGAATCGGCATTTTGTAATACATAGCTATTACCAATTAATTACATTTACAACCAACGATATCGTCACACAATGGCTGAAGAAACAGATTAATGAGCAAGGAGCGGCAAAATCAATGTACCAAAAAGTATTCGCTTCCGAATACATTGTAAAATCGAACGTTGAAACAAGTAGTTCAAGTATCTTAAAGTAATCAATACTTATAAAGCAGTTTGCATAAATATCTTATGATATTGAACCTAATTTGTGTAAATTAATGAAACTGGATCACTGGATTATGTTCTTAACATTTATATGTCATTTATAATAATAAAAGCCTTAACGAGTCGATAAAATAAAAGCTTTGTAGGTATTATTTAAACGACGATTAGTGGCACGTAGTAAATGATGATGAAGTCAGCGAGATAAACAATATTTTACAATATTTATGACATATACTTAAAAGAGCATGGTATAGTGATTTAAACTACAGTTACTATTCAATGTGTAAGAAATAGATACCGATCGATAATATATCATAAACATCGGCAAAATAGTATGTACCATATATTATTGGGGGCTGAACAACATTTCGTCAAGTTCCCCATTAAAAGGAAATCGTACAAGCGTAAGTTGTCACGACGATCAATAAACGCCTTTGAGTTCAGTGAAACTATGAATGGAATCCTTATAAATGTTCGTAATATCTACAATCCCCAAAATATTCACTCCATAAAACAATTTCCCGAAATAAACAATTAACCCTCAACATGAAAGCAACAGCAACAGGTATTTCGATCTTATCTGAACGAGGGAGAGAACAATTTTGGGGAGACTATTGTGAAATGCCCTCAATTTGTCCTATGAGTAGGTTTTCGTCTGGGAGCCTGCTTCAGCTATAATTGTAATGTAAGCACCCTCTTCCCAGCGACCTCCAGACGTTTGACCTCAGCTCCGGGCCCGCCACTCAATTGTTGTTGCATAATAATATTCGTCATGTATCGATTTGGAAAAGCCATTAGAATAACTTTGCATTGATTTCTAAGAGAGTTGTTTGACTGTGTTGGCTTTATAATTTTTGTTTACTTGTTCCGTGGTCGTTTTCGTATTAAGCATCTTCTATCATTCAATTCTGTCAACTTTCTGATTAACTCTTTTGCCATCCCTACCGGGTAACACTACCCACAGTCTTTGAAAAAAGTATTTATTATTTGTTACCCATATTTTGAAAATCCATAAGACATGCAGCGGATTATACCTACTTTGTGTATTGTTCTATTTACAATATTTAGAAACGAATCATAAACATTCTGTCTTACATTGGCTACAGTAAAGTACATATGTGTTCCTAGGAGTTAATATTTTATTATACTGCGCCATGATTATTCCTCAGAAGAGGGATTTGCCAACGGTTTTTTTTTTGTGCCCGCGTATTGTATTTGGCACTTATGGTTCATTTCTTAAAAACACAGTTTTTTTTGGGTGATTAGCTATGCGAATGTGTCCTATTTGATGGTGATATTTTTATCTCCGTTCTTTCCTTGACCTTTTTATAGGCCAGTAATCCTGTTTGTGTATCTGGACTGTTGATTCTCAGCAGTAAATATCGGGAATATTTTTAAATTCTTATCTGTTCCTCGCTAACTTGTGCCTCTAGACCTTTACTTATTTTAATTTGTGGGTGTCTTTAGTGTCAAAATCCAGTTCTAAAGTGATGCATTTGAAGACACGCTATAATTATATTGTTAACAGCCCTTAGGCTTATGTGGGAATAGCTGATATATTTTCTCGTCACGCAAAAATATGGTCTTTAGTCTAATAGGATTTTTACAAAAAATGGTCAGAAAATCCAGTTCAAAGGCTAGGATTTCATTAAAACGTAGCTATTGACAATCTTTTGAACCGTATAGTCGTTGTGAAGGCTAAGAAGCCTGGTAGGCTTATAGTGGTAAACTTCTCTGTAATTCAGTAAGTGGTAATGAAGATAACTCGTTCGTTATCGTTCATTGAACGACGGCCATTTACGATCAGTTAACTGATAACTAGTTTTTAGCAATAACATAACGTTACAAGTACGTAGATATTATTAATATAACTTTGAGTGTAAACTAATCGATACGTAAGTTATGAAACATTATTTTACAACTGTTAAAACTTAATAGCTCAATCATATAATAGGATATAAGTGGAGTTACGTATAAAATTATAATATTAATATTTTAATCCGGTTTTTTAGGCAGTCGGAGAAAATACATTTTCCATTAATAAAAATATCAATTCAAATCAATCAATGGATTATATTCTTAATTTATTCTTGGTATATTTCGTGAAAACAAGATTGAAAAGAAGGAAAGATGAAAGTTTCTCATTTCGGCATGGGTTTTTCCAAGCGCGGAGCTTCTTACGATCAAGAATAAATGTTCGTAGTCCAATCGAAAGTACATGATAACATAAAACATTTACTTCCAAGGCTCTAATTCAATAATCTGGGTTACGAGTTCCACTTTGAACGAATAGATGAAAGTAATTAAGCGTTTTCGCTTTCGTACAACCAGTTCTGGCTCTGGCGCACTGTCGCCGCGTTGTTCACATAATTTTCCTTGTTCATTAGTGTTGCAAAAAGTATTTTATAAAATATGGTTTGGTTTTATATTTTGGGGCTGGGATAAGATTGTAGCATAATAGTGTAATTTGTTTTTTATTTAGACGTATCCAACAACCTACCGTGATCTAATTATTTTCCTTAAATTTAGTACGAAAGCAATAAAAAAAAAAGATTCAACTTACCTGAAGCTGCATGAAGTTTTTGATGATGCATAAATTACAAAAATGCGTCACCTCTAACACGGTAAGTCTCTATTTGTTAGACACCGAATACTGTTTTACAAGTACTTGTGTATGTAAGCCTCAAACAAATATTATTTATTTAAATAGCTGTATCATTTACCGAGCTTGGTAATATGGTATTTTAGAATGTCGTAACATAAACTACAGCGGTTGTCGAAGAAAATCGATATTTTCATACCGAAAGTAAAAGTTTACTTTCGGCATCTCCATCAGATGAAAGTGATTCAAGTGACTAGTTGTATTAGTTTCGCTCTCGAGCGCTTTGTCTGGAATTCTTCTTTACCATGCTGGGATTTAACTTATTAAGCTTTCCAGAATTAACTTCTAGCAGTTGTTTGTATCCTTCTCCTCTTTTTGTGCTTCCTCGCATTGTATCGCAATGGTTTGTATTCATGTCAATTGCGAAATATATTTACCGTCGATCGCTTTGTGTGCAAAAAAGCGAAATTTAACCAAATGTGATTGCGTAGCTCGGAGAGAAAGTCGCACTATATGGCAGGCGCGTGCGTCCGACGGATTTACGTGCTAGTGACGTGCGTGTTGCGAAAATTTGTTCGAAAAAAAATTGCAAAAGCCGATAACATATAGGGGAGTGTCTATTAGGACTTTGGCATGACGTCAACACAAACCTGAACTATGAATAAATTCGCATCGCAAACTGTAACTTATGCGATACTTTACTGCTCCAGATCGAACGACTATCTATGTCAAGTGTTACGCAAACACGATTCGCTAAACTACGTCCGTTTAAATTTTGAGGCCGTGGAGACTCCACCCAGCTTAAAGCTCCATACCCATTCATTGAAAGAGAAATTGGTGTCATCACCGAAGCCATGCACTGAGCCACTGGACCGTACGCCCGGTGTCGAAGTAAAAGTGTTTCAAAAAATTTACGTCGCGAAATTACTTTGCGATTTCGCCGTAACGAGGTCACCGATGTGGGTCGAGTAACAGCTATCTGTTAGAATTGATACTTTTTGTTTGTTACATTTAGAGTCAACTCAAGGCACAGTTCACGGCCACCAGAATGTTAAGATTAAGAGTCGTTAGCGATTATGATTCTGAGTATCACGATTAGACCTAATTGATATATTTTAAGAACACCATCGCCTTCCTTTTTTGTCAGTTACAGTTTTTAAATGCGCATTAAAATCAGGCTGCTTCAACACCTAGTTTTTACTTGACAGTGGCGAATGTTAAAACACGGTGGTAGCCGTATTTTATTCTTTGTTTCTTTCTTCGTTTCTTTCAATTTATATCTGATGCCCAGAGCCTATACAACATAAAGTTCGATTGTTTTACGGTGGTTCACAGGTTAACATGAAATGATTGGCTTAAATATTTCATACAGCTAAACTAGACAATTATTCTGTATTTTGGGGCTCGGGCTAGGAATTTCAGAGTGGAGACTGGAGAGGTGATTTCAGGTATGACATAGTACGTGTCTATGTGTGATGTGTTTCTGGTGAGGGTGTTTGTGGTAAGATTTGTGTTTGTAATATTGAGCTTTGTGTGATTTAGTGTCAGGTCGGGCTCTTTATATTAATTTTTCCGAGTCATCATAACCAGTGTCATGCAAAAATTCCATTTACTATTTTTGTACAATTGATTGAAGTAGTATTTTTAATTTTGGAGAGAAAAGTCACAAGGCACGAACCTATCTTAATAATATTTTGGCTTACTTACATACAATCAATATGATATGTAGGTCCTGTAGGTATATCACTGTCACCTTTATGACTCGGTTGGTTCTTTGTATAGCAAATTCTTTAAAATGGCCAGACGTAGCCTCTTTACATTGGCAATTTACGCCGCAGTTATTACTGTGTCCGCCACTGATATAGGTACATAGTATATAGGTACATTATATCGAGTAAAATTAATGTCGAAAAAAAGTTGGCAAATTCATGTGATAATAGACGCTTTTATGTCTGGTACCACGACAAGAATTTTAATTGTGTCGGGTGACCAGCCCCTGAGACCATGTCACCACATTTTGTTTTAATTTAATTAATCTTATTTTTCTTGCTACGCATAAGTTGTTTTAAAGGTGCACTTTTCGGTCCGTTAATTAAGAAGATATCGTTGGAACTGGCGTAACCTGTATGTAGGCGTGGGATAACGACCTGTTGTTTAATGTACACTTTTATCATTTTCGTCTACTGTTTATTCTTCTGTTCTATTGCCAGGACTTAATTATTTACTTTCCTTTTTGAAGAATTAAGACCTGGCAATAGAACATAAAAATAAACAGAACGAGCTGAAACGTAGCGCGCGTATTTCTAGTTTAGAATTTAGTTAAATCTAATTTTAAAAAAAGTCGTCTAATCTCCGCTAGAGTAAAGTCAGGGTTCCAAACTATTATGTCATCAATGAACATTATTAACTGTGTAATTCAATATGTTATTACTTGGTACTCTCGGCTACACTTAGCTTTGTAGTTTTTATCACCTCGTATGGAAAAAAGTCAATGCCTATCATTTACAACGTTGAAACCTTGCATTACCGTTTTCTTTGCCTTTTCTTTCATTTTTGTCATGGACATTCTATTTTACTTCAATCTTTTACTTTAACTCTACCTGAACATTTCCCAATTCCGAACAGAATTCCCAACTTAGAACTCCATGGTCTATTTTTTTTTTTGTTTTATTTAATATAATATAAGCCTCTAAATATCAAGGTACATTGTAAACAGTTTTCATCTTTATCTGCTATAGGATAAAGTTTCCACGTGTAGTCTATTCTATGTATATGCTAATCTTCATTAAATGTGCGAAATGTTAGTGAAGTCATTGAACTTGTCCGTGAATATCGCTGCGGGTTCATCAGTTTTGACATGAACCCATAGATAACTTGGTTGGTGTAAAAATTACTGATTCTGTTTTCTGTGCGTGACTTGGCGACCCTTGATCTTGAATGTTTTGCTTGTTGACAGTGGCGTAATATACATTAGATTACTTTTCTTTTTTTAAAATTCATCACGAGGTAGGTGTTGTCTTTTATGCCTGTTTTTGTCCTGTATTTTGATAGTAGAGTACAGACAACAGCACATCAAGCTACTACAATCTGTTAGATGTTTTTATTAGATATTCAGTTTTATCCCTAACGCATTAAGGCTCAAGGTTGATTGGGAATTATTAACAGTTCGGGTAGCTGGACCTGCTGTAGTCCGTACATTTACATTATCGTTCTGAGTTACTTTGAAAGCGTCTCACTCGTAATTCATGTACAATACTGACTTTAATTGAAATAGCATTCCCAGTTTTTGCAGAGAGAGTTTATATTCCATTTTCTATAAATTAAACAATCATCAAAAGAAATGGAATAACGCTATTCGCTATTTTTTTTTTTGTAATTTTATAATCTTAATGGTATTATTGAATCCTTCCTTAAAAGTTACTTGAATTTTAATACATTCGCGAAGCCTTCAAATAAAAGAACAAAGGCGCTAACACAAGTTATACAACAAACTGAGTCATTTCATTATCCTCGGAAAATTCATCAATATTTTATGAGAGAGTAGAATCTGAAACTTTAATGGAGCAAAGAGTAAGCTATACCTAACTACATAGATTTGGAAACACTGATAAATTTTCAGTTTATATACTTTGTACCGATTGCATATGTGTGCGATATATGTTCAGAATCCGAAGATACAAGGCCGACGTTAAATTGTAATCCTTGACAATACAGGTATTACAAACGCATATTACGTATGTTTACTGAAGTAATACTTTTACTATTTTATCTTGCTTCAAGAGTATCAAGAGTGGAGTAAGATGTATGTTCTGTTTACTTGTACATATATGTGCAATGTTAAATAAACAAAGACGCATTTAAACGATGAGGTAAATGGCAATAATCAGGTCCTAAAAGTCTATTGTTAAAAATTTCGTAAAAACAGCCGTGCCTTAGTTACTCATGTACTAAAGCCATAAATGGCATTTGTACCTATAGTGCGTGTATAAATGAACATGTTTGTATGTATTGTTGATACATCTGCAGTTTAGTTCAAGACCCCACTTTTATATCTAAACACGTCAGCACATCAACGCTCATTATTCACTAATAAGAATTTATAATAGAAAAATACTAATGATTTACCTGTCTAGTATTCTTCCCGATAATAGCCTTTTTTATAATTAAAGATAATAGCGCACATTTGTTTCGTATAGGTCAAAACATACTACCTTGTGGCACTCCTGAAGATTATTTTGTTATGATGTGTATCTGTCTAAAGATCACAATTTTTATTTTTCACATTGTGAGTATAATTTTACACCAGTTTTTTGCAATCTTATAAAGTAGGATCATAGATTTATTTAGTACTTGTTTCTGTAAGCCTTTGCCAAGTCTAAAGAGAGTTATGTTAGATCTATTTATACAATGTAACAGGAAAGGCCTACAAAAGCCTGCAGTTTGTACTGGAATGCAAAGTTTTAATAAGATTGAGCACGTTTTCACATTCCCGTCTTTATTTTTGTCCTAGTATTTAGAACTGCAGGATTTTCAACACGGTTTACAATTAGCGTAAAAGTTTATCTCGACATAGATTAACTCAGTCAATAACTTTACTAGGCACATATCTACTACTGGTTCCTGTCTCAACTAGTTACCTACTTAACATTTTTCGAAGGTTTATTCACCGTCATTTTCACGCATACGTAAAGAATAGCCTATTAATATCTATATAAGTATACTCAAGGTCGCGTCTAAACTGTCTGTAGTTGCAGTACCTATATTTAGGTATATACACGTTTGTATGTTTGCGTTACCGTCATGTGTAAAGTTCGTGTCGGAAGTGGTCTCCGCCGAGTTGTTTGGTGAGGCGAGAAGTAATGCCGTCTTCTTTGTTTGAGTTTGGTAGAAATGTTTGAGTGTCTGTAGGGATTTTATACCGAAGACTTCATCTGTCTACTGTGACTTCACGTCGCAAGTTAAAGAGGTAGTTATTCTATATGTTCATTGTTCTATGTATGTTATCCTTGCGCTCTTTACCCTTAACAGATGAGTTGAATATCAAATGAATGTACTTAGCACGTCTATAGAGTAGCCATGTGTCTATTTATATATTTTTTGTTTTATTATTAACTACTGCATGTATTCATTCACGCTCGGGATTTTCAGTAACGAACTGTTTGTTGTGTTGTTTTTTCGCAATACTGATGAGTGAGGCTGATGATGTTCTCAAGCATTTTTTTGCGTCCAACAACTGGTTCTTCGGTTATTAATACAATAGATATCGTGACGAGGAAAACAATTTCATGTCTAGTAAATCGTTCTTGTTTTATTAAGGTCACTTTGATTTCACTAAACGCTGCTTATTGCTCCGTACTTCCAATTTGATAATTAGGGCGCTTTACCATATACTTATGTGTACCTATTAATTTAGTTTATAACTGAAGTTAATAATTCAGAGGAAGTAAATACGTAAAATATGTATGTGACTAGACCTAATTATTCATTAATTGTTAGTCAATTATTAAAAGCTGGTAGGCCATAACGTCGGCTATCGGCAGAAGTTACTATCCACCAAACAAAGTCTTTTCGTCAAGCGCTTTGTCGTGTTCCGGCATCATGTCTGGTGAAGCTGTACGGAGAATGGGTATGAGCAGTAGTGTTGCAACGTGTGCCGGGTAAGACGAACCAAATGTTGTTGAGTCGGGAGTTTGATCGTGGATAGTCTTCAGATCAATCTCCCTCAGGCGCAGCATCGTTGGGCGTGTTGTTTGGTTAAACATTGCATCACCTCTCTCAACTGTCGTCTTCCTTCCTATTCACTGAGTTTTTTTTGAGTGAATAGGCTCTTCATAAACTAGCGCGCTTTGTCATCAACGATTGTATCATTTGTATCACTGCTTACCATCAGGTGGGATTGCAGTCAAGCACTAGTTTATATGATTTTTTTTTTAAAAGCCTGCGATGTCCACTTCAGGGCGAAGTACTCCCTTTTCCACCGATTTGTTTAAAGCTTCTGTGGACCTGTACTTGTTGAAGGAGTCCAGTTCACCCCAGCATCACCGATTACTCATGCTTTCAATATTAGTACAAATTTGTAGTGGAAGTAAATAAATAAATTCGTGTTGCAATATCTGTGCCCTATTAAAACATTGTTGGATTCTAATCGTTTGACCTAGTTTTACGACGAAGGAAGGAAAACATAGAAACTTACTCTGAAATGTACACAACAGAATAAGTGTTCTGTTTACCGCAAAGTAGTAGAGTAAATAAATGATATTCATAAATAACTTTTATCACTAAATAATCTAGGATTACGTTGGAATTACTTTGATATGACAGTTTATTATCATGAATGATCCTCATTAATGATTATAAATGGTCATATCAACTTTCTTTAGCTGCTATGTGTAAAGATAATTGTCAGTTAAACAGAGCGTGACCTAGTTAGTACCATCATTAAACATTTTTAAAGATGATAAATATAGGAGACGTCAAGAATAGTCTTGAGGTCTCGTATTCTTCTGCACTCTGTGACCAAAGTTTGATGTTTTAAAAAGTCGTGTGCCTAGATTTCACCATGCGAATTCAAGAGTGCGTTGTATGCTAATTGTCAATAAGTACACGCCCGTGTGGAGGCGTTTCTTTTGCAATGACATTTTTATCACCCCGCCCAATGCACTCGGGCTGTATCACTTTCACCAGACCTTTTACTTCGATACCTATCATACTTTTATATGCCGTCAATGAATAAAGTAAAATTATTGTGTAAAGACGTGCCAGTAGCATCATTGTGTTTACATTTTTCAATGTAAGCCTGACTGGCTGAGTAGTAAGATTGAGTGGATACCGGTAATGCGTATTATTTATTTACAATCAGTCACAAACACGTAGAGATAAAGTTTTTTCTGAGATGTAATATCTCTTAATCATAACTGACATAATACATCTGTTCATTACTGGCCCGGTCGACGCTTAATGAATGACTTGTAATTTTGGTGAGAAAACCGTAAACGTGTAAAACGTATATTTTAGTGACGCTAAAGCTTTGTTTGAAGGTTATTTAAGGTACTTCATTCCTCTGTTAAAATGATGTTTGAACCTTGGATTTTAAGATAAGGATGCCACATTTAGGTATGTGTTTGTTTTATTAATATTTTTTTTTCCTACTAAACAATCATTTTAGAAGGTCTCATAGTAGTATTTATGTTTATTTTTGACACCGAGTTCATTAACCTGCCTTGAGCACACCCATGCCACATCTATAATGTTGGAATTGATTTTACCTTCAAGTGTGACATCTGTTTCATCACAGCTGATGCTTGTTAAATGATTACAGGGTAGTGTTTCGTTTCTTCATTTACACGTCCCACTTTGTCCAATAACCGGAGGTGAGCAGTGTCAAATTGGTGGTACTAGTGATTCGTTGGCAGCGACCTTGCCGATACACTTATTCACGAGCACGCAGTTGCTCGGCAAAGTGCGTTACGCAGATGAATTCAACTTTGAACATTTGGATTTTTTATGTGCGCATATTTGTCACCACTTAAAAAGTTATTGGCGATCTGATTGCTGCTGGAGTCTTGTCGGCATGCGTCTCTGTAAACTTAAGATCTCAACAGAATAGCAAAGATCTATTGGAGTGCTTCTTGTCTCTAAAATGTATAGTTTATTGAGCTGTTTATCCTCGTGGAGGTTATTCATATTCTATAGTCGATTAGCGAGCCTCTTGACCGCTGTGCTACCTGCGATGGCTTTGGCACCGAGCGCCGTGTATGAGATCAACAATGTCAAGGCACGGTTATATTATGTCAGTGTTGTGTAATGCACTCGCACATACAACAATATCTTTGGTTCACTGGGGGTCTTTTATCCCAAAAATACACCAAGCTTTTTGTATGCTGCAGTCCAAAGTGAGATACAATTGCGTGCAATTGTGCGTTATAATTGCAAATGTTCAGGTTTAAAGTAAGCGGTTATTTGTCGCTGGAAGTTTTTCTCCGTCGCGTCCTGATTTGTTCTTATTGTTTATCGTTACATATTGTTCTCTTTCCATGAAAGACTTTTTATGTTTTTATTTTACGCAGATACTTGTAAAGGGCCTGTCGTGCTAGTGAATGAATTTTACACAATTTAAAATTTTTATACGAGTATCTTATCGATGCTTCCAACAATGTTCGATGGCATGGTTTGCGCAGTGGTTAAGCGAATGACAGCAAATACACATAATTTGTATGATATACATATAATAATCATCATAATCTGTTTGTGTATGTTTGTTTATGTTTGTAAACGCAACTACGATACAGGAGAAATTCCTAGTGTGGCGCTGCGTCAAAAAAAGTAGAGCAAGAATGAGAAATATTTATTAACGCGTGACGTACTTATAAAATTATTAACACCTCCTGGACGCTACCATGTTCGTGTCATGAATATCTATTGTGACTTACAATTTTGAACTACTGCCATGTACTTATGAACATTGTCAATTATATGTAAATGTTTTATTAAAAACGAAGTGGGAAAGGTCGGCAGCCGCGTCCATTATGTCGAGCGCGTAGAGGGCAGTAAGTCAGTATATCTCAGACAGCTCTCCGCCCCGGGGTGTCCGGTGTCCGAGCGTGGTTTATGCAGACACTCCTACTCGGAAGATTTGCTTCACACGAATGTCTCCGCAACTAAATTATTACTCTTAATCAGACTTTAGTTTATTTCGCATTTATTTTTATCGGATTTCGATTTCAATGTTGCGCTGTTTTACGAGTATTTCTGAGATCATCTCAATGTATTCTTGATTGTGGTTTCAGCTCTGTCGTTGCTGCTTTATTTCTCGCAAATTTATCAATTTCGACATCGCTGATTATAAATCACGATGTCTCATCACGAAGTTCTGAAGTGGCCATCGGTTGGTTGGTTATTATATTAGTGTCACTGAACTTTGAAGTTATCACGTTGCAAATCTCGATATTGGTTACGAGTAATTACAACCGGTGTACTTATCTTGTTCATATAAATCATTTGTCTCATAGACACTTAACAGCTGCTGTTGTACATTAATACACGCATTAAGTTGAATTTGATTTGCAAATAGAGTCTTTGTGGCAGACACGCTAGTAGATTCGCGTCGTTATTATTAATTTATCATTGGGTTTGCCAAAGGGATTGTGCTCAATTAAAATGGCTGTAACTTGCGTCTTCTTCTTCACGGAGCGTACCAAATCAATATGGATTTTTTAATGCTAATATATTCTTATTAATAACTTCGACTTCTTCTTAAAAGACATGAGTTACGTGCATTAATTGAAGGTTTTTCTCAAAAAGCCACTATATCGAGAGACCACGTTTCGGTTTTTTCTTTTGCCCGTAATTCCTCATCAGTTATTTTGTTCCGTAATTATCCGGCTAGCTTAGTGTACAGCCATGAATCTCGTTAATTAATTAATAGCCAGTGGGCAGAATCCGGTGTAATTTAATTAAGACCCCAACAAATATTGACTATTAATACTTTAGCATATGTTTACTTTCGATACCTACTACCTACTACTAGCGGCCGGTCCTGCGCGATTAATAAACCTGTGAATTCTGAATCATTAATAAAGTGCGGTGGCGTTTGTAGCATCATAGCTACACAATATTTAGCGTTGGTTATAAAATGTTCGTCTTTCATTAATTGTATTGTAACATCTCTTTGTGTAATATTGGAATATAACAAAATTGGTGGTTTAATAGACTCCATAAATCAGCGGCTCTTAGATTTTTTATAGAGCAATATTAAAAGTTTTGTTTCATTCATCTGAAGCGTTGAACGTAGACTGTATTTAAAGGCTATAAAATTAATAGAAAACGAAAATATTTGAAATACTGGTGCTAAGAATTGAAACCTGTCAGGACCAGTTGTTAGGGCATCTGTTTTTCATTTAAAATGGTCAATATTTGTATGCGTAAGGCAAGTGTTTCTCCTTTGTCTGAAAGCTATGTTGTCTCAAACTTGTAGGGTCATCGTCGGGACTCGGGACTCTGGAAACCTAAACACAGATACTTGGGCGTTGAATATAAAATAATTGTTGTCAATGTTTAATTTACCAGATTCAGCTCGTTAGCAACCGTTTAAATGGCACAATAATTTATCTAGACTAGGTCTAGGTCCTTGTACAGATTTACAATGAAGTTTCCCCGCTGGTAACCACTGTATTTTTCATTCGTGCCTGCCACCGTCATTGTAAATTGTACCTTACGTTATTAAACTGGGTTTAAAATGGAGATTAATGTCGAGTGCACAGTGTCATCGACAACAGGTATCTGCTCACTTACCTTGACCGCGCACGTTGTCCTCTCACTTATAGAATGATCATAGACGTCTTCGATGTGCCTGCGCCACTAGTGTGCACCCTGATTCGTATTCCTCAGTCTTCTCATAATTTTGACCTTCCTTCCGTTGAATATTGTTTCTCCAACAACCTAAAATTTTTTATTACATCTCTTATTTGTCATTCATCTCAATAATCATGAAATATTTATAATGGCCCCAATTCCCCTGTTCACAAACTAAACTAAATTTAAGTTCACTGCATCTCTTTCTTTCGGTTTTATTAAGAAAAGGACAGAAAATAAAATGTTAGTTTAGACCTGTCAAATTAGTCCGCGCCTGACGTAAATGACGGGTTTTTGGCCGCCATGTTTAAGATCGCGTCTAAACTGTCATGGAGTATCTTAATTTGACAGGATTAAACTAATATGTCATCTTCTCTCCTTTTCTTAATCTATACTAATATATAAAGCTGAAGAGTTTGTTTGTTTGTTTGAACGCGCTAATCTCGGGAACTATTGGTCTGATTTGAAAAATTCATTTTACGTTGGAAAGCCCATTAATCCAGGAAGGCTTTAGGCTATTTAACATCACGCTGCGACCAACAGGAGCGGGGCATATACAACAAAACGCGGGTGAAACCGCGTGGCGCAGCTAGTGAAATATAAAGAAAAAGATGCATTTAACTTAAAATTTGAGTTTGTGAAGAAGGGAATCGGCGCCGATACCTCCATTTTTTTACGCTATTTAACTTTATAATCTTACATCAATCACGATTTGTATGAATTTCAAAATGTATGTATGAGACCATGAATTTTTTTCCGAGAAGACACGGTGGACCGTATCTTTTTGTGTTGAAATTGAATTTTGATGCGGGTTGACATCGAATTTGTTGTTTGCTGGTTCGTTTGGTCCTGTCACTGAATCATAAGCGAGGACACGGGCCTTAGTAACTTATGCCTCCTTCCTAATACGCGTTTATTTTGTCTGATTTAAACATGAATGTTTTATACAATATGTAAATAAAAGCCTGTCCGATCCGTGAAGGTATTGTTAGGTATCGATAACTGATTCCACTAATGTCTATAAAGCCAGCTTAACTTAAAAAATCCCCCTGAAAATAAATATTATTTCGCAAAAGGAGGTAACTAATACATGTGTAGGCAATATATACACGGGTGAAGGGGGGTAGTGCACGCGGTACGCGGTCCCATCGCTTATAATAATAACGTCAAAAATGGTGTTATCACCTTTTTTTAAATTACCAAATTATGGGTAAGTTGGAATTAATTCGCGGAAAAAAAAAACAATTCAAAATTAATTGGTATTGTTACTATGATTATGTAAAATTTCATATTTTATTTGGTCATGTGTTTGCCTAACCTTTAGTATCCTTATGGGTTGGACAGGGTTTGCTTTACATGAGCGTTTAATTTACGTCAATAGAATGCCATTTCATTGCTCGCCATATTCAGATGATTCATTGGCACTCAATCGCGATGGGAGATTAAATAAATCGTCAGTTGCCGTCCTCGTATCGTCGATGTGATTGTATGTATGTGCTTGCGGGGTTGACTTTCATATAATATTGCCGCCAATTAGATCGTGGCGTCTCGCTACGGTGCCTAGGACACTCGAGTTCACTTTACTAAGATATCGATTTCGTATGAGTATTTGTATTTTTTTTTTTAATATAAACTAGTGCTTGACTGCAATCCCGCCTGATGGTAAGCAGTTATACAATTGTTGATGGTAAAACGCACTAGTTTTTTAAGCCTATTTACTTAAAAAACTCAGGAATAGGAAGGATGACGGCAGTTGAGGGAGGTGATGCAATGTTAAACCCAAGACCAATACGACCAATGATGCTGCGCCAGAGGGAGATTGATCTGGGGACTCTCCACGACCAAACTCCCGACACAACAACATTGGCGCATCCTACCCAGCACATACCGCAACACATCATGCCCAGACCATCATTTTTTTTGTTAAGAAGTTCTTTTTTGGTACTACATACTGTTTAGTTTAAAAGGGTTTTCCTCATTCGTTTTACCACCTGGCACGCTGGTTACTTGACATCATGACAGTCAGAAAATATTTTAATATTACAAGGTGTGCTGAACACAGACTTGTGAACATAAATTTTAAATTTGGCTGCACATCAAAGATGGAGGATTCTTCTTAGAAATGAGATATGCTCAAAACGTTTTATTAAAAAGTGCGAGTTGGCTGGCATTTGAGATAAATAGATATTATATATAATTCCGTATGATATTGGTGCAGCAGTAACCCGCTTCGCGTAGTATACTTATTTGCAGCGTCCCGTTATCACTGGAGCGATAGCACTTGTTTCATAGCTCGACCATTGCACAAGTTGGTGGGCTTATCTCGGAATGCATTTTACTGTGTACTTCATTTGGTATCAGACGTGAAAATTTCGGTCGTTTGAGTCACCCCTAAAAATAATTATCTCTTTCAATCGTTATTTTAACAATTAGTAGTATCGGTAAAATAGTTTTCCTGCTGGAACTGGTCGGTGTAGTGCAATAGTACGTCGTGGTCGGTGTCGCCGCTGGTCATCGGCCCCCATCGTCGGTGAGTTTCGCAAGTCCAGTTAACCGTATGAGTCGATCACATTAATATTCTACTGTTGATTTTATTGCGAACCTAGTATTTGCCTCCACGTGTGTAGGTTTGATTTTATAGATTTTTTAAATCGACTGTATTAATTATACCTCTCCTAATTTATTTTTAAAATCACGTGAATGTAAATCGTTTGGAGAGCATTGAGACAAAGACATTCCATAGTGTCGAGACGAGAGGGATCTTCAGTGAAGGGCGGCGTGCAGACGGCTTTCATCGTGTGTAAATGCGTGCCGCACAAAAAATGGATAGACGGCCAATAAAAACCCCGTGTGGAGAGAAGCTGAGGGGCGGGCTCGCGGGTGCAGCGCGCTGCGCCAGTAATTGCATGTTGCAGTCGGTCTCCGCCGCGCTGGGTGCGCGCACGCAGCCTCCTCCATCCCTCGCCCGCACTCGGGTGAACGACTCCCCAATCAAGTATGCGTTCATCTCACCACCGCTGCATCGTGCTCACTACTTGTTTTCGCGATCGTTGATCAATCTGTATGTTTTGGTCCCGTTAGCCGGAAGCGTCGTCGCCGACTGGCGTTTAGCGTGCGTTTCGTTTTCGCTCGGCCAGTCACATAGACTTGATAGCATAGGGGTTGTGTAATATTCGCGTCAGTAACCGCTGAGACGTGACGACCATGACGTGAGTTTATCTAGGTGTAATGTTTAAGTTTTTCGTCAGATAAAGTTTATTTTTATTGGTTCTAAATGGTGTTTCTGTATTGTCGCAGGGCGAACGTTGTCACAACAGTATCATCAGCGAGTGGGGAGGCGGGTCCCCCGGGCCCGGCGGCGGAGGACGCCGACATGAAAGGCGTCGAAGCCACACCAGAAGAACAGGAACGGCTAGCGACAGGAAATAACAATGGATCTCTTGACTGCAAGCACACGGCGGCGCACCCGCAGCCGCTCCGCGAGCGCTCCGTATTCGCGTCCACCCGAGTCTTCATGCTGGTGTTCTTGTCGGGCTGGGTGCTACAGGGCATGTTCCTCACGTACTTTGTTAGTGTGACGACTACAGTAGAAAAGCTGTTTAAAGTAGAATCAAAGACGACGGGAACCTTACTAGCAGCGACAGAGATCGGCCAGATATGTACAGCACTGTTCCTAACGTACCTGGCGGGGCGGGGGCACCGGCCGCGCTGGATCGCGTGCATGATGCTGGTACTGGCGGTGGGCGTGATCGGCTGCGTAGTGCCGCACCTGCTGTACGGCACGCAGCTGCTGGACGTGCACCTGGACGACCACCGCGCGGGCGCTGCGCCCGTGTGCTACTCCTTCCAGAACTCTTCCAACCTGTGTGACGATGCGCACGTGAAAAGCTCCACTACGCGTTCGTCTATCACGGCGGTCGTCATCCCGTGGCTGTTCATCTGCCTGCTGGTGGTGGGTGTGGGACAGACTGGAATCGCCACGCTTGGTATCCCCTACGTGGACGATAACGTCGGCAGCAAGCAGTCGCCACTTTACATGGGTGAGTGAATATTTATTGTGATTGATGTTTATTACCTGTAGTTTAATTGTGTGGAGTAACCGACGAGGCACAGGCGCGCCGGAGAATCACTCGGGCGTGTGCGAAAACAAAAGCTTGATGGTCGCTTATTTATTTCAGTGTATCGATTAAGATGGTCGATTGTTAGCGTTATGTGAATACTGGTATTAAAATGGGCACATAAAAGTGTGTAAATCATAGCCGCCGCCCACGGCCCGCCTACAACGTAGTCTGTCGGCCGCCCTCTGATGCGTTGCGTAATTAACAATCGACTTTAATGCATCCCGCACTCTCATTAATTGCAATTTTGTACAAAATATCCTTTTGCAAGACTCATATTCATTATATTGTTTTTTTTTTTTTGCATTGTTCATACTTACACGGTAAAGGGCTGTCCAATTTTTAGTACCACTTTGAATTATTGAATGAATAAAAATGTAATATATGTAATATAAACGATTCGTCGTGTTCCGGAATGATGCCTGGTGAAGCCGTACGGAGGACGGGTCTGAGCAGTTGTGTTGCGATGTGTACCGGGTACGATGTGCCTAATGTTGTTGTGTCGGGAGTTTGGTCGTGGAGGATCTCCAGATCATCCTCTGGCGCAGCATCGTTGGTCGTGTTGTTGGGTTAAACATTGCATCACCTCGCTCAACTGCCGTCTTCCTTCCTATTCACTCAGTTTTTTTAAAGTGAATAGGCTTAATAAGCTAGTGCGTTTTACCATCCACGATTGCATCACTGCTTACCATCAGGCGGGGTTGCAGTCAAGCACTAGTTTATAACTAATAAAAAAAAAGCTACCTATTCCTTCAAAGCATTTCGCTTCGATTCTACACCGGATCATGTATGTACACATATAAACTCTGAAACTCAAGTCGCATTTATAGCAGGGTTAGTATAAAATGCATAAAAAGCAAACAATGGTGTTTGGGTGTCGCGTACAGTTGTACACAGCGGTGTAGACTGTATAGTGTCTCGTGTGTATTGTTTTGTCTGCGACGTATCTTATTGCGTCCAGTGCACCAATACCATAACATACTAGCCCCGCACGATGATATTGCGATTGGCGGCCATCTTGGTGACGTAGTCTAACTCGCACCGTCGGTACCGTTCGCAAGTTCAGTCCGCGCTTACCCACTTACGCACATCGAATATTTTTGTTAGCTTTTTGTTTTTGTTATCCTGTTTTATTGTTGTTCTTCAGTTTTGTTGTTTAGTTTTGTTAGCTGTTACTCGTTAAAATGAGTAAGAAATTAATTAATAGTCGTGCTCGTGAAATTATAATTAAAGTGGACAATTATTTTGTTATGGAGAAAGAGGACTGTAAGTTAGTTCTTGAAAGTATAAACCATGCTTTAAAAAGTGCTTCGGACATTTTAATACCGAAGCAACTGCTTATAGTTATTAAAAATATTTTGCAAAATTCTATCAAAGTCACGGAGTGTGTGGCATGTGCCACAGGCGTTGCAAAAAATACTGGGACGAAATTGATACGAGAGCATGAGTCAGCAACAGCCAGTGGCAGCAAAATGAGAACTCCTACTAAAGGAAAAAGACAAAAGAAGAAATATTTCGACGGGTTTTCCTTAACAGCTTTAAGAAATATTATAGATTCAATGTATACGGTGAGGAGAGAAATACCCACAATGCGCAAAATCTTGGCGGCTTCAAAAGTAGACCTTAATTATACTGGTAGTGAAACTACATTAAGAAAAATAATTAAATGTGATTTGGGCTACCAATTTAAACGATGCTACCAAAAAAGACTGGCCCCAATTTAAAGACCCCAAATTCAAGCGTGGAGGGCTAAATATTAACGACGTATGAAAGAAAATTACTCGCTTGGTGAAAAATAAAAGACAAAAGACCCGTTATTTATCTCGACGAAACGTGGATACACGCACACTACACGGTAGAAAAATGTTGGCAAACAGCAACCGATGGAGTGAGATGGAACGACAGCCCCGGTCGCCGATGGATAAAGAAGTTAAAGCGGTTTTGTTGACTATGCCCTTTTAATGTTTAAAGCAGATACCAAAACGGGGGATTACTATGATCAAATGAATGCTGAGAATTTCACCAAGTGGCTTACAGAAAAATTAGTACCCAACATACCACGCAACTCCAAAATTGTGATGGACAACGCCCCTTATCACAGTAGGGATGAGAATAGGCCACCAAGTATGAACAATAAAAAACAGTTGATTGTTGAGTGGCTACAAGATCACAACATCGACTTTCCCAACGACAGTACAAAACCTGAACTGTATTTATTAATTAAACGGCACAGACCGCCGAAAAATTATAAAATTGACAATTTATTAGCTGGCAATGGCCATGAAGTCGTTAGATTACCACCTTACAACTGCGGCCTCAACCCCATTGAGTACATCTGGAACCTGGTAAAGACGAGGGTGTCAGAAAAGAATGTGTAGCAGTTGGAAAGTCGCATTGAAGTTCTGACGTTGGAGGCGTCGGAGTCAATAACTCCAGATGACTGACGAAAGGAAGTCAATCATGTTAAACGGCTTGAAGAGGAATATTGGAATAAAGATCGAATAACTGACGAGTTATTTGTCATAAATACGGCGACGACAGTGAATCGGAAACGACAGACACAGAAAGCAGTTCTGATTCGGAAGACTATATACATTTTTTACATATTATCCTGGTTTTATTTATAAGCTGATAGATGTAGGTAGTAATTAAAACATGACTACTACACAGTGGACTCTGGTTCAATTCCCGCTCGCAAATTAACAGAAATGTAGTTAGAAAAAAATAGTATACATGTAAGAAAGATATACGAATAAGTATATTTTTCTTACGTCTACAAAAATTATTTCCTTGAAATTTTTAATAATGAAAGTTTGTTTGTCAGAATATGGGTGAGTAGGTAACCCTTAACCCTAATATTAATTTATACATACACTCTTTATAAAGAGTGTAATAAAATTATATAATACAAATAAACCCTTAACCCTAATATTAATTTTGCATTTAACATTCTTTTGCTAGCTGTCCTTTTGTGTGACAGATGACGTCACAACGCTGTTATTGTGACAAGGTTCCATCGCAATATCATCGTGCGGGGCTTATACGCACTAAGCCCTACAGCGCGCTTCTAGCGGAGACTGACGGAAGTTATTTTAAATTTATTATGAATGCACGGGACTACATGGCACATGGCATGCACGGAACTGCATTTATTTTCTTTGTATTGCACAGAGTACGGTATGCTAACGGAGGCGTCCTCAAACTTGCCTCTAAAACATTACAGACCTTTTTTATACTCTTCTGAGTCCTTCGTAATCTGTGCGTCTGACAGCCGGATATGACAATAGGAAAAAGTTTAACGACAAAGAATTAATAATTTCCGCCAAGAATATCTAACTAGTACCTAAACATAACTTGTTTACTCGTTTAAAAAAAAGTTGAAGGTCATTAATTAAATTAATGCTGATGATTTCATTTTATTATGTTTACCTTGGACATTTCATAACACTCGTTCAAATGTCTATATAGCCTTAATCGTTTTTAATTATCATCTTTTAAGTATTTATTTAGGTAACCAACAGCGACACATAATATACAGTATGTTAAATAACAGAGGGCGTTCCCTTAAACTCGTTAATATATATCATTAATAGATTAAAATAAAAATATCAGCATAGAAAAATAAGCATAAAAAAACCCAAAAAAAAAAAAACTAATTGGAAATAAATTTGAAACCTCCTGTTTTAAATCAAAATAGTAGTCGTCATGTATAAATAAATTGCGACGTTGCCGTCTTTCATGTTCGCGTGTACAGTGTGTTTCTTTTACATGTCAATTTAAAATTTTTATTGAATATTTTCATATTGGAAAAAATTTTAAAACATTTTGTTTTCGAATGGAAATATTTTTTTTAGCATGTATGTATGCTATACTACTTCGGGTTAACGGGAACGCCCTTTGTTAGTTAACATACTGTATTTTACAAATATGAGTATTAAATTTTTTTATGGTTTTAATTATAGGTTTCCTTGTGTAACTGGGATGTACAATTTTAAAGCATGCGAACAGACTAATGCCAGATAGCACCAATTAAAAATAATAAAACAATACAAAAGGTTATACAATACATGACTTGATTAACAATATATAACAGTTAAAACAAACTTAAAACAAATAAAGCTGGACATTGATAGCAGAAGATAGAAGAAAAGATGAAGAAGATTAGCTGCTTGTCACTTGTCCGCGCTTATAGTTTCCACAATTCGTTTTTCAAATATCTGTTTATTATGGTAAAATAAATCGTCTTTTGAGAATAAGTTCGAGCATCGAATTACGCTCAATCCATCTCTGTATGAGAGGAGTTCTGTGCCCAGCAGTGGGACGATAAAAAAGTTGATGATGATGATCGATTTGAGTTCGATCGTCTTGATTATTGAGTAGATTTTGAATGTGTTCATATTAAAAATAGGTAGACTGACGAGTATTTTATGTTAACAATTCCCCGTAAACTTACAACGGTAATAATAGCAATGGGGAGGCATGAGGAAGAGGGAGTAAAGTTCACTCATACTCCATAGAAAAGGAAGGATTCTCCGACCATACGGGTGTTATGTCTGGCGGGCATTTGCCCAATGGTTGATGTTGGGAAGTTGTATGTATGCTAATTGCACGGTAAACTCTATTTGCGAGATGTAGAATTCGTGTGACGTCAGTATGACGCGTTGTTTGTTTGTGGCGTTTTGTAGGTACCGCTACAGTATCCTAATCAATTTCGGCCAAGGTGGCCAATCTTAATGGAGATTAGCGAGGTACACAGGAGATTAGTACATAAGAATATGCGCAAAGAAAGGTGAATTCTCTATCGCCCTGGACGTTGAGAGGCAACAGTAAACTCCGGGTCACCACAGCCGCGACCTGGGTACCAGGCTTGGTTCGATGGCGCGTTGTATTCCACGTGCGTCTCAAAGAGATGCCAGCACATCGTGACAAGGTCCACTAGAATGCCTGCCAGGGATACGGGGTGTTCAAAAGTGATACCGTGGCTCCTGGTGCACAGGCAAGTGAAGGAACACAGGTGTGTTAATTTACTTTAAACCCATGCTGGTTACAATAGTATAGGTAGAATTACTTAATACTCATCATCATCTCAGCGTTAATCCCAATCGCATCCGAAGCTTTTTCAGCTTTGGAGTCTGGGGCCCGCTTTACTACATTCGATCCAGCCGTCCCTTGCTGTCCTCTCTAGCGACGCCCTAAGCCGAGGTTCGTACCCCACAGGGGGTGCCTTTAGTGCGTAGTCGCCCAATTTTAATTTAGTTTTAAGTGCCCCTGGCTGGAGGGAGGCTTTAATTTTAATTAAGGCATCCACAGGAAAGTCCGGTTAAGTAGTTACGGCCTCTAATGGCCACCTACGAGATGCCATTTAAAAAAAAAGGCCCGCTTTACCAGTCTACTGCTGATTTTGGCTAAACTTAGATATTTTCTGTTAAGTGACTGCCTTCTGACCTCCACAACCCGAAGGCGATATCGGAGCATTGCAATCAGACCAATTGTTGGACTTTGAGGGTTCGTATGGCAACAGGGACCATTGCCTTAACATGCTTTCTGGGGCACGACCAGACCAGTGCAAATATTCATATTCATGCATATAAATATTTGCACTGGGCGCGAATCGGAACCGCGCCTCCTTGCGCTGCGGCCGCGTTCGTTACCGCTACGTCACGGAGGAATTACTTAACACTATCGTGATTTAATACGTCATTCGAAAGAACAGAAGTTTATAGTTTTAGCACATTTGCCGCAGTTCGCTGACGATGAGTCCCTAGCCTCACATATCGGCCTTGTAACGATTTTGTTACAAGTATCGGTGGCTATTTTCGTACTATCTGTCTACTATATTGTTGCACAAAAATTGTCTTGAGGGTTTTAATATGGACATCATGTTCTGTGGTCTTGGTTAAGGAGTGATCTGGCCTCTTCCTGTGCGTGTGATCTCGTTATATTAGCAGAATGAGCAATATCCTCTCCTGCTTTAGTAGAATCATGTCTCTATTATATTTCCTTTAAGCGTAATTGGTTGTCGTTGCCCACCATATATTAGCTGCTCTATTTTTCGATCATTGTTATCCTGTTAGTATTTGACATTCTCTACGTACGTAGCTATTATTTCGTTAAATACAGTCTTCTGCTCTCGTCTGTTAGGTAAGATTATTAAAGTTTCGCATTAGTAACAGTTGTCATCATAATTGATCCTTATTATAAATCGGAAAGTAAGTTTGTTTGTTTGTTTATTCCGCTATCACGCCGTAACGACTTAACTGATTGTTTTAAATTTTGCAGACATAAAGTTAGAAGTCCGGATTAAATAAGAGGGTACTTTTTATTCCGAAAAAAATTGATATTCTCGAGGGAAAACAAAAATATTCTTATCTTCATACCAGGTCGGTGATAGATGGCGCTGCGTGTCGTTGCAAACGAATTTGCACATGTAAACTTAGAAGCTAAATGATACGATAATTAATCCCCGAAAATGAGGAATCTAAAAAGCGCGATATAACCGAATTCCACGCTGGTGAAGCCGCGAGCGAAAAACTAGTATAATATAAAAAATGTAACCTTTTTTTAATTAAACACAATTGATGATCACGGCTTACTTTTGCCGGACCTACATCCGACCTCTAAATATAGGTCAGTTACCTTTAAAGTAGTCCAATGTGGCAATTCTTGCACAAGCAGCTCTGTTCTCAAAATGAGAGCATACTCGTGTTTTGTTATGACTCTGTCTCGTCTTGATAATATAGATTAATGTTCCATCTAGTGAACTTGCCAATGATTAGATAAACGCAGAATAAGTCCGTTTGTTTTATGTGGTCAGGCATTATTTGACACGCATTCAATGTACCCTTTTTAATAGCGATGCTTTTATCTCGTATTTTAGGTTTGCGATATCTCTACGGGATGCTGTATAAAAAGGTTTTATGATAAGTGTGTCTGTGTAAAGGACGATTTCCTCTAAATGAATATTGTCCAATGCGAGAACTTGGAGAATATCGACGGGTTATTGGTACATACTGTAATACCTACATAAGTTACATGTAATCAAAGAAAAGGTCGGCTTGACATGACTTTTTCTTTCATACTCCTTCATTAGTTGTCTTCTCGTTCTGCCCCCCCCCGCCCCCCCCTTTTAACCATAACTTCATTCATACATTTCATCCATTGTTTCGTTAGTGTAATATTGTGTTAAAATCGTAAGACATTATTTATTTATTTACCTACTAGCTTCCCGCCCTCGGATTCGCCCGCGTGGAATTCGGTTATATCGCGGTTTTTAGATTTCCCTCGGGAATATCAAAGTTTTCAATAAAATGTAACCTATGTCCTTTCTCAGGGTCTAAAAATTGTCTGTGCCAAATTTCATCAAAATTGGTTGAGAGGTTTAAGCGGGAAAGCGTAACAGACAGACAGACAAGAGTTACTTTCGCATTTATTATTATACTAGCTTTACGCCCGCGGCTTCGCCCGCGTGGAGTTCGGTTATATCGCGCTTTTTAGATTTCCCTCGGGAACATCAAATTTTTCCGGGATAAAAGGTAGCCTATGTTCTTTCTCAGGCTCTAAAGATTGTCTGTGCCAAATTTCATCAAAATCGGTTGAGAGGTTCAAGCGGGAAAGCGTAACAGACAGACAGAGAGACAGACAGACAGACAGACAGACAGAGTTACTTTCGCATTTATAATATTAGTATGGATTAGTAATAGCTGTCCGCCCGCGGCTTCGCCCGCGTGGAGTTCGGTTATATCGCGCTTTTTAGATTTCCTTCGGGAACATCAAATTTTTCTGGGATAAAAGGTAGCCTTTGTTCTTTCTCAGGATCTAAAGATTGTCTGTGTCAAATTTCATCAAAATCGGTTGAGAGGTTTAAGCGGGAAAGCGTAACAGACAGACAGACAAACAGTTACTTTCGCATTTATAATATTAGTACGGATGGATAAATAAAGGTACACCAACAGCTTCTGTATCTAAATTAACAAATAGAGTAGTTATGAGTAAAAGGCGTTATATACGTTTGTGGCTCTTATTTCAAGCCAGCGTTTTTACATCACCGCGGCTTTACTATCACTGGTTTTTGCAATTAAAAACTTAACACAATACTTTGAAGGCTCATTCTAAATTGACATGGCTGTGAGTTTTTTTTTGCTGCCAGCCCGCCCAAGAAGAGGTCGACTTTGTCCTTTATAGTTTACAGTCTCACCTACAATGCTGTATTTTTTTATATTTTTTGAGAAACCCTTGCCTTTTTTTCATAAAGGTTGCTTAAAGTTAAGTAATGATAAGCGAATGTTTTACTGTCTCTCTAACTTTAACCATCGTTTATATATAAAACTCTTTAAATTCCATAGACTAAATGCTATTAAACACATTCCAGGTATTATATTTGA
This sequence comes from Sesamia nonagrioides, assembly GCA_017933935.1. Lineage (NCBI taxonomy): Eukaryota > Metazoa > Arthropoda > Insecta > Lepidoptera > Noctuidae > Sesamia > Sesamia nonagrioides. Next base: position 474,717 of record JADWQK010002473.1, read on the forward strand.
TTTGAAAATCAATAAGTCTTTTTTTGCTATGTATTATGTAAGTATGCGCAAATTTATTAAATATTTAGAAACATATTAAAGTTACTAAGATCTTCCATCAGAAGGCATTAAAGAAAATCTTAGTAGTCTAGATATCAGTTAGTCATAATTATGAACTGAAGGCATTAAGAAGAGCTTTATAGTAGGTGATGTACCTATAGTATTTTTATAAACTAGTGCTTCATCGCACTCCCGCCTGATGGTAAGCAGTAATGCAATCCTTGATGATAAAGCGCGCTAGTGTATTAAGATCCTATTCACTCTAGCCTTTTTTTTTTTTTTTTTTTTTGTTAGGATGGGAAATCATCAAATGACTTCTTCCGCTCTGGGCGGAGCGGAAGGGCGTGTCAGACTTTTACTGAATAAAACCCACCCGTGTTTCTTCACTTGCCTGTGGGACGGCCAGGGCCACGGTTTCTTGTTTAACCAACCCGCAACCCCGACCCAGGAGGCATCGGTCTTCGTGGACCCCGTCACGATGTGCTGACATCTCTTTGAGGCGCGCGTGAAACACGACGCGCCGTCGACTCGGGCCTGGTCCTTACCGGGCGGCGAGCTGCCCATTGCTCACCGCCCGCAGGCCCGCGCCTACGGTGGCTGGGAGTTTGGTGTCATCTCCCGACCAGGGCGTCTCCTGCGGTGGCTAGTGGCGTGAGGGCGCTGGGATTCCCGTTGCCTCACGCGCTCCGCCTCCTCCTTTGCCAGCATTACTGCTTCGCAGAAGGAGGTGACGGCCTGCCATGCACTCTCGCTCCGGACCATGGCCTGGGACCGGACGCGAGAGATCACCGCCGATCGCCGCTACGAGGACACGGCGGTGCTCTACCCAAGCCGGGCAGACCTCCACCGTATGCTCCACCGTGTCCTCAGGGCGATCCACACAATGGTGACACCCTGGCGTTTCCTCCCGCCTTATTCGGAACAGGAACCTCCCGAAACAACCGTGTCCGGTGAGGACCTGCGCCAGACGGAAGGTGAGGGCGCCGTGGCGCCTCTCTAGCCACTCCTCAAAGAGGGGACTTACCGCCGCTATTGTGGCGTGCCCAGCACTGGGTTGCGACAATCGCACTCTCCATGTTGCCATGAGATCCCGCCGGAGCTCTTTCCGCCGTACCGCAATATCTCGCGGCAGCGGAGTTATGCCCCGGCGTTTTGCCTCCTCTCGCCACTCCCACATGTGGGCGAGGACTTTGGCCTCCAGATCCCATGGCGCCAATCCGGCAAGAAGGCTCGCCGCCTCAGCGGAGACCGTACGGTATCCCCGTATCAGCCGAACGGCCATGACCCTCTGGGACGCGGTCAGGCACCGGGCTGGGCGCTTCCTTAGCGACCGCGCCCACACCGGTGCCCCGTAAAGGGCCATGGACCGCACGGCCCCCGCATAGAGCCTCCGGCAGGAGGCGTTTGGTCCCCCTAGATTGGGGAGGAGCCGCCTTAGGGCAGCCCCGGCCCGTTCCAGTCTGGGTGCCAAACGTCGGAAGTGCTCCTCGAAGTTCCACCGGCTGTCGAGGACGAGTCCCAGGTACTTCATCGTCGATCCGACGCCGATGTGAACTCCTCCTACCGTTATGTGGGAACCCGACGGTGGCGCATTCCGAGGACCATGAAAGCACATGGCCTCGGACTTCTGCAGGGCCACCTCGAGTCCCAATTGCCGGATCCTGTTGACGATTGTCGCAACCCCGAGGGTCGCTGCGTCAGCCGCCGCCTGGTTATTCACTCTAGCCTTGTAGTCCGACGGAAACACCGCCGCTGGCAAATTGTTCCAGTCCCTCGATTGTACGCGGTATAGAAGTTCGGATCGTTGTGGTGTCATAAACGTAAGGGTGGAAACTCGTCGTATGACGGGACAAAGAAAATGCGTTATGGGCGACTTGTAATAATAATATGATTACTAGCGACCCGCTCGGCTTCGCACGGATGCACTGCTGATACTAAATACACTACAAAAAAACTGTTAACGTTGTATAAAAACATAGCGGCCCACCGCCCAACCGGCTGGTACCGCCGCAAATGCGACGCCCCAAAAATTTTAAATTTGTAATATCTTCGAAACTATTTATTTAAATCATGTGTTGTAAAGGGCGATATAGATCTATATTTAAAAAAAGGGGTGTGGATTACCCTTAACATTTAGGGGGATAAAAATATATATTGTCCGATTCTCAGACCTACCCAATATGCACACAAAATTTCATGAGAATCGGGAAAGCCGTTTCGGAGGAGTTTAACCACAAACACCGCGACACGAGAATTTTATACAACGTGTAACATAAAGGGTATATACATAACAAAGGCATGGCATCTTTACATGATATCAAACGATCTTGGAAGGGTTTTTTAATCCTATCTCTTTATGTTAGGAAGTTATGAGGAAAAACACCGCCTGTGATAGGCTACTATCATACTAGTCGCACAGAGATATTGAAGACATTTATCGGATTTTGGCAAGTAACGTGACGGGTAACGAGTAGTTGTTAACGTATGTAGTGTGCTGCCGCGTTTGTTATGATTTGATTTTAAGGAACACACGAAACCGAAAATTTGGTACCAATTTTTGAGTATTTTATTTTGAGTTGAAACCCTTCCCATATCGTTTGATATCATCTAAAGATGCCATGCCCTTGGTATGTATATACCCTTTTTGTTACACGTTGTATATTAGATTATTGAAATGCCATATAGTTTTATTATCTTTCCTAGTATATAAAATAGCTTCATGTGTGAGTTTTATCCTTCTACTTTATTTGAATTTTGTAAAGCATCAACATTCCAATTCGCTTATGAATTTCATAATGTAACTTATTAGGAACTTATGTTCTATAGTTATCATCTACAAGCTGATTTGATTGTTCACTTAACACTTAGATAAATAATAGCAAAACTTGAATATATATCCAGCTATAAACATGAATCTATACTAATATATAAAGCTGAAATCTCAGGAACTACTGGTCCGATTTGAAAAATTCTTTTTGCATTGGATTAATCCAGGAATGATGACAATGAGAGCAGCGGTGGCCCTATGGTGTCAACCGTGACTTACAAGTTGTAGGTCGTAGGTTCGCTTCGAACCCCGTCAGGCGCATTACTTTGTGTAAATTATTTCATCACCACTGCTCTCAAAACGGTGAAGGAAAACATCGCGAGGAAACCGGCGTGCCCTAGATCCAAAAACTTCGAAGACATGGGACATCTACCAACCCGCACTGGGCCAGCGAAGTAGATTACGGCCCACTCCCTCTCATCGAGAGGAGGCCTGTGTCCCAACAATGGGAACATTATAGGCTGATTATGTAATCCAGGAGGGCTTTAGGCTGCCATCACGCTGCGACCAACAAGAGCGGAGCATAACTAACCCCACGCGAACGAAGTCGCTGACTGACGGTCGCTAGTCCATACTAATATCCATACTAATATTATAAATGCGAAAGTAACTCTGTCTGTCTTTCTGTCTGTCTGTCTGTGTGTCTGTTACGCTTTCCCGCCTAAACCTCTCAACCGATTTTGATGAAATTTGGTACAGACAATCTTTGGGCCCTGAGAAAAAACATAGGCTACCTTTTATCCCGGAAAAATATGATGTTCCCGAGGGAAATCTAAAAAGCGCGATATAACCGACCTCCACGCGGGCGAAGCCGCGGGCGGAAAGCTAGTATATAATAATAGCAAAACGATAATAACAAATTTGATATGTGATAATAAAAATCTTAAATATGTCTACTAGCTATATAAACTTTGCTATTCAGATATTGTTGACCAAGCAGACAAAGTTCAGCACGTACTCATAATCGCCACGTCAATTACAGTGAGTAACGAAAGCAGTATTCTCAATGAATGTAATTAATTAATTCAGTAATAATCCTAAATCTTCATAATCACTACATGCTAGAACGCGTGCGTTAAAGGATACATTATTTAATAGCACGCAATGCATTACGCTAATATATTTAACCAATAAAATTCAATTCAGTTAATTTGTGCCGACCTAAATAAGGCACAGTACGCACGGAAATTCATTGATTGATACCAGTGTGGTGCGGATTATTTAGGTCAATTAATATGTGTGATCGTGACCTTAGACGTTAGATACTTTGAGTAGGGCATGATAGGGCTATGAGTAATTACAATACTAAAAGTGTATAATATGTTTATTGAAAGAATGAACGAAAAAGAATTTGTTGTGACTCCTTCAGGAAGATCATAAAACTAAACTAAATTAAACACAATTAACAATAATACAAATCCATACTAATATTATAAATGCGAAAGTATCTCTGTCTGTCTGTCCGGCTTTCACGCCAAAACTATTGAACCGATTGTAATAAAATTTGGTACACAGATAGTCTAGTCTAGAGCCTGAGAAAGGACATAGGCCGCTATAAAACATCCCGCTGTGACCAATAGGAGCAGAGCAGGAATAAAAAATGTTGCGAAAACGGGAGCAAACGCGGACGTACATATTGCTACCATTATTTTAACAGGCGCTTATTTTATTTTAACTGAGCTCTTTCGGTTCGACGCTTACGCGGGTGTAACAGCGGGGCACATCTAGTTATGTATAAAAAAAGAAAGTAACAAAAAGTCAGAAAATTCTTTACAAGGCCAAAAGGCTCATATCTCAGCATAATGCTTTGAAGTAGATAGATACCGTGCGCTTAATGGAATGTAAATTTCGTAAAATAACTATAATAGTTTTTGCACTTTACCTTTAATGCCTTAACTAGTGCATGCAGCGCAAAATAACTTGAAACTTAACGTCCACACATAGGTGGACATTTTTATGTTTAACAATTTTATTTTAAATTTTTAAGCATCGGCTATTAAAAGTTACCTTTTAACAGATAGCGTTTAACCTTTTTGAAATAGTAAAATTCTTAATCAAATCAAAATATTTATTTGCCAGAAAATACAAAATACATTGTTCAAGGGAAGCTCTTATAGCCCAGAAGTCAATTGTATTCTGCCTGCAAGCAGGCGTGCAAATTATAATTGAGAAAAAAAAAAGTTAAAATTGAACATTAAGATGACAGATCAGATTATAAAAAAAAAAAAAAAAAATAGCTTGACTATCTCATATAAACGGCACCCTATATACGTAATACATTATTACTATCAGTTGGAATCATTTTGAAGCATATTGCTAATCCATTACTATATGTGTTCCGGCATGATGTCTGGTGAAGCCGTACGGAGGACGGGTCTGAGCAGTTGTGTTGCGATGTACGTGCCGGGTACGACGATGCGCGAAATGTTGTTGTGTCAGGAGTTTGGTTGTGGAGGGCCTCCAGATCAATATCCCTCTGGCGCAGCATCGTTGGTCGTGTTGTTGGGTTTAACATTGCATCACCGCGCTCAACTGCCGTCTTCCTTCTTAATTACTCAGTTCTTTTGAGTGAGCAGGCTTAATAAACTAGCGCGCTTTACCATCAACAATTGCATCACTGCTTACCATCAGGCAGGATTGCAGTCAAGCGCTAGTTTGTAATTTATATAAAAAAAATAAATGTGTACGAAAATATGTCTGCTCAACAACGTAAATAAAGCAATGAATGTTGTTGAACTATCAAAATCAAACCAATTGCTGCTGGTAGTGTGTTACGTAATTACCCTACGGTTCATTAAAATTGTCTATAAGTTTTCCGACGACGACGTTCGACGTTGGACATAACTATTGCGCAATACTGATTTGGTATTCTCTTATATTTATAATCTAACAGAGCTTGGTTTCTGCCAACTAGTTCTACGATTGTTTTCATTATGCACCAGTTTTCCTTGTGCTTTGTTTTTGTAGTAACCAGATCTACATCCTATTTTGCCATAGCTTGATATACAACGTGTAACATAAAGGGTACACAACAAAGGCATGGCATCTTTATATGATATCAAACGATATTGGAAGGGTTTTTTAATTCTATCTCTTTATGTTAGGAAGTTATGAGGAAAAACACCGCCTGTGATAGGCTACTATCATACTAGTCGCACAGAGATATTGAAGACATTTATTGGCTTTTGGCAAGTAACGTGACGGGTAACGAGTAGTTATTAACATATGTAGTGTGCTGCCACGTTTGTTATGATTTTATTTTAAGAAACACACGAAACCGAAAATTTGGTATCAATTTTTTGAGTATTTTATTTTGAGTTGAAACCCTTCCGATATCGTTTGATATCATCTAAAGATGCCATGCCCTTGGTATGTATATACCTTTTTTGTTACACGTTGTATATGCCTTGTTTTGATCCAAGTGTTGGTAAAATATGTATATCATAGTATGCAATTATAGCTTATGGAACTTTTAAAACAGCGTCGCGATTATTATTTCTTTCAGTTTTTCCGAGTTCATTGCTCTTTTCAGTAGCGGCTTTCAGTACAATTTCCCGATCGATACCCGTACAGTTTTAAACAAGCTCACTTATAATTCATGGCTGCTCCGTGCTTCTCCACTGAAGCCCTGTTGTGTAGTAATATACGCATGCAATTGCTATTTCAGTAGGTGGTTAGCAAAGTGTGTCAGTGTGCCGACGCGTCGCGGCGACAATTTCAGCTCGTTGGTGTCAGGCGCGTGTCTCGTTCCTTAGAGACGTTGCCCTAATTTCGTCCCTCACGTTCATCGTTCGGGAATGGTCGATTTCGAGTCGTTTCCTCGATGTTTCTTTACGTTTTTTCCTTTTACTTGCAAGGTGTTTTATTGGAATGTCTTTGCTGCTGCATATATCATCGCCCTAATATAGCCTTGGGTTAACTGTGTCTAAGTTTGCTTCTTTTATTTATTGGTAGGCGCAAGACGGTAATACGTCTTGCGTCTAATGTTGTTTCGTTCACCATATCTTCTAATACTTTGTGAAGCGATAGAATTTTTACGGTACTTATAGCCAAAATGTATATAGTGGTGTATAATTAAACGTCCTACCTTTAAAGTTATTTTACTTTTACTTCTAATTGGTATGTCAAGGAAACCATTTTGCTACGGAATTCGACAGGTGTCTTAACAGTGATATTTAACTTTAATAAATACCTTTAGAGAATCTTAACTGCCTTTGTTAATAAAATTTACCTCATTTTAGATTCTAATATATTCAGAACGTAATAGAACCTTGTATTCTAGTTTTCCTTGAACAGCGATTCCGATTTTTACATCCAAAATGTTGTGATTCATAAAATTTTCAGAATACGCTTGTGTTTATTTGGGTCAGTGTTGATACACACATTCGTATGGTAATTAATCAAACCCTGTTTTAGTAAAACTGATTTGGCGGAAATGCCGGATGCAGAGTATGTGTACTTTCGTATCTCTGTTTCAATTACATATTATTTTTTTTAGGCTGAAATAATTTAATTTAAATCTTCTTTGGGATAAATACTTATCGGTTCCATATATTGTGGAGTTGGGTATCGAATGTATGCTCTTACATATATCACGTGAACCTCCAAAATGATAATAATAACTCATGATTAGTCATAAGACTCTCACATCGTATTTTGGAATGTTTATTCTTTTTATCGTATATCAGTTTACAATCTCATTGCGATTAATTACGCCTTGTGCGGACGAGAAAATTACCTTGTCATTACGTTACGTCGATATTGCAATGTGCACCTTACGCAATTTTTTTGCAAGTGCACTATCAAATTGCGGTTCACCTAATCATTTGTTATTGTAGTTGTCATAGGTCAGTTTTCTTGCAACATCGTTAGATTAGATTACGTCTGTATGATTAGATATGATTATGTCTGATGTTGTTTTTATCGTATCAATCGTTGATTAAATTTTTTTATGACGTCAAATTGTCTTTATTTCATACATCGCAAAACCTTTGAATATTCTTAATTGTTTCTGTGTGTATCTAAAGCAATTTCCTGTATGTCTGTTTGGGCAGGTGTTTCTTAGAAGCGTCACACCGGTTTCTATTAGTGTGTTTTCCAAACGAATTAGTCATACTTACTTCTAAAAATGATTTTGCATCTAAAAGGGCAATGAACTCTGCAACTATTAGGCATTGTGTTCCTATTTCTTGGCCATCAAAGATATCGTGACTGTCTTATATTGTGCAGTACCGACTACCTCTGAAGTTTGAAGTGGATTCGGTTTTAAAAATTAGCTGTGAGTAAATTCAAGACACGTTTGTGTCAGTTCCAATGCTAATCAAGGTAGTAATAAAAGTTTTATGACGCTAATCGAATACCCATATTAACATTAATTTCAAATTCTATTGAGGGAAGACCGGTGTTGTAGTAGCCTTTTAGATTTTACATTACATGGTTACGATAAAGTCATGTTCCTATGTAGAAACGGGATATGATACCAGTACCAGATATAGAACTCATTGGACACCTTATTTAGACATGAATATTGATTCCTGAGGTGTGATTGCTTGTTTTCTCCTTCTAAATGGATGAGTTGAAAATGTTTTAGTAGCTTTTTATATCTATTAGGAGCATATCAGAGGTGATTGTAACTGTCAGTCGAGATGACCTTATTTACAGAGGCGGACTCCACAAGGTTATCTTTGCGAGCCCTGTTGCCTTTCATATCAGTATATTTATGTTTGCTTCTATTATTGTAGATAGGGTGGCAATACACGTCTATTTTTAACCGCATGCCAAACTTGAGTGCTAGAAGTGTGTATGTATGAAATATACACATAATTTTGAGACTGTGTATGTGTTTGCCTACCGGGTACATTTTAATGATGCAATTCGTCATTTTTTGACAATCGCTGAGCGTTAATTCGAGGCAGCAGATCTTGAACGATGTTAATGATGCATCGGAACCGGTAAGGACGAGTGTACCGGGACATAATAAAAACTTGTACCGAGACGGGCAGCGTCCGTTTTGAAAAACGATCCTGACGAGGCCATTCTTTATTACAAAAAGCGCATGATGATAATAGGAACTTATATTTTACTTTATATCGAACGTGCACGCGAGCTGAACGCGGGCATGCGTTCAGCTCGTCCGTTTTTTGGCAAGCGATGCGGTTGGTTTCTGGGAAAGATTACATTCGGGACCTAAGTACCTGATTGTTTTTCGGTCACTCACCCTACAACGGTCCTTTGTTATTTTATAATAACAGGTTTTAATTTAATTTCGAAATTTGGGACAGCTTTTACGTAGGTATGTTCAGTCGCGCCAGATGATTCGTCTCCGTATCGCAGCGTGTCCGTATCATAATTTTGGCGTCATTTTGTATTTAAATTAATGAGTTGTTTACTGTTTACAATATGTTATGCAGTAATAAACATAATTTAATGGGCTGTAATAAGATTAGCATTCTCGGAACAATAATGTGGGTAATCATGCATGCTCGCAGTCTGTTCGTTTTTCTTTCGTTCTAACATGAAGTAGCTGTATGCTGCAGCGATCGTTGACAGCGGCAATTCCTCATACGATAATTTGTTGTGGCGGGTTCAATGGCCCTCAATTAGCCCCAGAGCCCTAGCCCTATTGAGATAAACGACTGCGGTCCACTGTGCACGAGAGTCCATCTCAATTTGCATTACGACCATCTCCGCCTCACCGATTATGCACATTAATATTGACTATACTCTATTTGCGATAGCATTAGACGGAAGTTAAAAAGGTTTTTTTAGGGCACACTTTGTAGTACTAAAAGTACAATTTGTGTATATTGTGCTTTGTTTTAGTTACAATTGGTACTGAATTTATTATAATCAATTTATATACTTACCAACTTTTATACTTAAATCACATGTTAGAAATTTGAGCTATTTATCTTCTGAATTTGTGAGGCTTTTAATTAAATAAATTATCTAGTTTTTACGTAAACTAAGCGTCCATGCTAAAAACCTTTAAGAAAGGGAAGTCAGTACCTGGAACGCTATACATTTTACTATAAGTCTACCAAATCTGAAATGATTTCTTATCCGGACAATATGTTATGGCAGCAGGGGTTTTTAATTTTACCATGTTATAAAATGGCCTTCGCCAAAATTCTTAGCTGTGTTTGATTGTCTCGCATCTCATATTTCCTCGTCAATACTTCTGGATGCTCTGTTATCTATTCTTTAATGATTTTCGTTATTTAGTTGTTATATCATTGTTTTGTTATTATTTCGTTCGTATCTTTATTAACATTATCATTCGAGTTGTTGAAAAATTATATTGAAACCATTATTTGTTAAAAGCATTTGAACTCATTTCGAAAATATAATTTTCTGCATCTCTACTTCTATGAACCCCCTTCGTCTAAAGCGACAGCGGGTTAACTGAAACTGTCAAATATTCCTAATAAACATTGAGTCTTAATATTTTAGTGATAAAGGACAAAATGTAATTTAAAAAAATACCTGAGTGGATTATTTTGAAGCATATTGCTAATCCATTGCTCCATTTGTTCCAAAAATGTGTTTGCTGAACATAGTAAAAAGCGCAGTGGATGTTGTTGAACTGTCAAAATGAAACCCATTGCTACTAATAGTTTGTTACGTAATTACCCTGCAGATGCTAATATTTTCTTGAATTAATTCAGTATTGCTAGTTTACATTGTTTCTGAGTTTCATGCAATCGATCGGTTTCAGTGATGCGTGCACTGGATGATGTATTTATTATGCATTTCGTGTGTAGGTGCCGTAATAGAAGTAGAATCTACTAGCGTAATATTATTTAATACTTTGTGAGAGTAAAACATGTAATATTGATTACGGTTTGTTTGATGTATTTTGTCAGTATTGTGGGTTTTATCTTCGCTGTTTACTATGGAAAGTTTTCTTTCTTTGTTATAAAAAAAAGTTAGCCCACACTTGTTATTCGTAATTAATAATTATTACATAATAATTAGATAGATTAGTGAGATATATATATATCTATACTTTATACGTTGGATTCCAGGTCAGTCTGTATAATAGTAAAAAATCTTAATAATAACAATAGTAAAATTCAACTTAATGTAGGCTAAGTGGTAAGTACTAAATAAGTACCTAGTAGAGTAATCTATACTAATATATAAAGCTGAAGAGTTTGTTTGTTTGTTTGAACGCGCTAATATCAGGAACTACTGGTCTGATTTGAAAAATTCTTTTTGCGTTGGATAGCCCATTAATCCAGGAAGGCTTTAGGCTATATAACATCACGCTGCCACCAATAGGAGCGGAGCATAACTAACTCAACGCGAACGAAGTCGGTGGCGGCCGCTAGTCGTAAATAAATAAGAACCGCAATTTTCTCGCGACACGACTGATTTTTGACTTTTGACTGAATGTTGGATAGTGATTGACTGTTTAGTTTTGGTAGATGATATAAGAATCGAAAAACGGATCATTCTCCGTTTCATCTGCAATCTAAGGTCCGTATTCATCATCATCATCATCATCATCATCCCAGCATTAATCCCAGTCGCATCCGAAGCCTTTTCAGCTTTGGAGTCTGGGGTCCGCTATTTATCAGTCCAACTGCTGATATGGCTAAACTTCGACATTTTCCGTGAAGCGACTGCCGTCTGACCTCCACAGACCACAACCCCAAGGCGACATCGAAGCATTGCAGTTAGACCAATCTAAGGTCCGTATTCCAGAAGGAAAATCAAGCATTAATCTCTGTTTAAACATTACTTAAGACTAGTTTCAACCAACGAAATGGCTTGAAACGAGATTTAAGTAATGCTTGAGTTTTCAGTGACGTTCTGTAATACGGACCTTAATCTGCCACCAAAACATGAGTTTTAATGCCAGATTTTGGGCGCAAAAAGTAACACATGCATGAATTGCACAGCTTCGAGCGGAGCGACCTTATCCCAGCAGTGGAAAATAATAATTTGAAAAAAAAAAAAAAAAAACTTTTTTTAATAAAAACAGTAAGGTAGTTATAGATTTCTACAACTTTGCTAAGGTCAATAAAGCCCTAATTGATGTAGGAGAAGATAATAAACAAGGCAATGTATATGGAAGCTTGTAAAAAATCTAGAATTTTCTCTGGATTTCATCACTATCCCATATTACACATAGAAAATTACGTTCGGCCTTGTTTGGCTAAATTTCTAGTCTAACCAGGCGTTAACTATACCTACATACCATACTCCATACATTCCTCTGCTCAGCATAAAGTTTTATAAAACCCAGTCGTACGTCCGGCGTTGTTTGTCTTTCTTGTACGATTGTTTTGTGATGACGATAGCAGGTCAACCCCCCCACAATCGGTCGATTTTCTTTAAGTATTACATTTTCAATTTAATCTATAAAGCATTAAGGCTCATGGTTGATTGGGAATTTTTAGATTTGGGTAGGTTGTCCTACTGTCGCCCGTACTATAAATTCCCAGATGGAAAAACCAGGTCAAGGGGATCGATAATCCGAGTCCTCCCAACAGCGGCCATTGGGGCCAACGAATCAGTTTGCAGGAATTGTACGTGCCATGAATTCGATGAGATTTCCAATTAGTAAAAATGTCGAAGTTCCATACAAAGCATACCCTAATTAACTTCTATAGGACTGATATGGTTCCTCATCATTGCTGTGTTGTGGTTCCCGTTATGACATGTCGGATATTTGACATTTTTTTATTCATAAATTATCTTAAATCTTATTTATTTTTGTGCTCGTGATTATTGTAGACCTATTTTATTTCATTTTTAACTAGCTGCGCCCCACGGTCTCGCCCGTGTACGTTTCGATGTTTTTTTTTATATGCTCCGCACCTATTGGCCCCAGCGTGTTGTTATAAAGCCTTCCTAGATTAATGGGCTATCCAATGCAAAAACAATTTTTCAAATCGGACCACAATTTCTTGAGATTAGCGCGTTCAAACAAACAAACAAACTCTTCAGCTTTATGTATTAGTATAGAATCACAATGATTATTTTTCGCCCGTCAATGATTGAATTTAAAATTATTGTGGAGCATATGCCCAAAAATTCTAACGTTTTTCTTTTCTTTTTTTTAATCTTTTATGTTTTATGCTTTGTCCACAGCTATTACCATCGGCATAAGGGTGATTGGACCGGCTCTCGGGTTCCTCTTAGGGGCTCTATGTACCAGGGTATACGTGGACCCTCTACTGACCCCAGATGTCGATGCCAGCGACCCGAGGTGGGTTGGAGCTTGGTGGCTGGGTGAGTAGACGTATCTTTTCTTATTTACTAGCTTTCCGCCTGCGGCTTTGCCCGCGTGGAGTTCGGTTATATCGCGCTTTTTAGATTTCCCCCGGGAACATCAAATATTTCCGGGATAAAAGGTAGCCTATGTTTTTTCTCAGGGTCTAAAGATTGTCTGTGCCAAATTTCATCAAAATCGGTTGAGAGGTTTAGGCAGGAAAGCGTAACAGACAGACAGACAGAGTTACTTTCGCATTTATAATATTAGTATGGATTGTAACGGATACCTAAATCAAGACGGCCGTGTTGACACATTGATGACGTAATTGACTCATTATTTCGTTTCTAGACAGTAGGCTCTTCATTTCTGTGGAATCCTTATAATGAAACTAAAATAAGTTAATAACTGTATTTAGTCTTGGCAACCATATGTCAGTTTAGTGGCGTAAGAGATGTTATTAAGATAATAGACCTGATTCCCTTGTCCAAGAACTAAAATAAAATTTAAGTTCAGTGCGTCTTTTTGTTTCTATTTCATTAAGAAAAGGACAGAAGATAAAATATTAGTTTAGACCTGTCAAATTAGTCCACTCTTGAACCTCTTGACAGGCGGATTGTCATATATTGTGTGCTTTCTAATGTCTAATGGCATGGAGGTAATAAGTACTGCGTTGTACGTAGTACATTAGTACTTCCATGGTCTATGGTCTGTGGCCCTGGCTTTGACATCAAATCAACTTTGTTTATAGTTTGGCAGTTTTGCATGCTTGGAGTAAGAGACTTTTGGTGATATTATTTTATTATTATTTTTTTTTTGTATTTTGTTTGTTATTGTAATTTTATGGTATTTAGTTGTAAGGTGCGTTTTGTCTGTGCAGAAGAAAGAATTTTTCTTTCTTTCTTTCTTTCTTTCTTGACGTAAATTGACGTATTTTTGGCCATGTTTATAATCGCGTCTATGGAGTATCTTAATGTAACAGAATTGAACTAAAATGTTATGTTCTATCCTATTTTTAATGAAAGATAAAGAAAAGGATGCACTTAATGTGCGCGCTTTAAGTGATGCTATAGACAAGTAGAGTAGTGATTGTATATTTTGAAATCTTTGATTTGTTTTTTTTTTATAACGAAATTAGCTGCGCACTGCGGTTTCACCCACGTAAGTTTCGAACCCGTAAGAATATCGGGATAAAAAGTATCCTGTGCCTTATTCCTGGTTAAAACCTTGTTAACCTGGTTCATACATGTATGAATTCATAGGCGTACCCAAGGGGGAGCGGGCAGGGGAGGTCGGATGCCCGCTCCCCCTTGGGTACGCCTATGAATTGTTATATACTGAATCGTTATCATTCTCCTAACCAACAACTTATTTGTGGTCGCCGCAATATGTCTTTTTCTTCTCTATTAGACGTCATCTCCTTAGTCCCCCCTTCTTAACAATATCATCATTCACACATTACATACATCGTTTCTCTGGTCTTCCTCTACTCTTATAGCCATCGATATTCATACTCAAAACTCTTCTCACATTATTATCCTCATTTCTCCGTAACACATGCCCATACCGTTACAACTAACTGATTTCCACAAAATTTTTTAGTTATTTTGTTATATACTGAATACTTTTGGATATAATTCTGCCGTTTATTCTGCATACTAACTTTTTATTACTTTAGTCTATAAAAATACGTCATGTATTCTGTGGTTAATCTGTTATAAGTTAAGAGAGAAATTAAATAGTTTGCCTGGTGCTATTAAAATGCAGACAAGCTTTTTTAATCTTCGTTTTTCTGGATATATGATTAAACCCTGATTTAAAGAACCATTGAAGTGGTCTAGGTTATAAGTTAATTGAATTTATTTCAGACTAATTACAATCATTGGTACTTAGTTATTGGTTGATGATCTTGGACAATGTATTGTAGAACAAGCTTTTATAGTACATGTACATACTGTTATATGTAAAACACATAATAACTTGACAGCCTCCGTGGCGTAGCGGTAGCGGACGCGGCCGCTGCGCAGCGTGGCGCTGGTTCGATCCCCGCACAGTGCAAGTATTTGTATGCATGAATATGAATATTTGCACTGGTCTGGTCGTGCCTCGGAAAGCACGTTAAGCCGTTGGTCCCGGTTGCCATACGAACATTTAGTGCCTGTCGTTACGGGTTGTTGGAGCCCTCAAAAGTCCAACAATTGGTCTAACTGCAATGCTTCGACGTCGCCTTCGTTTTGTGGAGGTCAGACGGCAGTCGCTTCACGGAAAATGTCGAAGTTTAGCCATATCAGCAGTTGGACTGGTAAAGCGGACCCCAGACTCCAAAGCTGAAAAGGCTTCGGATGCGACTGGGATTAACGCTGGGACGATGATGATGACTGTTATATGTAAAACGGTTTTAATTTTAAAATAACGGCCCAGTTTATGCTACGTATATTACGTCTACCTTCTTTTAGATTAATAGTTTTGTATAACAACAGTTGGCATGGCGATATTAAAAATGAAACTATTGTCTAGAACACACAAAAGTAAACGATTAACTTTTCGCGAGTTACTGCTGTGTAAACACATAACACTTGAAAATCAATACAAGTGGGTGGTAGCTGTACCGCCCGTAGCTGCTAACATTTTCTTGAGTATTTTGAACCAAGTCGCTCGGGGCTTTGAAATAATTTAATTTTGCTTTGCTTGTAAACCAGCAGCCTTATAAATGTAGTTAAAATATCAGTTGTCATTGTTAGCAATATCGCTCATGCACGTACGTTATGGATGTTATCCTAGGTTTGAAAATCAAAAAAATAATTAGTTCGTCTTATAGATAGTAAAAAAAATTAAGACCCGTATTTTTTATTTTGTCGGAATTACCAAAAAGTACTGATATACAACGTGTAACAAAAAGGGTATATACATACCAAGGGCATGGCATCTTTAGATGATATCAAATGATATCGGAAGGGTTTCAACTCAAAATAAAATACTCAAAAAATTGGTACCAAATTTTCGGTTTTGTGTGTTTCTTAAAATAAAATCATAACAAACGTGGCAGCACACTACATATGTTCATAACTACTCGTTACCCGTCACGTTACTTGCCAAAATCCGATAAATGTCTTCAATATCTCTGTGCGACTAGTATGATAGTAGCCTATCACAGGCGGTGTTTTTCCTCATAACTTCCTAACATAAAGAGATAGAATTAATAAACCCTACCAATATCGTTTGATATCATGTAAAGATGCCATGCCTTTGTTATGTATATACTCTTTATGTTACACGTTGTATATATAGCATATTAAAGTTACGGAGTGGGGGTTAATAACCTACGTGACGCCGTGGTATATTTTGTACCACGGCGTGACGTCATGCAACATTTCAAAATTCAAATCAATATATCTTCCTAAGTATTTGAATGAAAAAAAAAATACATGTTCAATATTTTTTATAAATCTATCTGATGGACATTAAATTATATTTTAGGATAAAACCCAATTGCATAATGTTTTCGATATATAGTATCTCCAAGAATGTTTACCAAAAACGGAGCTATCTACATGTATCTGCGTTTTCATACTCTCAGTCCTCAAATAGTGGAATCTATTTTCATTCCCACTGGCGGGATATACCCTATGCAACTAAACCGATGACCTGTCTGTAGCTACAATGAAATCGAAGTACCCAGACATTCCAACGCGGAACAGTCATCTACCGTTAGCGAAGCACTTGCACAGATTTGCGCGCAAAATCCACGAAGAAAGCATGTGCGTGACCTGCACACCAACCGAATGTGTGTAAACAAAACCAACTTCCATATACCACCCGTAAAGAACCTGTCACACCTTAACTTCATCAAAATAAAGTTCAATTTTTAACAGTAAAGGGTTTTAGGAAGTTATTTGCGCGTCGTGTCGCGGTAGAAAACTGCTGCAAGCGTGTCCCGACTGCCAACGTGTTGAATTCGCGAATACACATAGAATGATTTCTGCGTATTTCCTTATTGTTCCAACGCTAAACTCATGAATGAAGTTTTGAATTTTAATAAGTTTATTTTAACGGACGTTTTTGAATCACTATCGTATTGTTTGGAAGTACTAAATTGGCGGCGGAGGCTTTCTTTTTTTTTGTTATTCGCACTGTGAGTAACAAAATCAGACTACTTTGTAAAAGTTATGTGTGGTCATACGTAATATATACCTATATCAACGCCTCGTCTTGAACACCTCTTTCTTATTTTGCGTCATTTACATTATTTTTTATTGCTATGCCATTATGCATACTTACACGGTGTCTCGCACATTATGGCTGCTGACTTTTGAAGCCCGATATTTAGCACTCTACAGACATATTGAAGGCTTATAATGACACCCAAAGGCAACTAAGATTCATGGATTTAAAAGTAATTTTCAGAGAAAAGTAAATTCTATTTAAGAAATGCTGCATATAGTTCATATTTTGACATGCAATAGCTCCACGTATACGTGCGTCTATAAAGTGTCAGTTAAACTGAAGTTGCAAGGATTTATGTTATTATGAGAACATTTCTCAAGGGGTAATGAGTGTACTGATCGTATGTTGCAAGATGTTAATCACCGCTCATTACTTCCCCCAACTTGACTCCCATAGCGGCTCGATTGCATTGTAATGGTTTCTGCGAAAGGGTGAGCGAGACATTCTGCGGTTGGTTAATTAATACTTACTGTGTTTTTACGCGAGCTTGATGTCTTGTAAAGCCGTACGGAGGACGGGTCTGAGCAGTTGGTTGTGATGTATGCCAGGTACTATGCATCATATGTTGTTGTGTCGGGAGTTTGGTCCTGGAGGGCCTCCAGATCAATCTCCCTCTGGCACAGCATCGTTGGTCGCCTCGCTCAACTGCAGTCTTCCTTCCTATTCACTAACTTTTTTTAAATGAATAGGCTTAATAAACTAGCGCGCTTTACCATGAACAATTGCATCACCGTTTACCATCAGGCGGGATTGCAGTCAAGCACTAGTTTATAATTATAAAAAAAAAGACGAGCTTTCAGTTCTATCGACATTTAGAGCTTTAGTTGTAAATTTCGCGGGATGTGTTACAAAGTCGCGGTGCAACGTGTATGATGTGGTGTCATAGAATGGAGCGCGATGCATTTCCAGTCGGCTTTCGCTTTTTTGTGCGCGGGCGTCACGCTGCGGCGGCGGTGGCGCGGCCGCACGCTACTAGTTATGTAACGCGTCTTACATCACGACGCGTCACCACAGCTAAAATAAGCGCTCTATCCACAGCCGGTCACGGCCAAGGCTGCGCGCCTTGTTGCCGACAATTATGCCGTCGTCGGTGCCCGTAATGAGAATTTAGTGGGTGGACACGCGACCGTCGGCTTGCTCACTTTTACTTTTAAACCGGTTCTGTTGACCTTCGTCTTCTCTCGCTACTCGCTGTAAAACCGAATTTCTCCCTAAAATTTATTAGACGTTGCGACTCTCTTATATTGTTCAATGGTACAATTGAGCGTGGTAAACAATGCTGTTCGGCGTATGTATCCATAGTCCATACCTACTGCGTCTAGCGAACGCCCTTGACTGAACGTCGACCGGGCGACCTTGTGAACGCGCAAATGTTTTCTGTTTGAATCTATCGGAATTGTTTTTGATCGTATCCAAGGTTTCATGAGTTATTATTGCGATCACTGTTTTGACAACTCTAACAATTGTCGGTTTCGGTATGATTTCAACGATTGTTTTACCTCAAGTTTTGGTATTATACTTCGTGGTTCCTGCTGCTGCGTTATTGTTTGGATATCTTTTAATCTTTCCAAGTTTATAAGGCATATTCCAGAAACTTGACTGCTTTTAAAAACACGAGTATTTTGTAATTTGTAGATTGTAGATACATGTAGATCGTGCAATCAGTCTCGCACGGCGGCGCCTCGCGGTGCGTGAAATATTCCACCCATTTGAGGTAATCTCCTGACGGCTGTTAACAGATTAGTGCTATTGAAAGGAGCATTTCTTACACGCCGCCTCGATAATTTCCATAATTAGAATGTTCCATTATGTGATTCTGCTGAAATTTTCTATAAATAATGAGTCACTCGTCGTCATAGACTAGCAAAAAGTGGTGTTTGCTTGCTATATTTTTCACTGTTTTGATTTCCTCCATATGTATATCAAGAATAATGTTCCTATGTACAGTGTTCATTATACCTTTATACGTATTTGTTGACAGTTTTATCACCACTCTGATGGTACCTTTACGCCTCCGCATCACATGCCACCAATTTAAGTAGATCCAAGTGTAGTTGTTTACTTGCCATATTAAATGTCTGAATTAAATAACTGTTAGACGTGAATTAATAAGTTGATCTTTGGCCCACTCATCTATCCACATTAACTGTGTTGCCACGAGTAATATTAGTTTTTGTCCAGCCGCAACTTTTTTTATATGAACATTTTCACAAGACCTCATCAATCACTATTTATTGAAAATTCGGCGAAATTATGAATTGGTTTGACATTGAGGCCTAGAGGCATACTAATAGGCTTCTATTATTATGCCTCCTTTAGCTTCTATTCCTAGAATTTCCATGGCAAAGTGATTTTAAATATAAAAATAATATTTCAATTAGTTTACTATAGATTTTTTTTGGAAGACACGTCTAAAAGATCACAAGTTAAATCTATCTTTTCTTTCTGATTTTCAACTTATCTCAAAATTCACAAATCATTGCTAAAGCTTCAAAATACGTCTTATTAATAAAATATGTTTTATTTTGCCTTAGGTATGGTGTTCATTGCTGGTTTCATCGTTCTCCTGTCGACCCTCATGTTCTGCTTCCCAAGACAGATCAAACAAGAGCCCATGCAGATGCCACCGAAAAAGATCAAGGATAAAAATGAACCGTTCTTCAAAGGTAACTAAATATTTCCAATACCTTTTTATAACGTAGTTGAATTTATCTATCAGTGGAGGTTAGACAAACTTAAGTTTCTGATTTATGCAATGTGTGAGGGAAGATAAATGAGAAGAGGATTAATAACTTTTAAACCCAACCCCAAAATGTCCAACTAAGCTAATACGAATAAAGCGGAAATAAAAAGAAAATTTTTGCCGTTGTTATATTTTCGTGTCATAAATAACGAGTCATTGATAGGTAACTATTTTTTATTCAAAGGGAACGTTCTGTTCTGAATGGTCTCTTAGTTTTGAGAAAGTAATCCAACACTGTTGAATGGATTACTTTTTCTTTTCCTAAAGAACTCTACATGACTTGCCGAATTGACATTAAGAGAACTGTCATTGTCTCCGTGGGTGGCCAAGTTTTTATATATGTAGTAGTATTTTTTTTAATATTATATACTAGTACTTGACCGCAATCCCGCCTGATGGTAAGCAATTGTACAATCGTTGATGGTAAAGTGCGCTAGTTTATTAAGAGCCTATTCACTCCAGCTTTGAAGACACTTAAATTGTAGTCAGACGTAAAGACCGCCGCTGGCATATTGACCCAGTCTTTCGCGGTATAAAAGACGAGGCGAAACGCTTCGTCCGGATCGTAGTGGTGTCAACAACGGAAGGGTTGATACTCGCCGTACGAAGTCCGATGATGAAACGGAGATGGAGGAATTAAGTCGTGCAATTCACACGCACACTCTCCAAAATGCATCCTACAGAACACCGACATGCTGGTTATTCTACGACTGTAGTCCGGTTGACATAAATAGCACTACATTATACATAAATGTTATCATGTAAGAGAAGATTGTCTCTCGATAATGATTCATATAGGTCGTTGAACCAAAATCTGAGTTGGATTTGACAACGACTAAATACTACTAAAAACTTCTTTTAGCCTAATGTAGGCAGTGTTTTGACTTTGAGATTATAGATAAATTACTTTTTTATATGTTAAAATTTGTTGCTGCTATCTAATTTTCTATCAAGAATTTATTACATATAAATCTAGTCTGTTTCTTGTTCAACCCAAATGTTCTGTTTCATCACAAATATTAACCACACTCGAACTCTTATCATATCATTGTGATATCTTTTTGATTATTATCCATTATCTATATTATTCTGTGAAAATTCGAGAGCCATAGTTCCGCAATAGTTGCACTATCCTAATGGATGTAATTTTTATTTTAAACGTAACCCAGTTTTCAGTTCCAAGTATTAGTTTGAAATCATTTGGACGGTTTCCAAACAGAACAATAATAAAAACTGTGACAACATTGAAAAAGTTGTGGGAATCCGAGTTATCAGTTTAACAAATGTGTTTTATCGTGTGATATCTCTTCCGTGAATATATTTGCCCGAGGATTTTAATAGAATTTGTTTTGTTTTGTATACAAATCAATGTTTGTGATGCCTGCCGGTTGCCGGTTACGACTTGAATTAGATTATTAGCAATCTTCTTTCTTCTTTTCTTTTTTTAAACGAAACGTTGTTTTACACTAGGATTTACTCCCGTATCGTGGGTCCATTTACAAACATTTAAACTCACTGTAGTCTGTGTAAATAATTATTCCGAGTGGGAATTGGATCGTGTCGTGTCTTAAGTTGTATTCACTTTTTCCATAGATGGCTATAGAGTGTAAAGGTCATCTATCGCCCTGCATGCGTATTTTCCATTAGTTTAGTTTCCAGTTTTAGATATTTTTTTTTACGTCGTCAGTTGCTTTTAACATTATGTACATTTTAATACAAAAGATGAACCCAACACATTCCCTTGTGGGACTCTTTATATCCTCGTTATCAGATGAACATGTAACGTTTTTAGAGTTAAAGTTTATTTTAAGACTTGAGGACAGATTTTATTCTTCTATTATTTGCTTGATTAATGAGTCATCAGTTTGGCAGTTTGGCTGATTATCCTGAGTGAGTCAGTCAAACGCCTAGCTTATTGTAAAACATCCACCAGCCGGAACTACTTCACACTATTTTCTTTTCCAGATTTCTTCGCAACAATAAAAAGGCAGCTTACAAATGACATCCTAATGTGGCGTACAGCTAGCTCGGTTCTCCACCTTATGCCCATCAGTGGGGTGTACAGCTTTCTTCCCAAATACCTGGAGAAACAGTTCCGGTTGCCGACGCATGACGCCAACCTTGTCTCGGGTGAGGTACTAACATGAACACTATATTGGTATTGGTGGTCAACCATGCTCTTCAGTGGGATACGATGTTATAGATACCCCTATGTTTTACTGATATAACAATGATTTTTATGAGCTGAATAATAGATGCGGAAGTATCTTGTTTCGTTTATGTATAATGTATTTTTTTTTGTACAAAGATTTTTGTTTATAGATAATTTTAAATTAATCTATTGTAGTAGCCCTCATGCGAGGTCAGATTTAACATAGGATTAACGTCTTTTGTCCCATGAATAATACTTTACACTTCCCACGTGAAGGGCCTTTTAAGACCTTTGTGTTTACAACAATAAGTTCTTTAAATACCCTTATTATGTTTTCTTTTCTGTATGATGAATTCAAGTATTAAATTTCCCTACACGTTTGTCCTTAAAAAATTTAACGCACATTTACTTAACGTAATGTGTTTATGTTCCAGGTCTGGGTGGTATTTTAGTGATGGGTTTGGGTACGATCACGTCGGGCGTGGTGATACTGAAACTGGTGCCGACAGCAAGGCAGGTGGCGGCGTGGACGGCTGTCAGTGCCGCTATCTACAGTGCTGGTAAGGAGATTTTGGAATAGAGTTTTACATACGCAAAAATATCAACTATATTGTTTTCTTCAATGTTAACTGCTTACTACATTTAGACTGCTACTACTATTAGACTAAGCTTCTGTTAAAATGGCTGAACTATGTATGTTATAGACGCAATACACACAGATGGCTTGTTATCATTGGTATCTCGGTCACCGGCTAGATAATTATGAACGCGTAAAATTGTGAAATTGGTTCAATAAGCACGTTTTGAACACATATTAAATTATATGGCGTATTTTGGTTCTGAAGATGATCTTTTCCTGTTTTTTTTTTTGTTCTTAAAGAATATTTCCAAGTTCCTTCATGACACACATAAAACCTAAGAGATTAGAAATGCGGCTGCATTGCACCAGTTTCTGTGTCAAACTGTATATTTTATCATCATAGTAGCTGTTACCCACGACTTCTACCGCGTCAGTTTCTGTTGTTATGATTGCGATTAAGAAGTTTTATATCATATTTTTTGGGTAACTTGGATCGTTTACGCAGCGCACAGCATGGAAACTCTCAAAGATGAATAATTTTCTTCATTTTTCTCACATGTTCTACTGATTCTTCGTTCCTATTGGTCGCAGCGTGATGTTATATAGCCAAAAGTCTTCCGCGATAAATGGACTGCACAAAAAAAAGTATTTTCCTAATTCGAATTTAAATTGATATGATAGCGTTTATGTATATATTTAATGTAGGTGTAATCATAATAATACACCGCAGACTACCTACACTATTTGTTTCTCCATCCCCTTGATATTCCATCCAAAGGTTATCCGAGAAAAATCGCTCTTAGTGATAAGACCGTCCATTGTGTCACCCTTTGTAAAAATCTTCATATTCATATTCTGTAATTTATTTACATATATGGTGTACATAATAAATAGGTTGCTAATAATGGGCCTTATGAAGAAGCTCGAGGTCACTCAAAGGGCAATGCTTAGGGTTTCACTGCGTGATGAAATCAGAAATGAGGAGATCCGCAGAAGAACGGAAGTAACCGACATAGCCCGATGAATTTTAACACTTAGTGGCAGTAGGCCGGGCACATTGCCCGTAGGACTGATGCCCATGGGGCCGACGCGCGACAGGTTCTTGAGTGGCGACCACGCACCGGAAGACGCAGTGTGGGTAGGTCCCCGAAAAGGTGGACCGGTCGTCGTGGAGATCCTTCGAGGAGTCTATGTCTAGCAGGGGACAGTGGTCTCGAACGTCAAAGAGCGAGATCGGTAGAATTGCCAGTAAAAATCTGTATATTAGTACCTAAAATCGGTATGTCTAAAAAAAGCTCGATATTCAATTATAATCGCTTATTTATTAAAAAAAAACCTGTATACCTAGGCTTAATTTTTAACAATCAGCAGTGGTCTCGAACGTCAAAGAGCGATGCCTGTAGAGTAAAAATCGGTATATTAGTAGCTAAAATCGGTATGTCTAAAAAAAGCTCGATATTCAATTAAAATCGTTTATTTATTTAAAAAAAACCCGTATACCTAGGCTTAATTTTTAACAATCAGAAGTGGTCTCGAACGTCAAAGAGCGAGGCCTGTAGAGTAAAAATCGGTATATTAGTAGCTAAAATCGGTATGTCTAAAAAAAGCTCGATATTCAATTATAATCGTTTATTTATTAAAAAAAAAAAGAACCGTATACCTAGGCTTAATTTTTGACAATCAGCAGTGGTCTCGAACGTCAAAGAGTGAGGCCTGTAGAGTAAAAATCGGTATATTAGTAGCTAAAATCGGTATGTCTAAAAAAAGCTCGATATTCAATTATAATCGTTTATTTATTTAAAAAGAAAACCCGTATACCTAGGCTTAATTTTTAACAATCAGCTGTGGTCTCGGACGTCAAAGAGCGAGGCCTGTAGAGTAAAAATCGGTATATTAGTAGCTAAAATCGGTATGTCTAAAAAAGCTCGATATTCAATTATAATAGTTTATTTACTTAAAAAAAACCCGTATACCTAAGCTTAATTTTTAACAATCAGCAGTGGTCTCGAACGTCAAAGAGCGAGGCCTGTAGAGTAAAAATCGGTATATTAGTACCTAAAATCGGCATTTCTAAAAAATCCTTGAGTCAATTTCAATTGATGTTACAAATGTTTCTTTTTGCCATCGCACTTGAGCTTTTTAGGGTGTTCTCCAAAACATTTTGCATTAAGTCCGTCTATAACGCCGCAATAAAAGAGGTTGCCATGTCAGAAGCGTAAAATCGGTAGAAAAATCGGGAGAATTTCCATGTATACTCTGAAATCGTAGAAAAACAACTGCATTTCGGTATTTCGGTAGAAGAGAGCCCATCGGTAGAAATCCGAAAAATCGGTAGGTTCGACACAATCGACACCACTGAGTGGAGGTCTTTCGACTGAAATGATGATGATGATCTAAAGTGAAGTAATGGAAAACTGTACTCTTTCAGGTATGGTGGTGCTCATGTTCGTCAGTTGTCCCGAGGAGAATTATCGTATGATCAGTGAAGTCAGCATTGCTAACAGCAGCCTGGATTGTAGCTCCGGCTGCTACTGTGCTGATGTGCCATTCAACCCTGTGTGTGGACAGGTTGGTAATATCATCAACATATGACTAACCTTTTTTTTGGTTATTATAAACTAGTGCTTTACCCCAATCCCGCCTGATGGTAAGCAGAGATTCAATCGTAGATGGTAAAGCGCGCTAGTTTATTAAGCGTATTCACTCAAAAAATCTTAGTAAATAGGAAGGAAGACGGCAGTTGAACGAGGTGCTGTAATGTTATAGTACATTACGATATTAGTGCGTAATGATGTTATAACCAATACGCACGTATATCGTACGACATTTTTTAACACACTTGCGAGGAAACAGAAAAAAAGATATTCAGAATACAAAGAAAAGAAAATTTGAGAAAAATGGCGCGAGGTTTATTTTCTGCTGTAGCTGCGTGAAAATGTTGGCAAAGATGCTAGAGCATGCAGTCAAGTTTTTAAATTACCGAATAAACTGGTTTTTTTTTTTTTACAAATATTCATTTAAATACAAACAAATACAAATTTGTTTATTTGAAATAGGACATCAGTTATCTTAAATAAACTCAACCTGTGAATGCACACTGTTGCTTTCCCGCCATTAGTATTATTATTTGCCATTTCAAATATGGAACAGAGCGCTGCTCACTGGCTAGAGCCACGCGGCGGCGATCAGTTCCATAATTATTTGAAATGACAAATAATGCTGTTATGGAATTTGTATGGACTATAACTTACTATTTGCTTTGATAACACACGCGTTTGTTATGGCCCGCTTTACATATTTAAAACCGGTGGGATTACATCAGCTTTACGAGCAAGGGTGTTAAAAAACTAGCAACACGACCAATGATGTTTCGCCAGAGGGAGGTTGATCTGGAGACACTCCACGGCCAATCTCCCAACACAACAACATTTGGCGCATCGTACCCGGCACACATCGCAACACAACTTCTCAGACCCGTCCTCCGTACGGCTTCACTAGACATCATGCTTGAACACGACGAATCGCTTGGCGGCAAGACTTTGTCTGGTGAATTGTAACTTCTGCGGGCTGCCAATGTTATGGCTAACCACCGAGACTCCCAATTATGTTGGGGTCGGCTCCTAGTAGCAGAATGGTATGGACCACAGCAGCAGTTTCGACAGCTTCCGTGGCATATCGGTAGCGAACGCGGCCGCTGCGCGAAGGAGGCGCGGGTTCGATCCCCGTGCAGTGCAAATATGCTTCAGTATGAATATTTGCACTGGTCTGGTCGTGCCTCGGAAAGCACGTTAGGCCGTTGGTCCCGGTTGCCATACGCACATCTAATAGCAGTCGTTACGGGTTGTTGGAGCCCTCAAAAGTCCTACAATTGGTCTAACTGCAATGCTTCGATATTGCCTTCGGGTTGTGGAGGGCAGTCGCTTCACGGAAAATATCGAAGTTTAACCAGAATCAGCAGTTAGACTAATAAAGCGGACCCCAGACCCCAACACTGAAAAGCTTCGGATGGGACTGGGATTAACACTGAGATGATGATGATGGTACGGGCCACAGCAGGTCAATTTACCGGAAACTGTTAAATATTCCCAATCAACCTTGAGCCTTATGCTTTAGAGATAAAGTTATAAATAAATCTGGCAGATTGTAGTAGTAGTAGCTTGATGTGCTGTCGTCTGTACTATACTTGTTGTTTCTGTTCCAGGACTCGTTCACGTATGTATCTCCGTGCCAGGCAGGCTGCCTTAGCAGTCAGCAGCTGGACAACAACACGTGGCTCTACTACAACTGCTCCTGTATCGACAGCGAGGCGCGCGGAGATAAGGCTATGACAACGTGAGTTCATACAAATAATTATTGTTTATAAGGCTTTGACAATGTTGGCTCATACAAATAAATTATTATTTGTAAGGCTATGACAACGTTAGTTTATACAAATAATTATTATTTATGAGGCTATGACAACTTGAGTTTATACAAATAATTATTAATTATAAGGCTATGACAACGTGAGTTAATACAAATAATAATTATTTGTTAGTGTATGACAACGTAAGTAGATACAGGTAAATTATTATTTATAAGGTATGACAATGTGAGTTTATACAAATAATAACTATTTGTTAGGCTATGACAACGTAAGTTTATACAAGTAAATTATTATTTATAAGGCTATGACAATGTGAGTTTATACAAATAATAATTATTTGTTAGGCTATGACAACGTAAGTTTATACAAGTAAATTATTGTTTATAAGGCTATGACAATGTGAGTTTATACAAATAATTATTAATTGTAAGGCTGTGACAACGTAAGTTTGTAGAAGTAAATTATTATTTATAAGGCTATGACAATGTGAGTTTATACAAGCAAATTATTATTTGTTAGGCTATGACAACGGAAGTTTATACAAGTAAATTACTATTTATTGACAATTTGAGTTTATACAAATTATAATTATTTATGAGGCTATGAAAACGTGAGTTTATACAAACAATTATTATTTATGAGGCTATGACAACGTGAGTTTATACAAACAATTATTATTTATGAGGCTATGACAACGTGAGTTTATACAAACAATTATTATTTATGAGGCTATCACAACGTGAGTTCATACAAATAATTATTACTTATGAGGCTATGACAACGTGAGTTCATATAAATAATTTTTATTTATACGTACCAATAAAATGATAAATGCGAAAGTAACTACTAAACGACTACTAAAGACAAATGTCGCGGGTTGGATGTGGGGAAATGTTTTGTTCTCACCATTAACTCTTTATCATGCTAGCCCATATCCGTTTTATTTTTTGTGTTTAAAGGGTGTTGAAAAACTGAAATTTTTTTTATTTATTTTTTTGGTTTTCTTTCTTAATTGTTCAAGCAACCATTATTTCAAATCCATTTCCTCCCGACAGTGTCGAGCGCTACGAGTTGTATAACACGTCAGACAGTATTCTGTCTCGCACACTGGGGTTCGCGGTGAGCGGCGAGTGCGGCGGGCCGTGCAACCAGATCTACACGTTCATCGCCGTGTTCGCGGCCGTCATGTTCGTGCACGCCAGCGGAGAGGTCGGGGCTGTACTGCTCATTATACGCTGCACTGATAAACAAGGTACGCTTTAGTGTTGTCATCTCTTTCTGCCACGAACTACCCAAATATTTATTTATTTATTAAAACTTTATGCACAAAGAAAAACATTGCACAATGGCGGACTTAATGCCTTAGGCATTTTCTACCAGTCTACCTTAAGGTGATGCTCATGCGCGTTTAACGCTATGGCGGTATCTACAATAACAACACATACTGACGTCACCCGAATTCCACACCTCGTAATCAGAGTTTAGCGTGCAATTAGCGCACAACTTCTCAACATCAACCGTTGGGCAAGTGCCCGCCAGACATAACACCCGTCTGGTCGGAGGATCCTCCCTTTTCTACGGAGGATGAGTGAACTTTACTCCCTGTTCCTCATCCCTCCACAAAAGCCAATGGTATCTGGTGAGATGCTATAATTAAAAAAAATGTATATACACAAACACTTAGAAAAGTAAGCAAGCTAAAGTGACTGTTCTGACTTTGTAAAAGTATTTACACAGTTTTAATCTGCTGCTGCTCTAAACGCAACTGGGAACTTATTTACTTTGATCGTCAAAACCACGTCAATTCCTTAGCAATTCCCGCTAATTTTGATTGTTCAAGCAATCATTCATTTGCTCCGATATCGCCTTCGGGTTGTGGAGGTCAGAGGGCAGTCGCTTCACTGAAAATATCGAAGTTTAGCCAAAATCAACAGTTAGGCTGGTAAAGCGGACCCCAGACTCCAAAGCTGAAAAAGCCTCGGATGCGACTGGGATTCACGCTGAGATGATGATGAATCAATCATTCATACATTTTGGGTGGTTTCGTTCATTGCGTCATAGATAATAAAGACCCCTGATGGTCATCACTTTTTGGTAAAAGAACTAAAACATTCCCGTGCATCTTTGTTTTCCTATTTCATTAAGAGAAGGACAAATAATAATCATCACTTTAGTCCTGTGACATTAAAATACTCCATAGACAGTATAGACGTGATAAAAAAATGTCGACTAAAAGTACGTCAGGCGGAGTTTTTGGCGGGAAGCTAAGATGAGTGCCACGCTCATTTTTCATTGGACTTTACAATTATTTATAGTGTCGTTTACTAAA
Source organism: Sesamia nonagrioides (assembly GCA_017933935.1). NCBI lineage: Eukaryota > Metazoa > Arthropoda > Insecta > Lepidoptera > Noctuidae > Sesamia > Sesamia nonagrioides. The sequence goes on from JADWQK010002473.1 coordinate 504,199, forward strand.
TAAAAACGCGTATTTATGTAGTAAAAAGTGCATTCAGTGAATAATTCATAAAGAACAGTGAAATATTGTAGCATAGTGGCCACATCATGGCTTTGAACCAAATCTTCCTCCGTGTTCGGTCCGCGCGGCCGTCTTTTTCGACATGAATAATTCATTACGTGACATTGACTAAATGCACAAACCGTGCGAAGCCATAAGAGAAAGAAAGAAGAACTTTTGAAGATTTTTATTTTACTTGACATTGGCACAAAGTCATAATTAGTGCCACACTACAAAAAAATAAAATAAAAATACGTTAGGATGACTAATTTGACAAAACTAAATTAATATTTCTTCTGTTCTTTTTTAATGTAATTGAAGGAAAAAGACGCACTGAAATTAAATTTAGATTAGTTTGTGATGCGGCGCCATTGTTAAATAGCTCGTTTCCCATTCACGAGTGCTTCTTCATAACTTATTTATTCACAAGGCAACGGGTAACAACAGCAATATTAATAATGGCAATGGCGCCGATTCTCTTGTTCAACTCAAACTAAACTAATTTTAAGTGCATCCTTTTCCTTCTATTTCATTAAGTAAAGGATAACAGATAATATTTTACTTTAATCCTGTCAAATTAAGATATTCCATAGACAGTTCCTTTTCTGCAAGAGAGGCGACTTGTGCCCTGCCTTGGGACGATAAAAAAAAAGTTGATGATGATGGTAGACAGTTTAGACGCGATTATAAACATGGCAACATTGATAAAATATTAAACTAAGGTAGATATGTCACTAGCGCACTAAAAATCAAGCGTACAAAAGGAGGTAAGTCCTGTATCTCGCTTTAGTCACTCTCGATACACTCGTAAAAACAAACGACAAACACTAACAGCGCAAACGACAAACACTAGCCATCTTTTTCTTCTCTATGCTTTACATTGCGCCCCATCTCACTCACACTGTACCAATGTATGCCGAATAAAAAAATGCATGTGTGCTGCTGCTGTGTTGGGCACATTTTTTTTGGTCAGTTTGTTAGAATATATCGTATCTGTTTAATATTTTATCAATGCATGGCAACCAAAAATACATCAATTTACGTCAGGCGCAGACTAATTTGACAGGTCTAAACGAACATATTATCTTCTGTTCTTTTCTTACCGAAATATAAAGAAAGAGATGCACTGAACTTAAAGGAGATGTTTCAGAAATGTATGGAGCATGGGCCAACACATTGTACACTTAATGCTAGGTATAGTTACGCTATACTTAACTGTTTTTAATGTTAATTTCCTATATTTTGGCTTACTTTTTATATAGATTCAATTAAACTCAGCCAAGGAGTGCAACACAACTGCTAATAAATATGGTGGTCAGCAATAAGCGAAATATGATTTTGACAGTGACGTTTGATTGACGTGTCATCTATCTAAGGCTATCTTATCTATTTTATCTACTATATGACTGCGAAAAAAACAAAACATGAATTCCGAACATACGGCTCATTAAATAAACACAATCAACTCAAATGATCACTCGACACGAACATAACGGGAAAATAGAACTGTCAAAGTCGCCAATCAAACGACATAACCACTGTCATAACTACCTTAATAAAGGGTTATCTCACTAAAAACGTTTCAAATAATTAATTACATATACCTACTTGTAGTTCTATTCAAATTAATTTAGTAGTATTTTTTATGAAAATCTCTTGTTTTTATTCTTTTGATCTATGTAGCGTACATAGTGGTGGCCCAAAATGAAACATCTCCTTTAGATTAGTTGGTGAATCGGCGCCATTCTTAAATAGCTCGTGTCCCATTTACTAGTACTTCTTCATAACTTTATTCACAAGGCAATTACAACCGGTAACAACACCTATATTAATAATGACAATTACGGTATAAAGTGTATTTGACAATTTATTGCTTAAAGAGTTTTTAAGTAAAATGATCGTTTTTTTTTGTTTGGGATGGGAAATCATCAAATGACCTCTCCCGCTCTGGGCGAAGCGGAAGGGCGTATCAGACTTACTGACTAAAACCCATCCGTGTTTCTTCACGTGCCTATGCGCCAGGGCCACGGTTTCTTTTCCATTCAACCCGCAACCCTGATCCATCGTCTTCGTGGACCCCGTCACGAAGTAAAATGATCCTTCTTGTCCACAGACAAAGCAATGGCAATGGGCGTGATCCAGTTCGCGATCGGCGTGTTCGGCAACGTGCCGTGTCCGATCGTGTTCGGCGCCGCTGTCGACGCCGCGTGTCGCGCGCGTGACGTCATGTGCGGCTTGCTCGGCGCATGCGCCAGCTACGATAACGACAGCTTCCGACATCTTTATTTGGGTGAGAGATTGATTCACGACTATTATATTATTAGTTACTATAGATGTTCTGCTAAATTTTAATAATTCATAGAAAATTCTAAGAAAAGAGTAGGTTGTGAGTTTGGAAGGAAATTGCATGATTTAATTCCCCCATCTCCGTTCCACCACCGGACGACCCGTCGTACGGCGAGACCATTTCGTTGTTAACACCACTACAATCCGGACGAAGCGTTTCGCCTCGTCTTTTATACCGCGTACATCGAGGGACTGGAAGAATTTGCCAGCGGAGGGGTTTTCGTTGGACTACAATTTAAGTGTCTTCAAGACTAGAGTGAATAGACTCTAAACAAAGTAGCGCGCTTTACTATCAACAATTGCATATCTGCTTACCATCAGGCGGGATTGCAGTCATACATCCGCTAACTCCATATAAGCAATTTTTACAGGAGATGCTTAAAACTGTATACTTTATTTTTTTATAAAAATCTAAAATACCATTGTTAGATAATATTGTAAACTAGTATGTTTGATAATATGGACTAGTTTATTAAGAGCCTAATATTCACTCTATGTTACGCATCTCTCTAATGTTACGTCGTTCAAATTCCAGGTCTGTCGGCAGCGTTAATGTTCCTAGCGTTCATAATGGACCTGCTCGTCTGGAGCAAGGCGGGTCGCATCGATATGAATCCGGGCGAGGCGTGCCCGCCGCCCGACGCGGCGCCGCTCGCCCTCCGAGCGCCGCACCCTGACGACACACAACTCTGACCTCACACCACCTACGAGTCTCATCTCTAACTCACCGACACCTTAATGTCCAGGTAACAAGGCCCAAAATCCAACAACACGGCTGCAAACATAATTTGGGTGAGCTGCATTAAGTGAGGTGATATTATAAACCATACGCCTAAGTGTTACGGTCTAGTTTGCAACGACACGGATCTGAATGTACAATGCTGCGTTTCGAATAGTGAGCGTGCGTCTGAGTTAACATGTTAGAAAATTTAGCCTACTTTATAACCCAGTGATAAGGTCTAGAATGCAACGACGCAAATCCAGTCTACTTAGAACAGCTTTCGGGCAATTGCGCGGAAGATATTTAAGGTCAAATATTTTGATGCAACAGGATCTTCGAGTCGTAATTATTGTAACCAATTTTGGTGTGTCCAGCACCCTAATTACGTAACACACTATTGCTATCAGATGGAATCAATTTGAAGTATATTGCTAATCCATGGCTGGATGTGTGCGACAATATGTTTGTTCAACAACCTAAATAACGCAATGAATGTTGTTGAACTGTCAAAATGAAACCCATTGCTACTGATAATGTTTTACGTATTTACCCTGTTGAAGTGAACATTGTAATATATTGTTGAAAGAATACTTCTCAATTTTTTTGTATAAGAAATCGTAAAAATAATTTACTTTAGATGCATTAGTTTTTTGAGGAGTGTAATAACTGTTTGAGCCAGTACAAGAGGACGCATCAGAGTATATCGCGCAATTCGTTTATAAATCGGCTGCAACCCAGCTGCCATTATGAGCCATATTACAAAAACGTGAACAATGCATGCTTTATTTTGTAATCGGACAAAATTTAGATATATTTGTAAATACAAATTAACAAACGCCAATATTTTGGTTATTTATTAGATCCTTGCTAATATTACCATTTTAGTAAAATACCAGTGTTTTTGGTAGAACTTGTACGGTTTATATGGCAACACTCGAACGTGACTGAACAATGAAATAGTTTTATTGTGCATTTTATTTTATATCTGTGCATTTTATACACTAGTTACTTTACTGCATAAGAACGTGCTCAATTTTGTAAACATAATAAAAAAATAAACAAACTAGAACTGGGTTCAGGCATAATATAAATTTAATCATACTAAAATTATGTTTAATAACGATTTGGGAGCAAGTGTTTGATATACCAAATTCTATAGCTGCAAAACTAGGGCCGACAAGTTTGGCAAGCGTAGTATAAATATATATTTACTTCTTCTATTTTTTAATGCCGGGGCTACATTAGCGGGCTACGGCGAAGAGAGATAAGAAGATTTTAACCCACTAACGCACAAAACTTTTTATATAGATAATAATAATTATTCTGTGTTAGTGGGGGAAGAACTTCGTTCCACATTTGTTGTCTCAGTCCCACACATTACAATAATGAACACATCACTGTAATTAATACATCACATAGTTATCACAACGTTTTCTAATGGGACTGGACTTTGTAGGATCCACGTTGTCATATTAATTCAATGAAATGTGAAAATTGTCGTTATGTAAGAAGGAATTTTCGAGTAAATACCGATTGGCTGACTTGGTATTACAGTAGAACTCTCTAATCCGTCATCTTCGGAACGGGACCGTGGTTGGGACCAAAAGAAAAGAATATAAAAATACTTTTACAAAATATACAAAAACAATTTAAGAACTAAAAGGCGTGTACAGTAATATAAAAAGATGTTTTGTGCATAGTGTTGAACATTATCTATAATAAACTAAAAAACGTCTCACAGACTAAAATATGTATTGCGATACCTTAATTCGTAAACTGGCTCTAAAAGTCCAAATTTGGCAAAAAAAAAAGTTTAACTCCTGTAAAAACGTTAGTATTTTAATTAATAGGTATAAAGGAGTCTACATTTTCAAAAATTGACGATAACACGATAACGCTAACGATATTAACCAATAACTGTATTTTCAGACTTTTCCTTAAGTGATGTATAAAAAATACATACCTATACAGTTTTAAGCATCTCCTGAAAAATTGCTTACATGGAGTTAGCCGATTTGTGGATTAAGGTATCGAAATTGTTTTTGCACAACAAACCGAATACAACGCCCCGACAGGCGTCCAGTCGGTGACAAGTCGGCACAGGGCCGCGAGCTTGAGCATGTCGTACTAGCCGGAGTGACGGACCATCGAAGGTCGTATTAGAGGGGTTCTTCTGTATACAAAGTGTTAGTAAGTTAGTATGACAACGTGCGATCTCACTGACGCATAATATATTATTTCTATAATTGATTTACATGGCTAGTGATTAGACGTTTATATTAGTTTTAGTAAAAGTTTTTTTTGTAACAAATTAATACTAAAATCCCTGTAAATAAAATAAAATGAAATGAACATTGTAATCACATTAAATTAAGTAGAATTGTAAGATTTTTTATTTTAATTAGAATTATTTTTCTGTTATCTTTATAATTGTAATTGATTTCTTTTATTTTACGTTTATCACTTCGTGCTGCGGTCTGTCGGTGATATTTTATGTCAAAATGTAAGTTTATTTTACGATATTTATACTATAAATATTTTTACATATTTTTCTCCTTTATATGGGCATTTTTTTTTTACAAATATGTATTTAATCACAATTATTGAGGAAGACATAAATGTTAATAATTATCACAATGTAAGGTGACCCTTTTTGGTTACTTAGTAAAATATTGATACTATTAAATGTATCATATACAATTTTTAGTCTCAATATACATAATATATACAGACCATTTGGAAAATGTAATACGATTAGATAAAATGGCAAGATTAGTTACAAATATTGTAAGAATACACAATTCTTCGTGTTTTAACGAAAGACCATAGCTGATGCAGCAGTGTAAGGATACCTGATAAAAAGGCTGGGCACTGTGTAAAAATATTTAGTGACATTAATTAGAATAGCGGTTTATAGATTTGGTTTTATGATAGCGTTACTCTATAGTCTATACCTTTACATACGGGAACAGTGATGTTTTGTCGTGTTGTCTTGTACAGGTATATATATATATATATAACAATATTTCAGTGTATACGACCTGGATTTAAAGTGCGCTTTATTTTTTTGAAGCACTGTTTTGCAATTTTGTGCTCTATCTCTGATGTGCCAGAGGTCATTATTAAATACACAGCTTTTACTAAAGTTGGGCTTGTGCAATGACCTAATAATAAATAATATTGTTGAAGATGAGTAACCTATTTTTTTTAATAGTAAGTACAATCACTAGCAAAAGTGTTCAGTAAAATATAGTGCATTATAAATATTGGTGGTATAAAATTGTCTACTTAATTTCGCTTTTTGAAATTATGTTATTACTTAACAAGTGCAATGAACTCGGTACTATTATGAACGAAACAACATAATATTTTACATGTCTATTTTAATGCTTTTATTGACAACGAAGGGTAAATAGTTTCATTTTGCTTTGACATATACAAAACATTGTGAGCAATGTGTCTTGCATTAATTTTAGAATTATTTTTAGACCAAATGATGAGATACCAGTGAGACACGCTTTGAATTTTACGAATGTACTAATCAAATTATTATAATTGTAACGTCTTGTTCCTTATAATGGAAAAATGTGCATTAACTAAGTGCAATCTTTTTAATGTTGTCTTTTTAATAATACTTCTCGCTGCGATTTATTACATGTGTATCTTTGTAACATCTATGTGCATTAGCTACTTATTTTTAATGGCATAGTAAAATTAATCACTTAGCTAAAACAACAAGATTAGGAAAATATTTTTGTGATCGTGAAGTACGTAGTAGATATGTGTAACGATTTTAAAATAAATGAATTAGTAGAATGCATTATATTAGTATAATTTTTATGCCTTTGCTATTAAAATTTCTTTATTGTAGCGAAAATAATAAATGAATTGAAACTAAATGATGATGATAATACCGGATTAGTAGGAATGTATGTGCTTTTGCATATTAATTTTAACTTGTAGGCATAATATGTATTGTGAGGAAAAATACACAAACCTTTTAAAATGTGGCATTATGTGACCTATAATTGTAGCTAATTTAGCAAACTTCTCATAAGTGTTTCATTAATAGGCCACCATATATCACTCTTAACATTTATATAAATATTTAGGGAATATCTATGTATGTATATTATAACATTACTGTTGTAGTTACAATTACTTCTCAGTGGTAGCTTTTAGCTAAATTTTTGTTGTTTGTTGCTGTAATATTAATAAAATATATTAAGATTTAAAAGTGTAATGTCTTTTTGTAATAGTGAACACAATTTTACTAGTCTACGTGTAGTTTTAGAGAATAATATACCTCTGGATTTTAGATATAAAAATCTGTAACCGTCTATTACTATAATTATATCTGTGAACAACTGATTTATGAAGCGAATTTCTGATAAAAAAAATTATACGTTGTCAAGTACTATCGAAACTAGTGAAATCCTCGATTTTTAATATGTAGTTGTATACGTTTACTTTACTGAATGATATTCGATGTTCCAGAACTGAAATAGTAAAAAAATCTTTGAAACAAATCCTGCCACTTGTGACGTACATTTAGTGGGTTCATAACATTTTTGTACGTGAGTGTACGCTGTGTGAATTTTTTATACAGGATTGTTTTTTTTTTAATAAATCCTTGTTCGGTACACCTTCAGTACATACGTTTACAACTTTAATTGATATAATATAAGTACAGTGTAGATTTGTTATTGTGACTTGGGGGTCACATATTTTTTAATTATTTGTAAATAAAAATTATTGAAATAAACTCACTAGTATTTTACTTTGTGTGATTTCCCAACTGAACCTGATTAAAAAATGGCGGACAAAACGTCGATGCGGATTAATTTGACAGGACTTAAATAATATTTATTTTCTGTCCTTTTCATATCGAAAGAGAAAGAAAAAGATGTGGTTCATTGTTATATTATAAAGACCTGTATTTCTATAATGGTTAAGTGCATAATTCAATAAGCATTTAGGTGGCTTAAACCAGCCCCCTAATCGGCGAACACATTTTTGTCAAATGATTGCGACTAGTTGGGATCGTTTGGACCGGACGGACCAATGGGCGGCCCGAACGATGCCAACTGATGCCAACTAGTCGCAATCATTTGACAAAAATGTGTTCGCCGATTAGGGGGCAGCACCCTAATTGCTTAACACACTATTACTATCAGTTGGAATCATTTTGAAGCTTATTGCTAGTCCAATAAGCTAGGCCAATAAGTAGGCTATGTAAACCACGCAATGAATGTTTTTTTTTTTAATAATTATAAACTAGTGCTTGACTGCAATCCCGCCTGATGGTAAGCAGTGATGCAATCGTTGAGTGTAAAGCGCACTAGTTTATTAAGCCTATTCACTTAAAAAAACTTAGGAATAGGAAGGATGACGGCAGTTGAACGAGGTGATGCAATGTTAAACCCAAGACCAACACGACCAAACGATGCTGCGCTAGAGGGAGATTGATCTGGAGACTCTCCACGACCAAATTCCCGAGACGACAATATTTGGCGAATCGTACCCGCTACACATCGCAACACAACTGTTCAGACCCGTCCTCCGTACGGCTTCACCAGACATCATGCCGGAACACGACGAATCGCTTGGCGGCAACACTTTGTCTGGTGGGTGGTAACTTCCTTCCTTCATGTTGCTCAACTGTTAAAATAAAACCCATTGCAACTGATAGTGTGTTACGTAATTACCCTACTGATCCAAATCTATGTTTTGTATTATTACAAAACAACACACGACACAACAGCAGCGAGACTCAGTTTCCGGAGTACATTCTTCAGTTGCCTTTAATCTATACCAATATATAAAGCTGAAGAGTTTGTATGTTTGTTTGTTTGTGCGCGCTAATCTCAGAAACTACTAGTCCGATTAGAAAAATTCTTTTTGGATTGGATAGCGCATTAATCCGGGAAGGCTTTAGGCTATTTAACATCACGCTGCGACCAATAGGAGCGGAGCATAACTAACTCAACGCGAACGAAGTCGCTGGCGGCCGCTAGTCACACATAATGCAAAAACAATATCAAATCAAAGAGGTACAGAACAACGTAGTTCAGTACATAAATGACACATAGTTATAGGCCAGTGACCGTAAACACAAAAACCGTAAAAAATTGCAGACTGAGTAGGTACTTTTTCTTTTTTTTTTGGTTCAATTCTTTCCGTTCTTCTGAACGGAAAAGGCAAAGGCATAGTACGCCATACAGCCTAGTCTTCAGTAAATATATTCTTGAGTAAACTTCTATCCTAACTTATCCTAATTAATCCTAATTTATCCTAGCTTATCCTAAACTTATCCTAACTAATCTAACTCCTTTCGTTTCCCGCGTTTGGACGATAAGGAGCGGTTTAGCGTAAATACATGATGCGGCCACTATGCTACAATATTTCACTGTTCTTTTTAAATTATTCACTTAATGCACTTTTTTACTACATAAATCACGCGTTTTTATTTAGTAAACGACACTATAAATAATTTTAAAAGTCCAATGAAAAATGAGCGTGACACTCATCTTGACATTCCCGCCAAACCTCTATGGTACTTTTTCTTTTTAGCGTTCCGCCGCTGGCAATATAAATGGACGCTGCTCAGAATTCGGATACGCACTAGCGTCCATCAGTTCCTGTAACGTCCAACTGACAGGTCACTAGTACCTACTATCGACCAGGCGCGAGTTTATGGGATTTTTTAGAATAAATGCCACCTTCACTTGCTTGTGTGCCAGGAACCACGGTATGTCTTTCGAACAATCCACGGCAAGTCTGAGAACCTGAAACTGCTTTGACCCGCGGAGTAGGCAAGAAAGTTTTAAAACTCTCTTGATGGTATTGCTCCAACCAACTCTAACCTAAGACTATTTGATGCATATTGGGAACGCCATTACAGTACGAAAGAGGCAGTCGAATAAGTTCACTTGTTTTTGGGTTTGTAAAGATATTTTACACCCAGGATGTTTTTTTGATAATAGGTACATCTTTCATCCTTATGGCGAATAAATGTTAGCTTGCGGTCACTTTAGCACATTGGTACCATTTAAGTTCAAGTAAAATTTTACTTTGGATATTAGGTATTATCCTTAAGTTAATATGAGTTAAAAGTCTATTTATCATCATCAACCTTTTTATCGTCGTGCTGGGCACAGGTCTCCTCTCATACAGAGAAGGATTGAGCGTAATCACCACGCTTGCTCAAAGCGGGTTGGCGATTTCAGACTTAAAGTCCAGGTTTCCTCAAGACGTTTTCCTTCAGCTTCAGTCATTGGTGTCCAAGATATACTTAGAAAGTACATAATAACTTTAGAAAAGTTACATTGGTACTTGCCTGATCAGAAATCGAACCCGCGCACGCATACTTGAGAGTCTGGCGTTTTAACCACAAGGCCACCACGACATTACCGTTAAAGTTTATTCACATCCAGTGGCGTAGCTAGCTTGGGTGGCACCCGGGGCGGAAGTTGGTGGTGTCACCCCATAGAAAGTAAAAAACTGGCAGGTATCTCTCCACAACTGTGCTCCGGCATCATCTGCATACCTACAGATACCGGGCATCAGCAGATCGTTAATATGCAGCAAGAACAGAGTTGCAGAGAGAAAAGACCCAGGAAGAACACCGGCATTAATCCACATGGGGACCGTTCAGTCAGGAAGTCTTTTACCCAGTCAGTCAGGCCAGCGCAAATACCGTATCCTAGAAGTTTACTCAATAGGCCAGCGTGCCATACCCTATCGAAAGCCTTCGAGACATCTAGAGAGACGGCAATCGCTTCCCCATTTTTCTCGAGGGCTTCGCCCCACAAATGAGTGGCATACAGTAGTAGGTCCCAAGTTGACCAATTGCGGCGAAACCCATACCGTCGGTCACTGGGGAGATCGTTACCTTCCAGGTAAGCCAAGAGGCGCGAGTTAATACGCGCTCCATAATCTTGCAGAGTATGGAGGTTATTGAAATCGGCCGATAGTTGGTAGCATCGGCACACATGCCTTAAGAACAATCGCTGGTATACCATCTGGGCCACTAGCCTTATTCACTTCCAGACGACATAGTATTCTCAGAACCTCCTTGTTCCTAATGCGAACCTCCGGCATAAAAGTTTTGCAATGAGGAAAATAAGGTGGAGTAGAACTGCTAGTTCCAAGACACGAATCGTGGTCTCTCTCGCCGTATGAGCCAGTGCTCCATCAGGCTTAACCAGCGGAGGCAGTATGGGCCAACAGAAGTTCGCCTCGACCAATTTGGCAAGCAGAAAGATCTGCTACCGGGTGGCTGCGCTGAGAGCTTATTGCCAATATGAGCAATGCGGTCGAAGCGACTTTTTGTAGGACTTAGCAGCACGATCAAAGGCTCTCTTCTTTGAGCTAATATCCGGAGCTCTGTGGTCCCGAGCTTTAACCCAGGTGAAAAATGCCGTGTGCTTACGCCGTTCAGCTTGAATATCGTCGGCGTTGAACCATGGGCGAGCCGAGCCACCGACGGGAACATCACTGAAGGGGATAAAATACTTCATAGCTTGACGCACCACATCGGATATAGCGTCCGCACAGCTAGACGGATTGTTAGAAGAGAAGCGGACCAGCTGGCAGGGATAAGACGCAAAAAAGTGGCGCATCTCATCCGAATCTGCTAAGTTGTATCGCCACATTCGCCGTTCACCACGTGAGTCGCAATCTAGTGGGGTGAAGGACAATACAGACTTCACCAGACAGTGGTCTGAAGTTCCTAACGGTGAGGGAACTATTACAACACATCCGGATTAGTGGTCAACAGAAGGTCCAAACAATTGGCGGTATGACCAACTACATCAGGCACCCTAGTCGGTTGTCCTACCAGCTGGGAAAGGTCCATTAATAGCGTAAAGTTAAGCGCTTCTAAAGCAGCATAGTCGATCCTCTGTGTATGGGAAAAGCCAGTCTTGGTGGCAGGCATTGAAGTTCCCCAGAGCGACGAACTGGTTAGAGAGAATAGATTAGAATGCCTACTCTTTATTATGTACACCATATAGATTACAGAAAATAAATATAAAGATTTTACAATGGGCGGTCTTATCGCTAAGATCGCTCTTTAAATGAGTGCACTTTAAATCAGAGGACGTGCGTCCGCTGTGCACTCCTACTTTTCTTTTTATGCCTTTTCATTTTTAAAACTGAGTGAATAGGAAGGAAGACGGCAGTTGAGTGACGTGATGCAATGTTAAACCCAACAAAATGACCAACGATACTGCGCCAGAGGGAGATTTGTCTGGAGACTGCGGGGACGCCCGAATCCCCCCTGGAATCACCATCAGGTTCTCTCGTCCAGTCGCCAACCGGCAGGATGGAGCCACCATGGGATTTTTCGCAGTTGGCGGAGCAGCGCTTCGTCTATGGCTGGCACACTAATTGGGCCCCCAAATACCTGCGGTCACCGTGAATCAGCGGAACACCGTGCTTCGGATCCCGCTACCCTCCACGACCAAACTCCCGACAGAACAACAATTGGCGCATTGTACACGGCACAGAACGCAACAAAACTGCTTAGACCCATCCTCCATACGGCTTCACCAGTCATTAGCCGGAACACGACGAATCGCTTGGCGGCAAGACTTTATCTGGTGGGTGGTAACTTCTGCCGGCAGCCGATGTTATGTTTCTAAAATATATTTTCTTCTTTTAACTATCTATCATTATAGAATAATACACGTTTAACAATTATTATTTATGACAACCAAATACAACATACTTCACGATCTCGAGTATGGGACGAGGAATCTCCCACGAGAGCGTCAGGATCTTTTGCGGGAATCCCCGATTTATAAATAGAGCTGAGCTAGTGCTAGTGGAGGAATCGCTGGAAAAAAAAAAACAATTGTTGCTAACGATTTAGGTTTTTTTTAGAGACTGGGTGTGTGTCACCCCAAAAAAGGTGAAACCTGGGGCGGACCGCCCCCACCGCTCCCCCCTAGCTACGCCACTGTTCACATCTACCTAAACAGTATGGTCAAGACTCTATTCCACAGACAATTTACTAATCATCAGCGTATAAGTGGCATGGAAGTAATGAAGTAGTTTAAAACATCCTTCACAAAGATACTGAATAAAAATATCATTAAAATGGAAATTTAAATAAGTAAAAACTTATTACCTAAATAAAAGCCCCAGGCATAACGGGCGTGACAGCTCACATATTTAAATCATCATCATCCCAGCGTTAATCCCAGTCGCATCCGAAGCCTTTTCAGCTTTGGAGTCTGGGGTCCGCTTTACCAGTCCAACTGTTGATATGGCTAAACTTCGACATTTTCCGTGAAGCGACTGCCGTCTGACCTCCACAACCCGAAGGCGACATTGAAGCATTGCAGTTAGACCAATTGTTGGACTTTTGAGGGCTCCAACAACCCGTAACGACTGCCACTAGATGTTAGTATGGCAACCGGGACCAACGGCTTAACGTGCTTTCCGAGGCACGACCAGACCAGTGCAAATATTCATATTCATGCATACAAATACTTGCACTGTGCGGGGATCGAAGCCGCGCCACCTTGCGCAGCGGCCGCGTCCACTACCGCTACGCCACGGAGGCTGTCAAGCTCACATATTTAAATGCATTGTGAAATAGCAAATTTTATGAACTCATATAATGTGTCAGTAAGCTAATTCTGGAGAAGGAACACAAACATTGTCTTGAGTCAATCAGAGCGATCAGCTATTCTTTCCATTTAAATAGTCATTTACAGAATAATATACCTTTGAACAAAGCTTGGATTTGATTTGTGCTTTAAATGCATTGTAAGGCAAGTCTAGCAAAGCAGAGGGTATCTTGTTATAAAAAGTTATACTAAGCCCAACAAAAGAGTCGAAAAAAAACTCTTCTCTTCTTTCTTCTCTTCTTTTTTTTCTCCAAACCTTTTGAAGTCGGTGAAAAGGGGTTCGTAGTTTGTGTTATCCTAAGATAATCGGGAAAAGGCTAGCCAGATCATGTTTGTTATTTATACCAAAATTCAGTAATGATCGGACAGACATAGTCGCCCACCCCACGGCGGCGGACATCCATGAGAATATTACAACCCGAAAAAAAACCAGCTAGAACATATTTGTACGGGGTTGGCGAATGATGAATTACAATACCTTAGTGGTACTTATTTCGCGCAGTCATCAGCCTTTAATATACCCTCTGCTCTGCGAAACATAGACCTCCTCCATTTGAGAGGAAGTAGCCACCTCGCCAGTCCACTGGTAACATGTCTGGGTTTGACTCATGACCTACTACAACTCAAAACTGGCATCATTTCCACTACTGCCAATTTTGAGAGCGATAAAGTTGAAATTCTATTTAAAAAAATTGTCAGACTGTTGTAGCTTGATGTGTTCCAGTCTGTAAACAGATAGTCCATTATATATCGTTCGCACTGTTGGGACACAGGCTTCTTTACTGTTGGGGGGAGTGGGCTACGTGATGGACCACGTGGTCTTAGTCCAGGTTAGCAGATATCACACGTCTTTGAATTGTTGGTTCAAAGATAAGTCGATTTACCCATTTTGTATTTAAATCCATCAACAATGATCTCACATTGGTGATGAAATCAAATACGCAAAGTAAAGTATCTGCCTAGGTTCGAACTTGCGATCTACTCGTAAGTTATGGACGACAACACTAGACAACTACTACTCTTGAAGTAGTAGGTAATGTACAGTCGGCAGAATAAATAAGGTCAAGCTACCCGAAACGGTCAAATATTCCCAATCAACCTTGAGCCTTAAAACTTTAATCATCACCATATTGGTGATGAATTTAATCATCATCAAGTTCATCACCAATGCGGTGATGAACTTAATCATCATCACCAATGCGGTGATGAACTTAATCATCACCACATTGGTGATGAATTTAATCATCACCACATTGGTGATGAATTTAATAATCATCACATTGGTGATGAAATCAAATACACAAAGTAAAGTATCTGCCTAGGTTCGAACGTACGACCTAATCGTAAGCTGTGGCCGACAACACTGGCCTATTAATGCTCTTAAAGTGGTAATGTACAGACGAGAGAAGACAAACCACCAGACTCAAACTACCCGAATCTTTCAAATATTCCTAACCAACTGAACTTGAACTTTAAAGTTTTAGCGGTAAAGCTGAAAATCTAATAAAAAAATGTTGACTGGTTGTCGTACCTACATGTGCTCATCATCATCTCAGCGTTTATCCCAGTCGCATCCGAAGCTTTTTCAGCTTTGGAGTCTGAGGTCCGTTTTTACCAGTCTAACTGCTGATATGGCTAAACTTCGACATTTTCCGTAAGCGACTGTCGTCTGACCTCCACAATCCGAAGGCGACATCGACGCATTGCAGCTGACCAATTGTTGGACTTTTTTTGAGGTCTCCAACAACCCTTTAACGACTGCCACTAGATGTTCGTATGGCAACCGGGACCAACGGCTTAACGTGCTTTCCGAGGCACGACCAGACCAGTGCAAATTTTTGCACTGTGCGGGGATCGAACCCGCGCCACCTTGCGCAGCGGCCACGTCCGCTACCGCTACGCCACGGAGGCTGTCCGTGGCGTACCTACATGTGCTGACGTCCGTATATAAAATAATGAAATTTCAATTTATATGTAAAGAATTCTGTGATTTACTATTGTGAGCCGCGCTACAGAAAAAAAAAAAAAATTGTTAAACCAATTTATACCGTAGTGTTACCGTATTTTATTTTCGGTTTCCGTCTCGGTCTTGGCGGAGAACGAGAGACCAATTTCGGTCGAGCCTTACTGCTTAAAGCTATTTGAAGATAAATATATCTAATGTATAAAAATATTTTGTTTGGTATTTTCTACAGCCGCCAAGATATCAAACTTCTACTATGTATAACTAAGTACCAAATGTTTTTAATAAATTTTCAACTTTATCATTGAAGCATTATAAGGTTCAAGGTTGACTTGGAAAATTTTACCGGTTCGGGTAGATTGAACTGATGGCGCTGTACACTAATAGCTTCCTTATTGAAACCGCAACATATACATATCTGGTAAACGAAGATAATTTGATAAATGAGGTAAAAAAACATAATAAACCCGCTTGGATGTATCCAGTCTCGGTGTTTCCGTCGGACTACAATTTGAGTGACTTCAAGGCTAGAGTGAATAGGCTCTTAATAAACTAGTGCGCTTTACCATCAACGATTGCGTTACTGCTTACCATCAGGCAAGATTGCGGTCAAGCGCTGGTTTATAATATGTAAAAAAAAAAGTCTAACACCTACAGCATGTCTACCTACTACACTGCTTTATGAATCTGTTATTAAACATTTTAAATGTACCTATTCTTCTTCGTCTTGCTGGCACAACTTTATTTTAGATCTTTTTGGCCCGAAATTTTGTCGCTTTGACTGCAAGTTTTGGGACACAAAGAACCATGGAGAAGCATGGTTTGCAAGATAGCTACCTAGATCCATAATTACAGTCTACTGCCGTTACGTCAAGGTCACTTCAATTACCAGGTTGAACTTACATCAATCTTACCAATTGTGTCCGGAGACGGTTCAGGCAATTTTAAGCCTCAGAGAGTCTCATTTAAAAAAATAAGATGGCGACATTAGTTCTGCAGCATAAGTCGCAATCATTTGACAAAAAATATGAAATTATACACAATCTTGTGAAGATTGTGTATAATTTCATATTTTTTGTCAAATGATTAACAATACCTACTAATGAATTTTGAAATAATGTTTTTTTCCCGAATTAATTCCAACTTCCCCAAGATTTGGTATTTTTTTAAAAAGTTACAGTAAAGTGACAACACCATTATTATGAGCGATCAACCACGTGCCGCGTGCCCTGCCCTCCTTCGCCCGCGCATTTGTTGCCTACCGCACATGTGTTAAGTTACCTACTTTTGCGAAATATTATTATTTTTAGGGGGAGTTTTTAAAAGTTTTGTCCGGCATTATAGGCATTAGTAGAATCAGTTATCGATACCTAACAATACCTTAACGGATCGGCCAGAGGTTTTCTTTACATATTGTATAGGTGGAAATCTGCTTCATTCTTAGGGAGTTACAGGAGGGATGTTATGTTATGTGCTGACTGTGCGTCGCGTCGTCCCAGCCGAGTCTAGGCTGTCTTCTACATTGGCGTCCTATCTATCTCTCATGTTGAATTAATGAATATGCACAAAAGCCATTATAAGGGGATTTCGAACTTCTACCAAATCCTTCAGTACCTAAGGGTTTCACTATCGCCGTTATACTCCGTTTTCGTTACGTTACGAAAGTGTTCCACTCTTAGACGTTGCGGGGGTAGTCAAACACCTCACTCCCCTCCCTGACTTGAGGAGGATCACAAATCATAAATGCCGGTGGTTTCGAAAGCAGTGTTCATTCTCGAAATCTCCGGCGTAGGTGTGAGATCGAATGTGTAATCAGTAAGAGTCTCGTCGTATCCGGTCGCTTATCTTAGGGTGGCGGATATCTATGAGGGGTTTTCTACCGAGAAAAAAAAGGAAAGCTTGAATAGGTGCCTGGCCTTTGTGGTTTAAACCAAAGAAGGTGGAATTTCTACCTTACTAAAACACCTAGGTGGGTGGTCACCATATGCACACGGAGACGGCGTAGTTTCAGTCAATAGACCAATCCACAGCCCTCTCTGTGGAAAGGCTGTTAGAGGACACCTCGGGGGAGGCTGTAAACTTACGACTTACAATTGAAAATCGACAAACTGTAATATGATAAGGTTTCATCTTACACTATATACCTCCTCCTCCTCAAGTCGTTCTTTTCATTACTGAGGGTCGTGATGTTCCTGTGGAATTATCTTCTCCTTTACGATAGTTCGCCATTTATAACGATACCTGGCCGCGAGTATAGCATCATACAGGCCGGTGTCCAGTGATGAACGAATTTGATGACCTCGAGAGCGTCGTCAATCCACCTTTCCAGTAACGGTCAGCTGTTCGAGGTTGTTTTCATCCTTTCTGGCAATATGTCCAAAATATTCTAAAATACACTTATACACTAAATACCGATTCGTCTTAATTTTAACATTAATGTTTGATGCTGAATTGTTTACCGTGGCATAGGTACCTAAATATATTCTCAACTTTACCTATGTTTCTATATCTTTTCACATGTTTCTACTAAATTAGAATCCAACCACAACCGCGACCATAAATATATTTCATAATAAACATTATTTAAAAATAAATAAAAGGCCGATTCTCTTAATTTAAGGCTTTCTATACTCTTGTTTGATTCGGCATCGACGAGTCGTGGTAACATCGAATATCATCATCATCATCCCAGCGTTAATCCCAGTCGCATCCGAAGCCTTTTCAGCTTTTGGAGTCTGGGGTCCGCTTTACCAGTCCAACTGCTGGTATGGCTAAACTTCGACATTTTCCGTGAAACGACTGCCGTCTGACCTCCACAACCCGAAGGTGATGTCGAAGCATTGCAGTTAGACCAATTGTTGGACTTTTTGAGGGCTACAACAACCCGTAACGACTGCCACTAGATGTTCGTATGGCAACCGGGACCAACGGCTTAACGTGCTTTCCGAGGCACGACCAGACCAGTGCAAATATTCATATTCATGCATACAAATGCTTGCACTGTGCGGGGATCGAACCCGCGCCATCACGACCGTAACATCGAATATGACCGAGTATATATGTTTAGGAAAACGGATACTCACTGTGCATATATCGAACCGGCTGGTAAAATCAACTGCGTCGTGACAATTCAGCGAAGGTTTAGATGCCGTATGGAGTTTCCCAATCGGGACGAAAATCAATGCCGATTTTATGTATTAGCTTGGGGTCAGCTTTGTTCTTCAACAAAACCCCCAAATATACATACAAAATAAGTGTGTAGGACGCCTAAGTCAGCAGGTTTAAAAAATGATAGGTGTAATTTTTTGTATTTGTATTGATTGCTTATCTACTCGATGCAAAAACTGGTACGATTAACAGAAGCCGGTTAGGAACAATATCTATGCTAATGTTTAAACCGCAATCGAAAAAGCCGATCTGCGTAGGTAATTTTTGACTGTTAGATGTATCATTATTACCATTTCTGCCTAATGGTGTTTTGGAGACATGATGAACAGGGAGTAAAGTTCACTCGTCCTTTATAGAAAAGGGAGGATCCTCCGACCAGACAGGTGTTGAGTCTAGTGAGCACTTGCCCAACGATTTTGGGAAATTGTATTTATGCTAGTTGTACGCTAAACTCTGCTTGCGAGATCTAGTATCCGGTTTACGTAAGTATGACGCGATGTTTCTATGTGGCGAATCCAACTCGGCTGGGCTGCTTTCGGGAAGCTATGTAGAATCTTCTTCATTCGAAATATCGCAGTGTCTCAAGACAAAAGCCTTCGACCAATGCGTGTTGCCAGTGATGACTTATGGAACTGAGACGTGGTCGCTAACAATGGGCCTTATAAGAAAGCTCAAGGACACTCAAAGGGCAGTGGAAAGGGCTATGCTTGGGGTTTCACTCATTCACTCCCTGATCAAATCTGGAATGAGGAGATCTGCAGAAGAACGAGAGTAACCGACATAGCCCGAAGAATTGCAACACTAAAGTGGCAGTGGGCCGGGTACAAAGAGTATTCTATTCTATTCTACGGATCTGTTGTCAGGTCGGAACGTTGATAGGTAGCTTTAGTCTCCGGATAGATGCGCCTAGGTCACGTGCAAGTCATTGTCGAATTGATTAGCATGATTCACCCACAGCGTTGTAATGGATTGTTTTAAACAAAAGAATTAGGGGATTTTTTTGGCAATGATTGCGCA
This sequence comes from Sesamia nonagrioides, assembly GCA_017933935.1. Lineage (NCBI taxonomy): Eukaryota > Metazoa > Arthropoda > Insecta > Lepidoptera > Noctuidae > Sesamia > Sesamia nonagrioides. The sequence goes on from JADWQK010002473.1 coordinate 524,093, forward strand.
ACATTCGTTGTTTGATACGGTTTTACATAAATTAATTTAAAAAATACAGGCGTGGTGGATGTCAAGCTCAAATTGTATACAATTAAAAAAGAAATGAGGCACGTGGACTACTTCGGATGGGCAAAATTAATCGTTGTGCTAAGCTGCCATTTATAGATGTTTGACAGTAATTATAGACGTATGTTATGTTAATTTAAGTTACCACCCACCAGGCAAAATCTTGCCACCAAGCGATTCGTCGTGTTCCGGCATGATGTCTGGTGAAGCCGTACGGAGGACGGGTCTGAGCAGTTGTGTGGCGGGTACGATGCGCCAAATGTTGTTGTGTCGGGAGTTTGGTCGTGGAGGGTCTCCAGATCAATCTCCCTCTAGCGCAGCATCGTTTGGTCGTGTTGGTCTTGGGTTTAACATTGCATCACCTCGCTCAACTGCCGTCATCCTTCCTATTCCTTAGTTTTTTAAGTGAATAGGCTTAATAAACTAATGCGCTTTACCATCAACGATTGCATCACTGCTTACCATCAGGTGGGATTGCAGTCAGGCACTAGTTTATAACTATTTTAAAAAAATATATATTTATTTAAAAAAAAAAAGGTAAATACTGGTGTTCAGTTACATTGGAAGCTGACCACAACATAATCGAGAAAAGGCTTGGCAGATGTTAGTCAAGGGCAGAATTAGTAGACTATTATCTTAGGGGCGAAAGAATCAATTCCCGAGTTATTTAGACGCTCGAGCGCGGCTATAGTCCGAGTAGAAATTGATTCTTTTACACTGTACATTAAATCATCTATCTCTCATCTATCTAATACATCAATCACTTTTCATTTCAAAGATGAGGAAAATAAAACTAGTTGTTTATTTAAACTATATTTTTTGAATTTCGTCACAGTTACATAGCAGGTTAGTATCTCGCCAAAATTTTTCGTTTTTTTAAATTTTAAATATGGAATTCACGGCGTAATTGCTGCGGCTTATTCCGCTCAAAGAAGTTTGCGCTAAGTTCACACTGGCCGCAGCATTTTTATTTAGTTATTTTTTTTTATATGAAACTCTTCACTGGTGACAGCAGTTCTATTTTTAAAGTTCATTCTGGCCCTTAGGTGGGAAGTAATTTGTATCAATTTTTCCCTCTCTAGGGCAGCATTTTCCACCTAATAAAATTATCAAAACAACACTACTTTCCGAGTATGAAAAATGAAAACATCTTTGCAATATAATCCCTTCTCTTGAAACTCCATCCAACAGTATCTGCAAACCTAGCAGGTGTACTTTATTATTAGTTTCTCCTAGCTTATTGTTTATCCAGTCATGAATACAATTCATCAGATTTCAACAACTGTTAAACCTAGTTAGAACATATTTAGATAGGTAGGCCTATTTCCAAGCTGATCAAAAATTCGTGTTACAATTCAGTTACGCTATATAAAAACATGCTCGAAGAATTCAAATAGGAGGAGGAGGAAAACACCAATATTATCACTATTTTCTACTCGTGCGTAAAGTTTAGCATTGTCACCAATAACAAAAAAAAGTGTATGACTAGAAATTTTGCCGATTTTGCGCGAACAATGATGATTGTCAGATTCGGACAATGGAATGGGACCTGTATAAAATGATGTACCAACGACGATCAGACATTACTTTGAACAGGAATCAACAAGCCTAAACATGGTTAAAATCGCGCTTGTATTGTTCGTTGTGTTTATTGTCTCCTGTTCGGCAGCTCCAGGTGTGTTTAAGTATATGATTATTTAATTTATAAAAATCAAAAGGCAACATAATAAAACACATGTTAATAGTGTGTATTATATTATTACAACTTAATATTTATTTCTTGAATTATAGCCATCTCGGAAGTATTTGCCAAAAAGCACCATACCTTTTTTTTTACTTCTACATTTTGTACTCCTACATTTTCTTTTAAATAAAGAAAACTGTCAGTTTTTTCAGTTTTTATTTTGGCATGTAACGTTTAAACTATGATATACACCAACTCACGAAGTATTTTCGCTTTTTTTCTTCAGGAGAGCGAGTGAGGAGGCACGGCTACGATTACGGGCATGGCGGCTTCGGCGGTGGGTTCGGTGGCTTCGGCGGTCATGGGATCGCTGGCGGCCGCGGTCACGGCTACGGTGGAGCTCAAATTCCTATCTCTCAATCCTTCTCCAAGTCTTCGGCCAGCGCCAGTTCTGTTGGTGGCAGTACTGTAGGCTAAATGCAAGGTGTAGACTAAGAGGTATGTAACTGTCTTATTGTTATTGTGCCCTTCATCATTATCATCTTCAACCTTTTTTATCCTCTTACTGCTGGGCACAGGTCTCTTATACAGAGGAGGATTGTGCCCTTAGATATTATACAATAACCTTGAACAGTGTATTTTGTTTTTTACTCTAGCAAAATTCAACTATTATTATCAATACCACGTTGACCTTATAATTTAGTAAAACAAAATACAAAAAGAATCACTTCCAGACACACTCATTATTTCGACCCACGTAAATACCTAACTAGTTTTATTCTATTGTTTTTGCCTACCTGTAGTTTTACCTGTTTATTGCTTACAAATATTTAGTTAGATTAACCTCTTTTTGGATACTTGATTTCATTTTTATATATTATTTCGAAAATTTTCCCTGCGAAAGTAGACCAGCAGGGTAATTACGTAATACACCATCAGTAGCAATGGGTTTCATTTTGACAGTTCAACAACATTCATTGCGTTTTTTAAATGGTTGAGCAGACATATTTTTGAATATACGGAGCAATGGACTAGCAATATGCTTCAAAATGATTCCAACATTTCCAGCTAATAGCAATAAAGTGTTACGCAGTTAGGGTGTAGCCCTAAGTTAAAACTTAACTCGTTCGGTAAGATTTTTTGTAGCTAAATTTTAGGAATGAATGACTCAGTGTGATGTTTCAAGATAAAACAATATTGTACAGTGCTTTCAGTTAATAATACAGCGGTATGTATACAATGCATATTGATGTAAATAATATCTACTAAATACCACCCCGGTAGATCTGCGGAATTAGTTACATTTACATTCACCATCATCCCAGCGTTAATCCCAGTCGCATCCGAAGCCTTTTCAGCTTTGGAGGCTGAGGACCGCTTTACCAGTCCAACTGCTGATATGGCTAAACTTCGACATTTTCCGTGAAGCGACTGCCGTCTGACCTCCACAATCCGAAGGCGACATCGAAGCATTGCAGTTAGACCAATTGTTGGACTTTTGAGGGCTCCAACGACCCGTAACGACTGCCACTAGATGTTCGTATGGCAACCGGGACCAACGGCTTAACGTGCTTTCCGAGGCACGACCAGACCAGAGCAAATATTCATATTCATGCATACAAATACTTGCACTGTGCGGGGATCGAACCCGCGCCACCTTGCGCAGCGGCCGCGTCCGCTACCGCTACGCCACGGAGGCTGTGTGTAGTTACATTTACATTAACATACTATAATGGTGGAAAGCTTTTCGAACACTGTCTCATTTCACAAGAAAAAATAGCTCAATTATTGTTTTGTTTTTTGTTTCAGATAATGCTTTCCTAGAACACTGCAATCCCCTAACGATAGTTGATATCTAATACTATAAGCCGTTGCAATACTACAAGACAGTATTTAATGTGATAAGTTTCTTTTTATATAAGTAAAAACATTAACTAATGACATTATTATTTAACTAATTTATTTGTATATGTAAAAATTAATGAAATAAAGATTTCACCGTTTTTTTTTGCACTTAACAGTATTGTTTATTACTCCCTGGTTCTTCTTTCTTTCTTTTTTGACTTCGCACGATTGGTGCATTTAACCAATGTCACATAATGAATTATTCATGTCGAAAAAGACGGCCGCGTGAACCGTCTTATGAGGGAGATGTGAAACAAAGTCATGATGTGGCCATTATGCTGCGATATTACACTGTTCTTTATGAATTATTTACTGAATGTACTTTTTACTACATAAATCAAGCACTTTTATTTACTAAACAACATTGTAAATAATTTTAAAAGTCCAATGAAAAATGAGCGTTACCATTCATCTTGACTTTCCCGCCAAAACTTTACGCCCTGGTTCATGACAAAGAAAATGACATTAAGGGTTCGGATGTAGTAAGTACGCAGAAAGTTGTCCTTTTTACTAACATGAATACACGATACAGGGAAATCATGGTAAGAGGTAGCGTGGATGTCCATCTGTATTTCTAATATATTTTTGGGTCCGCTCTGGTAGAGCAGTGGTGGTCTAGTGGTATCGACCGCGACTTCAAGTTGTAGGTCGTAAGTTGGGTTCAAACTTACGACCTACAACTTGAAGTCGCGGTCATCAGGCGCTTTACTTTGTGTAAATTATTTCATCACCACTGCTCTCAAAACGGTGAAGGGAAACATTGTGAGGAAACCGGAGTGTCCTAGAGGCAAAACTTCGAAGACATGTGACATCTACCAACCCGCACTGGACCCGCGTGGTAGATTACGGCCCACTCCCTCTCACCGAGAGGAGGCCTGTGATCCAGGCGTGAGAACATTATAGACTGATTATTTTATGTTATGTATGTGTATTTTACCACCTTGTTAAAACAAATCCTTCGCATGTCTTAAAAGCAAAACTTCTAAGACATGTGACATTTACCAACCCACAGAATTTAGAAGACAATAAAGCTTGGGATTGAGCTGCTCACCCTGCTAAGCAATGTCATTAAGAAATATGCGTAATTATGCTACAATTATGACATTTTAATCACAGTTTTTGTTAAATCACGTAAATTATTATAAACGTTTTAATATTTAATGTCTGGACTTGAAAAAAGAAAAGGAATCTGAGTTTGTTTCGGGTTATCTTCTCTTTAGTCAGTTAGGAAATGCCGGCTCCATTTAGCTTATAAAAATATGACGTGTAAAAGTGATCAGTGATCCTACTTGCATAATAAATGATCATCATTTCATTTCGTTTCACACTGGACCCGCGTGGTAGATTACGGACCACTCCCTCTCACTAAGAGCGGGTTGCAGTGTTGCCAGTACGGTCATGTCAGAAATTACCTAAAATATAAAAAAAAGTAACCTTTTTCTATAAAAAATAACCTTTTATATTTTTTTACTGAAAGGTACCTATTATAAGTTGATAAAATAATTGATAATAATAATAATTCACCAGCAACTTGCTTTTAAATACAAACTTGTGGAATCGGAGGTGCCGTACTACAGGTATATGCCCGACCCAGTTCTCAAAAATGGCCATATCACATTGTACTGGGATCGATCCATCATGACTGACAGGACTATTGTTGCCAATAAGCCTGATAAAGTGCTGGTAGATGGATCAGAGCGGCGTGCAATGATTGTTGACATAACCATCCCACATGATGAGAACCTCGTGAAACCTGAGAAAGATAAACAAATCAAGTATCTTGACTTGGCTCACAAGGTTGTCGACATGTGGGAAGTGGATTCAGCAATCATTGTACCGATAGTCGTGACAGCCAATGGCTTAATAGCCAAGAGCCTCGACCAACACCTCAGGAGGCTCTCGTTAGGCAGCTGGATCAAGGGCTTGATTCAGAAAGCGGTACTGCTTAACACGGCTCACATCGTCAGGAAGTTCCTCTCTCTGGAGCCCTGATCGCCGGTAGCTTGGACCCTGTTCCCGATACGGGTGGGCTACTATTTTTTATATTTTTAATGTTGTTTTATGCATTTATATAAATATTTAAAAATTTAGAACAATATGTACTATCAGCTGTAGAAGTCCATTTCCACCTTAAAGACTACTGTCGCCTGCGCTAAACCGGCCACGCACACTACCGCATTATTTTTTTATCGCAGTCTCCGTCTTTCTTTAAAGTAATGCAAAATTTCGTTACTCATTTGAAGTTAAGTTAGCGGCCGCACTTAACAATGGTGCTATCATAAGCGAGCGATTGTGGGTTCGATCCTTAATAAAGGCAAATCTTTTTGTTGTTTCATATAATTTAAAATTATGATAATTGATTTGTATTTTAAAGTAAAAATGTTTGTAAATAATATTTAAACGAATAGGAAAATTTATTGAATATTTATCCCAAAAAAGGTTTTTATTATATGTTTTAGTTTACTATAGAGGTAATATAATAAAAAAATATATAAAAATAAAATAATAAGCATATTATAATGCAATATACTATAAAGTTATATATTATTCGGTATAGATATACTTATACTAACAAACGAAACAAACGTTGAAACGGCAGCATTGTAATATTTTATATAAAAGTAATCCTTGACAAACTTATGATATTGTTATGGTAAAAAATACAAAAAACATTTTTGGTTGTTAGATATGAAAATTATAATATTATACATATATTATGATTGAAAAGGTTATAGCTTAATTATTCATTTTCTTAAAGAAAAGAGGATTGAAGCTTAACCTGAATATTATTGCAATCATAAAATAATCTATACTAAAACATAAAATAGTGCTTATTACATTTACAATTTTTTTGCGTGTATAGCATGGTACTAGTGCTGTCATCCTGCAGTGACTTTTTTCGGAGTTTGATGGCATGAGATTATAATCTTCAAGCGCTTTCTTAGTTCAAAAGTAAACGAACTTATTTCTTATCGAATTCTGAAATTATTGTTTTTATAATTTACCAAAAGTAATTTGTATTGAAATTGCAAAAGGCGACATCTGTTAGCCATTAAGCCAACCGAACATTTTACTGTCACTTAGCTAAATTACTTTAGAGATGGTTTAGAGTCTGTTATTAAGATATATAATGGTATATATTTAAAACCCTCTGTAGGACACTTCTGCACTGTGATTGTTATAAATAGTTTTTTTTTTTTTTGTTTAGCTCGATAAGACTCCACCAGTCGCGCCAGTTTATTTTTAAACCACAAATGCAACCTCCCTTCTTCGCAAGATTTAAAAGTTTATTCAACGGTAAATATTGTCGTTTCGTTTCACTTGTCTCGACAGCTACCTTCGTCCTCCAACCTCTTGACCTTGACCTCCAACGGCTTACAGTATTTCTCTAAAACAATAACAATTTTATTACAGACTTGCAACAAGCGATTAGTTTGCACCTTAACACAAATAATAATAAAAATAACTTACACAAAAGCCGGTTTCATATGATATTTGAGATATATTGCTGCATATGTCTGCATATTGATTAAAAAAGTAGAACTAATAACACAAACTGGTAACTATATGTTCACCAACTAACAACAGCTAAGTAATATTATTTGACTTATTGTAGCTAATAATAGTTATTGTAGGTAGCGGAATATTTTTTGTGAAGGAGTGATTCAGATTCTTTCAAGTCTACCGTCATCTTTTCATAATGACTCTAATATAGAAAAAATCTTATAAGAAAGTATCATCTTTAAGTTGCGGATCGGTATTTTTAGATATTTTTGTTGTCAGCATTCATAACTCACCAATAAACATTTAAAAAATATTTTGTAAGTTATCAGATTTGAACTCGAACCACCTTGAACGCCTATCAAGGCGAAAACCGTTAGGCCATTGAAACACTTACTGTGGACGTTGAAATTAGCAAGTAGTACCTAACAATCATAAGCGGGCAGCAAAGTGTATGAGTGTGTATCAAACTTTATTATAGAAGAAGGCCGTAACTACAACTAGTGTTGCTTGGCCATAGTTTTGTGAGATTGCAACTCGACTTTTGGTCTTGACTGTACATATAGAAGAATAAAGGAATAATAATAATAATCGTTTATTTGGAACAAGTTTTAGGACATATGTTTACAAAGAGAAACGAAGATAGCTACAAAGGTTAAAACTGTGGCGCAGCTATCGACGCCTAGCTAAACAATACGTTACATTAGTTCCAGACTAGTAATAAAGAAAGTTAATAATTAAACTACATTATCATTATCAACATCACTACTTTCTTGTTCTCTTCTCCGCTGTTTTCTTTTCACTTTCCTTATGTCTTACGGCTCGCACAGGTTCCAACGAAACAACACAATCTTTTTCGCAATTTGGCGAACTATCCATATCACTTCCACTTTCATCTTCTGCACTCTCCATTGTTTACTAAATAATTGTTTATGTAGTGACACTAATCGCGAAACTTATGAACACAGTAGCGGGCTATTAAACCAACCGTCAGTTACGGCTACGCGACAGTTGCTTTTATGTTAAAAATTAAGAGACAATTCTACAAATTTCGAAAAATCACCTAAAAGTAACCTTTTCATTAGTGTAACCTAAAAGTAACCAATGTAGTTCAAAAATCACCTAAAAGGTTACAAAAGTAACCTTCTGGCAAGACTGGCGGGTTGTGTCCCTGGAGTGGGAGCATTATAATAATAATAAACGTTTATTTGGAACAAGTTTTAAAACTGTGGCGCAGCTATCGTATCGACGCCTAGCTAAACAATAAGTTACATTGTAGTTCCAGACTAGTAATAAAGAAAGTTAATTATTAAACTACATCCCTATGTGTGTATGTGTATGCGTGTGTGTGTTTGTGTGTGTGTGTGTTTGTTTTAAGTACCATTCGAGGACATCGGCATGAATACACAAGGCACATCTGAGGACATTTTTAATCCGAGGACATTTTTGTGGGTCCTCGATTTGACTTGACTACTGTATCGTATTATTCACGCAATTTTGAACATTACTGTATATATGATAAGGAAAACTCAAGAAATCCTCGGATTGGTGGTGATCATTCATGTACACATTTCGACCGTGTGTGACCACTAGACGGCGCCACTAGTGATTTTCACACACTCAATAAACACACGACTCATGTTTATAATACTATCCGAGGACCTAGTGTGTAAATGTTACACTTAAGACCTCGGAATAGCACTTGAACTAGTCAGTGTGTTGAGGTCCTCCTTTCGGGTACAATTTCAGGTTGTATCTGAAATTACAATTGCTATAAGAATAAGAGTACTTGAACTAGTCAGTGTGTTGAGGTCCTCCTATCGGGTACAATTTCAGGCTGTATCTGAAATTACAATTGCTATAAGAATAAGAAAACGTTGATTTTAAGTCCGATTGTGAATGAAATAGTTATTCAAAAAATCCACCAGAGAGCATTTTGTGGTGCTTGGTCGCAGAGGAAATATTATTTTCCTTCAGTTGATGCCCAACCGTAACTGTCTTTAGAGAGCGTGTGCATTATGTCGTAAATATCTGGATCGTAAACTCTGTTTTTTTATTAGATACGTATCTCGTAGATTATAATAATTATATATTATAACGAGTTGTGTTTTAAATATGATGTTTACGAACCTTGTTTTAAGAACACAATCTATACATAATTTAAATTTTAAATATTGCTTTTTTTTAAAAAATTTGGGTGCTTCGTGCATTTGTTTATGTTGAAAATTTTAATCAAATTATAATTTAAAATATGAAGATCACGGAAAGACAATGGTGAATTGTCTGGCTTTGGGAGCCGTGTACGCGGTGGTTTGCGGAGAGCCCAGAGACACAGCAATTGCTACAATTGCTGTGTCTCTGGATACCGCGGAGGTCGTGGCAGACACCGAAGCTATGGCAACCGTAGAAACCGTGGCTGTCCCGGTAGCCAGAGCAGCCGCAGAGGTCCTGGCTACTACAGACGGTATGGCTGCCGCAGCATTCGCAGAGGTCATGTAGAGGCAGTGGTACAAAGTCGAGGATATCTGCCCGCAAAAACAAGACGAGACTGACTTACTTAAATTTGTTTAAATCTTCTCATGACTCCGCAGAATATTGACAGCATATTACTGACTTCATATTCACTTCCGGACGAAGCGTTTCGCCTCCTCCTTTATACCGCGTGCATCGAGGGACTGGAACAATTTGCCAGCGGCGGTGTTTCCGTCGGACTACAATATGAGTGTTTTCAAGGCTAGAGTGAATAGGCTCTTAATAAACTAGTGCGCGTTACCATCAACGATTGTGTCACTGCTTACCATCAGGCAGGATTGCGGTCAAGCGCTAGTATAAAATATATAAAAAAAAAAAAAAAATATTCAGCGATACAAACGAGTAACTGCAGCTTACCATTGTTGCTTATAAAGAGCTACTGATACGCAATCACTACAATGTTGTTCAGGTACTACGTATTTGCTATCCTCAAATCGCGCGATGGATTCGGATTCGGGTAGTTATTGAAGTGCATTAACTTACTACTTATTACGAAGTAATAGCATCGGGTTTTTATACTTACCGATTTTCTTTTTTAGCAATCTATCTCCGGATGACGAACCGTGTGTGTTGGTTGGACAACCTTTTTTTTCGTTCCGGGGTGGAAAATCCTCAATGGATGTCCGCCGCTCTGGGGTGGGCGACGGGGTCTGTCAGACTCCTACTGACTAAAAACCACCCCGGTGTCTCTCCAGACACGTGCGCGCGGAGCAGCGGAAGTGTTAATTCTGCCGCGGCCCCACACTCTCGTGCTGGCCCGGTCTGTCCGGGCCTCGCCTCCTGCACGGGTTCCATCAGATAGGGGACGGGGACTTCCCCACGTCCCCGCCCTTCTTCGGCGCCCGGCGCGTCTTCTGCGGCCCGGGAAGGGAGTTGAGATCTCTCTATCCCGTTCCGCAGCTTGCTTCTGCGACATCACGTCCTCACATAAGGACACCACGGCGTCCCACGACTCTGCGCTACCATCCTCCGCACTACTGCCGGCAGCGTCAGGTCGCCTCCTACTTCATTTGTGAGGACACGGCGCTGCTCCTCCCAAGCTACACACTCGCAGAGCGTGTGCTGCGCCGTGTCCTCCCCGCATTGGACGCAGTGATGGCACCGAGCGTCTGACTCCCTGCCTAGGCGACACAGGTACTTGCCGAAGAAGCCGTGCCCCGACACTACCTGCGTCACCCTGAACGACAAGAAGCCGTGCCTTCTCCCGAACCAGTCGTCGAGTACTGGCCGGATCGCCTCGACAGTAGCGTGGCCGGCGGCGGTAGGTCGCATAAGCCTCTGCCGTCAGTTAGCCACCAGGACCTGACGGAGCTCCTCTCGGCGCAACTCGATCTGCCGCTGCACCGGACTATAGCCCCGTGTCCGCTCTTCCTCGCGCCATCGGTACAATGACGCGAGTACTTTCGCCTCTAGGTCCCCGGGCGGGGATACGGCCAGGACGCAAGCTGCCTCGTAAGTAATCGTGCGTTACCCGGGGACGACACTGACGGCCATCGCCCTCTGCGGTTTACGCAGAATGGCGAGAGTTCCGGCCGTCAGGTCCATCGCCCACACAGGGGCCCCTACAGGGTCGTGGACGGCACGATTCCCAGGTACAACCGCCTACAGACGGCTCATTCCCATGTTGGGAAGCAACGTTTATAGCGCGCCTGCTGCACCCATCAGCATGGGCGCCAGCCGCCGGAAGTGAGGCCCGAATTCCCAACGGCTGTCGAGCACCAATCCCAAATACTTCATGGTGGGCTCGACGTTATCCGGGCCCCGCTGACCACGATATGTGATCCCGGCGCTGGCTCACGCCGGAAGCCATGAAATACCATGGCCGCCGACTTGTCAAGGGCCAGCTTCAGGCCCAGGCGCCGGATGCGGTTCACCACCTGTGACACCGCAGCCGTGGCTACCAACGTCGCTTCCCTGTGCGAGCTCCCCCGGGCAGTGACAAGCGTGTTGTCCGCGTAACATGTCAAGTCGGCGCGGCGCCCGTCGGGAGCTCGCCTCTCAACACCCAGCTATAGCCGATGTTCCATAGGAGCGGTCCCAAGACCGATCCCTGTGGAACACCGCGCGACATTTGGTGCGGACCGGCACCGTCACGTCCCCGATAGATGACGCATCTGTCCTCCAGATAATCCCCTACTATGCGGCGGAGGTAGGGAGGCACCCGATGGTATTTCAGAGCCTCCCGAATACAGCTCCAGGGTAGCGTGTTGAATGCGTTGGAGATGTCTAAAGGCACTGCGAGACACCGTAGCATCCGCTAGGGCGCTCACGCGCATGATGGCGTCTATGGTAGAGCGCCCCCGGCGAAAACCGAACTGGTTATCGTCCAGGTTCTGTCCCTCTCTGCATAAGAGGCCGACGAGGCGATCTGCGATAATACGCTCAAAAAGTTTGCCCGCCTCGTCGAGCAGCAGTATGGGCCGATACGCGGACGGCTATTCCGCGGGGCGCCCCTCCTTCCGGATCAGGACTAGCTTCCCCTCCTTCCACACACTGGGATACTGACCCTGCTCGAAGCATGCCCTGAAGTGGTTGAACAACCTGGCCTATCCTACAAAATTGTTATGTTAGGTATTCTTTTTTAAGTTTACTTTGTAAAGATCTAATACGAAAATTCGTTAAAAATGTCTACAAAATTCCTTATAAATTAATTTGATGTTGCTTGTTACAGAAGTAAATCAAAAACAAAGTCCTCGGATAATACTCAAGATACGAAATGCGCATGCAGAAACTGTATTAAAATTACTAAGTATATAAATATATCTGCTATTAAATATAGAGAAAAGTTAGGTACAGAAGAAGGTATAAGTCCTCGATTTAGACATTTGGGACTGGGTAAAACGTCCTCAGATTGTTCCTGGAAAGTATAACACAAGGTCCTCGCCCTGTATATGGCTAAAGAAAATATGTGTGAAAGTGAGTCCTCAGTTTGTCATGTCTAGTCAGGTGATTGGGTCCTCGGAAAGTTCACACAAAAGTCCTCGGAAGGGTATCGCTAGGAGCATGAGCTGTGTATATTAAGGTTCTCGCATTGGTCAAGAAGAGTTTAATAACAAAATGGTGCAATAGCAGAGCAGGAAGATAACTGTCAACCGTAATTTCAAATTTTGTCTCTATACAGCGTGGCGCCATAATGGTGACATTAAATTAACACACGAGTAGTGCTAGTGCCCATTAATCATATGACATTTGATATTTTAAAATAACTCGAAAAAAGAAAAAGAAAATTTTTCAAACAAAATAAATAATATAAAAGTAACCAAAATTGGGATCACCCTTGCAAAAATTCATTCATGCAATTACTTACCTCGGAGGTGCTCGGAGCTAGAACGCGTCGCTTTGCGTACAGACCTAGTTAGCGGGCTAGCACACAAGCGTAAATCGTACGGACGACAGCACATCAAGCTAAGGTTACAATCAGTCAGATGTCTTTATCACTAAAGCATTAAGGCTCAAGGTTGATTGATAATATCTGACGGTTTCGGGCGGCTTGACCTGCTGTCGTCCGTACCTACGTATTCGTAATCGGTAATAAGATTCTTTGTCGGCTTTTATCAATGAATCCGGCGGCGTGCGCGCTGTTTGCTCTAATGGTACCTACAGCGGAACTAGTTATAGTCAAACACTAATCACATCCCACTTAACTGTTATTATTACTTATAAGTAACTATCATCAGTTCATCACTAGTCACTGCTTTTATTTTAAATTTTCTTATGTTCAATGAGTTCACCTTGTTGGCGGACACAGAGAGCTAAACGACGTTTCATGTTTTCCCGCAAGTTTGATAATAAATTATCGTGTAAAGCCATTTCCCTCACTTTTTCAAACGCGATTGTTATTCGATGGCGTAATTGTTCGACCGAATCCACGTTCTCCGCGTAAACATGGTCTTTGATGCACCCCCACAAAAAAAAAATCGAGTGGCGTGAGGTCTGGCGATCTTGCTGGCCACCCACGAGGTCCGAATCTGCCGATCCATTGGGCGCCAAACGTGTTATTTAGCCACTGCCTGGCTGCTGTTACGGAGTGGGCTGGCGCGCCATCTAATTGATACCACATTCGTTGGTATTGACGGACGCTTAAGTTGTTGGTGTATTCTGACACCGTATCATTTAATAAATTAACAAACCTTTCGCCGTTTAAAGTCCCATCAATGAACACGGGTCCGATGATGTTATCACCGTGAATAGCTGCCCAAACATTTACTGAAAATCTGTTCTGATGGGCTGTCTCCCGCCAAACGCGTGGGTTTTGGCTTTTGGGTGCCCAATGGTGCAGATTGTGCTAGTTCCACATGCCGTTTCTCGTAAACGTGCTTTCGTCAGTCCAACAAATTTGGGAAAGAAAGTCACTGTCCTCTTCAACTTTACGCAGTAACCACTGACAATATTCCACTCTAATTAATTTATCACGCGATAATAGAGAATGCACTTTTCGAAATTTAAACTGGTGCCACTTTTCCCGCTTTAAAACCCGGTGTATGGTTCTGTGATGAACCTGAAAATGCCTAGCGCTCTGGCGAAGGCTAGTTTTTGGTTGGTTTTCAAAATGTTGTAGCACATTTTCAGATAGTCGAATCGGGGTTTGACGTGTAGGCGGCCGATCAGGGCGTTGAGACCTAGGATCCACTGGCCGGTTTTCACGGATGCGCTGAAGAGCTCCTACAATAGTGCGAGGATTAGTAGGGCATTGTCTGGAATTGCCATATCTCTCGCGATATGTCCTTATTGCAAGGGCGGCATTTTGATGACATTCTCCGTAAATTAGAATCATGTCCGCATATTCAGCTGCTGTATAGTTGGGATGTGTACTCGCCATCCTAGACACAAGTTTACACAAGCACTAATAAATAAGATAACACAAATAACGTTCGTAACACGAGAAATAAAACGACCGAACTAAAATAAAACAAAGCGTCTTTATCGCGGTACCATAATCTAATTACTATTCTAATTACACAAAAATAATTAATAAAACAATAGACTAAGCGTCTTTTCCACAAAAACATTCACAGAACTTGTATTTAACGAAATTATGCACAGCCGGTATTATGCGTATCAAGGACACGCAGACACGCGTTCGTCTAGCATACTAAGGAAGTAAGGAACAAAAAATAAATATTTAATAATTTGCGGAGGCGCGGTAGGGTGGGTCGAGGGGAGGTGGGCCGCATGTCGCTTGCGCCGAGCGCCGCCGACAAAGATAATATTTTGCATCTCTGTTCCGCACGAATGTAATCATTTTAATTTCATTGATGAAATGTTACCTATGATCCATGACCTCGGCAAATGACCGCTGCGCGACAGTTCTCTAAATACAGGTTGCTCTAAATGGTAGTTTCTAAAAATTTAAGTAACTTCGTTAATAATAACATTTTATGAAAATAAAATCTCTTCATGACGCCAAAATGTAACAAATTATATATGTTTTTAGTTAATGTCGCCATTATCGCGCCACGTTGTATATCTTATTAAAAAAACTGTACGATGTTGTTTTACAGGTTTTTTCGAAAGTCCTCGCATAGGTGACCTAAAATTAAAGTCCTCTAATAGGACTCCCTACAAACAGGTGTGTGTGTGTGTGTGTGTGTGTGTGTGTGTGTGTGTGTGTGTGTGTGTGTGTGTGTGTGGGTGTGTGTGTGTGTGTGTTTGTTTTAAGTACCATTCGAGGACATCGGCATGAATACACAAGGCACATCTGAGGACATTTTCTATCCGAGGACATTTTTGTGGGTCCTCGATTTGACTTGACTACTGTATCGTATTATTCACGCAATTTCGAACATTACTGTATATATGATAAGGAAAACTCAAGAAATCCTCGGATTGGTGGTGATCATTCATGTACACATTTCGACCGTGTGTGACCACTAGACGGCGCCACTAGTGATTTTCACACACTCAATAAACACACGACTCATGTTTATAATACTATCCGAGGACCTAGTGTGTAAATGTTACACTCAAGACCTCGGAACAGTACTTGAACTAGTCAGTGTGTTGAGGTCCTCCTTTCGGGTACAATTTCAGGTTGTATTTGAAATTACATTATCACTACTAATAATATGTATATAATAAAATTAGTGTATTATGTAAAATAATACACTAATAATATTATAAAACAAAGTCACTTTTACTTTCCCTATGTCGCTTTGTATGATTCAGTCTTTAAAACTACGCAACGTATTTTGATAGGGTTTATTTTAAATAGATAAATTGATTCAAGAGGAAGGTTTCTATGTATATAACACGCATAATATATAAGAGGAACACTGACAATTTTTGAGGTTTCTAACACATGTCGCAAAATAAACCCATTTTTTTGAGCTTACATTGCAAGCGCTGATTGAACCCTATTAGATAGGTCAAAATAATTTATTACAGTATTGTAGACCTTAAAAATGCCTACAAAAAAGTCTCGACACCATATGTCTACCTACTACAGTGTCTTCAATATGACTACTTTTTTATGTTTGAAAAGTTAATTAAAATGCCAGTCGAAATCAGAACCCACTATTTGTTCCTTATTATTAATGTTTATCCAAATAAATTACGTAATTTCAAAGTAATTTTAGTAGCAGCAGATCTCTTTTTGAATTATTGGAATTAGTTGTTTCATTCAGGAGATATCACGATTTATTCAAAACTAAACAAAACCAACAAAAACTAAACAAATACTAAGAAAAAATCTGCGTGCTGCTCGCGCCCCTGCCGGCCGCCTGCTACATGAGTGTTTCTCTGCGTATACCGCGGAGTGAGTGGGCCGGAGCGTTGGACCATTATTTCAAACAAACTTGCTACCCCGGGTAAGCTTTCATTCAATTTGAAGGTGGTGGTACTGGCTATCCATGGACAATAAGGTTTTTTTTTATATATATATTATAAACTAGCGCTTGACCGCAATCCTGCCTGATGGTAAGCAGTGACGCAATCGTTGATGGTAAAGCGCACTAGTTTATTAAGAGCCTATTCACTCTAGCCTTGAAGACACTCAAATTGTAGTCCGACGGAAACACCGCCGCGGGCAAATTGTTCCAGTCCCTCAATGTACGCGGTATAAAGGAGGAGGCGAAACGCTTCGTTCGGATCGTAGTGGTGTTAACAACGTAAGGGTGGAAACCAGCCGTACGACAGGTCGTCCGCTGGTGGAACGGAGATGGGGGAATTAAATCATGCAATTCCCTCGCACACTCCCCGAAATGCATCCTATAGAACACCGAAAGGCTGGCTACTCTACGCCTGTGCTCTAGGCTTTGGAGGCCAACTCGAGTTAGATCAGGGTCACCAATCAGCCTCTTTGCACGTCTCTCCACTGAATCCAAAGTGGCCAGGTGACATTTGGCAGCACCAGCCCAAATGTGGCTGCAGTACTCCACAGACGAACGGACCTGTGCTTTGTATAATATTAGAAGCTGCCCAGGTGTGAAGTACTGCCGGACCTTTGCGATAACGCCAAGTTTCCTGGCAGCCACCTTAGCCTTGGACTCAATGAACCGCCCAAAGTTAAGGTCCGAGGAAATCTCAACTCCCAAAAGCTGAAGGCGGTCGGAACACTCCAAGGTCGATGTATCTTGCAGAGTCATATATTGGCTGATGGGCGAAACAGTAGACATTATTTTTATTGAAGGGCCACCGTTTCTTCAGGAAGGCTTAGGTACCTATATCATTTGTCCACGTGCGAAGCCGGGGCGGGTCGCTAGTTTGTTATAAGAATAAGAAAACGTTGATTTTAAGTCCGATTGTGAATGAAATAGTTATTCAAAAAATCCACCAGAGAGCGTTTTGTGGTGCTTGGTCGCAGAGGAAATATTATTTTCCTTCAGTTGACGCCCGACCGTACATTTTGTGACTATCTTTAGAGAGCGTGTGCATTGAGTAGTAAATACCTACTCTGGTTTTTATTACATACGTATCTCATTGATAATAATAATTATATATTACGAGCTGTTGCCAGCGACTCCGTCCGCGTATTGATATAAAATAAGCGCCTGTTAAAATAATGGGAGCAATGTGTACGTCCGCGTTTGCTCCGTATTCGCAACTTTTTTGTTACTGCTCTGCTGCTATTGGTCATAACGGGATATCATATAGCCTATGTCCTTTCTCAGGCTCTAGACTATCTGTATACCAAATTTAATTACAATCGGTTCAGTAGTTTTTGCGTGCAAGCCGGACAGACAGACAGACAGAGATACTTTCGCATTTATAATATTAGTATGGATAACGAGTTGTGTTTTAAATAGAATGGTTACGAACCTTGTTTTAAGAACACAATCTATACATAATTTAATTTTTAAATATTGCCGAATTTAGTTTTCCTTACATTTTAGTTTAATTTGTTTAAATAGTTTGGGTGCTTCGGCATTGGTTTATGTTAAAATTTTTAATCAAATTACAATTTAAAATATAAAGATCACGGAAAGACAATGGTGTATTGTCTGGCTTTGCGAGTCATGGTTTGCGGAGAGTCCGTTTGCTGTGTCTCTGGATACCGCGGAGGTCGTGGCAGACACCAAAGCTATGGCAACCGTGGAAACCGTGGTTGTCCCGGTAGCCAGAGCAGCCGCAGAGGCCCTGGCTACTACAGACGTCATGGCAGCCGCAGCATTCGCGGAGGTCATGTAGAGGCAGTGGTACAAAGTTGAGGATATCTGCCCGCCCAAACAAGGCGAGACTGACTTACTTAAATTTGTTTAAATCTTTTCCGCAGAATATTGACAGCATATTGCTGACTTCATACTCAGCGGTACAAACGAGTTGCAGTGCTAACCGTTGTTGCTTAGAAAGAGCTGTTGACACGGAATCACCACAATGTTGTTCAGGTACTATTTGCTACCGCGCCAACGCGCGATGGATTCGGGTAGTTATTGAAGTGCATTAACTTATTACGAAGTAATAGCATCAGGTTTTTATACTTACCGATTTGCTTTGATGACGAACCCTGTGTGTTGGTTGAACAACCTTTTTTTGCCGGGGTGGAAATCCTCAAAGGATGTCCGCCGCTCTAGGGTGGGTGACGGGGTCTGTCAGACTTTTACCGACTAAAACCACCCCGGTGTCTCTTTTATCAGGAGCGCGCGTGGGGCCGCGGGAGTCTTAATTCTTCCACGGCCCCACACCCTCGTGCTGGCCCGGTCTGTCCGAGCCTCGTCCCCTGAACGGGGGAAGGGGGGTTAAACTACCCCGTGCATAGCCTCAGAGGCGCGCGCCGACACTCGTGCGCGCCTCCGCCACGGGGTCCAACGAATAGGGGGCGATGACTTCCCCATATCGCCCCTGGACCCATTCATGGGGGGCGGGAGAGGGCGTTATCCGCCCTTCCTCGGCGCCCGGTGCGTCTTCTGCGGCCCGGCAGTTGCGATCTCCCTCTCCCATTCCGCAGCTTCCTTCTGCGACATCACGTCCTCGCAGAAGGACACCACCGCGTCCCACGACTCTGCGCTACCGACCATCCTCCGCACTACTGCCGGCGGCGTCAGATCGCCTCCTACTTCATTTATGAGGACACGGAGCTGCTCCTCCCAAGCTACACACTCGGAGAGCGTGTGCTGCGCTGAGTCCTCCCCGCATTGGACGCAATGGTGGCACCGAGCGTCCGGCTCTCTGCCTAAGCGACACAGGTACTTGCCGAAGTAGCCGTGCCCCCACAGTACCTGCGTCACCCTGAATGACAGGAAGCCGTGCCTTCTCCCGAGCCAGTCGTCGAGTACTGGCCGGATCGCCTCGACGGTAGCGAGGCCGGCGGTTTGGTTGAACAACCTGGCCCATCTAACAAATTTGTTAGATTAGGTATTTTTTTTAATAAGTTTACTTTGTTAAGATCTAAAGCGAAAAACCGTTAAAAAATGTCTTCACTTGAAAAAAAAAAAATCAATCTGATGTTGCATGTTACAGAAGAAAATCAAAAACAAAGTCCTCCATCCAGTCCTGCCATCCTTATTATTTAAATGAAAATCAGCGAAATTGTTCTCGAATAGTACTCAAGATACGAAATACGTATGCAGAGAGTGTATTAAAATTACTATAATATAAATATATCTGCTATTGTATGTAGAAAAAAGTTAGGTACACAAGAAGGTATAAGTCCTCGATTTAGACATTTGGGGCTGGGTAAAACGTCCTCAGATTGTTCCTGGAAAGTATAACACAAGGTCCTCGCACTGTATATGGCTAAAGAAAATATGTGTGAAAGTGAGTCCTCAGTTTGTCATGTCTAGTCAGGTAATTGGGTCCTCGGAAATTTCACACAAAAGTCCTCGGAAGGATATCGCTAGGAGCATGAGCTGTGTATATTAAGGTTCTCGCATTGGTCAAGAAGAGTTTAATAACAAAATGGTGCAATAGCAGAGCAGGAAGATAGCTGTCAACCGTAATTTAAAATTTTGTCTCTTTATATCTTATTAAAAAAACTGTACGATGTTGTTTTACAGGTTTTTTCGAAAGTCCGAGCATAGGTGACCTAAAATTAAAGTCCTCTAATAGGACTCCCTACAAACAGGGGTGTGTGTGTGTGTGTGTGTGTGTTTGTGTGTGTAGAACGCGTAAGTGGAGGGGTGGAAGGTATTCAAGTAATAAGATTGATGTTATGGGAATCAAGAATGTAAGTATTATGTTAGTATTATGTTACCACAAGTTGTTCTGTTGCTTCGTAGGAGAAGGATTTAAGCAATTCTGACAGTTTTTTTCTGACTGAGGCTCTTGTTAATGGATAAATTTGAATAATCCTATTTATGGTATTGTAGAGTTTAGGGCTAAGGTAATTGTAGTGGCGTTTTACTAATGCCAGTCTGGAGAAAGGTGTCTTACAAATTAAATCGGAACGTCGCTTCTTGGAGTGGTATTGTGGATCATATTTCGTGAGATCGTGTTTCTTAAGAACGGTTTGTAGTTTAAATAATTGTCTAAAAGTGAGGACATTACAGAGCGAATAAAGCTCCAACGTCGGGAATCTAATAGGTTTCTTTGACAATACCTTTAGCACCGCTCTTTGTGCTGATTATAATGAATAATAATTATACCTAATCTTTATTATGTCAACATACATGATTCATGTGTATCTGACTTCGTAACGCAAACTTCACGAAAAGGTATGATAGTCATTTATGTCGTTAATGAGTGGTTACACAAATCACAGTGTTTTAAAATAGTGTCGGCTCGGCCTATGATCGTTGCAAGCGTGCCGCCGCGCGTGTTTGTAAATATGCCGTTGACCTCTGATGTGAACTGTATTATTAATAATAATAATATCTTTATTTCAGACATAGGTCCATAATTTTAAACAAAAATTAAACATAAAACGTTAGTAGGGTTGTTAGTATATATAACACATAAAATAAGATCAAAACAAAAAACGTTAGTAGGGCTTCTTTGTGTAATAAGAGAATTAATTATTTTTAAGCTTTGGCGAAGCTTCGCCAAAGGAAGATTGACCAAACTCATCATTTTAAATGCTCTACTTTATTTTTATAAAATAGGTAATCTATTTATTTTCTTTCTTTTTCGTCGCCCCACACTAGGAATTACTTCTGTATCGTGAGTGAGTTTACACTCACATACACAAACAGCCAGATCCAAAACATCTACCTACATATAGACCAAATAAATATTTGTTCCGTATACGAACCGAACTCGCGACACACAGTGCTGTAGTCCATCGCTGAGCCATGCGCTAAACGTGTCATCAAAACCAAAAGTAAAATAAAATCAAAAGTATTCTAGATTTTTTAAATATCTTTGACCTTCTTCATAAAATAATAGGTACCAATAAATTGAGAAATATGTTAATAAAATAAACTGAAAACATACCTGCTTAATGAAATAACCAGTTATGCTAGCAATCGATGATATTTATGTGGAAAAAGCTAGAATGACTAATTTACCTCATGTGATCGTAGATACCTAAGCAACAGTTGTTTATTTTTAAATGTAAATAATTGTAATAGGTTGTATGTTTGCTTCGATATCGCCTTCGGGTTGTGGAGGTCAGACGGAAATGGCTTCACGGAAAATATCGAATTTTAGCCAATCAGCAGTTAGACTGGTAAAGCGGACCCCAGATACCAAAGCTAAAAAAGCTTTGGATGCGACTGGGATTAAAGCTGAGATGATGATATGAGGTTGTCCTTTTCCTTTTTTATGATTTAGGGCAATTTTTTTCAATACTACTAAATTTAATCCGAGGAATATTTTTGATCACTCTTCCACTCAAAATCTCTCAGACGGTATTGCAAGAATAAAAATTCCCTGTCTATTTTATAATTAGGCCTTAATGGATCTGTATAGCTGTCTCTGAAATCGCTATCACTAGTTTTTAATAATAATAAAAATCGCCTAATAGCTTCTGTTAAAGATTCATTGTCGATAAACATGGCTATCTCCAGTAGAAGCCACAAAAAATGATTAGGTTTTTACCTCTCTTCGCATTCAAATTGATTAATACCTTGAAAGTTCTTTCTTACATGTTTAGTTCCGACCATGACCCTTTGCGCACCAGTCTAAAATTCAACATGTAGGTAAGTAAAAAATGGAGCGTGTCCAAATAATTAAAAACTATATTAAAAGGACACTCCACAGTCCATCTTCTTCTTCAGCCTATAGATGTCCACTCACACAAAAACACAAAACAAACAACAAAGACACAACACACACACGGACAAAAGCCTCCTCCAAGGCTTTCCACGCCGACCGGTCTTGTGCTGCCCGCATCCATCGGCTTCCCGCGACCTTCACCAGGTCATCGGTCCACCTTGTTGGGGGCCTCCTTACGCTGCGTCTTCCAGTACGTGGCCGCCACTCCAGAACCTTACTGTCCCATCGGCCATCGGTTCTACGAGCAATGTGCCCTGCCCACTGCCACTTAAGTTTAGCGACTCGCAGAGCTATGTCGGTGACTTTGGTTCTTCTGCGGATCTCCTCATTTCTGATTCGATCACGCAGAGAAACACCGAGCATAGCCTGAGAAGATGTAGCGTGGCTTCCCGAACGCTGTCCAGCCGAGCTGGATTCGACGAGACACCTCTTTCTCGAAGTTGGACCTACCTAGTTGGACTGTTTGTCCCAGGTATATACTCGTCAACAACTTCAAGTGCAGAGCAATCAACTAGAATTGGAGTGTCCATACTCAAAGGCAAAAGTAATTAGTTTTTGGTTTAAAAAAAAAGTATTACTTTACTAAGAACAACAACAATAATAAATTATGAATGTGCAAGGTTTGTTGTGTCTCTCTTCGATCAGCGTTTTTGTTTGGTAGCTTAATGATATATCTTTATCATATGTTCCGGCATGGTGTCTGGTGAAGCCGTACGGAGGACGGGTCTGAGCTGCGTCTTGTGTTGCGATTTGTGCCGGTTACGATGTTCTAAATGTTGTTGTGTCGGGAGTTTGGTCGTGGAGGGTCTCTAGATTAATCTCCCTCTGGCGCAGCATCGTTGGTCGTGTTGTTGGGCTTAACATTGCAACAGCTCGCTCAACTGCCGTCTTCCTTCATATTTAGTCAGTTTTTTTTTAGTGAAAAGGCTTTTAATAAACTAGCGCGCTTTACCATCAACAATTGTATCACTGCTTATCATCAGGCGGGACGGGTGACTGTCCCGCCTCATCGTACTTTTTTACCCGCCTTTTTAACCATACTATTTCGACCCAACATTCCAAAAATTCTGATCCACACAAGACAGCAGGTCTAACCATGGTTTTGTATATCTTCCCCTGAAGTTTAAGGGAAGTGCGGGAGTTGCAGATTGTTCTCGTAACCTGCCGAAGTGCCTAATCGTCCGATTGACTTCGCCATGGCTTTATACAAGTGGACCGAGGTACAGAAAGTAGATCTAAGAAGAGATTATACATAACTAGCTGCGCCAGGTGGTGTCACCAGTGTAGGTTTCGATATGTTTTTTTTTATACTCCGCCTCTATTGGTCGCAGCGTGATGTTATATAGCCAAAAGCCTTCCGGGATTAATGGGCTATCCAACGCAAAAAGAATTATCCAAATCGGACCAGTAGTTCCTGAGATTATCGCGGTCAAATAAACAAACAAACTCTTCAGCTTTATATATTGGCATAGATTTAAAACATTATTTAACAGTCAACCAAGAAGCCACAGTACTTTTATTCAAAGTGAAATTATTAATTATACTAAAATACATCATTCCAATAACAGAAAAAGAAACCTTATCATTTCTTATGAATCTATTAAATCCACTGGAAAATGGAATTTACGCAAACATTATTATTTTACCTGATTTTTCACGCTTCAGGTTTTTCGGAAAAACCACAAGCCTGGGTTTTTTGTTCAATTAATCAAACATACATTCAAAAATTTCAATTGCCTGGGTTAATTCCGTAATTTCAGGTAGAGGAACTCGGAAAGTGGCACCGATAATTGAAAAGTTGTGTGGAAATCGGTTGTCATGGCATGACCATGAATTATGGAGAAATGAGGAAAATACTGTGAGGAGAGTTTTGAGTATGAATGTCGATGGCTATAAGGGTAGGGAAAGACCAAAGAAATGATGTATGGAATCTGTGACTGATGATACAGTTAAGGTGGAGGGGGGGGGGGGACTTAGGAGATGACATCTAATAGAGAAAGACGTATCGAAGAAAAAGACATTGCGGTCCAAAACGGTCTCCAAAGCCTGGAACACAGGCGTAGAGTAGCCAGCCTGTCGGTGTTCTATAGGATGCATTTTGGAGAGCGTGCGAGGGAATTGCATGATTTGATTCCGTCGTACGACTACTTTCCACCCTTACGTTGTTGACACCGCAACGATCCGAGCGAAGCGTTTCGCCTCGTCTTTTATACCGCGTACATCGAGGGACTGGAACAATTTGCCAGCGGCGATGTTTCTGTCGGAATACAATTTAAGTGTCTTCAAGGCTAGAGTGAATAGGCTCTTAATAAACTAGTACGCTTTGTCATCAACGATTGCATCACTGCTTACCATCAGGCGTGATTGCGGTCAAGCGCTAGGTTTTATTTAAAAAAAAAGACCCGAATTCATCATTCCCGTATCCCTACTTATTTCGGATACGGGAATGATGAATTCCGTAATATGAGGCTGTATGCAAGCGACACCCGGTGCAATTAAATTGTTCGCACGGCTACACCGCAATCACCATACATAACCACTCAAAGCTGAATTCTGATTGTAGAAAAAGCCTTTACAGTAGAAGGATAGCTAAAACTGGACATATAAAGCTTGATGTATCGTCTTGTGTCATCATCATCATTATTTCAGTCGAAAGACGTCCACTGATGGACATAGGCCTTCCCCAAGGATCTCCACGATGACCGGCCCTGGGCCACCCGCATCGAATGGTTTCCGGCGACCTTCACCAGGTCGTCGGTCCGCCTTGTCGGAGGCCTACTTACGCTGTGTCTTCTGGTGCGTGGTCGCGACTCGAGAACACTTCGGCCCCATCGGGCATCATTCCTACGGGCAATGTGCCCGCCCACTGCCACTCTTCTAGTCACGTCTCCTTCACGTCTTGTGTACCGCCAACTAATGAGATTGGTATGCAGGCTACAAGTAAACACGCTGACATCTCCTTCACACTCTGGCTGAAGATTTTGTTTCGATACTTCTTTGTTTTTTTTTATTTAAAAAAGTAAGGAATAAAGGACGGGCGTGATTTTGACGTACAATAAAGTGCTGATTGCCAGTTTAGTTTGAATAAATTACTTTTAAAGTACTTTTCTAATTTTAACTGTCGTATTGGATGGGCCCATATATACCTAACTAGCGGCCGCCAGCGACTTTGTTTGCGTGGAGTTACGCGGAAAGACCGCATCAGGAATTCCCGCATCCGGGGCAGCCTTCGTGTCCGTGACATTGCAGACAAACCGCAGGAGGGTCGCCTACGCTGGTACGGCCACGTCTTACGCAAACCGGCAGGTTACGTGGGTAACAAATGTCTTGCCATGGCGCCTCCGCCGGGCCGGAACAAGCGGGGTAGACCAAAGAAGTGCTGGCTTGACGTTGTAAGTGATGACATGCGTGCCAACAAGCTCATACCACAGGAAGCTAAAGATCGTGCGAAATGGAGGAGAATGTGCAGGAAAGCGGACCCCGGGCTCCAACGCGAAAGCCGCGGATGCAACCGGGATAAACGCTGAGATGATGATGATGAGTTATGCTCTGCTCCTATTGGCCGCAGCGTGATGTTATATAGTATAAAGCCTTCCTGAATTAATGGGCTATCCAACGCAAAAAAAAAAAAATCAAATCGGACCAGTAGTTCCTGAGATTGGCGCGTTCAAACAAACAAACTCTTCAGCTTTATATATTAGTGTAGATTATTAATAGTTCATACTATGAAAAAGTATTAGCATACATATTCAGCGTATAATGTTCTCTCTCCTGGGACACAGGCCTCCTCCCGGTGAGAGGGAGTGGGCCGTAATCTACGACACGGGCCCAGTGCGAGTTGGTAGATCATCATCATCATTTCAGCTGAAAGACATCCACTGCTGGACTTAGGCCTCCCCCAAGATTCTCCACGGCGACCGGTTCTGCGCCTCCCGCAACTAGCGGTTTCCCGCGACCTGGTAGATGCATACTCCTAACGCAGTATTAGCATATCACCAACCTACTTAGTCAGACAACTCATGTTAAAGACGAAGGCACTGACGACGCGCAAACTCTAATTTCCCAGTTTTAGCTGACCTCGTGTTTTAGGCCGCTGCGTTGCCTCGAATTTTGCGGGCAGCGGGGCGGCGGCGACGGCGGCGCGGTAGCCGGGCGGACATCAAAGACCCGTTTTCGAAACTAGCGGGCAGATCGCACGTCACTATAGCCGCGTAGTGTTGTGTTCACGATTGTGTCGACGAGATATTTGTTTTTATTCGCGAAAGAAATGCCTGAAAAATGGCGGCAACATCTTTTTGATTCAAATTTATTCCTAACGCTCGATCACCGCTCGCTGCCCGCCCGCTGCCCGCAAGATTCGAGCGCGAGAAGTACACCGCTCGCTACCCGCCACCGCCCCGCTGCCGCGCCGCTGTTTTCGAGAAACGGTCCGTTTGATTTTGCGCCTAAGATCCTGCCGCTCACTCGCCGCCGCCGCCGCCGCCGCCCCGCTGCCCGCAAGATTCGAGGCAGCGGCCTTATAGGTTTATTAATACGATCACAAATTAACTTATATTAGTTATATATAGCTGGATGTGTCGCCGTGGGTACAAGTGAGCTGCCTGCAAAGTTATCTTGTTCGTTGACTGTATTTTAGTAGGCTCTCTCTCTCTTTCTAAATTAATAAATAATGATATACTAACATTAGCGACGAGTTTATTTGGAAATTCCCATACAGGTTGGCATTATACGATACGTTCCCGTAACTTATCCACTTCATAATTTCTCGGTACTATCAGTGAAGTAGTTTAGTAGATAACTATTTTTGTTATGGTTTTTTATACGATAATTGGTTTCGTAGAAATAGCGATTCAAAACAAGATACACCTTGACCTTTTAATAGCTTCGGTCAGTACCTAGTATAAGAATTGTGTAGATAAATGTATATTATGTAAAGTCATCTTTGGTTTGATGGTATTATATAACATAACATTGATATAATATCTGACTGGATAGCACCATTGGGAGCATATGTGGCCCAGGCGTAGCGGGCCCCGATTTTCTAAAAACTAACAATTACTCAATTTGAACATTTATTAATATGATGTGGAGTGTCAGTGATTCATCATCATTATCATTATGAACCTTTTTATCGTCCCAGTGCTGGGCACAGGTCTCCTCTCATACAGAGAAGGATTGAGCGTAATCACCACGCTTGCTCTATGCGCAATAAAGTCCAGGTTTCCTCAAGATGTTTTCCTTCACCTTCAGTCATTGGTGTCCAAGATATACTTAGAAAGTCATATAATTTTAGAAAAGTTACATTGGTAATTGCCTGACCTGGATTCGAGCCAGCGCACTCATACTTGAGAGGCTGGTGTTTTAACCACTAGGCCACCACGACTTCAGTCAGTGGTCAGTGATTGACCATTGGAAAATCATATTGACGCCATTTTGTTAGTAGATTATGAAACATGACAAAATCGATCATTATGAGGTCACTGACCGACCATCCTGACACTATTGTAATAGCAGACTAGAGCCCCTGGAGAACGCAGAAATCCACTGGAAGCAGGAAATACAGAACCAGCCCCCTAATCGGCGAACACATTTTTGTCAAATGATAGCGACTAATTGGAATCGTTTGGACCGAACGGACCAGTGGGCGATCCGAACGATCCCAACTGATTCCAAATAGTCGCAATCATTTGACAAAAATGTGTTTGCCGATTAGGGGGCAGGTCAAGTAGAGGTGATGGGGAAGGCTTCCGTCTAGCAGTAAATATCAGACTAAACGTTAGGTATATCTGATATTTTTAAAAGTCGATAAGATTATCTGCTTCTTGTATTTTAAAAAAGCCATTAAGTGTGTTAATCTAACGAGTTTTTTTTAAATAATATACCTATCATTATTATTGATAATATGAATAGAAAATATTATACCTACTCGACATAGGATAATGTATTCTTTTAACCGATTACTCATACATATACACGTCATGTTAGGCTTCGTTTTTTTACATTGTTGTTACTTTTAATTCTGTAGCTACCACGTGAAGGATTTGATTCAGGAAATTAATAATATCGAAGTTGTTGTTTCCCGTATATATTTGTTTACAAACTCATTTTGTTTGGTGGTAATTCAATGTCAACACAAATATACTTACAACTTAAACCTATATAAACTGATAGGATTTGTTAACACCTTATAAATTTTCTTAAAATAGAGATCTAAATGATAGTAAAAAAAGTAATACAGGCTGAAACTCTCTGTTGAGGTTTCCTGAATAATCCATTTCATATATTCTAAGTTCAGCGTTTAAAGATTTTTCTTGTGGTCCTGATTGTAAGCGACAGCGGAAGAGGAGGCAGAGGCGGACGCTTTGCTGAAGGAGCGGTGACGGCGGTCGATTGGACGCGCGTCCTTGTTGTATGTTAACTCGTGGCTCCCGCTTCCGAAACTGAAACATAGTATTATTAAATTGTTACCTGAATTGCCCTAAATTTACTAAATTAATTTAGCTAGAGTTATTTTAATAGACCGCACACACGTACCACAATTGACATTTTAAATAAAATCATAATAAATATATACGGGCAAATCACACAGATTGAGCTAGCTCTCCAAAGTAAGTTCGAGACTTGTGTTATGGGATACTAACTCAACGATACTATATTTTATAATAGATACATATATAGATAAACATCCAAGGCCCAGGCCAATCAGGAAAAGATCGTTTTCCATCATGACTTGGCCGGGGATCGAACCCGGGGCCTTCACGTCGCAGACAGGCGTGTTGACCGCTGCCCCACGGAGGACGCCACGAGCTTTAGAAAGACTGTCAGTGTGATACTCAGGCAGCAAGAGTGTTATATCTATAAAAGTCATTGTGGTACGTGTGTTCGGCCTCTACATACACGTTAATTACGATCTTACAACACCACACGTTTTTGACAACCCAGTTGACTGAGCGATGGGCTGCTGCACTGCGTGTGGCGGGTTCAATTTCCACACAGAACAAAGTTTTTAATGGCACAGCCAGACCTAGAACAACTACCTGTAGTCCCATTAGGTCGCATGTATAACTCGACCTTAGAAGCATTAGATCGTATGTAGAGGTCCGACCTACATATACGACCTACCGCTTCTAACGTCGAGCTATAGATACTTTTAAGGTCGAGGTTTGTAAAAACACCCACGATAAAGGAGTAATTTCTATTGTGACGCAATGCTTTAAAAAAAAAAAAATAAACACCGACGGGCGCTAATTTGTATGAAAATGACTTGCTATTCCCACGGACCACATTTTAACGTCAAATCAACCGTATCGTCGCCA
Source organism: Sesamia nonagrioides (assembly GCA_017933935.1). NCBI lineage: Eukaryota > Metazoa > Arthropoda > Insecta > Lepidoptera > Noctuidae > Sesamia > Sesamia nonagrioides. The sequence continues at coordinate 553,676 of JADWQK010002473.1, forward strand.
CCGACCACAACAAGGTCACGGCCAAATTGCTGGAAAAGAATGTAAACACATGTGAATACACTATACGCTCTTGACTGCTGCGCTGCGTGTCGCGGGTTAGAATCCTGCATGGAACAAATATTTGTATGACTTGCAAGTAGTTGTTCCGGGTCTGGCTGTTTGTGTATGTGAGTTTTATATGTTTGTAAACGCACCCACGATACAGGAGAAATTCTTAGTGTAGCGCAATGTATTTATATACATATAATATACAGTATGTTAACTAACAGAGGGCGTTCCCGTTAACCCGAAATAGTATAGCATACATACATGCTAAAAAAATATTTCCATTCGAAAACAATTTTTTTTTTAAATTTTTCCAATAAGAAAATATTCGATAAAAAATTTAAATTGACATGTAAAAGAAACACACTGTACACGCGAACTTGAAAGACGGCAAGGTCGCAATTTGTTTATGATACTACGCTACTATTTTGATTTAAAACAGGAGGTTTCAAATTTATTTCCAATTATATTTTTTTTTTATTCGGATTTTTTTATGCTTATTTTTCTATGCTGATATTTTTATTTTAATCTATTAATGATATATATTAACGAGTTTAAGGGAACGCCCTCTGTTATTTAACATACTGTATATATATATATATATATATATATATATATATTGACTGCGGGCCGTTTTTCATAATGGTGTCAGCCAATTATCGTAGACTATTAAATAACTGTCAATTGAAATTTTAAATGCACCAGCAAAAACCAAAAGCCTCTGTATTAAACGAGTATAATGAAACTGTGTAAAACCATCTGATGTGAGTCACGAAAAATAGGTTTTTTTTCTTTTTTCTGATGCAGAGAATTAATGCCTGTTCATCATCAGCACCACGCTTTCTCATGGGCAGAAAGTCCTCGGGCTACCTTCTCACATAGCATCCCTAGTATACTTGAAGTTTATCCACCGTCTCATGGACTGGGGAGTTTAAAGTGCATTATTACACAGTCCACAGCACTTTCGACCATTATCTGGCCTATTTTTGCGGCCTCTCCAGTATTTGCACTCACCTATCGCCTCCTTGCTCCCCACTGCACCCGAGCCTCTCTTTACTGACGCTAGCGTTGTGCTCATCACTGCGTCCGAATTTGTCACCGTGCCCGAACGTACCAGGGTTAAAACCGCGCTTCACTCGTTTGGTGGATCCGAACCTCCACTCTGAAATAAATTGTGTGAAACACAGAAAGTTCTTCATTAACTACCATTTTCTATCTTGTGTGTTTTTGTGTTATGTTGCTATGAAAAAATTGCTTGACTTCTCAATATTTTGGCTACGCGCTATTTTTGGTTGCTGCTTATTTGCTGGGTCGTACGGTCAAAGGGCAAACTGAATGGGTGTGTGCTGTTGTAGGAGAATGTTTTCAAATTTCAATTTTCGATTTAGGTGACACAAATTCAGCTCTGAAAACTTACCCCGCCCTTCTACAACCACGGCCAGCAGCACCATGAATGCGAACAACGAGGCTATCTTCGCCATTATCCAACAAATCTAAACTGAATGTGTTCTATTTGATATCCACACATGGTATATATACTTTCCATACTCACACAGGATGACCAATGCCCATCGGATGTCACGGTTTGTCAAAACGTCATGATTTCGGTGACACGCCGTGATGACCGCACAAAGGCACTGCGACGGTTTAATTCACTTTTGACGAATTGTTTGCCGCTCTTGACTTTGAGGACAGGAGCCGATTAGCTACAGTTGTATTGACCTTACAAATGTCAGAGGATGAACATGAGGATATTTGGAAAATTCTGACAGCTAAATTATGATTGTGCGAATTTTTGTGGCAGATGGTTAATGAAACCATTGTCATATTCGTTCAAATTTTCCGGAATATTTTGTCATAGCAAAATCATGAATTGAAATTTCTCCATCTTCTGTTATATCGGCAAAAATATTCAGTCATCACCAGTTTTTAAAACCCTTTAGCTGAACAAAAGCATTTTATCGCGCTCTTATCGTAAGGAAGGAGCCTGAGGCTAGGTTAAATAGTACGACGATCTTCGCAGGCTGACTGGAAACTACTACGTAAGATATGCTAAGGATCGAGTACAATATATATGTTCTTCTACATTAGGTAAAAATATAATACAGATTTGGCGGAGAACTGCTCAGGATCGAGCTTGTTGGCGTGCCATGGAGGAGACCTATGTCCAGCAGTGGACGAGTAGAGGCTGATGATGATGATGATGATTATACAGAAAGAAAGGTAGGGCGCTGGATATGAATCTTCGTAATAAAACAAAAACAGTCAAGTACAAGTCAAATTCACACACGAAGGCATATAAAAATCATTTCTGTAATTTGAGAGTTTAACTTAAACAATAATTTTCTTCGGTTTTCAGTATTTTTTGTTATAGTGCTCACAGAACATATCTTCTGTGAAAATTTCAACTGTCTTGCTATCACGGTTTATGAAATACAGATTGGCACACAGACGGACTTGGATGATCTCTTAGTAATGGAGTCCCCATTACTAAGAGACCATCCAGGTTTCTCTGGTCAGACCCTTTGAGCACGGATCCCAAAAGAAATAACCAGTTTAAAGCTACCAAATATTTTATGTAGAGGATATATCTTAACGATCGAACGAATCAGCAGTTTAATCTATAAACTGGATGTTTACATCACATCATTATAAATATTATTATTGGTATCACGTATACAGCCGAAGCCGGTTTGAATTTGAAGTTTACTTTGACCTTGTCTGTTCGGTCGTGTGCTTGATTTTTTCCAAACTTATTTTTTGTAAACAATCTTCACTCGAAATCATAATAAAAAGATTTCGGTAGGATCTTTCGTAACCAACTGAGCGTGAATTAATTTATTGTTAGCGATGTATCTCTGTAGGTATGTACTATCTGGCTTTGCTCAAGTTTTTGATACGAATCGAGTGATCTTGGAGATTCGGAGTCGTATATTATGTTTCTCTTTTTTATTTAGAAAGAAGTTTTAATTAAGACTGATCTAACGAGTGCAATAACTTCAGTTATTACAAAAAAATGTCACAAAGAACCAGAGAAGCGGGCAGCAGTGCTTCTCTTGTGGCATATCAAATTATTACGATCTCCACCCTGCCCCATTTATCATGGAAAGACTTGGGGGAGTAATCTTCTACAACCTGAAAAGAAGATGAAGAATGTCACAAAATATTGTCTTAGGTTTATACCTAAGACACGATATATTCCAGTATTTCCAGTGATTAGTAACGGCTATCGGCAAATTATCATGTGATAAATTAACAATATATTTCCATGATTGTATCTGTGTAACCTTATAGAAGGTAGGAACCGGCAATGTGTTATTTCTTGAGGACAACATGTGCAGCAAGTGTGTTTATGGAACTCTTTGGTTTCCTCACGTCTCCCTACATAATTATATACATACATACGAGTCAGAATTGCTTGCTATTCGCCGGTTTCTCCTTGAATTCTAAGAAGATAATGGTTATCAATTTAAAAGTAATTTCAATTAACTTTGAGTTTATCCTGTTTAACACAATTATACGTAAATGCAATACAATGAAAATAACTATTAAGGTAACTAAATACTTCTTGTTTCGTGACTCGTCACTTTACACAGAAGAAATAATTGAGGTTTGACACTTCAATGTTGAAGTTTTGAGACGGGAAGCCGATGAATGTGGGCAGCACAAGACCGATCATTGTGGAAAGCTCTGGGGAGGCAAATGCCCAGCAGTGGACCTCTACAGGTTGAAGAAGAAGAAGAAGAGACTTCCATAATTTTTTTTGTATAAAATCGTACTCGTGTATTTTAACTTATCGCTTTATTATTAATTTTTATTAATTTGTCGAGTAAACAGCGTTGTAATTTTATTAATTTTAAGAATGGAATTTAAAAACCAACCCGCACTGGGCCTCGTAAATTATGGCCCACTCCCTCGCACTGAGAGGAGGCCTGTGTCAAGCTGACACAGATACATGTAAAATCCATCCACATTTATGATAAATTTTTGGTATTGGTTGTCGCTAAAATTTAAACTAAATTTAGAAAATTTTAAATAATTTTGCCAGCGGCGGTGTTTCCGTCGGACTAGAATTTGAGTGTCTTCAAGGCTAGAGTGAATGCCTTAATAAACAAGTGCGCTTTACCATCAACGATTGCGTCACTGCTTACCATCAGGCAGGATTGCGGTCAAGCGCTGCTGCAAACCGCTGCTTTATAATACGAAAAAAAAAGCTGAATTTGGCAATCTGATATATCCTAAACCCAGATCATCTCATAAGTTAAATCTAATATCAACAATATTGTATTTACTATTCTTGAACTCTTGATCTCTTGCTTGCATAATATGATTGTTATACGGAAATAAACGATTAATACTGTACATTTTATTATTCATAATGGGCTGAGAGCATCGTAAAACTCTAAGAAACAAACATAATGCAGATTATGCATTAGTAACGCAAAACAAACAGCTATGAGCTGTTCACATAATTTATTTCTTCATTGGCTATTACAACGTGATCTTGTGTTTGAGACAAATCAGTCACAATAATACTTCTTGATATTTCACGGGATTCCATTAAATACATAATTATGATCTATGATGTTTTTATATGAACATCGCGTCTCGGTATTATTTTATTACATAAATGGAATGATCACGACTTCTCGTGACCGTGGTGATCAAACTGGATCAATTTATAAATACCAGTTTGTTTCCATGTACCTATAAAAATATTCCGTATGTCAAAAAGGCAGTTATGAGAACATAGGGAAAAATATCTAGAAAACATGTGGTAGGTAGTTTGTTATTTGAAGGTACTAAAGATTTGGCAATAAAACGACCAGTAAAGTTAAAAAAATATAATTAAACGAACAATTTATACCTATTCTGCATTCAATAGAAAACTAAAAACTATGTAAATATATTTAAAAAAATGGAGAAAGTCACACAAAATTTTCTTTAAATTAAGAATTAATGAAAACGTGTTATTTTGACGTGTGACGTAGCCACGGGTAAGCGCTTGCGTGATCCATAACGCTTGTCGTCACTTTTATCCTTGCTTACGTCGTCAGACTTGTCGTCAGATTTGTCATCAGATTTGTCGGCAGATTTGTCGTCAGATTTGTCGTCAGACTTGTCGTCAGATTTGTCGTCATCTTTTCCCTTGTCGTCATCTTCCTTACTTTCACTGCTGCTACTGCTGCTGCTGCTGCTGCTGCTACTACTGCTGTCAGAGCTGCTCCCATCTTTGTCACTACTCTTGCTGTTATCCTTGCCACCAACAACACCTTTTATTCCTACAAGATATGATAATAAAATTTAGATTTCCACCTTGAACTCAATTCAAATCAACATCTTATGTTAATCATGACACAAGTGTTAAAAAAAAAGAATAAAGAAGGATCATTAAAATGACACTTTTGTTCCATAATTATCATAGGGTAACATTAATGTTATCCTATGTTAATTATGCAACAAAAGTGTAATTTTAATGATCCTTCTTTTTTAGATTACAGCATGTTAAGCATGTTACAATGGGCATTATGAATATTATTACAAAGTTCGTTTATTATTAGTGATAGACATAATTTTCCATTACATTGGTATAAGAAATAGGAACGATGAAGATCATTTTCATAACATAAGGTAAATAGATAAATAATATAATCCTTGCTAATATTATAAATGGGAAAGTGAGTTTGTTTGTTCCGCTTTCACGCTGTAACTACTGAACCGATTGCATTGAAATTATGCAGACGTAAAGTTAGAAGTCCGGATAATAATATAGTCCGGATAATAGGGTACTTTTTATCCCGGAAAAAGTTTAATATTCCCGAGGGAAATTTAAAAAGCGTGATATAATCAAACTCCACACGGGCGAAGCCGCGGGCGGAAAGCTAGTCAAAAATAAATACTAAACTAAACTAAATTTATGTTTAGTGCATCTTTTTCTTTATATTTCATTAAGAAAAGGATAGAAGATAAATATTACTTTAGTTTGCTTCTGTCAAATTAGCGCCAGACTCTGACTAATTTTTAATTGATAATCAAAATCAAGTCATTTATTCAAATTAGGCTGAGATTCAGCGCTTTTTGAACGCCAATGTTTCCAACAAGTGGGTCTAAAAATGAACATGGATAAGACGAAGATCATGTCGAACTCTCATGTCGCACCCACTCCAATTGTAGTTGGTTGCTCTGCACTCGAAGTTGTTGACGAGTATGTATACCTGGGACAAATAGTCCAACTAGGTAGGTCCAACTTCGAGAAAGAGGTGTCTCGGCGAATCCAGCTCGGTTGGGCAGCGTTCGGGAAGCTACGCTACATCTTCTCGTCGTCCAAGATACCACAGTGTCTCAAGACTAAAGTCTTTGACCAGTGTGTGTTGCCAGTGATGACTTACGGAACTGAAACGTGGTCGCTCACAATGGGCCTCATACGAAGGCTCAGAGTCACACAAAGGGCAATGGAAAGAGCTATGCTAGGAGTTTTTCTGCGTGATCGAATCAGAAATGAGGAGATCCGCAGAAGAACCAAAGTCACCGACGTAGCTCTGCGAGTCGCTAAACTTAAGTGGCAGTGGGCAGGGCACATTGCTCGTAGAACCGATGGCCGATGGGGCAGTAAGGTTCTGGAGTGGCGACCACGTACTGGAAGACGCAGCGTAGGGAGGCCCCCAATAAGGTGGACCGATGACCTGGTGAAGGTCTCAGGAAGCCGATGGATGCGGGCAGCACAAGACCGGTCAGCGTGGAAAGCCTTGGGGGAGGCCTTTGTCCAGCAGTGGACATCTATAGGCTGAACAAGAAGAAGAAGAATGTTACATAAGACAGTCCCACAAAACGCCCACCCATCGACACTTTCTAGTGCTTTCGCTGGGAAGAAGAAGTGGCGGAACAACTCCCCAGCAGCACAGCTGTCTGTTCATTTAAAATTATTTCTTTCACTAAACTATTTAATTGTCATAAGAATTGACTATGGAGTATCTTACTTTGACAGGATATAATATTTTATTTTTTGTCCTTTTCTTAATTATGTAGAAAGTATTATTTTCTGTAAGTAGGTTTGTACAAATACTCTCGGAAGCCATTTTTCTTTAAACTAGATAAGTTCAACATATCCTATCTGACTACTACAAGACCTAATAGAATCGAAATCTGAGACGGTCTTTTGAGGAAAGAACCACATAGTTTGCGTGGACCAATTCAGTCCGTGCATGCATTTGTCAAAAATCGTACAACTCAACTCAGTACTTCAACAGCTCAACGATTTGACGAACAATCAAACGACATTTGGATAGGCCGTGTAAATTAAACTGCGAGATCTTGATTAAAACTAAATCAGAACGAAAAAAGGAAAATAGTAAAGATCTAAATAGTCCTCATATTAAAGACTTAATTTCTTTTTATTTATAAATTAGTGCTTGAGCGCAATCCCGCAAGATGGTAAGCAGCGATTCAATTGTTGATGGTAAAGCGCGCTATTTTATAAAGAGCCTATTCACAAAAAAAAAAAAAAACTGAGTGAATAGGAAGGAAGACGGCAGTTGAGCGAGGTGATGCAATGTTAAAGTCAACAATACGACCAACGATGGTGCGCCAGAGGGATATTGATCTGGAGATGCTCCACAACCAAACTCCCGACACAACAACATTTGGTGCATTGTACTCGGCACACATCGCAACACAACTGCTCAGACATGTCATCCGTACGGCTTCACTAGACACACGCCGAATCGCTTGGCGGCAAGGCTTTGTTTGGTGGGTGGTAACTTCTGCCGGCAGCCGATGTTATAGCCTACCACCGAAAATACTAAAAATATGTAGATAATACAAAGTAAATATCATGTGTCAGTGAACAAGGGTGTTAGGGTAAATAGGTATCGTTCTTACCGCCAGGCGCTGCGTACACACATACTGCCAATACCATAAGCGTAAGCGCAATTAAAGTCAAATTCTTCATCTTGAAATATTTTCCTCCTCTGTTTCGATTCAAACTGATATTGATTGGATTTTTCTCACTCTTATCGATCGACTAATATCACTAGGAATCCTCCTGCCGTTTAAATACTCACAAGCTTTCCGATTTTCCATGACATTTTTTTGCTGCAATAAAGAATCTGAATTTCTGAACAGTGTAATCAATCTATCGTTAATTACTGCCAATAATAAGTGCCAGAATTTGCGTTTTTCTACTGATTCAGCTCTATCTAATTACAGTTTGTAAACAATTACATTAATTACTTACTAGCATTTCATAAATTCATGTATTCACGGGATGTTCGATTCTGTTTGGTCATGGTAAGTATGGAATTGTAATCAGTTAAGAGGAATCTGATTAGCCTAGTTCTAGTGATCATTGAGCTGAAGTAACAATGATTACTTTAGTAGATTACAGTTAGGTTCCAAACAGTGCAGACACTTTAGAATTCTGTAAATGGAATTTTTGTATTATAATACAAAAATTCCATAAGATAAGGTGAGTTATCTACGTATTTAGTGAGTATATGATCGATTCGTATTAGAAAGCATTTTATAATGTTAAGGATTGTATATTGAGGACAAAAAGGCTTGGGCTTGAGCTGCATCCGATTTCTATACACTGATTGTTCTTTGATTTTTTCTCTTGTAGTTTTAATTAGTAATTGTTTATGTTTTTTACTCAAAGCTAGTATTACACACTATGTAGCCAAGCGTATTGTACGTTACGGAATTGCATCGCTGACAGGGGTGTTCGGCACTGGTACAGCTACATAGGAGCTAAACTTAGTATTCGGGAACACTGTTGGAGCTGCTGAACTTTGGACAAAACTATCTTTGGATTGTGTAGATTCAATTTATTAGTATTGTATAATTGCATGGCACACGTGTGAGTACAATATACTTGCTGTTAAGCTGCTATTTGTTGGGTTAGTCTTTTTTATTGACTTGATTGTGCTCTGGCTGTTGAGAGCAAGCAGACTCAAATGTCTCGCTGATGGTGGCATGTGTGTTGGGTCATTAGGTTCCCTTCAATATGGTTGAGCGGAATGATGCTCATCCATACGTCATGTTCGGGAACGGATGCCGTCAGAGGGGACTGGTCATCTCTTAGCTGTCACGGCGTATTTTAATTTCTGAATTGTTGTTTTTTCTTTTTTGTGTTTTCCATAATGGACGCTCTTAGCGTACAATACACACATGCATGCATTGTTCTCACACGGTTGATTTCAACATGAATCATGTAATTAAATATTTGTATCAATAGCTTGATAATTTAAAAGAGTGCCCATGGAGTTTCTTGCTCGTTTTTCTCCATAGGTACCTACTCCATGGAATGGGCGACTAACTTCATCTTATCACTGACCGACCTTCTGACAGTTCAAAAGTGCCTGTAACTGGTTTATTTGAAATAAACACTTTGATTTGATTTTGATTTTATTATTCTTATGTTTTGTACCGACTCTGTAGGTACGCAGTACGCAGTCATTTTTCGTTATTAAAATAGCTCGAAGTCCCACTTTTGATCCAGTTTCCTCATCGTTAGACTAACTCGTCTACTGAAGTAAAATTGCATAACCAGCCTAAAGGCTGGTGGTGGTGGTGTGCACTTTAAAAAGTGCACATTGCTGGGACACAGGTCTCCCCTCTGTGAAAGTCCTCAGCCAAAAACCACTACACGAGGTCAGTTTAGCCAAAATTCACTACACGAGGTCAGTTCAGGTTGATATATCAGTGGCCAATAATGAAAATTGTATATTTCAGGTATATTGGTCAGTCGCAGTCACAATGCTTATTATGCTTATGCAATACTTTTGCGGGAGAACATTGTAAAGCTTGCTATATCTGTCAGCAGGATTTAGCAGTTTAAAGAGGTTTGTTTTTTGATCACCTTTGTAAGTATTTTTCTCTATTTTTTATTTACTAAGAGGTTAAGTACTTAATGATCAACGTTGCTTTATGTAATAATAAACGATTGTTTATCCATAATGTAGTGTACTCGCTTCGTCAGTACATATATTAAAATTGAAACGATACATAGCAGATTAGCGTGGATTAGAAATCGTGAAGCGTTTCATATTTTTCTAGTGGATGAGCATTTTTTCGAGAGTTGTCGTGCGGTTTCCCACAGGGATCGGTCCTGGGGTTGCATGTGTGGGATATCGGGTACGGCAGCACTGCGACTTCCCTATCGGCATCAGCGTAGTTTGTTAGGTACTGACGAAACGCTGGTCCTGGTGCGAGGAAAGTCGCACAAGGAAGCGGCCGATGCAGCGATACTTGGCGTTGTGAAAATCGCCGAGAGGATCCAGCAATTGGGACTAGACTTGGCCCTTCACAAGTCCGAGAATATGTGCTCCCGTGGTCCTCAGGGCGCGCCGCTGCTGGGTTCACATATAACGGTAAAATAAAAAAAAAAAACAATCTAAATCCAAGCATTTATTTCAAATAAACCAGTTACAGGCACTTTTGAACTGTCAGAAGTAGAACGGTCAGTCAGTAAAATGAAGCTAGTCGCCCGTTCCAAAGAGTAGGTTCGTATGGAAAAGAACGGGCAAGAAACTCCATGGACAACTCTTTTTCTCGGTAGGAGGGCTTCACATCGGTGTCGAGTCGATGAACCTGGGACTCGTTCTCTACAGCCGGTGGAACTTCTAGGAAGATTTCCGGCGTTTGATTCTCAGAGAGACAACACCGAAGTGCCCAGCCACCGTAGGTGCGGGCTTGCGCAGCAGCTCGTCGCCCGGTAAGGACCCTGGTTCACGGGGTGTTGTCTTCAATGTGAGCCTTAAAGAGATGTCAGCACATCGGGACGGGGTCCACGAAGACAGATGCCTGCCAGGGCTGCGGGTTATTCGAAAGAGATACCGTAGCCGCTGGCGCACAGGTAAGTGAAGGTACACGGGTGAGTTTTTGTCAGTAAAAGTCTGATACGCCCTTTCGCTTCGCCCAGAGCGTATTTGATGATTCGCAAAAATCAAAACAAAATCCATTAATTAATTCATACTAATCCATACTAATATTATAAATGCGAAAGTAACTCTGTCTGTCTGTTACGCTTTCCCGCTTAAGCCTCTCAACCGATTTTGATTAAATTTGGCACAGACAATCTTTAGACCCCGAGAAAGAACATAGGCTACCTTTTATCCCGAAAAAAAAATGATGTTCCCGAGGGAAATCTAAAAAGCGCGATATAACCGAACTCCACGCGAGCGAAGCCGCGGGCGGAAAGCTAGTAATATTATAAATGCGAAAGTAACTCTGTCTGTTTATCTGTCTGTTACGCTTTTCCGCTTAAACCTCTCAACCGATTTTGATGAAATTTGACACAGACAATCTTTAGACCTTCAGAAAGGATATAGGCTACTTTTATCCCGGAAAGATTTGATATTCCCGAGGGTAATCTAAAAAGCGCGATATAACCGAACTCCATGCGGGCGAAGCTGCGGGCGGAAAGCTAGTATTTTATATATTTTTAGGGTTCCGTAGCCAAATGGCTAAAAACGGAACCCTTATAGATTCGTCATGTCTGTCTGTCCGTCTGTCCGTCCGTATGTCACAGCCATTTTTTTCCGAAACTATAAGAGCTATACTGTCGAAAATTGGTAGGTAGATGTATTCTGTGAACCGCATTAAGATTTTGATGCAAAAATAAAAAAAAAATATAAATATTGGGGGCTCCTCATACTTAGAACTGAAACTCAAAAATGTTTTTTCATCAATCATATACGTATGGATAGGTCTTTAAAAATGATATCGAGGTTTCTAAAATACTTTTTTTGTAAACCGAATAGTTTGCGTGACAGACGCTTCTAAAGTGGAAAAAAGTTGCCCCTTCCCCCTCTAACTTCTAAAATAAGAAAATTAAAAATCTAAAAAAAACATATGATGTACATTACTATAAAAACTACCAACGAAAATTATTTTGAACGAGATCTAGTTAGTAGTTTTTTTTAACACATCGTAAACCATAAACCGCTTATTACCGCGTAATCTTTCATACAAATAACTTAAATCCTTTAATTTCATAAATCAATGGTACGGAACCCTTTGTGCGTGAGTCCGACACGCACTTGGCCGGTTTTTTTTTACATTTAAACTTCTCTTAATTTCTAGCAACGTTTCTGTACGTCTTGTTCATGATGTGTAATGGAAGGAATCTGAAGACTATGAAGTGTGTGAAGGTACGGAGTGGTAACCATCCTTTGGTCTTAATTACCTCGGTACATATTTTAATCAATCAATGAACTGAGTCAATTGCAGTTCATAGTTGGAAATACTTCACTCAGGATGCGCCACTATACCCTGTCCTCCGCCTTCCTTATTGAGCCTGTTCCAGCCACCTTGATTAAAGAAAGAAAGAAAGAAAAAACGTTTATTTGCATTAAACATGACGCAAGCGTTTACAAGAACATAAAAATAAGAAATTGTTGAGGGAAACATGCGTCATATCCACGCAAAACGGCTGTCGCTCAGCATTATGCTGCGACTCTATGCAAAAGACAGAGCCCAGCGCTGGTTTTCAGCGACAGCCGGCGTCGACGTAGAGACGTCACCCGTCCCGTCGGATTAGGTCCTCAGTCTATCTAGCTGGGGGGCAGTCTACAATATGCGGACTCCATTGCAGGACTGCTCCACTTGCCATGGACCTTTCGACAAACATGGTCACTCCGCTGCCACTTTAGTTGCTCTACAAGCTATATCGGTAACTCCGGTTTTTCCCCGGCTAATTTAATTTCTGATTTTATCATTCAAAGACACCCCGAGCATCGCTCGCACCACAGCGCCTTGAGCGACCTTGACTTTATGGACCAGCCGGACCGACAGTGTTCACGTTTATGGACCAGCCAGACCGACAGTGTTCACGTTTCGGCATCGCAAGAGAACGAGGACCGATTTGATATTTTTTGTTTTAAAATGTTGGTAGTCCGAATTATATTTTTATGTAAAGGAAACTTTAACCTACTTTTATTATATTTTTCTATGAACTATTTAAGAATACAGAAATCTGTATCTGTTGTCTAAATAGGCCCACTGACAAATACGTACATAATCCATACTAATATTATAAATGCGAAAGTAACTCTGTCTGTCTGTCTGTCTGTCTGTCTGTTACGCTTTCCCGCTTAAACCTCTCAACCGATTTTGATGAAATTTGGCACAGATAATCTTTGGACCCCGAGAAAGAACATAGGATACCTTTTATCCCGGAAAAATTTGATGTTCCCGAGGGAAACCTAAAAAGCGCGATATAACCGAACTCCACGCGGGCGAAGCCGCGGGCGGAAAGCTAGTTAGCCTATAATTTTCCCACTGTTGGGACACAGGCCTCCTCTCGAAAAGAGGGAGTGGGGGGAGGGGGTGGAATCTATGTCTTCGAAGTTATACAGGGTGTATCTGACATCGTAACGCAAACTTCGTGAAAAGGCATGCCACTAATAAAATTATGATAGTCATTTATGTCGTTAATAAAAGGTTACAGAATTCACAGTGTTTAAAAAAATGTGTCGGCTCGACCTTTGAAAGTTGCAAGCGTGCCGCCGTGCGGGTTTGTAGGTATGACGTTGATCCTTTATGTGAACTCTTTTAAATCAGTTAATAAGGTAGTTTTTCGAGTTTTGTTTTCTATTCGCTTCTTAGTGTTATTAGCGAATTAATTAATTTTTACTTTCAAATCTTATTGGGTTATAAAAGTATAGCAATTATGGACGGTCTAAAGTGAAAAAAAAACAATATATATATTTTTTTTGAAATCATGAAAAAGCCGACGAAAAATTCTACCACTGGGGGGTTCAGAATCATGTACTGGATCCATGGTACTCGTTTGTGCGTCGATGTCAGATACCCCCCTTATATCTAGGTCATGCCGGTGTTTTCTCGAAGTTTTCCTTCACCGTCGAGACAAATGTGTCGTTGATAAATTATATTTTTGGATTTTTTATAATATACGGAATTGCAAAAATAAATGAAAGGCGTCCTTAGCCTTTTTTATATTGGGGTCGGCTACCAGTCTAACCAGAGACAGTTGAATACCAATATTTCTAATAATATATTTCAATTTACTAATTGAAATATATTAACTATACATTTATATAAACTATACATTTACTAATGTATAGTTTAGTTAAGAGATGTGTAAAACGTCTTTTACCTATCAGCTACGGCGTTGAAGTGTTCAATCGAGTAATTATTCGAATTAGGTATTAAAATTTTTGTGATCTTATTTTCATGTCGCTTATAATGGGCCTCATACGAATGCTCACAGTCACACAGAGGGCGATGGAAAGAGCTATGATCGGAGTTTCTCTGCGTGAGAGAAATGAGGAGATCCGCAGAACAACCAAAGTCACCGACATAGCTCTTCGAGTCGCTAAAATTAAGTGGCAGTGGGCAGGGCACATTGCTCGTTGAACCGATGGCCGATAGTGCAGTATGGTTCTGAAGTGGCGGCCACGTACCTTAAGACGCAGCGTAGGGCGGCTTCCATCAAGGTGGACCGACCATCCATCGCCGCATCGACTTCCCGCGATCTTACCAGGTCACGGGAAGGCGATGGATGTGCGCAGCACAAGACCGGTCATCGTGGAAAGCCTTGGGGGAGGCCTCCCCTCCTCCCAGGCTGAAGAAGAAGAAGATTTATTTACTTATTTTTTTAAAGATGCAAAGACAGAATAGAATAGAATCTTCTAGAATCTTTATTATTTCATCATATAGATTACAGAACATAAATATAAAGATTTTACACAGGGTGACACAATGGGCGTTCTTATCGTTAAGAGCGATCTTTTACAGACAACCTTTCAGGTGGTGGTGGTGGTTTCAGGTGGGTGGTAAACATCAATGATGACATTATTGACGCCACGATTAGTAAGCTGTGATATAGGTTTGCACCCTTGGAAGTGTCCAAGGTTCAAACAAGGTCCAAACAGTTTTAGCCCCATCAGTGGATGGGACTAAAACTGTTTATTTTAGGTCTATGGATAATATGGGGTTTATGGGGTAAATGGATTAAAAAGCTGAAGTATATATAAAAACGATAATTTTATTTTATTTCATTAACACACATTTATGGCGAATCGTAAATTATTTGTTTGATCACATTGAGTTATTGAATTTCTTCGGCCGGGATCTTCAGGTAGCAGCTTAACGTCTGAAATTGAAATAATACAAAATAAGGTTAATAACAATTACAAATAGTTTGTGTTTACATTTTCCTAAAAGTATTATGACAAGTAATATACGTATATAAACTGCTTAAATTAAGTGCAAACCTACTTGATTAATTCTTATTTTTCATTTTATGAGATTTAGTTTATTATTAGATTAGATTTAGTTTATTATAGATGGAAGTTTATGGCGCTTTGGCTGAAGATATCGGATCTCTAAAATCAAAAAACAACTAGGTTTATAACAGAGGATAAAATTTTAATTTTTACCCGTAATTAACACTCTAATCGCGTAATATACTATTATTATCATTTGATATCATTTTGAAGCCTATTGTATTGACAATAGGCTTCAAAATGGTATCGAAAATCGAATCGAATAATATGGTATCGAATGGTACGAATAACAACTGTAATGGATTGCCATTACAGTTGTTATTGGAAAAATATCTCTGCCCAACTATGTAAATAACTTAATGAATGCTGTTGAATTGTCAAAATGAAATCCATTGCTTCTGATGTTATTATGTTAAGCAATTACCCTGCTGGTCCATGGTGGCTTGCGCCGCCGCCAACTCCGTAGCCGCCGCCGTGACCACCGCCGCCACCTCCATGAACGTGACCACTACTTCCTCCGTGACTGGGTCCGCCACTTCCTCCATGACCTTGTACGCCGCCTCCACCTACTCCAAAACCGCTGCCGCTTCCAAGGCTGTCGCCATCAAAGCCTCTACTGCCGCCAATGCCGTGACCACTTGCGATATTTGCTGGAAATTAGAAATAACACAAGTTTTAGAAACCTTAAAATAACGAAAGAACGGAAGTACGTCCATTTATGGTACATACGATGCAAAAAAAGATCGCAAATAGAAAAATAGGAATTTGGAATAAAGGGTTTACAATTTTGCTGAATATTTATGTAGGTACGTGAGTCTAGATGAAAAATCACTTTGAAATTGAGGACCAATTTAGGACATTTCATTTCAATCACGATTTAGAATAAGTAACAAAATATCACGCCCGAAACTATAGTTCAATTTTAAATTCCATATACAGTCATTATTGTGAATTTTTTTATCCTTATAAACTAGTGATGACGGCGATCCTGTCTGATGGTAAGCAGTGATGCAATCGTTAATGGTAAAGCGCACTAATTTATAAGAGCCTATTCACTCTAGTCTTGAAGACACTTTAGTTTTTTTTTTTTTTTTTTTTTTTAATAGTTATAAACTAGTGCTTGACTGCAATCCCGCCTGATGGTAAGCAGTGATGCAATCGTTGATGGTAAAGCACACTAGCTTATTAAGCCTATTCACTCAAAAAAACTGAGTGAATAGGAAGGAAGACGGCAGTTGAGCGAGGTGATACAATGTTTAACCCAACAACACGACCAACGATGCTGCGCCAGAGGATGATCTGGAGAGCCTTCACGACCAAACTCCCGACACAACAACATTAGGCACATCGTACCCGGCACACATCGCAACACAACTGCTCAGACCCGTTCTCCGTACGGCTTCACCAGACATCATGCCGGAACACGACGAATCGCTTGGCGGCAAGACTTTGTCTGTTGTAATCAGATGGGAGGACCGCCGCAGTCAAATTGTTCCAGTCCATTAATTTACGCGGTACGAAAGATGAGACGAAACGCTTTGTCCAGATTGTAGTGGTGTCAACAATTCCGACAAGCTGGCTACTATTCGCTTGCGTTCCAGGCTGGAGACCGTTTTGAGCTAAATCTGGGTCGCCAATTAGCCTGTTCGTCTCCACCGAATCCAAAATAGCCAGGTGGCATTTTGCAACACCAGCCCTAATGTGATACTTCACACACGAGCGAACCTTTTTTTTTCTACTGTTATAAAATTCCTCATGCTCATGCACTATCCTCCGCTCGGGGACGCGGATGGGTGTGCCGGACACTTACCGGCTAAAAAACCCACCTAAGCGTTCGTCATCTGCCTTTCCGGGTACCGAGTCCTACGGTAATTATTCTACGGTACTCCGGCAGGCCTTGACCCGTCGTCGCGAGTTCGACGGGTCTCTTTGTGCGCAAGATGAGGAGAGCAGCCCTCAGCGGCAGCTCTCCTCATATTGAGTGGCATGTGCGAACGCGTCACAACGTCAACTCGGCCATGTGACGGACGTTGGACTCCCCGGGTCCTTCGTCCGTCGGCCATACACACGCGCGGTTCTGCGCTTTGTATAACATTAGAAACTGTCCTGGTGTGAAGTGCCACCGGGCCTTTACAATAACGCCAAGTTTCCTGGTAGCAATCGTGGCGTTGGACTCAATGAACCGCCCAAAGTTTAGGTTTGAGGAAATCTCAAATCGCAAAACCTTGAGGCGATCGGTGCTTTCCAAGGATACATTCCTAATAGCAGAAGCCAAGGTGAACGGGCCCCTTTTGTCGGTGAACAGACCCGCCTGTGTTTTGGTGGCGTTGAATGCCCCAAGTTTGGCTTCGCCCCATTTGGAGACTGTCTGATATGCAACGTTCGTACGCTCTACCAAGTTGATGTAAACAAAAACAAATTAATAATAATAACAACAACAAAATAATACCTGGGGTGGCGCTAGTGAGCGCGATGAGCCCTAAGGCTACAGCTGTAACTACTGCTAGACGAGCCATGCTGATCTGTGCTTCGAAGTACCTCGACCTAGCTTATATACAGACTCGATTCTATCATGGAAATGACTCTTAACCTTTCTTAATGTCATAGAAACGACTTTTCAACTTTTGCTGTATTCTTTCTCCAAGAAACGACTAAGTTTGATAATAAAAATCCTGATTTAATTTTTATTTAATTTAATTTATTGATAAATCATGCATTAACATGAAGGTAGAGACTTGGTCTAATAAAAACGCTTGCTATCTGTTTTTACTTTTTATAACTTTTAGGTTATATCGAGTACTAAGATCTTTTTTCTTTTTGGAAATTTGACTGAAAAAGGTGTTTTTTTTTTTTATATGAAAGAGCATATTTCTTGATTTAATAAACCTTCAGTTTGGTACGCAGATTTATCAAGTAAATTATGAAGATAAAATACTTTCTTCATATTTCACATTTTTGGAGAATTGCTGGGTTTTAAAATGTTGTGTGGGAGTTTTGCGGGATTTAGCGTTCCGCATTTTAAACTTATTATTTAAATTTACGATTGATAATAAAGAATAATGTGTATTAGGGGTTTCCGCTACCGGCGTGACAAATACACCTAGATATTTAAACAGTTATAGAGGGACAGACTGATTTAGGTACACTAAACTTTAAAAATCAACTTTATAGTAGTTATAAAAAAATAAGTTTATTACATACTATGTGCATTGTGGGCTGGGCACATTGCCCGTAGGACCGATGCCCGATAGGGGTAGCGACCACGCACCGGAAGATGCAGCGTGGGAACGCCCTCGACAAGGTGGAGTGGAGTTCGGTTATATCGCGCTTTTTAGATTTCCCTCGGGGTTATCAAATTTTTCCGGGATAAAAATTACCCTATTATTTAATCCCGACTTCTAACTTTACGTCTTCAAAATTTCAAAGCAAGCCGTTCAGCAGTTACGGCGTGAAAGCGGAACAAACAAACAAACAAACTCACTTTCCCATCTATACTAATATATAAAGCTGAAGAATTTGTTTGTTTGTGCGCGCTAATCTCGGGAACTACGGGTCCGATTTGAAAAATTGTTTTTGCGTTGGATAGCCCATTAATCCAGGAAGGCTTTAGGCTATATAACATCACGCTGTGACCAATAGGAGCGGAGCATAACTAAACCACGCGAACGAAGTCGCTGGCGGCCGCTAGTTTATAATATTAGTAAAGATATAAACCGTCTAAATTAGATAGTTTTCAAAAAAAATAATTACGCCGTTTACGATTATAAACGACTAGCGACCTGCCCCGGCTTCGCACGTGGACTAATCATATAGGCACCTAAGCCTTCCTTAAGAAATGGTGGCCCTTCAATAAAAATAATGTCTACTGTGCCGCCCATCAGCCAATATCTGACTCTGCAAGATACTTCGACTTTATTGTCCATGGATAGCCAGTTCCACCACCTTCACACAGAATGAAAGCCTACCGGGGTAGCAAGTTTGTTCGAAATAATGGTCCCCCGCTCCTACCCACTCCCTCCGCGGTCTAGGCAGAGAAACACTCAAGTAGCAGGCGGCCGGCCAAGGCGCGAGCGGTACGCGGATTTCTTCTGGTGTTTAGTTTTGAATAAATCGTGATATCTCCTGAATAAAACAACCAATTCCAATAATTCAAAAAGAGATCTGATGCTACTGAAATTACCTTTAATGTGATGTAATTTATTTGGATAAGGATTAGGATAGTCGGCTCTGATTTCGACTGGCATCGATCATCGATCCTTGCCAGGGCTGCGGGTTGTTCGTGTTGGAACTTATAAACCAAACAATGTAGATTGTTATGTTGTATAGTTCCCTTGTTGCTCACTAGTTGGAGCCGCTGTCTATGCCGTGATATTGTTCTTGTGTTCGATCGTATTATACTCACTCTCTCTTGTGTCAACTGTTGTACTGTTCTAGATGTGTTCTGATTAAATGTAAGTACATAGGTATACCAAATTAATCCTATATTATTTTCTCCCAATCCTAACAGTTCGAAGGAGATACTGTGGCCCCTGGTGTACAAGCAAGTGAAGGAACACGGGTGGCTTTTAGTCAGTAAAAGTCTGACACGCCATTTAGCTCCGCCCAGAGTGAGAGAGCACATTTGATGATTTCCAATACAAAACAAAAACACACTCCATAATTTTTTAACGTTTATGCTTTTCTAAATTTCTAGCAATGTTTCTATACCTCTTGTTCATGATGTGTAACGATATGAACCTGAAGAATATGAAGTGTGTATAGGTATGGAGTGGCAACAATCCTTTGGTCTTTATTACCTCGTTACATATTTTAATCAATTAATCAAATCAGTCTATTCCAGTGCACAGCTGGAAATACTTCCCCCAGGATGCGCCACTATACCCTGTCCTCCGCCTTCGTGATTGAGCCTGTTCTAGCCACCTTGATTAGGTCCTCCGTCCAGCTAGCTGGGGGCAGTCTACAATATGTGGACTCCACTGCAGGACTGCTCCACCAGGCATGGAACCTTCGACAAGCATGGCCACTCCACTGTCACTTTAGTTGCTCTACAAGCTATAACGGTAACTCCGGTTCATCCCCGGCTAATTTAATTTTTGATTTTGTCTTTCAAAGATACTCCGAGCATCGCTACAGGCAGCACTATAGCGCCTTGAATGTGTGGACCAGCCCGACCGACAGTGTTCATGTTCCAGCATCGCTTGAGAACGAGTCGAGCGATTTGACATTTTCTATTTTAAAATGTCCGTTGTCTATTTTAATATTCAGAATTATATTTTTATGGAAAGAAAACTTTAACCTACTTTTATTACGTTTTTCTATGAACTGTTAAAGGAGACAGGAGACACACGTTTAATACAAAGTTAGGCCCAGAGACAAATACATATTTACAGGTAAGGGTCAAAAGTGCCTTACCACTTTTGAACTTTATTACATTAATAATAAGTGTCAAAAATGGAACTCCACTTTTGACCCTTACAGTAAATAATTAGCCTATGTTGACCCCACTGTTAGGATTAGGACGCATGCCTCCTCGCGGGTTGGTAGCACAAATGTGTCATTGATAAATTATTTATTTTTATTTAATAACTAGCGACCCGCCCCGGCTTCGCACGGGTGCAATGCTGATACTATTCACAGAAAAACTGTGAACGTATAAAAACATAGCGGCCCGGTGCCGTCCTGCCCGCAATTTTTAAATTTGTAATATTTTCGAAAATAATCATTTTAATCATATACTTACTGTAAAGGGCAATATCATCATCATCATCAACCTTTTATCGTCCCACTGCTGGGCACAGGTCTCCTCTCATACAGAGAAGGATTGAGCGTAATCACCACGCTTGCTCAATGCGGGTTGACGATTTCAGACTTATAAAGTCCAGGTTTCCTCAAGATGTTTTCCTTCACCTTCAGTCATTGGTGTCCAAGATATACTTAGAAAGTACATATAACTTTAGAAAAGTTACATTGGTACTTGCCTGACCTGGAATCGAACCCGCGCACTCATACTTGAGAGGCTGGTGTTTTAACCACTAGGCCACCACGACAACACAAGGGCAATATAGATCGATATAAAATCAACAATTTATTTAAGGTATTAAATTGAATAAGGATTAATGCTGCATTGGTGAAATCGCTTCGAATATAAGCCGGTATTTGTCGTAAAAAGTGACAAAAAAAAATGTGGGGTATCCATAAGAGATAGACATAATATACCATCGTGGACTTTTATGTAGAGCTTTTTTATGTGTACAATATTTGGTACATTATTTTCATAAATCTGCCTTTCACTGCAAACGTGGAAAAAAATTAATTATTTACGACATCACATTAGAAACCTCAAAAATAATAGTATTTCTCCATAATTTAATGGATGTTATTATACATATAAACCATCCTCTTAAATCACTGTATTTATAAAAAAAAACTTCATAAAAATCCGTTGCGGAGTTTTAAAGATTTAATCATACAAAGGGACATAGGGAAAGAGAAAGAGACTTTGTTGTATAATATTTAGTGATGTACCGAATGGTGAAAATAAATGACAGGCGTCTTTAAACAAGAAATCATCTTCTGTCGAGCCTTTTCTTACTGTCTAACCGGATGCAGCTGACTATATTCTCGCCAAGCTCCATAAAGAATAGAGATAAACAAACCAATTTAGGGTTATCATAACTCACGTTATAGGTACAAATCTCCTGTTATTTACATGATTATCGACTTTTACATGCTAACTATTTATTAACAATTCCTATTGCACCATATTTCAATAGAATCACTAAAAGATCATGCATAATAACTTGGTATTTCGAAAAATCATTATAAAGTCGACAATAATTTTACGTGATAGCCCTACAAAAAAAAAGAAAGATGGATGAAATCCAGCTATTATACACATTTGGTGGAATTCAACCAATGAATAAAGTTGAGGCATTTGTCAATACGATTTTGCGTATCTTAATTACTTTCAAATCAACTGCATAACACATGCATTGTAATAGTTTCAAGTATGGACTAAGTATAACCTAAATTAGCTTACATGTGTCATATTTCATTCAAATCGGTTAAGCGTTCTACGCAAATCATAAATATCAACTGTCTATATTAATAGGAAGTAGAATTATTACTTTTATGAAAATCGTCTATGTAGAAAAGGTTAACATCTATACAACGTGGAACAAAAAGGGTATATACATACCAAGGGCATGGCATCTTTAGATGATATCAAACGATATCGGAAGGGTTTCAACTCAAAATAAAATACTCAAAAAATTGGTACTTACCAAATATTCAGTTTCGTGTGTTTCTTAAAATCAAATCATAACAAACGTGGCAGCACACTACATACGTTAATAACTACTCGTTACCCGTCACGTTACTTGCCAAAATCCGATAAATGTCTTCAATATCTCTGTGCGACTAGTATGATAGTAGCCTATCACAGACGGTGTTTTTCCTCATAACTTCCTAACATAAAGAGATAGGATTAAAAAACCCTTTCAATATCGTTTGATATCATGTAAAGATGCCATGCCTTTGTTATGTATATACCCTTTATGTTACACGCTGTATATCTATCCATTTAGGCGAAAACTACTCGTTGCCTAGCAACGGTTTGTATATTCTTTATCGAATTTGGCCGACATATAGGTAACAGTATTTCTAAAAATATATTTAAGTTTAGGTATTATTTTTAGCTAACGCACACGATTGAACACTAAAGGCGTAGCTACGCCTTTAGTGTTCAATCGTGTGTCGTTATTCAAATTTGGTATTTAGGTACATTTTTGTGATCTTATTTTTAAAGATACGACCCCATAATTATCTAAGTAGGGTAGTAAACGTCAACAACAGCATTACTGACGCCATGATTAGCAGGCTGCGATATAGGTTTGCACCTTTTTTTGTTTTGGATGGGAAGTCATCAAATGACCTCTCCCACTCTGGGCGGAGCGGAAAGGCATGTCAGACTTTTACTGACTAACACCCACCCGTGTTCCTTTCACTTGCTTGTGCGCCAGGGCCACGGTTTAATTTTGCACATTTGGGTACTGGGGGAACTGAAACTGTTTATGTTAAGTCCCCTAACGGGTATGTATAAGGGTTAAAAAGCTGAAGTATATATAAAAACGATAATTTTATTTTATTTCATTAACACACATTTATGGCGAAACGAATTATTTGTTTTAGCACATTTTTATTTTATTGAATTTCTTCGGCCGGGATCTTCAGGTAGCAGCTTAACGTCTGAAATTAAAAGATTAACAATTACAAACCTTTTGTGTTTATATGTTCCTATAAATATTGTGTGTTTAATAAAGGAGGAATACGCAATGAAATGGACGCGTTGTGAAAAGGACAATGACTGATGTCTTAGAATTTTTGCTCGAAAATATTCAAGGCAAGTAATGGCTATGGCTGCCGCGAGCCGTCATTATTGTGGGTTTATCTATGTTCATCAGTATCACCAATCACCAAATGACATGAATATTTTCGTGTAAAAATTCTAAGACATCAATCAGTGTCCGTTTCACAACGTGTCCATTTCACAACGTGTCCATTTCATTGCGTATTCCCCCTACATAAGTAGATATATAAACTGCACAGATTAAGTACAAACCTGCATAATTTACTTTTCATTTTATGTGATTTAGTTTATTATTCGATTAGATTTAGTTTATTTTAGACGGAAGTTTATGGCGCTTTGGCTGAAGATATCGGATCTCTGAAAATCGGAAATCAAAAAACAACTAGGTATATAGCAGAAGATAAAACTTAAATATTTACCCGTAACCTGGTTGACTGTTGCTGACGCCGCCGCCAACTCCGTAGCCGCCGCCTTGACCACCGCCGCCTCCAACGCCGAAGCCGCCGCCTTGACCACCGCCGCCGCCTCCTTGAATGTGATCGCTAATTCCTCCGTGACTGGGTCCGCCACTTCCTCCATGACCTTGTACGCCACCTCCTCCTACTCCAAAACCACCGCCGCTACCGCCACCGTAACCACCGCCGCCGCCACTACCGAAACCCCCGCCGCTGCCGCCTCCACCGCCTTGGCCGCCACCAACGCCATAACCGACGCCAACGCCTTGACCACCTCCGCTATATCCATCTGGAAATTAGAAATAACACAAGTTTTAAAAACCATAAAATAACGAAAGAACGGAAGTACGTGTGTTTATGGTACACATGACGCAAAAAAGAACACTAATGGAAAAATAGGAAGTTGGAATAGAGGGTGTTATAATTTTGCTGAATAGGTTTACTGCTAGGGCTGGTAGGTACGTGAATCTAGATGAAGAATCACTTTGAAACTGAGGACCAATTTACATTTCATTTTAATCACATTTAAGAATAACAAAATATCACGTACGAAACTAGTGTTGTAAAGCGCACTAGTTTATTAAGAGCCTATTCACTCTACCCTTGAAGACATTTTAGTTGTAATCAGATGGGAAGATCGCCGCAGTCAAATTGTTCCAGTACATCGATGTACGAGGAGACAGATCCTAGTGGTGTCAACAACGTAAGGGTGGATACTAGCCGTACTACGAGTCGTCCGATGATGGAACGGAGATGGGGGAATAAAGTCATGCATTTACCTTGGACACTTTCTAAAAAGCATCATATAGGGCACCGACAGGCTGGCTACTACTTGCCTGCGCTCCAGGCTTTGGAGACCGTTTTGATCTAAATCAGGGTCGCCATTTAGCCTGTTTGCACGCCTCTCCACCGAATCCTAAGTAGGCAGGTGGCATTTTGCAGCACCGGCCCAAAGGGGATTGCAGTATACTTCACACACCAACGGACCTGCGCTTTGTATAACATTAGAAGCTGTCTTGGTTTGAAGTGCCACTGGACCTTTGCAATAACGTCTCCATGTATCAATCTTGCAGTTGGACTCAATGAACCGCCCAAAGTTTAGGTTTGAGGAAATCTCAAATCCCAAAAGCTGAAGGCGGTCGGTGCACTTCAAGAATACTTTCCAAATAACAGGAGCCAGGGTGAACTGGCCCCTTTTGTCGGTGAACAGACACACCTGTGTTTTGGTGGTGTTGAATGAAACAAGATTGGCTTCGCCCCATTCGTAGACTGCTTGATGTGAGACATTCGTACGCTCTACCAAGTTGATGTAAACCAAAACAAACTAATAATAAAAACAATAAAATAATACCTGGGGTGGCGCTAGTGAGCGCGATGAGCCCTAAGGCTACAGCTGTAACTATTGCTAGACGAGCCATGCTGATCTGTGTCCCGAAGTACCTCGACCTAGCTTATATACAGACTCGCTTCTATCATGGAAACGACTGTTCACCTTCCTTAATGTCATAGAAACGACTCTTCACCTTTTGCCGTGTTCCTTCTTCAAAAAAACGACAAAGTTTACTCTAAATTAATTTGATATTATTTGATTAAAAATCCTGATTTAATGCATGAAGGTAGAGACCTGGTCTAATAATAATGATTGCTGGCTTTTGATAAGTTTTAGGTTATATCGAGAACTAAGAAGAGGTTTTTGAAAATACAACTTTTGAATTGCGAAAAGGGCCATTTTGTTATTTTTTTTTTTTTGTATGAAAAATTATATTCTTTCAGTTAAAAACTTTAAGGCGCTGTGCTCAGTAAAAATAGGCTTCAAAAAACAGTTTTTTAGCCAAATGTATACATTTCAGAGCAGCCAAAAATTTATATGTTAATCTTGATTATATGTAGCAGGAAACCATTGTTTTCTGTAAAGTTCTGATCGTTGTTTAAGAACTTGTTCAGAGAAAATAATAAGCGGAATAGTTTTAAATATTCAAAGAAATATATTTTAGAGGTTACGAAAAAAATATATAATACAATTGGAACAGCAGACAACCGTCCATAAACTACACATAGAACCATGATAAACAAAGAGTATGTATAGGTACCATACTTAACATCCTCGGAGGTTTTTTAAGAATTTTGAGATAAATTCTTTAGTCCTATTCTAGAACTTAGAACTTTTAATCTGGGCCCATATAAAGGTTTAGTAAGCATGTCTGCTAATTGGTCTTCAGAGGCAACTTGCTCTACAATGAAATCTCCATTGCTGACACATTCTCGAATGAAGAAGTGTTTTAACTTAATGTGTTTTGTGCGCTTATGGTATTCATACTTTGGGTTATGAGCAAGATACACCGCTGACTCATTATCTAAGTTCAAGATCGGTTTTTCAGTCTTTAACAGGTCATCTAATAAACGATTCAGCCATAGAATTTCTTGAGCAGATTCGCTTGCTGCTATTATTTCAGCTTCCATTGAAGATAGAGATACAGTTGGCTGTTTCTGGCTTCTCCAACTTATAGCAGCGCCAGAGAATATGCACACTATGCCGGATGTAGACTTTCCCGTAGTTTGATCTCCGCCATGATCGGCGTCACTGAAGCAGACCATGCGTGGCGGTGACTTATTTGTGAATGTTAAGCCTTGTTCTAGGTTCCTTTTAAATACCTAAATATACGCTTGATAAGCAAGACATCTTCTTTAGTAGGCGCTGAAAGGTTTCTTGAAGCGACACCAACAGCATATGTGATGTCTGGTCTTGTACCCACTGATAAATATGACAATGCACCAACGGCTTGTCTATAAGGAAAAACCGACTTGGTATTACTATCTTCATCTTTTCCAATTTCATTATTTTTAATAACGGGTGACGGTGCTGGTTTACATTCGGACATTCCATATTTCTGAAGGATTTTCTTTGTATATGCCTTTTGACATAAGAATATGGAGTTGTCTTGTCGCACTATTATTTCCATTCCGAGAAAGTACGATGCAGGTTTGAATGTAATTTTAAATCTAGATTTAAGTTCATTCAAAAACTCTTCGCCTGCTGCTGTCGTATTGTGCGCTATAAGCCCATCGTCAACATAGAGAGCTACAGCAACTTTTAATTGATTTTTATTTCGCACAAATAAACATGGATCAGCTTCGCTCTGTTTAAATCCAGATTTTAGCAGGAATTCTGCAATGCATATATTCCAGCAGCGTGGAGCCTGCTTCAAGCCATACAGACTGCGTTTTAATTTACAGACTCGTTTCGTGGCATCTTCATAGCCTTCGGGTTGTTTCATGTAAATTTCGTCTTCTAACTCACCGTTTAAGAAGGCGGTTGTAACATCAAATTGAGTTACTTTTAAATTTTCCTTGGCAGCTACGGCTAGAAGTGACCGCACAGTGGTCAGACGAGCCACTGGACTGAACGTTCTGTCATAGTCCACTCCAGGTATCTGAGAATAGCCCTTGATGACCATTCTGGCCTTGTACCTGTCAACGGATCCATCAGGATTGAATTTTATTTTATACACCCACCTGCATGGTAAGGCTTTTCGTCTTTTAGGTAAATTTACAAGGTCCCAGGTATGGTTCTCTTTTAATGAGGTTATCTCGTTTTGCATAGCTTCTTGCCATTTTAATTTATCAGGAGATTCCATAGCTTCCTTAAAAGATTGCGGTTCTTTGAGTTTGTGAAGGTTTTCTACTTCTTCAGCAGCAGCCATAATAAAATCGTCATAACGCTTTGGAGCTGTAATTGCTGACCTGTTCCTCAAAGAATATCTTGACGAAGCTTCGTCAGCAATATCACTGACAACTTCGTCATTTTCGTAGAAGTGGTTGGAACCAGAAAGTGATTCATAGTCACTTTCGCTGTTTTCTTGTTCTTCTGGTTGAACATCTTCAGTGTAAAAATCATTAACATTTTGTTGCACATTTTCAGAGTCAATATTATTGATATCGTCTAAATATGATGTGACATCTCCAACATTGTCAAACTCAGTTGCGACTTGTTTATGTTGTGATTTTCTTGAACACATTTGTGGTTTGTCATCAAGGAGATCGGTGATGTAGTTTTTATTTATTTACTTATAAAACATGGATTTCATCACGCGGATATCTTTTGAAATGATGACTTTATTTTTGGATGGTAGGAGAATTTTGAATGCTTTCGAGGTTTCAGAGTATCCAATAAACATGCCAGGAATTGCTTTTGGTGCGAATTTGTGACTATTGGAGTCTTTGATGAGAACAAATGTTTTGCAGCCAAATACATATAAGTGATTTATGCACGGTTTTCTGCCAACCCATAGTTCAAATGGCGTTTTATTCTCAATCGCACTGTTTAAGCTCCTGTTTGATAGATAATTTGCTGTTACGATTGCTTCACCCCAGCATTTTAATGGTGCATTCGCATCTAGGAGTAAGGCTCTAGCTTTCTCTCTAAGAGTGCGGTTCTTGCGTTCAGCTACTCCGTTTTGGTGGGGTGTGTAAGGCGCACTAAGCCTTCGTTGTATGCCACATCGTCTCAAATAAGCGTCAAAATCTTTATTAATATATTCGGTACCATTGTCCGACTGTAAGAATTTTATTCTTTTGCCTGTGTGAGTTTCTGCAATCTCTTTAAATTCTTTAAATTTATCCAACACTTCATTTTTATTTTTTAGAATGTATACCCGACTGTAACGACTATAGTCATCGATAAATGTGACAAAGTATTTGTTTCCTTTTATTGTGGGCGTTCGAATAGGTCCACAAACGTCGGTATGAACGATTTCTAGAAGTTCAGATGTTCGTTGAGCAGTTTTCTCACGGGGAGCTGGTACTCGATGCATTTTTGCTAGAATACAGGTTTCGCATTCTCCAAGAGTTTCTGATGGATTAAAATTTAAACCAAGTAGATTTTGATTTTGTAGTGCAAGTTTTAAATCTTTAGCGTTCATGTGCCCAAGTTTTCTATGCCAATCATAGATGTCTGACGAGTCCATTTTCTTTCTTGGTGTCGAAGTTTCGACATCTTTATCGTTAGCCAGATTGTTGCACTCATGTTTACTTGGTTTGATGTAGTAGAGTCCATCTTCTTGTTTGTGAGCAATGAGAGTTATTCCTGCGTTTGGGTTGTTCACTGTCGCTTTGTTCTTGGTGAAGAGAACCGAACAACCGGCATTTGTCATCTTGCTAACAGACAACAGGTTCGTACAAAGACTAGGAACATAAAGTGTGTCCTTCAGGTGTGTGAGTGCGTCACTATTTCCATTTTTAGATATGAAAGAAACTGTACCTTTTCCTTTAATCTCTGCAGTATAACCTTCAGTTGCAAAGTTGAGTTTTCTGGAAATTTTCTCTATATTTTTAAATAAGTTTCTTTGATGGGTCATATGCGATGTACAGCCACTGTCCAGGACCCAAATGCTGTTCTCAGGCTCTTTGTTGCGTGTAAGAAGGCACTGTGTAGCAAAATTGTTCTTGTGAGAATCTGTGTTTTGTTTCTTAGACTTCTCATTGTTTTTCTTCCAACAATTTGTACAGATTTTGTGATTCTTGCGTTTGAAGATATGACCTCTTCGTTTGCAAATTCTACAGGACGCGTATAATGCTTCTTCTTCATATGAGGACTCAGGTTCATTGGTATAGGTCATAGTTTGATTATGACGTGCTTCAAATTCTTCAAATATTTTTGTTTTAAGCTCTTCTGGCGTTGGAAGAATATCACGCGTTTCTATAGCAATTCTGAAGTTCTCATATTCACGAGAGAGACTGTATAACATCATAATTGTCAACAAGTCGTTGTGTATAATGACGTCCATGTCAGCCAGTTTGTCCACGACATCCAGAAACTTGTTGAGGTGACTATGCACATCTTGTCCTTCAAGTTTTGTTAATATTAATTGTTTTAAGAGAGAGGCCTTACGTGCAGGTCCCTTACTGGCATAAGTATTTTTCAGTTTGTCCCAAACGTCTTTGGCAGTGCCGCAGTTTTTAATTTGCTTAAGCTCAGTTGGAGCAATAATAAGTATAAGCTCAGATTTTGCTATTCTGTCCTTATCTTTTTCGTCGGCAGTTGCATTTGGCGACAAGGGAGTCTCAATATACACACATCAAAAGTGTCTAGGGATCAACATATATTTTTGCAATAACTTTTCTCCTGATTGATATTAATTAAAATTTTCTTTAAGGATTCATCAAATAAAGTGGTTTCGTTTGTCACAGTAACGATAAACCAAGTCACCTTTGCATTAATAAAGAAATTTGCCATTTTCCTAATAAAGGGATATTTGACATTTGAACCACTAACACAAAAGTTCGAAAAAAAGACTGAAATAACAGTTTTCTCTAAAATTTTATTGGGTAACTTAAACAATTAATAATCCGTGTTTCTACCGCGAACACTAACAACACAAGAACATCGGTTTGGCATACTCAAAATGAGTTCATCCAAATCACGCTGTGGAATGGCCGCCCATGTTCGTTGCAACAATAAAAAAAGGTCTTCTTGCGACTGGATACCCTCCATATTCGGCAGAGCTCTTCTCTGTAGCATATCCCATGCATGCTCAATCGGGTTCAAGTCTGGCGACTGAGCAGGCCAGGGCAGGACATTGATGTTAGCTGCGGCGAGAGTCTGTCTTACAACTCTTGCGGTGTGCGGTCGTGCATTATCATGCATTAACTGAAATAAGGGACCGATTTGCACTTGTAGAGGAACGATGACGTCTGATACAATCGTTTCAGCATAAATTTGAGCGTTGAGGTTGCCTCTGATCCAAATCAACTCAGTTCTTCCGCCGATCCAAATACCCGCCCATACCATGATGGTTCCACCACTATAAGGATGGACTTCCTGGCAGGATTTTAATCGCTGTTGGCGTCCAGGGGTTCTCCAGTGTCGTATACGTCTTGTATCCGGTCTCATACCAAAACGAGACTCATCAGAAAAGCACACGAAACGCCATTGTTCTTCTGCCCAATTTCTGTGTTCAAGAGCCCATTGATATCGAATCCTACGATTGTGCATTGCTATAGGTGGTACCCGTAGCGGTCTTCGGGAATGAAGGTTCACTTCATGCAAGCGGTTTCTGACTGTTTGGTCGCTAATTAAGTTCCCTGAAGAGTGATGAAGCCTCACGGCTAACATCATGGCGGTTATTGTTGGAGCTCTTCGAGTTAAGATTTGAATGTATCGGTCTTGTCTCCGTGTGGTGCAGCGATACCGTCCTCCATGGCGCTCAGCCACGGTACCAGTGCTTCGGTAACGTGTCCAAAGTCGACTGATAACACTCTGACTTGTATTCAGAGCTAAAGCCACAGTACGTTGCCGGGAACCAGCTTCTATCATTCCCACGGCTCTGAGCATTTCTTCCCTGCTTAAATGACGTCGCCGCTCCATAATAACGTTGGTTTTAATCAGTAGTAGGGAAACAGTAGCACTAATAATGTCTTCAATGCGTTGTATGTTTTTATAGGGAAAATATTGACAGCTGATTTTCATCTTTTACTCGAATTTGATTCACAGTTCCTGATTCAAATTATGAAATGCACCAAAGAGGATCCATATAAATTTATAAAATCATAAATTTATTACAAAGCCACATCTCAATCTCAAGAAATCCGCATAAAAATGCTTGATCCCTAGACACTTTTGATGTGTGTATCTCCATAATTTTTGTCTTACTAAGACGGCTTCCGCTTGAATTACCCACGTATCGTAGTTGTCTTTTGTAAGTGATTCAATTTTAACACTCGACATTTTGTATGATTTGGGTACTTACATATTTTTATTTTCTTGAACTGCACGCTCTGCTACCATGTAAAGTTCTGATCGTTGTTTAAGAACTTGTTCAGAGAAAATAATAAGCGGAATAGTTTTAAATATTCAAAGAAATATATTTTAGAGGTTACGAAAAAAATATATAATACAATTGGAACAGCAGACAACCGTCCATAAACTACACATAGAACCATGATAAACAAAGAGTATGTATAGGTACCATACTTAACATTTTCAAAACACGTTTTGAATTAATTTTCTCGATCGAAAAAAATCCTAAAGTAACCACTAAAATTGAATTTCTAACCGTTGTAACTGTATTATTAATCATCAAATCTTGATAAAATTTAGTAGAGCGATCTAAAATATAATAGTAAATGAAACCATTGTTTTTGTTTATCGATTTAACCTTAGTTAAATCTTAATATTAATAATCTTAATATTCTAAAATAAATAATGTATTTAATGATAAATAACGTGAACGAAACGTCGCTTCATCGCGGCGTCCATTGCCTTCTCTTTCACTTCTATGCTTAGCGACAGTGACCGCTGAGGCGCACTGCTTGACGGACCTATGTCAGTTTTTGCTTTACCCCGCATAGAAAATAATTATATTTACGTGTATGTTTGTTGATGAATAATCATATTTCGTTTTTGTCCGGGTTCAAACCCTAGGTTTACATTATATGCTTTTTGTAGGTTTTAATTGAAATAAATGCTTTTTAATTTACTGTTGTATTTTTGCCGATATTTTATTTGATTTTTTTCTGTAATTATTCTTTCTTTTTATTTTTTCGCCGCAAATTTTTCTTCACCTGTATGTGTTCGGGTTCAAACCCCAGCTTTACGTTGTATGCTTTTTGTTGGATTTCTTATTTGCATTATTTTTTTTTAATTATTATTAATTTAGCCGATTTTCTGTATTTTTTGTAGTAATTGTTCCATCTTTTTAAATATATTCTTTGTGTAACAATTATAATGCAAACTAATATTTAAAATCAATTCGTTATAATTTTCTTTCTACAAATTTCTAGAAATTAATAATAAATAATAATAATAAGCCTTTATTTAACCATGATTTTCTTAGGTCATAATAATTATATTATGAACTAAGAAATTATCATTACTCTAAACAGCTGTTTATAAATAGAAATAATAGTATCATTTCTAGAAATTACTATTTATAAACAGCTGTTTAGAGTAACTGTTAAAAAAACACATTTTTCGGATATTTAAAAAAATAAAAGATTTTTTCTTCAAAACTGCAACTCTTATCGAAGTCGGGTTTGTACTAGTGCTTAGAATGATTTAAACTAACAGTTTCATGAAAAAAGGACATAACACAAAAAAATTAAGCAGAACGGACAAAGCGCATTATAAAAATAAAAAAGAAAACAAAAGTAATAATAAAAAATGAAAATATGTAAAAAATATACATTTTCGAAAATCGCAAGGTAAAGTAAACGTATGTGGGATTCGAACCTGGTGCTCGCCGCGGATGTCTAATGCGAACCGGGACTGTGACGAACAGAGCCAATCATGCTTCGCATTTGGGTTGTGAAATTACGCTTCTAAATGTAGATGGAATAGAGAATAGTTGGTATAGATTCAATAGAACGTGCGTATTTCTCGATGCACGACGCATCACGCATTGATGTACTCGCGCGGAGCGCCCCGCAGTGGACGGGGCTAGTCGTGTCCCACTTCGTCTGCTTCACCCCTCAAATACCTAAAAGTTGTCTATTCACCGCGTCTTAAGCTTGGCACTTGACAAACTTTTTAAAATTATGGTATATCAGTTACAAAAACCAGTTCAGTTACCAAAATCGCAGGGAAGCGCTGGATGCAAGCCGCGTCCAACCGTTCTTTTTGGAAATCCTTAGGGAAGGCCTATATCCAGCAGTGGACTTCATGTGGCTGAGATGATGATGATGAGTTACAAAAACATCATAATCCACCTATAATATTCCCACTGTTGGGATACAGGCCTCTTCTCGTTGAGAGGGAGCTATAAAAACGTTTATTGCAATCACATAAAATGAAAAACACACAAGAAATAAAATGTTTATGTTAGTTGAACTCCACTCTTCCACCTATCATCATAATCGATAGATATGCAATTGAAACACAAAAAGAAAAATAGGAATAAATTAATATAAACTAAATATAAAGTAAAATAAAATAGGTTCTAAAATACAAAAAGGAAAAAAATAATCTAATACTACATTCATTTCTGTGATGTATGTTAATATATGGGTGTGTATGTGTGTTTGTGTAATACACTATTACAACAATACACAAACTCAACTTATAATTTGTATCTCATACACAATACACACTTGTATGAGTTACAAATTATAAGTTGAGTTTTGGCTTGCTTTGTGGTTTATTACTTTTTAGGTATTAGTTTAGGTTTAAGTTCGTTCTGCGACAATATCTTGCGGTCGGGGGAAACATCTTCCTCCACTAAGAATTTTGCTACCTCGGACCATTTGATTACAGGAAAGATTATGGAAGCGAAGATATGAAAGCCTCAATGACGACGATGACGATGACGATGACGACGAAAATTTTGTTCATATGCCAATCAGTCATATTTAGTTTACAGCCACGGAGTTTCAGAAGATATATGTGTAACTCTTTATTCAGAAAGTATCATCACTAGTTGCTGTAAAACAAAGTCACTTTCTCTTTCACTTTGTAATTAAATCTTTAAAACTCCGCAACGGATTCTGATGCGGATTTTTTAAATAAATAGAGTGGTTAAAGAGGAAGGTTTATATGTATAAACACATCCATTAAATTGTGTAGAAATGCTATTATTTTTGAGGTTTCTGATGTGATGTCATAAATAATTATTTTTTTCGCGTTGCAGTGAAACGTAGACTGAACCCAACGAGATTTATCAAAATAATGTACTATTTAAATATTGTACATATTGAAAAGGTCTACAAAAAAATTCGCGATGGTACCTATATGTCTATCGCTTATGGATTATCCCACAATAACAATTTTTTGACATTTATTTTTTCTGTAGTGTACATATTTAGTATCAGCATTGCACCCGTGTGAAGCTGGGGCGGGTCGCTAGTATTATATGGAGGGCCAAGTGGCTTCGAGAGATTTAATATACCTTCCTTCGATCTGGACTGTAATTTGTAAAATAGTTGAAAAGAAAAATGGCGTCACTGTCGGGCTGTAAACTCTTAACCTAGGAATGGGTTATGGAGTATCATGCACCTTACCTCTCTTCACGGGCTGTTCCGTCGTCTCGTAGGAGTTCGATCAGTCCACTTTGTCTTCGACGGTTCTTCACCCTTGCAGTTCGGCACAAGCTCAACAAAACACACGTGGTTATCAAGTTCTCCGCTAACAGCTTTGGTTTCTTTTCTTGAAGCCACAAAGACACGTCTCCAATTGAGCGGGTGGATATAACTTATAATCGCTTGATTATATCGTTTAGCGAAAAGGATTCAAACAGCAAAAGCCATGCGACTCGCGGGAGCGGAAGCGATACTATTACGGTGACAGCGGGTAGCGGATAGGATCACACCGCAAAGCAATGCGAAACGCGGTTAGCGGGTTGAGTTCCAACTGGATACTAAATCTGTGTTCTTTCACGCACGACTCGACGCGTCCACGATCAATAGCGAACAGCGCCATCTCACGGGCAGCGGGTGCATGACGTGATGTAGGTTACGGGGTAAAAGGAAATTAGCTAAGAGATTCTGCGCAA
The DNA here is from genome assembly GCA_017933935.1 of Sesamia nonagrioides. Classification (NCBI taxonomy): domain Eukaryota; kingdom Metazoa; phylum Arthropoda; class Insecta; order Lepidoptera; family Noctuidae; genus Sesamia; species Sesamia nonagrioides. The sequence continues at coordinate 589,272 of JADWQK010002473.1, forward strand.
CAGTTCCATTTATAAACGTCAATAGATGGCGCCAACAATTATATAAGCGAGAAATATCTATAAACGGAAAAATTGCATTTTGATTGTTAACATGAAAAGAGTCAAACTGTGTCTGTCTAAATTGGATAGTTTCCAATAAAAGCAATAACACGTTTATATTATATGTACAATGTTTAAATTTTTAAATATGTATAAACGACGTAATTACATTTTGGAAACTATCCTTTATAGGTGCAATATAGCATAACGTGTTTAATAATTACAGGTGGGGTATGATGATCTAAAGAGTGTGAATAATAACATAGATTAAAGATAGCTCTGATTTTACTACGAAAATAACTTAAGACTGCGCCGACTTTTTCCTAGAAGAAACTTGCGTCTCCATGAGATTTTGAACAATGTCTCTTATTTTGAAACAAAGTTGTACAATGTAGATCGCAAACATTAAATATAATCCAATTTCGCAGAAATAATAAGATCTTAATCATTATCTTACCACATATTATATACTATATTACATTACCTTACCTTTTAAAGGAAAGAAAAATAATCTAAGAGAAAGGATGAAGTCCACGCGGACGAAGGCGCGGGAAAATTGCTAGTTAGCTGTATTTATAATAGGTAGGTATTAGCAGAATAAAGTCATTTTATTTTGGGCAAACAAAAAGATCCATAAATTGTTAGTAACAGGTTTGCATTCAAAACGCTATTGTAAATGACCTTAAGAGTCCGTGCATAAAATTCTCTCGCTACAGTTTAGGTAAAATCGTTGCGATGTTACCTTTGTGTGCATCGTTCTAGCAGCTAGACGCACACGCGCGTAAATATCGAGCTTAGTGAACGCTTAAACATTTTTGATCCTTTAGAAGATATTATTCTAAATTATATAAAGTATGATTTGTGAATAGTCGGAAACGAGTGCACATTGTATATTTATCACAATTTAGATGAATATTGATACATTTTGAAATTAAAAAAATATGGTGTAATGATATTTATTACATAGGCAATTTAAGAAATAAAAACATATACGGTAAAATGAAATATTAGAATAAGTAATCAGTTTAATTTAATATTCTTCTTTAATATAATATTATCTAGAAATCTAAAATAAATAAATAAATATATACTGACAAATCACACAGCTTGAGCTAGCCCCAAAGTAAGTTCGAGACTTGTGATATGGGATACTAACTCAACGATACTATATTTATAAGAAATACATATATAGATAAACATTCAAGACCCAGGTCAATCAGGAATAGATCGTTTTTCATCATGACATGGCCGGGGATCGAACCCGGGGCCTCCGCGTCGCAGGCAGGCGTGTTGACCGCTGCGCCACGGAGGTCGACAGAAAACAAAAAAAAAAACAATCTAAAAACCCTAAACAATCTAAAATCTATTAACAAAATTTTAGGGTTAACATAATTATTACGCGATAATATATCGACGCTTGAAAGGCAATCATATCTAAGCGACAAAAATTCGTAAATTGAGTTACACACATCAAAAGTGTCTAGGGATCAAGCATTTTTATGCGGATTTCTTGAGATTGAGATGTGGCTTTGTAATAAATTTATGATTTTATAAATTTATATGGATCCTTTTTTGTGCATTTCATAATTTGAATCAGGAACTGTGAATCAAATTCGAGTAAAAGATGAAAATCAGCTGTCAATATTTTCCCTATAAAAACATACAACGCATTGAAGACATTATTAGTGCTACTGTTTCCCTACTACTGATTAAAACCAATGTTATTATGGAGCGGCGACGTCATTTAAGCAGGGAAGAAATGCTCAGAGCCGTGGGAATGATAGAAGCTGGTTCCCGGCAACGTACTGTGGCTTTAGCTCTGAATACAAGTCAGAGTGTTATTAGTCGACTTTGGACACGTTACCGAAGCACTGGTACCGTGGCTGAGCGCCATGGAGGACGGTATCGCTGCACCACACGGAGACAAGACCGATACATTCAAATCTTAACTCGAAGAGCCCCAACAATAACCGCCATGATGTTAGCCGTGAGGCTTCATCACTCTTCAGGGAACTTAATTAGCGACCAAACAGTCAGAAACCGCTTGCATGAAGTGAACCTTCATTCCCGAAGACCGCTACGGTACCACCTATAGCAATGCACAATCGTAGGATTCGATATCAATGGGCTCTTGAACACAGAAATTGGGCAGAAGAACAATGGCGTTTCGTGTGCTTTTCTGATGAGTCTCGTTTTGGTATGAGACCGGATACAAGACGTATACGACACTGGAGAACCCCTGGACGCCAACAGCGATTAAAATCCTGCCAGGAAGTCCATCCTTATAGTGGTGGAACCATCATGGTATGGGTGGGTATTTGGATCGGCGGAAGAACTGAGTTGATTTGGATCAGAGGCAACCTCAACGCTCAAATTTATGCTGAAACGATTGTATCAGACGTCATCGTTCCTCTACAAGTGCAAATCTGTCCCTTATTTCAGTTAATGCATGATAATGCACGACCGCACACCGCAAGAGTTGTAAGACAGACTCTCGCCGCAGCTAACATCAATGTCCTGCCCTGGCCTGCCCAGTCGCCAGACTTGAACCCGATTGAGCATGCATGGGATATGCTACAGAGAAGAGCTCTGCTGAATATGGAGGGTATCCAGTCGCAAGAAGACCTTTTTTTGTTGTTGCAACGAACATGGGCGGCCATTCCACAGCGTGATTTGGATGAACTCATTTTGAGTATGCCAAACCGATGTTCTTGTGTTGTTAGTGTTCGCGGTAGAAACACGGATTATTAATTGTTTAAGTTACCCAATAAAATTTTAGAGAAAACTGTTATTTAAGTCTTTTTTTCGAACTTTTGTGTTAGTGGTTCAAATGTCAAATATCCCTTTATTAGGAAAATGGCAAATTTCTTTATTAATGCAAAGGTGACTTGGTTTATCGTTACTGTGACAAACGAAAACACTTTATTTGATGAATCCTTAAAGAAAATTTTAATTAATATCAATCAGGAGAAAAGTTATTGCAAAAATATATGTTGATCCCTAGACACTTTTGATGTGTGTATATACAATTATACACCAAACGACGCAGAAAAATCTGGCGGTTCGAATGGTGTATATAACTCAATTTACGAACTTTTGTCGCTTAGATATGATTTCTAGGGTCATCACGAATCGTCTCGCTCGCAGGTTCGACGACTTCCAGCCTCCCGAACAAGCAGGCTTCCGAAAAGGCTTTAGCACCATAGACCACATTCATACGCTGCAGCAAGTTATACAGAAGTCCGAGGAGTATAACAAACCACTATGCTGGCGTTTGTGGACTATGAGAAGGCCTTCGATTCGATTGAGACTTGGGCGGTGCTACAGTCTCTCCAGCGGTGCCAAATTGACCATCGATACATTGAGGTGATAGAGTGTTTGTACAAAAACGCCACCATGTCAGTCCGTCTCCAGGATCAGGACTCGAAACCGATCCAACTGCAGCGTGGAGTGAGACAAAGAGATGTCATATCTCCTAAATTGTTCACTGCTGCGTTGGAAGATGTCTTCAAGCTCCTGGACTGGAAAGGACTTGGCATCAACATCAACGGCGAGTACATCACTAATCTCCGTTTCACAGATGATATCGTGGTCATGGCTGAGACCCTGGAAGACTTGGGCAAAATGCTCAATGACCTCAGCAGAGCTTCCCAACAAGTGGGTCTAAAGATGAACATGGATAAGACGAAGATCATGTCGAACTCTCATGTCGCACCCACTCCAATTGTAGTTGGTTGCTCTGCACTCGAAGTTGTTGACGAGTATGTATACCTGGGACAAACAGTCCAACTAGGTAGGTTCAACCTCGAGAAAGAGGTCATCATCATCATCCCAGCGTTATTCCCAGTCGCATCCGAAGCCTTTTTCAGCTTTGGAGTCTGGGGTCCGCTTTACCAGTCCAACTGCTGATATGGCTAAACTTCGACATTTTCCGTGAAGCGACTGCCGTCTGACCTCCACAACCCGAAGGCGACATCGAAGCATTACAGTTAGACCAATTGTTGGACTTTTGAGGGCTCCAACAACCCGTAACGACTGCCACTAGATGTTCGTATGGCAACCGGGACCAACGGCTTAACGTGCTTTCCGAGGCACGACCAGACCAGTGCAAATATTCATATTCATGCATACAAATACTTGCACTGTGCGGGGATCGAACCCGCGCCACCTTGCGCAGCGGCCGCGTCCGCTACCGCTACGCCACGGAGGCTGTCAACTGCACCTGTTTAGGATAAAACGTCTGGGTACCAAGCACCATTGAAGCACCGGGGCTTTGCAAGCATTATATGGTTGCAGAGACTTTATTAAACAGCACCTGTAAGATTGCCGATCGATACTTCGAGAAAGAGGTGTCTCGGTGAATCCAGCTCGGTTGGGCAGCGTTCGGGAAGCTACGCTACATCTTCTCGTCGTCAAAGATACAACAGTGTCTCAAGACTAAAGTCTTTGACCAGTGTGTGTTGCCAGTGATGACTTACGGAACTGAAACGTGGTCGCTCACAATGGGCCTCATACGAAGGCTCAGGCTCAGAGTCACACAAAGGGCAATGAAAAGAGCGCTAGGAGTTTCTGTGCGTGATCGAATCAGAAATGAGGAGATCCGCAGAAGAACCAAAGTCACCGACATAGCTCTGCGAGTCGCTAAACTTAAGTGGCAGTGGGCAGGGCACATTGCTCGTAGAACCGATGGCCGATGGGGCAGTAAGGTTCTGGAGTGGCGGCCACGTACTGGAAGACGCAGCGTAGGGAGGCCCCCAACAAGGTGGACCGATGACCTGGTGAAGGTCGCGGGAAGCCGATGGATGCAGGCAGCACAAGACCGGTCAGCGTGGAAAGCCTTGGGGGAGGCCTTTGTCCAGCAGTGGACATCTATAGGCTGAAGAAGAAGAAGATATGATTGCCTTTCAAGCGTCGATATCTATGTCCTACCTACTGTAGTAAGTATATATAAATAAATTAATTTTCCTTTTGAGTTTTTGCAATAACTAAATAATTAGTTTATGGATACCAATATTAAAGTGTAGTGTAAGTACCTACATATACAATATCATAATCATCTGCCTAGCCTTTTTCCCAACTATGTTCGGACCGGCTTCCAGTCTAACCGGATGCAGCATTTAGGATTACGATAGATACCTCCAGTTAGACAGATTTCCAGTATTTAGGTAAACGATATATAAAACAAAAACATGTTTAAAATATTATTTAACAAAGAATTTTAAAGCAACCGTAAGAATACCTTAAAGAAATCTCTTAGATGAACTTCAGGACCTAGCTGCCGGCATTAGCCTCCTATTATTTGAAAATGAAGTGTCTCGTAGAGGCATTGAACGAGATTTTCTTGGATCGACAATTTCGGGCAATAGGCAAAAGTTGGTTTTTCGTCTGTGCAGTAATAGTTTTCACATTGTGAATGGTCTCCATAAATATGTTGTGGGCTGTTGATAATGTATTTTTGTAAGTTTTTGATTTGCTCAGTAAATGGAACATTTTGAGTTCCTCGGAATCTTACTGCTGCTTTCACAGCAATTCGTAATCGGTTCACTCGATCAGAATGTAGTAGCTTGCGTTCGTTTAATGGGATGGACGTATCTTTCATCAAACTTAAATTTTTCCCATTATAATTGCGCATTAAGTGATTGGAACACTCCACTTTTTCGACCGTAACGTTTGAATATGGCCTGCTTTCCAATATGTTTTTATACACACTTGAGTCATCATCAGCAATAAGTTTTGCATACACTAAATTATGTGTTTTCACAGATTCTCTAAATCCCTCAACGATTATTGATTTCTCCATACTAGTGGAAGAGCCAGTATGATTTTTATTACACCGGTGTTTCAGGGGTGTAATATTTTTATTAGCTGCACGGGAACATGTAACACAGTATTTATTTTTAATACCAACATGTAATAATTTGCCAGTTTTCACCCCTATTAAGCTAGCTCCAACGCCTGCTGCGGAAGAAAAATTTGTTTTATATGAACGTTTTCCCCAAGCAGCATCAGCTGTTACGGCTATAGTTGGTATACCTGATGGACTTACATTGCCACTTTCGAGAGCTATAGAAGCCTCTTCCTTACCAGCTTCTATCATTGTGGCTTCGGCTGTAGTTTTCCACCAGTTAAATAAATTGACGTGACATTTTTCATAAATGGATTTATTCATAAGTGGTCAATCTATGGAAGCAGCTAGCTCATTTAAGTTGGTTCGACCACATCCGATACTTATAACTCCCGAAACAGAGCTTTGGTTAACGTCCAGTTTGTTTGTTTTAATTTGACACGTCTTTAGCAGGAATTGACTTCCACACATTGCACATGACAATGAAAATGTTGAACAAAACCCTTGCAATTTTTCTTCAATTATAACGAGGTTTGATGCATTGCATCCAAATTTTTAATTGTGACTTAATATGTTAATAAATTGGTCAAAAAAATACTGAAAATCAACTACTCTTCGTCCTTCTATAACCAACAACGAAACTGGTGACTGCTGAAACAACAAAAATTCAAACTTATGTGTGTTTCTGGTGAATTAAATTAATTATTATTACTTAATGTGCATTAAATGCAGCATAGTTAGTACATCTAGTACATACCTTGTTTGACTCAGTTTCAAAGACATCGCTTGAAAATAAATTTGTTGCCAAACAACTAATAATAATTAATGATATAGGTATTGTTCCTGTTTATTATAGTCTAAGTATATAATGTAAATATATTATAAATGTTTCTTTAATAGTTATTCTGACTTTATGTATGTAATGTTTTTTTTTTTGTTTTGTATAATTTATTCTTACTTATAGCACTGAATTGGAATGCTCTGTAATAGTGCTATAATTGTATGTTTCTAAATAAATAACTTACTTCCTTTGGATTATTTTCTTTACTCTGCAATAAATAGCATATGAATATATAAAAAAAAACAGTAACAAGCTGTATTTGATTGAAAGACTTGTGAAATAAAATTAATAAATAATTGTAGGTTATTGTGGTATTGGTGGTTGTAGGTTATGGTTGGTTTGGAAGTAAAAAGGGGAGGCCTTTGCCCAGAAGAGGGAGACACAGTAGGCTATTAAAAAAAAATGAGATAGCAGAAACGTACTGTGCCTACATCAACTTCGACACTCATAGTAGATGACGAAGTGGTATCCAGTTGATTAAAAGTACGTTCTTTAAGCACTTGTCTGGCTCTTGCCATTCCCTCTATTCCTCTTTCTTTTATTGATACATTGGTAATGTGCTCCCTTGTTTCGCCCCATTATCTTAAAAAAAAAAATGAGTTTAGGTATAACAAAAGCATTATGTGAATTGACTTTAATAGAGAACTAAAAAACCCAAGATATTTTTAAATTGGTTCACAAATGATGGAAAAATCCACGAACTCAAAAAAATATACTCCTTCATTTTTAAAGTCGGTTAAAAATTAGTTAAATCAATCCAAGGGATAAGTCGTAAATATCCTAATATAATTCACAACTAATATAATATTACTAAGAAAGAAAAATAATTAAAGGACAAAGTTGTGGTAGTCGCAGTATATTTTTTACATAAACCTACGTAAACCTCGCGAGCTCTTGGCGACACAAAGTGATACGTCCTCTCTTTGCGCTAGCCGTGTTACCACTGAGCCGGCGGCGTTTGCGCGCTCGTAAATATAGTAGATTTTGACATTGATTTTCACAATGAAAAAAATTTTTTTTTAGAAAATAAACTTTTGTTTCTATTATAAAAATACCTTAAAATTAATGAGGCATTTTTTAATTTTTAAAAAAAGTTGCTTTATTATAGAAAAAACATACTTGTTTGCCTGCAGTTTTCCCTTGAATTTCTTAATTTCTGTCTTCTTTTTTGGCTGAATTATGAAATAAACTCGAATAAGTGGTCAAGCTAGCACCAAGATAGTTATATGCTGATGTGAATAGTACTTTTTTATGGGCAAAATCGCTTGTAGTTTCTTCAGAAACTATGGTCAAACTTCACTCGAACGTGAAATTTGAAAAAAAGAGTATTGGAAATTGTAGATTTACTACTAATTATGAAGTTTCTTGAAAAAAGTAGTCAAGCTAGCACCTAGATGAAGAGTTGTACTATCCATATCATACATAATTTTACTAATATTATGTAACATATTCTCACAATCATGGAACAAAATTGATCAAAATGAGCAGATTAACAGGACGGACCCTTAAAGACGAAAATCATTGACTTAATACAACTTCTCACAAATTACCTACCTTGTATTGTTGGGAGGAATAATGCTGTTTTTTGTTGACGTGATCATGAAATCTTTCAGTGCTATGGAGCGGGCTATGTTAAGCGTCTCTCTGAAGGACCGCATCAGAAATGAGGTGATCCGACAGAGGACCAGAGTCACCGACATAGCTGAGAGGATTAGCAAGCTGAAGTGGCAATGGGCTGGTCACATATGCCGCAGGACCGACAACCGTTAGGGTAAACGAGTCCTCGAGTGGAGACCGCGTCTCGGCAAACGTAGCGTGGGACGCCCTTGGGCGAGATGGAGCGACGACATCAAAAAGGTGGCTGGTAGTGGCTGCCGGAGAACTGCTCAGGATTGAGCTTGTTGGCGTGCTATAAAGGAGGCCTATGTCCAGCAGTGGACGAGTAGAGGCTGATGATGATGATCATGAAATCTCTCAGTAGGTATGTGTACCGCATACATTTCAAAAATATTGTTGTATGTTCTATGTATACATTACATGTATTACGCTGAACGCGTAACAAATTCAGCAACTTTTTAAAGTAGTTGAGTCAAAAAGATTACCGGGGTACAAACTCTGACAATAAGCTTTAAAAAGCATAATCTTTACTTGATACACCAAGAAAATCTTCGGGCCAACATATCACACCACGCAAGCCAGAACTTTACGCTCGATCACAATGTTATTATAACGGTCACTGAGGTCTTCGGTAAGAAAATGCCAAAGGTTTTTAAATATAAATCGAAAGTCATTTATTCAAATTACGCTGAGGATCAACTTTTTGAATGTCTGTATTACATAAGACAGTCCCCCAAAACGCCCACCCTTCGTCCGCCCTTTAAACGTAGTAAGTCTACGTATTGGGGTATATTTCATGGCTAGTTCTACAGTACGTTTCCCGGCATTTACCAGCGACTCAAAGTAGGTACCACATGGTACCTACTTTGAGTCTTTCTAGTCTACTTTTTTACACGTTTTTTGGCATTATAGAGCAGACTATGTGCAGCAGGAGATCTTGTATGCATTAAGCTACTTCATGATCGCCCCTGGCGATGGGTACTGTGTAGCATGTAGCAACATATCATCCATGTTGTATTATCATATCTGATTTTGATGTACAGACGACAGCACATCAAGTTACTACAAGCTGTGAGATTTCTTTATTGGATTTTCAACTTTATCTCTAAAGCTAGATAAAGGTTGATTGGGAATATTTGGCAGTTTCTGGTAGCTTGACCTGCTGTCGTCCGTATCTAACACAATTTACCTTGAAACAACACATATGCTGCTGAGCTCGTTTTAGGTCGGTTTAGTTGCATCATTCAACCCCGCATTTCAACCTGATTGATTCTGAAAGCGTATTAGACCATTTAATACAGTTTCGAAAATCTAAACACAAACCCGAAACTGCCGTAATTCCTCCCCCAATTTTATATTGTAGAAGATTATTTAGGAGCGTGTCCTAAATCTGATCTGACGTGGCAATCCTGTTTTTTCAATACACCTTCGCGAACAGTAAAATAGTTTCAGCTCATAGTAACTTTCAAATTCTATGGGCGTGTGGTGCTTTATACAACCTCTTTTTCCCAGTTTCTTTCAGATTTCGTTTAAAACCTTTTTATTTCACAAAAATAAACTTCTATTTTCAAACATTCTGCTATGTTACTCAGTTCATGTCTATTAGGTGTATTGTCGTCCTCCGTGGTGCAGCGGTCAACACGCCTGCCTGCGACGTGAAGGCCCCGAGTTCGATCCTCGGCCAGGTCATGATGGAAACGATCTTTTCCCGATTGGACTGGGTCTTGGGTGTTTATCTATGTATGTATCTATTATAAATATAGTATCGTTGAGTTAGTATCCCATAACACAAGTCTCGAACTTACTTTGGGGCTAGCTCAATCTGTATGATTTGTCCGTATATATATATTTATTTATTGTTATGTTCTTTGGTTCCTGTTAATAAAGCATTCCATATTTCGATAATTTTAGCCATCAATACTTTCAGCAGCGTGTTCAGTGGGCGAATTACTCATAGTGATTGGATTATTGCTGTTATTAGTTTTAGGTTTACTTATATTTTTTTGTGTCTTACGCCAAAACGATGTTTTGAGCTTTTTATATTTAAATCAAAACAGAGTTCAATAATAACATGTGTTAATATTACCAGTTATTTTTTTTATAAAGCCGTTGGATGCTGTTCCGTATTTTGTCAATCTAAGAAGGATAATGTTCAATTTCTGTAAGTATGTTTGTACAAACTCTTTTAAACGTCAATTAAACTAGGTGTTTTTGGGTCTCCTCTCATATAGAGAAGGATTGAGCGTAATCACCACGTTTGCTCAATACGGGTTGGCGATTTCAGACTTTAAGTCCAGGTTTCCTCAAGATGTTTTCCTTCACTTTCAATCATTGGTGTCCAAGATATACTTAGAAAGTACATGTAACGTGTCTCTTTTATAGCTAAAGATATTAAAAGTCAGATCATGTAGATTCATCATTCTCCTGCCCTTATCCCAATTTATTTGGGGTCGGTGCAACATGTCTTTTTCTTCCATGCATCCCTATCAGAAGCCATCTCGGCAGTCACCCCCTTCTTAGCCATATCATCCTTCACACATTCCATCCATCGTTTCTTTGGTCTTCCCCTACTCTTATAGCCATCAACATTCATAGTTAAGACTCTCCTCACGACATTCTCCTCAGTTCTCCGTAACACATGCCCGTACCATGACAACCGATTTCCACACAACTTTTCAGCTACCGGTGCCACTTTCAGACTTCCTCTTATGTACTCATTTCTTATTCTATCCATTCGTGTAACACCACACATCCCTCTTAGCATTCTCATCTCGGCTGCATGCAATTGCCTTTCATTCATCCCTTTCGTAGCCCAACATTCTGATCCATACAAGACAGCAGGTCGGATCGTGGTTTTATATATTTTCCCCTTAAGTTTAAGGGGAATGCGGGAGTCGCAGATTGCTCCCGTGACCTGCCGCCATTTCATCCACCCAGTGTTAATTCTGTGCTTAACCGTCCGATCTATTTCGCCATCGCTTTGCACGAGTGAACCGAGATACCGAAAGTCGGAGCAGATTGGTAGGAGTGCGCCATCAAGCGCTATGGCTCCAGAAGTGGAGAGACCGCCGAAATCGCAGAACATATATTCGGTTTTGGTTCTGCTGATTTTCAAGCCAACATTCTCCAGCTTCTGTTGCCATTTCTCCAATCTGCTCTGGATCTCAGGTCCATCTTCACCGACGAAAACAATGTCATCGGCGAACAGCATGCACCAGGGTGCCTCCTCCTGGATGTCCGACGTAAGAGCGTCCATAATCAACAGGAAGAGGTACGGACTTAAAGCCGATCCCTGGTGCAAGCCTACCGCCACACTGAACTCGTCGGTATTGCCAGCAGCCGATCGGACGTAGGTACGAGATCGACTGTACATAGCACGAATTAACTCTACATACTTCCCAGGCAAACCTTTCTCTTTCAGGGCCCACCACAGCACATCACGAGGTACCCTATCATACGCTTTCTCCAGATCAATGAACACCATGTGCAAGTTCTTGTGTGCACGTCTGTACTTCTCGCACACTTGGCGGAGTGCAAAAGTGGCGTCCATTGTTCCTCGACCTGGCATAAACCCAAACTGGTTTGGGGTAATCTCACTCTCCTCTCGCAATCTTTTCTCAATCACTTTCTGCCATACCTTCATACTATGTGACATGAGCTTTATCCCTCGATAGTTGTTACAGTCCTGTACATCACCTTTATTCTTAAAGATGGGCACTAGTGAACTATTGCACCATTCTTGTGGGATCTCTCCTTCATGCAACAACTTATTGAAGAATAAAGTCAGCTACATACATCCATCTCCTTTTAAACACTTCCATACTTCTACTGGTATATCATCTGGGCCCATAGCTTTCAGATTATGTTATTTCAGATCATGTAGATTGACAGTCTTAAATGGTATTTTAGGGATAGAAATAGTTCTATCCCCGTATTCGTAGTTTTATCTGACTGGATAGACACGCCCTATCCAGTCAGTCCACACATTTGACAGAATTCGTGGAGCTCGATTAAGAAATTCAGAAGCACAACGACTCGACGAACAATACCAAAGAATAGAAATTTGGGTAGGGCGCGTGATCCACACTAAGGAAACGAAAAAAAACTCAAATAGAAATGACTCTCATTCACAAATACACATATTAAAAAAAAAAACAAAGTAAATATATGGAGTCATTAATTAATTTATTAATGAAATTAGACAACCAGACAAGTGGAGTGATGTTATTGGTAAGGTTGAACCTGATAATGTTGTCTATTGCTGAAAAGTTATTTTAGCAATAGACTACTGTATGAAAAGAAGTATCCCTTATTTATGAAAAAAAATGTTTGTTTTATTTAATAAGTACAGACTACAGAACAGACCAAGACAATCAACACAGTTAATACAACATACAATACCTGAAGTTCAATTATTCCTTTACACAACATTCATTGATTAATATGCTTCGTTAGAGACGGATTAATATGGAGAAGTTACTAAATGATACTATACAAACAATTACAATTTATACAAATAATTTCTAAATTCGTTAAAACTGTTCAGGAACAAGTCTACCTTAAGGCCTTATTGTATTATATTGCTTGCACATTTTGGCGCAATGGTATACAAGTCTTTATTTAGACACAATCGTTCTGGAGTTTCACAAGGATGGATCCTGGGGCCTCTTCTGTGCCCTTTATCCATTAACGACTTAGCAAATATAACAAATTATAAGTGCGTACTATTTTATACTATTATTTTAAACGAAAACAGCTTAAAAATAAATGTATTGATGTCAAAATTTTCAAACTACAAACATAACTTCCCATAGACTGCTGCCCTGCGTGTCGCGATTGCGATTCCCGCACGGAACTAATAATTGTAGGTAATCCTTCTTGATAGTTGTTTTGAAACAATTCGCATGCGACGGTCTTTCCGTCTGATTAAATTATTCCCTCACTTGAAATGTTATACCGGTCATACAAAAATATTTCAAAAATTCAGCAATGAACCTAGTTCTTTCTAAATTAGAAGTTGAAACGTTTAAGGGAGATTAATTAACTGGGGCGCCTTCATACGAAACCTGTAAACTACTCTACTAACCTGTAAAACTAAAGGTTCTAGTTTCATCGTCCTCCTACGTTTGTACAAATTCAAAGTCCTAACTGACTAGTACTGAATCTACTTACCTTGCGATTTGAAATGTAAAGATACAATGATGATAGTTAAAATTAATAAAATTAGTAAGTTAATTTCATAACACATTGCATGTCAAGGAGACTGCAGCTAAAACTGAAATGTCTGTAGCTGAAGGCAGCCTCTTCCCTTACATTATAAATACATAAGCAACAAAAGGAGGGAAGTGAAAGAAAGCATAACATAATACGTGTAATTGTGTGTGTGGTGTGTGTGTGCGCGCATGTGTATTTAGTGAGAGTGTTGTGTGTATGCGTTTGTGTGTGTTATAAGTTTTAATGTTTGATGATGATCTAAGTAGATTATTGTAAACGTCAACAGCATTATTAACGCCATGAATACAAATTTGCTATATAGGTTTGCAACCTTGGGCACTGATGGGATTTAAACTGTTACATTATATCATCTAATTTGGTAAATAAATTAAAAAGCTGAAATATTTACAACAACAATAATTTTATTTGTATTACATTAACACATCTTTATGGCAAAACGTAAATTATTTCTTTTATCACATTGAGCTTTTGAATTTCTTCGACCGGGATCTTCAGGTAGCAGCTTAACGTCTGAAATAAAAAAAAAAGTAATGTTAATAATAATTACAAAAGGTACGCAAATAAACACAAACTCCACACCACAGATTCGGTCGTAAAAAATAATGGCTTTTTGTACACTGCTTTGTGATAAGCACTTTATACACTGCACTTAAGGCTGATTTTAAATTATCATTTTTTTTTTAAAAAAAAAAAAGAAAAACCTTGCCCCACCATAACAATATTAGCTGTCAGTCGTATCACGTTTTATGTTGAGTTTTTTTTTGTGTTTGACGAGTTTTTTTAGGTAAAGCAGAGCAATGTATTGTACATGGACTGTTTCAAGTTAAAAAAGGAGTTAAAAGTCTAGAGAAGCTTCTGTAAAAGGACGAAAAGCTGATCTAATTACAAGGTAAATAACGAATGTAGACTTATTAGTGTTTTAAGTTACATTAATTTGTCGTGTGTCCTGTGTCGTGGGTGCGCTCAAAAACATATAAATTCACATACACAAACATCCAGATCCGGAACACCTACTTGTAGGTCATACAAATATTTGTTCTGTGCGGGATTCGAACCTGCGACACGCACAGCGCAGCATCCAATTGCTTAATTACTGCGCTAACCATGCAGTCCATAAGTAGTAAACAGTCAAATAATAGTAAGCATTAATCAGTCTAACCTAGTCAAAATAATGTAGGTTAGACTGATTAATACTTGCTGCAATTTTTGAGAAGACTTTCGTTCGGGACTGGGTATCTAGAAAATAAGTGATTGATGACAGGTACGGCTGAACGTGTGTATCATCCGCGTAGTCCTTTCCCAAGTATGTTGGGGTCAGCTTCCAGTCTAACCAAATTCAGCTGAATACTAGTATTTTACATGGAGTGACTGCCTATCTGACCTCCACAATGCGGTTGCTCCCCTTAGTAAGACTGATTGTCAGAAGGATGAAGATGTTATATTTTCCAAAAAACATCGTCTCTTTAATGTACGCATATCAGCTGCGTACATTACAAGTGCAGACAGATGTACATAATTTATTGTTTAGTATTTTCTGGTGATATATCGGACCGAAGATATCTGACCTTTAAATGGACAAAACAACTACAATATGCAAATAAAACCCTGTCCGATCCATGAAGGTATTATAGTATAAGGTAATTTACATATCATCAACCTTTTTATCGTCCTACTGCTGGGCACAGGTTTCCTCTCATACAAAGAAGGATTGAGCGTATGGTATCGATAACTGATTCTACTAATGCATACAAAGCCGGACTAAACCTTAAAAAAAATCCCCTAAAAATAAATATCATTTCGCAAAAAGAGGTAAATTAATACATGTGCGGTTGGCAGTACATGCGCGGGCGAAGGGGGGTAGGGCACGCGGCATGTGGTCGTATCGCTATTCTCTCTTCATATTTCATTTGGTCATGTGTTTACCTAACCTTTATTATCCTTATGGGTCGGACGGGTTTTTCTTTACATATTGTATAGTTATCATCAACCTTTTTATCGTTCCACTGCTGGGCACAGGTTTCCTCTCATACAGAGAAAGATTGAGCGTAATCACCACGCTTGCTCAATGCGGGTTGGCGATTTCAGACGTAAAGTCCAGGTTTCCTCGAGATGTTTTCCTTCACCTTGTAATCAGTCATTGGTGTTCAAGATACACTTAGAAAGTACATATAACTTCGAAAAGTTACATTGGTACTCGCCTGACCTAGAATCGAACCCGCACACTCATACTTGGGAGGCTGGTGTTTTAACCACTAGGCCATAACGACCTATATACGACTATATAGTAGTAGGTAAATTACAATATTTACCCGTAACCGCCTGCTTGTTTGTGACTGCCGCCGCCACCGCCGCCGCCTCCGTAGCCGCCGCCACCGCCACCGCCGTAACCACCACCGCTACCTCCATGAATATGACCGCTGCTGCCGCTGTCATTGGAATCACTTCCTCCGTGACTGTGTCCTCCATGGCTATGTCCACCGCCGCCACCGCCTCCACCGCCGCCGCCGTCAGAACCACTTCCTCCGTAACTTCCTGCAAAGCTGTATCCGCCTTGGCTGTGTCCGTGACTGTGTCCGTGTCCATTACTTCCTCCATGACCGTGACCACCACTTCCTCCATGGCCATGTCCGCCGCCACTGCCGCCACCACCGCCGCCTCCAAGACCATGACCGCCGCCACCTCCGCCGCCGCCGCCGTCAGAACCACTTCCTCCATGACCGTGACCGCCACTTCCTCCATGGCCATGTCCGCCGCCACTGCCGCCACCACCGCCGCCTCCAAGACCATGACCGCCACCACCTCCGCCGCCGCCGCCGTCTGAACCACTTCCTCCATGACCGTGACCGCCACTTCCTCCATGGCCATCTCCGCCCCCACTGCCACCACCACCGCCGCCTCCAAGACCATGACCGCCGCCACCTCCGCCGCCGCCGCCGTCAGAACCACTTCCTCCATGACTGTGTCCATAACTTCCTCCAGAGCTTTGTCCGCCGCTACCACCGCTGTTTCCATCGCCGTTTCCACTACCGTGTCCTCCTCCATGGCCGCCACCGGCACCACTGCCACCGCCACCGCCGCCGGTAGCACCGCTATCGCCTCCTAAACCACCGCCGCTGCCTCCACCTAATCCGCCGCCGCCGCCCCCACCGAAACCTCCGCCGCTGCCCCCACCGTATCCACCGCCGCTGCCCCCACCGAAACCACCGCCGCTGCCCCCCCCGAAACCTCCGCCGCTGCCCCCCCCGAAACCTCCGCCGCTGCCCCCACCGAAACCACCGCCGCTACCGCTGCCGCCTCCACCGCCGTAGCCGCCACCACCACCGCCGCCATGTCCACCGCCGCCTCCGCCGGATAAACCCCCGCCTCCACTGTCTTGACTACTTCCGCCATACCCACCTGAAAATTAGAAATAACACAACATTTAGAAACCTTCATATCGAAAGAACGGAAGTGCGCTTATATACGGTACCTACACATAACGAATAAAAACAGAAAAAAATAAGTTAGGGTAAATATGTGTTACTTCCACGTAAAACGAATCGACGTTATATCTCTAGACGGTTAATATATTTACACGAAATAGAAGGTCTTATAATTTTGTAACATGAAGGATTCGTTTTAACAAGGTCGTAAAATACACATACATAAGATAATCAGTCTATAATGTTCCCACTCCTATTTTACAGGCCTCCTCTCGGTGAGAGGGGGTGGGTGGGCCGTAATCTACCATGCGGGTCCAGTGCAGGTTGGTAGATGTCACATGTCTTCGAAAGTTTGGCCACAGTAGACAGAGTGGCTCTAGGAGATGCCGGTTTTCTCACGATCTTTTCCTTCAGCATTTTTAAGAGCACTGGTGATGAAATAATCTTGATAGGGTTCGAACCTACGAATTACAGCTTATAAGTAAAGGCGATACCACTAGACCACTACGGTTGTCAAAATACTCACGGATTAACTAATACAATGGACGTCAGAATGTTGAACCCATAGATTCGTTTTGCGCCATTCTAGATAAAAATCACGTTGAAACTGACAACAATTATCTTTAATCACATCTTACAACTACATATTTATTTATGAGGAGTATATTTTATGCACAAGTCGCACGAAACTCATAGTTCAATATTAAAGTCCGTCTTCTTTGTTATGCTATGGTATGGCTATGTTAAAGCTAATGTAAACAATAACAAAATGTTACCTGGGATGGCGCTAGTGAGCGCAATTAGCCCTAAGGCTATAACTGTAACTACAGCTAGACGAGCCATGCTGATCTGTGCTCCGAAGTACCTCGACCTAACTTATATACAGACTCGATTATGTCATGAAAACACCTCTTCACTTTTTGCTGAGTTCTAAATACATGCTTTATATGCTAGGTGTACACTTCTGATTATACGCATTGTAGTTATACTTATAAGTAGTGTAATAAAAACTCTTGTTCGGTATTTCTGAGAAGTTGTAGTTTATACTGTGGAGTTATGATCAGGCTTTTTTTATAACGCAGGGGAGCATTAAGAAGAAGTTTTTGAAAATTCAACCTATAAGGGAGTGAAAAGGGAATATTTTGTTTGTAAGAAAAATAATATTACTTGAGTTGATAAGCTTTAAAATTGGCACTAATTCTTAGCCAAGTAATTTTTGACAGCCTTCGAGGCATAGCGGTAGCGAACGCAGCCGCTGCGAAATGAGGCGTGGGTTTGATCCCCGCGCAGTGCAAATATTTGTATGCATGAACATGAATATTTGCACTGGTCTGGTCGTGCCTCGGAAAGCACGTTAAGCCCTTGGTCCCGGTTGCCATACGAACGAGAGATGATGATGATGATGATTCATGGTTTTTTCAGATCACAAACCTTTAGAAGGAATGAATATTAAAGCCAGAACGGACGAAGAACTGGGAGATTTAACGTATTATTTTTCGCAGTTCGATTTTGAAATAATATATTCTACGGAAAAATATAATATAGAGGCCGATACTTTAAGCAGAATCCCTGGCTTAGAATCGCATGAAAATAAAGATAGTAGTTTAAGAGTAGTGAATTTTATTAAATTAGAAAGACACACGAAATGATTAAGATAGTAATGAAAATACAAAACAAAGTATGAATAAACTCATTTTCAAACATAATATATACCACAAAAAGATTTAAAAAAAAATATATTAAAAGGTTGTATTTAATAACTAAGGAAATTAGTAAAATGATTATAAAAAATGTACATCACTACTATCTACTGTCACATAGGAAGACAACAAATGAAAATAAGATTCAACCCGGAGTTTTGACGAGAAGGCTAAGAAGACTGTCACGCGCATTTTTAATTGGCTTTTTAAAATTATTTATTGTGTCGTTTACTAAATAAAAGCGCGTGATTTATGTAGGTAAAAGTGCATTCAGTAAATAATAAATAAAGAACATTGAAATATCGCAGCATAGTGGCCACATCATGACTTTGCTTCAAACCTCCCTCATAGTTGTTTCACGCGGCCATCTTTATCAACTGTCATTGACGATATCCGCCATTATTGTGAAATAAAATTTTCAAAGAAAAATTAAAATTTATTAATTTTAAGTTAAATTTTTAAATTTGTTACATGGTTTATTGGCAAAATTGACACAGAGGCCACTGATCAAGAGTTGTGGTTTAATCTCACCTTGAAAAAAGAAAAGAAGAAGATTCAACCACTATTAAAATTGGTTAATATAAAAAAAAGTGTCAAAACTGTGAGGTCTGTATAAAAAAATAAATCTAGGGGAAAATACAAGTTTGGACTGATGTCCCACTTAATTCCTGTTACTTATTCATTCGAAATAGTGTCTATAGATACTTTAGGGGGATTTGGTGGTGCTCGTTCAACCAGAACATACACACATCAAAAGTGTCTAGGGATCAAGCATTTTTATGCGGATTTCTTGAGATTGAGATGTGGCTTTGTAATAAATTTATGATTTTATAAATTTATATGGATACTTTTTGGTGCATTTCATAATTTGAATCAGGAACTGTGAATCAAATTCGAGTAAAAGATGAAAATCAGCTGTCAATATTTTCCCTATAAAAACATACAACGCATTGAAGACATTATTAGTGCTACTGTTTCCCTACTACTGATTAAAACCAACGTTATTATGGGGCGGCGACGTCATTTAAGCAGGGAAGAAATGCTCAGAGCCGTGGGAATGATAGAAGCTGGTTCCCGGCAACGTACTGTGGCTTTAGCTCTGAATACAAGTCAGAGTGTTATCCGTCGACTTTGGACACGTTACCGAAGCACTGGTACCGTGGCTGAGCGCCATGGAGGACGGTATCGCTGCACCACACGGAGACAAGACCGATACATTCAAATCTTAACTCGAAGAGCTCCAGCAATAACCGCCATGATGTTAGCCGTGAGGCTTCATCACTCTTCAGGGAACTTAATTAGCGACCAAACAGTCAGAAACCGCTTGCATGAAGTGAACCTTCATTCCCGAAGACCGCTACGGGTACCACCTATAGCAATGCACGATCGTAGGATTCGATATCAATGGGCTCTTGAACACAGAAATTGGGCAGAAGAACAATGGCGTTTCGTGTGCTTTTCTGATGAGTCTCGTTTTGGTATGAGACCGGATACAGGACGTATACGACACTGGAGAACCCCTGGACGCCAACAGCGATTAAAATCCTGCCAGGAAGTCCATCCTTATAGTGGTGGAACCATCATGGTATGGGCGGGTATTTGGATCGGCGGAAGAACTGAGGTGATTTGGATCAGAGGCAACCTCAACGCTCAAATTTATGCTGAAACGATTGTATCAGACGTCATCGTTCCTCTACAAGTGCAAATCGGTCCTTATTTCAGTTAATGCATGATAATGCACGACCGCACACCGCAAGAGTTGTAAGACAGACTCTCGCCGCAGCTAACATCAATGTCCTGCCCTGGCCTGCTCAGTCGCCAGACTTGAACCCGATTGAGCATGCATGGGATATGCTACAGAGAAGAGCTCTGCCGAATATGGAGGGTATCCAGTCGCAAGAAGACCTTTTTTTGTTGTTGCAACGAACATGGGCGCCATTCCACAGCGTGATTTGGATGAACTCATTTTGAGTATGCCAAACCGATGTTCTTGTGTTGTTAGTGTTCGCGGTAGAAACACGGATTATTAATTGTTTAAGTTACCCAATAAAATTTTAGAGAAAACTGTTATTTCAGTCTTTTTTTCGAACTTTTGTGTTAGTGGTTCAAATGTCAAATATCCCTTTATTAGGAAAATGGCAAATTTCTTTATTAATGCAAAGGTGACTTGGTTTATCGTTACTGTGACAAACGAAAACACTTTATTTGATGAATCCTTAAAGAAAATTTTAATTAATATCAATCAGGAGAAAAGTTATTGCAAAAATATATGTTGATCCCTAGACACTTTTGATGTGTGTATTTACACCTTTTAGTTGATTATTTCATTCGTTTCGCCTATATTTTGACATCCAAAACTCAGACTAAATAAATGAATGTTTAATAATGAATGTAATGTTTTATAAATGATTTTATAAAACTTGTTAAAAAAGTAACACAAGGATAATTGACTTGATTCTATCAAATTAATAACCAGGCATTAATTCAAGAGATTTCAAATTTAATTTAGAAAAAGAAGATATGCCTATCGTTTTCACAGCAGTAAATGCGCCATTTTCAAATGGATTGAACAAAAGTCGTGGTGGCCTAGTGATTAAAACACCAGCCTCTCAAGTATGAGTGCGTGGGTTCGATTCCAGGTCAGACAAGTAGGTACCAATGTAACTTTGGACACAAATGACTTACAAGGTGAAGGAAAACATCTTGAGGAAACCTGGAGCTTAAGTCTGGAATCGCCAACGTCAACGCCAACAAACAAGCGTGGTGATTACGCTCAATCCTTCTCTGTATGAGAAGAGACCTGTGTCCAGCAGTGGGACGATAAAAAGGTTGATGATGATGATCTAAAGGTTAAACCAAACGTTGTTTAGTAAAATTGTTCTTTTGTAGTTCGTAATCATATCTTTGTAAAATTAATGAGAGAAGGGTCAAAATTGCCTGAACAACTATTTTTCACGAATGCGCTGAAAAATATAATGAAACTGAACATAGTGTAACAGTCATTGATAAAATATTAAACTAAGGTAGATATGACACTAGCGCACTAAAAATGAAGCGTACAAAAGGAAGTAAGTCCTGTATTTGTCGAGTGTATCGAGAGTGACTAAAGCTCTCGCTTTAGTCACTCTCGATACACTCGTAAAAACAAACGACAAATACTAACAGCGCAATCGACAAACACTAGCCATCTTTTTCTTCTCTATGCTTTAGATTGCGCCCCATCTCACTCACACTGTACCAATGTATGCCGAATAAAAATATGCATGTGTGCTGCTGCTGTGTTCGGCACATTTTTTTGGTCAGTTTGTTAGAATATATCGTATCTGTTTAATATTTTATCAATGGAACAGTGTTTTCCCCAAAATATTTATTAGAAGGAAAAAATGTTGATATACTACCAGATGAACTGAAACAAAATATAGCACATGATCATTTATTCCTAAAGTAAAAAATTGCCTTGACAATAGTAATAAACAAAGATTTGATAAAAATAGAAAACATTATGAACTAAAAGTTGGAGATTCAGTATATGTTGAAAACGCGAACAGGTTAAACCGAAATAAACAATATTAATTAAAATAGGACTTTATCAAATAGTAGGTAAAATATCCAATTCCACTTACAAAGTAAACATGCGCCACAAGAAGTCAGAGTCGAATATAAAACTTATTCCAGTAGATCATCATCATCATCAGCCTCTACTCGTCCACTGCTGGACATAGGTCTCCTCCATGGCACGCCAACAAGGTCGATCCTACTACGGTTAGACTAGTCCATAAGTTTAAAGTCGCCTATGTTGGGCTTCTCTCTGAAGGACCGCAACAGAACTGAGGTGATCTGACAGAGGGCCAGAGTCACCGACTTAGCTGAGAGGATTAGCAAGCTGATGTGGCAATTCCAGTAGATAGTAGAGTAAAATTGTTAGTCTTTGTAATTTAGAACTACGAGATGTATACTAAGTGTGTGATACTTGGTTTAAACTGTACAGTTTGTATTTGCCGAGTAAAAACTTTTTTGTATAATTTATCTGTGATGTTGTTTTAATCTCTGGAGTGATGACTCATGATAAAGAGGTTAAGAAAAACGTGTGAAAATTATTAAAATGTAATTAAGAACCGGTGATACAATAGGTTTAAGTATTATTTCTCTTTTCAGGTAATATTTGTGATTGATTAATGTTAGAGATGGTTTTCAAAAATTGTTAAAATTAGTGTGATTAAATAAAATTTACCCTTTTTAACCGACTTCAAAAAGGAGGAGGTACAATTCGACCGTATATATGTTTTTTATGTTTGTACACGGATAACTTCATCGTTTATGAACCGATTTTGATCATTCTTTTTTTTGTTGGAAAGAAGACATTCCCAAAGTGGTCCCATGATAAGGACATTAGGGTTTGATGGTGGAAGACCAGAGAAATCAAGGGGAGCTTTCAATAATTGGACGGCTAGTGCATTGGTAAGTTTTTTCATTAAGTATTTTATAGCACTACTATTCAATAAGGGTCTGGAGTAGATCTGATGATGGAGCCGGGAGACAGGCGAGGGAAATCCTTAACGATTCACAGTAGCTACCTTGTGTTTGTGCTTGAATGATTTGTGTTGATAAGAACCTTACACCTAGATGGGTTGTGACTGTCATTAAGAGGCTGATGATGAAGACAAAGGTCAGTTCAGAGAAATCTTCAACGATTTACAGGAGCTACCTTGTATTTGGACACAATTCATTTATATTGATAAGAAGTTTGCATCCATGTGGGTTATAATGGAGGTTTGCAGTAGATCTGATGATGGATCCGAGAAACAGTCGAGGGAAATCCTCAACAATTCACAGCTGCTATCTTATGTTTGTGTTTGATTAATTTGTATTGATAACAACCTTACGTCTAGATGGGTTGAAACCACAGAAATCGTAATTGTTATTACGATTTCTGTGGTTGTGACTGTCATTAGGGAGCTGATGATGGAGACAAAGGTCCGCTCAGGGAAATCCTCAATAATTTACAGTAATTATCTTGTGTTTGGGCTCTATTCATTTATATTGATGAGAAGTTTGCATCCAGGTGGGTTATAATGAAAGTCTGCAGTAGATCTGATAATAAAAACATCTCCATGCTGATGAGACAATAAAAAAAAGCGAGAGACTGAAATTAAGGATGAAATAAAGTCATCTCTAGCAAATACATTCAGTCCGGTCCCAGGGAAATTTTATAAAAATCGGTTCAGTAGTTTAGTATTTTAAGATAGGTAAAGGTAAATATTCAAATAAAAAAGGCGTCATTTGGTTGCTAGCCTATTCCCAACTATGTTGGCGGCAGCGTCCAGTCTGACCGGATGCAGCTGAACAGTAGTTTTTGTAACTAAAAATTGTAAAATAAAATCCTTTTACAAAAAAAAAAAAACAACCGAATTCCACAAAAAACACTACAAAGTGAAAAATAACAAATTTCGGAAGTCGGTGGCAAATACGAATATACATGTTCATGATCATGTTGTCTTTGGTTTTTGTATATTCATTTTAGCCACCGACTTCCGAAATTTGTTATTTTTACCCGACTACGGCAAAGCAAAAGGAGGGTTATGATTTTGACAGGCTATGTATGTATGTATGTATGTATGTATGTATGTATGTATGTATGTTCATCTGTTCCCTCGTAACTTCTAAACTACTTATCAGAATTCGACAAATGACATATCATTAGAAGCGTTTTAATTGTCCGCTGGTTATAGGCTATATGGGGTTTCACAAAATCTAATGTTGCGCCCTCTAGCGGACAAAACATACAGAGTAAAAAAATAAAGTTAAGACAAATATGCCGTGTTTGGTATCATTTGAAAGCGCTTTACTTGTAGATTTTGAATATATTTATATTGCTAGCATTTGCTTGTGACCTTACCTGTATTCATGGGCTGGTTGCATATAATTCACATCTTTTCGTTCCTATCTTCTTTACTACTTATCAGAATAAGACCACTGTAGAACCATTAGAAGAGCCTTGATATTCTGTTAGTTATGAGCTATAAAGCTTGTCACCAAATTTAGTATTACGCCCTCTAGCGGACAAAAAGTTCTATGTTAATATAAAATTAAAATAAATATACCGTGTTTGGTATCACGTGAAAGAGCTTCACGAGTACTTTATGCTTGTACATAATTACAGGAATACTTTAATGATGTTAAATATGAGCGACAAGCGGCCGCCAGCGACTTCGTTCGTATGGTAGTAGCTCCTATTGGTCATACAATATAGAAGGCGTTAGGCTACATAAGTAGCCTAAAGCCTTCCTGGATTAATGGGATATCCAACGCAAAAATAATTTTTCAAATCGGACCAGTAGTTCCCGAGATTGGCGCGAACAAACAAACAGACATACAAACAAACTCTTCAGCTTTATATATTACTAGCGGCCGCCAGCGACTTCGTTCGTGTCGAATTAGTCATGCTCAGCTCCTATTAGCAATAGGTATGTACGGCTGCGTTAGCTCCCGTTTTCGCAACATTTATTGTTACTGCTCTGCTCCTATTGGTCATAGAGGGATGTTATATAGCCTAAAGCCTTCCTGGATTAATAGGCTATCCAACGCAAAAAGAATTTTTCAAATCGGACCAGTAGTTCCTGAGATTAGCGCGCACAAACAAACAAACTCTTCAGCTTTATGTATGAGTATAGATGATGATGATATGATATGATATTATATAGCCTAAAGCCTTCCTGGATTAATGGGCTAACCAACGCAAAAATAATTTTTCAAATCGGCCTAGTAGTTCCCGAGATTAGCGCGAACAAACAAACATACAAACAAACTCTTCAGCTATATATATTAGTATAGATAAGAGTAAAGCGCGAAAGATAAATTTTCATGTTTGGAAAGGCGTAGTCACACGTTACATATACCTACTGTAGCACCTTGACAACGTGTGACTACGCCTTTCCAAACATGAAAATTTATCTCTACATGGTGAATATTGTATACTCAGAACAGTATTGTATGGCATTATTGTCAATTTACAAAGAAGGCATCTTGGTAGAGTCTACTGTGTCCATTTACTTGCAACTACATTAGAAACTTTGTTCAGTTCAGTATTCTGAAAATCTTATTTTATACTTTTTCAGCGTCGTTTTTTGTCGTAGTTGGGTTTTAGTTTTATAACTTTTTATTATTCACTTTGTACAAATTACAGTTGTGTACCTAATTTGAGTTTTATAAAAGTTCTAGACAATTCCATGCGATGTTAATAAAAAAATAGTTCTCGTAACTATTTTTAGTATCGTTTAGTAAGTCGTATCGAATGATCCATCAATATTTTGAATATTTGCACATTTCTAGTCAAAGGGTACCGCCAACGAGATGTCATGCGGTGTTCCCCAGGGATTAGTCCTGGGGCCGCATCTATGGAACATCGGGTACTACTGGGTGTTGCGCGCCGACCTCCCTATCGGCGTCAGCGTAGTTTGTTACGCTGATGACACGCTAGTTCTGGCACAAGGGAGGTCGTACTAGGCGGGGGCCGATGCAGCGACCCTCGGGGTTGCGACAAACGTCGAGTGGATCCGGCAATTGGGACTCGAAGTGGCCCTGCATAAGTCAGAGGTGTACGCAAAAACAATAACATGCCAAAGTTTTAATTTCAGTTTATGTCTCAATGTCAATGATATCGACCGTTAAAATACATTTATATTGTTTATAATAATTTGCTAAAATCCTATTTCATACGACGTTCCCATTCCTGTTTACTAATTACTTGTGTTATATTAATGTTATTAGTAATTAATTCAAAATTCATCAGTATTGTTACTATGATGATTATGTAAAGTTTAAAAGTTTATTTGGTCATGTGATTACCTAACCTTTATTATCCTTATCGGTCCGACGGGGTTTTCTTTACATATTCTCAGTACCTATAATAACCATAATTTCTTTTCTTTTCTATTATTTTTTTAATTACTCCTGAAAATAGATTTAGGATGTGTAAAGATTGTATGGAAATATTTTAACAAGCTGTCGATGTCGAATCAATTTCAAACATAACAATCTTGTGTTATGAGAGTTTTAAAAAATCATTCCCTGCCGGAGTGGATAGGTCTTTGAAGGGGTAAATTTTACTACGAATTATTACGTTATATTGAAATTTTTTAAAAATACCTTTTAAACGGAATAAAAATTCTGTAGTCGTACCGTCAGCGTTACTTAGATTTCCTCGTAATTCAATATTCCGTATTTCTGTATTATAAAAACTTTCATCAGCGTCTTCGATTTTATTATCATTAGTTTTGGATTTATATTTTGACATTCTCAGATTTTTTAATTTTATATTATGCCAAAAGGATGTTTTAAGTAAGTTCCATCATCATCATCATCTCAGCGTTTATCCCGGTTGCATCCGCGGCTTTCGCGTTGGAGCCCGGTGTCCGCTTTCCTGCACATTCTCCTCCATTTCGCACGATCTTTAGCATCCTGTGGTATGAGCTTGTTGGCACGCATGTCATCTCTTACAACGCCAAGCCAGCACTTCTTTGGTCTACCCCGCTTGTTCCGGCCCGGCGGAGGCGCCATGGCAAGACATTTGTTACCCACGTAACATGCCGGTTTGCGTAAGACGTGGCCGTACCAGCGTAGGCGATCCTCCTGCAGTTTGTCTGCAATGTCACGGACACGAAGGCTGCCCCGGATGCGGGAGTTCCTGATACGGTCTTTCCGCGTAACTCCACACATCCACCGCAGCATATTCATCTCCGTGACACGCAGCTCCTGCTTGTGTCGCTCAAGCACAGGCCACGCCTCACTGCCATACAGGAGAACAGGTCTAATGATGATTTTATAGACCTGCCCCTTAAGCTTAACCGGCATTTTGGGGTCACAAATGACACCTGCCACCTCACGCCATTTCGCCCAAGCTGCGGAAATACGTGCCTTGACGTCGCAATCAATGTCGTCGGACGCGTGAAGCACAGACCCCAAGAATTGAAACTGGTCCGTGCAATCGACCATGTCTCCGCCTATGCGCACAGACATGGGGTCTGTCGTGTTGCTGGCCAAGTATACGGTCTTCGCCACGTTGAGTTTCAGACCTCCGTTCTCAAGCGAGTCCTTCCACGCATTCACACGCCGCACCAACCGTTCCCTGTCGGCGTCCGCCAGCGCGATATCGTCAGCATACATGAGTAGCCAGGGAGGCTGCTCCTGTGAGTCCTTGATGCTGTCCGACAACACGTCTAATCTCACGCTGAACAGAAACGGACTAAGGACGGATCCCTGGTGGACTCCGACGGTGATGGGGAAGGGTTTAGTGTCGCCAACAGCAGTCCTAACAACGGAATCGGAATTGAGGTACATGTCTCGAATTATGTCAACATAGGCTTCAGGTACCCCTTTGGACCTCAGTGTCCACCAGATCACCCCGCGAGGGACACAGCCGAAGGCCTTCTGCATATTTAGAAAGAGCATATGCAGAGGCGTGTTCTTCGATCTGTATCTCTCCATGGTGATCCTTAGTGCGAAGATAGGGTCCATGGTTCCGTACTCTGGCCGAAACCCATATTGACACTCCGAGACAGCACACTCCTGCCGGATTCGGGAGTCTATGATCCTCTCAAAGATCTTAATGGTGTGCGACATGACCTTGATGCCGCGATAGTTGCCACACTCCTGAACCGAGCCCTTGCCTTTAAAGACTGGAGTAATGATACTCAGCCTCCATTGGCTCGGGATTTTGCCGGTCAGGAGCACGCGATTGAAAAAGTTAGTTAGCATGCCCACACCGCGAGGACCCATCGCCTTCCAGGCCTCAATGGTGACTCCGTCAGCTCCGACAGCTTTCCGATTCCCCATACGACGAAGAGCCGTTTGGACTTCCTCAGGCGTTATCAGAGGCACTAGTCCAAGGTTCGGAGGGAGCTCCGGTGTCTGCACCTCTTGATGCTGCTTGTTCAGCAGCTCGTGAAAGTACGAGCGCCATCTCTCCTTCACCGCGAGGTCCTCGCATAGCAGGTTGCCATTAGGGTCTTTTACATAACGGCACTTGGATATATCCTATGCCGCTTTGACCCTGGAACGTGCCAACTTGTAAATGAGCTTTTGCCCCTCAGACGATTCCAACTTCTCGTAGAGAGGTTGCAAGTGGTCTCGTCTGGCTCTGGCTACAGCTCTTTTGGTGGTACGTTTGGCAACCTTGTATGCGTCGCGATCTTCAGGAGATCCGGTCGCTTGCCACGTTTTGAAGAGGGCTTTCTTCACCTTAGTCTCCCTCTGGACTTTGTCGTCCCACCACCAGTTTTCCTTGTCACGTTTACGGCCGCCCTTAGAGACGCCGAGTACCACCCGCGCCGCCCCCGTAATAGCTGCCTGGATCCTGTCCCAGTGGTCTTGCACAGGTTTTCCGTCGGTACCGACGTACTTGTCGCCAATAACCGACGCAAAATCCTGGGACCTGTTTTCATCAAGCAGCCACCACCGGATCTGGCGCCGACAGTCCTCTACACGTCTACGTTGGGCCTTTACGCAGAGGTCCATGACAAGGAGACGGTGTTGTGCAGTGAGACTCTCACCGGGTATGACTTTGCAGTTGGCTACTTTGCCGATGTGGTGCCTCCTAGTTGGTAGAAAATCGATCTGGGTAGCGCTTCGCCTGCTCCGGTAGGTGACAAGGTGCTCCGGCTTCTTTTTGAAGTAGGTGTTCACGATTGCAAGGTCCGCGGCCGCACATATACGGAGAATGCTGTCTCCTTCCGCGTTGCGGCTACCGTACCCAAAGCCACCGTGAACACGCTCAAACTCGCCATACCTCTCATCCACATGACCGTTCAAATCACCACCCAGAACGATTCCCTGGGATAACGGAATCCCGCGAAGCAATCCTTGGAGCTGGGTCCAGAGCAGCGTCCTTTCGGCTTCACCGCACCTGGCCTGCGGAGCGTAGGCACTTATCAAGTGAGTTATAACCCCATTGACAAGCACCCGCACCGACATTAGCCAATCGCTGATGCGATTCACCTCCAAGACGTCATCCTGGAGCTCGTCAGACAACACCACGGCGACCCCATTTCTCCCACTAGGTGCACCCGTGTAGATCAGCTTGTAGCCATTCCCAATAAGCCGGGGTCTGCTGCCTTTCCATCAAGTCTCCTGCAGGAACGCCACGGCCACCCTCCGCCTGTGGAGAGTTTCGGCCAGCTCTCTTGCGCGTCCAGTTAGCGTGCCAACGTTCCACGACGCGAAACGGATTTTCATAGTTTGGGCTCGCTTCTTCAGCCGTGTCCGCCTCTGACACGGTAGCCCTAGCCCACAGGTCACAGGAGTCGGGCGGAGCCCCGCCCGACTCCTGTGACCTGTGGGCTCCGTTGTGCGCGCCGTTTTGCGGCGGCGCCCTAGCTGTGACATGCGCATTTCTTAACCTCTCCATGAATGAATGGCTTGTTTGGCTTTTACGAGTGCGACTGCCGTCTGACCACTCAACCCCGAAGGGAAAGCCGGCGTCAGAGCCCCGTTCGTGAGTCAGCAGGCGCACCGTCTGGCAGGAGGGGTTGACTTGGGTCCCAGAGATGGAGGTGGGACCCCAAAGCACCCATGTTTTAAGTAAGTTATTTTAATTAAATCTGGATTCTAATATTTATATCATGTGTCAATAGCATGGCGTCTCTATATTTGCTCCATGGTCAATAGTAACAGTCACTTTTTTTAAGTCAAAAATTCTGGTACGTTTTTAATCTACTTACTTTTGGACACTGTTGTGATAGGTCGAAGTATGGATTAAAAAGCTGAAGCATTTTATAAAAACGACATTTTATTTGTATTGCATTAATACATAGCTATGAGGAACCGTAAACAATTAATCTTATCACATTGAGGTTTTCATTTTCTTTGACTGGGATTCAGGTAGCAGCTTAACGTCTGAAACAAACAACGTTAATGTTAAATAAATTATTGTAAAACGTTTTGTGATAGGAAGATGTTCCGTGTGTCTTTAATAGTAGTAAGCTATGTGCTTTGACAACAGTTGCTCTTTTGACAAGGTATAGAGCTAATTGTTTGTTACTTAATTGTTTTTTACTATAATTGCTCTAAAAATCGTCATTACAGCTTATCACAGCGTGGCAAAAATAACATTTTTATCCTCTGGGGAAAAGTTTTTGTACTGTTGACTGTCACCTACAAAAACGTTTAAAAGTTCTACAAAAATGTTAAAAAGTTTTTACTCAGAACTATCTATGTCTGTAAGTCATAAATTCGACTAAAATATTATTATTTCTTAAAAAAAAACAACATTATTTTTTGAAAGTGGAACTAATAGCGACATTAAAAGAACAACACAAATTTTTGAAAATGGAAGCAATAGTGGCGATTTATTCTGTAGCCCCAACACAATGCACGTATGTAACATTGCTTTGGCGCTAAGGAGAAAGTCATTATGTGCCTAGCCCTTTCTACCTATTTTGATGTAATTCGGTTTCTATTTACTACCTCGCTAGAGTTTGGGAATAAAACTACCTCGTATACAATGGGTCATTTGAGCCCTTCGTATAACAATCTACCATTTAAGTATTGACATGGGTTCTCTTATCATAAAATATATTTTCTGATAGATATAAGTTTTTGGAGCACTATGACAGACAACTCATATGCCTGGTCTCCAAAAGCACAAACCAACTAACGAAGATTACTATGATATAATATTGAAAATTACCCGTATCCGCCACTGTGGCCACCGCCGCCTCCGTAGCCACCACCGTGACCACCGCCTCCGCCTCCATTGTGTCCACCTCCGTGACCTCCGTGACCGCCGTGACCTCCATGATGACCACCGCCATGGCCTCCTCCGTGTCCGCCATCATTACCGCCGCCAAAACCGCCGCCGTCACCGCCACCGTCTCCGCCGCCGAAGTCGCCACCGTTACTGCCGCCATAACCGCCGTCATGGCCGCCGCCATGTCCGCCACCGCCGCCATGGCCGCCATGGCCACCGCCGCCTCCTCCGCCATTACCGCCACCGCCGCCATGGCCGCCATGGCCGCCGCCGCCTCCTCCGTCATCGCCGCCGCCGCCTCCTCCACCATTGCCTCCGCCGCCTCCTCCGCCATGGCCGCCGCCGCCTCCTCCGCCATATCCTGGAGATTAATCATAACACAACTTCAAGAAATGTTTGACTTTAAAATCAATGATAGATCGGTAAAATCGATTAATGATAGATCTCTAGAATCGATCAATGATAGATCTCTAGACTCGATCGATCGATAGATCCTAGAATCGATCGGTCGATAGAACTCTAGAATCTTCCGTAGATCCTCTACGGACGATTCGTTAAGTTGTAAGATAATGTTGTCAGAATGGTGAATCTATGTGAGTCTACAGAAACGTGATTGTGCATATTTAAATGATTTGTGCATTTTTATTGACTTCATTTAATGTATTCATTCCATTCAATGAAAAGTATTGGTAAGCACGATAACGTGCCATTGGTACAAATCTACATTATGTTTGTTATGAAATAAATGTAAACCAAAATAAACTAATAATGACAACAACAAAATAATACCTGGGGTGGCGCTAGTGAGCGCGATGAGCCCTAAGGCTATAGCTGTAACTACTGCTAGACGAGCCATGCTGATCTGTGCCCCGAAGTACCTCGACCTAGCTTATATACAGACTCGCTTAGGTCATAACAACGACTCTTCATTTTTCGATCGTGTTATTTTTCTAAAAATGGGTAAGCTTCCGCCGAATTAAAATATTCTGATTTTATTCATTAGAAATATAGACGTAGGCTAATAAAAACGCTTTATGACTGTTTGGTATTTTTGATAACTTTTCGTTGATTCCGTTAAGTTGTGTTCAGGCTTTATTTTATAATGCAGGGGAGCATTGAGAAGAGGTTTTTGGAAATTCAACCTAAGGGGGATGAAGAGGGGTATTTTGTTCATACGAAAAATAATATTGCTAGACTTAGTAAGCTTTAAACTTGGCACTAATACTTATCTAGGTGAATTTGAAACTCAGTATTCTATATATTCAGGCCCAAAAAAAAAAAAAAAAAATATAGGATTTATCAAAGATACCGGGGTGAAAAGTAGACAATTGCTCGGGAGAGGACTTTACTGCATGGCTTGATTTACTTGATAATTTTTACAAATCTATACTAATATATAAAGCTGAAGAGTTTGTTTGTTTATATGTTTGTTTGTTAGTTTGTCGGGAACTACTCGTCCGATTTGAAAAATTCTTTTTGCGTTGGATAGCCCGTTAATCCAGGAAGGCTTTAGGCTATATAACATCACGCTGCGACCAATACGAGCGGAGCATAACTAACTCCACGCGAACGAAGTCGCTGGCAGCCGCTAGTAACTTATAAGACGAATAATAATACCGTTACAAAAAATCTTTCAACTTTTTCATTTCCTTTTTTTAATATTAACTGTAGGTATAATGATATTATACCTACAGTTAATATTAAAAAAGGAAATTTCTTTGATCTAAGAACTTGCAACTTGTCTCGAATGCCTATTAAGATAGAGATAAATATATACAACGATATTTTTTGTTTAAGCGAAACCCGAAACACGTGTCCATTACTTTAAAGTAAAGAATCTATATAGAAAATTTCTAAAAGATATCATGAAAAATCACAAGGTTATGAGCTTGTTATCTTACTTGGCTGTCCCAACAAAAATATGGTCAACGCAGCGCTCGCCCGCCCACGCCTAAAACTGCGCGCCACGGGGAGGCCCTATCAAGCTATGCGCACGCACCTAATACTATGATCTACCATCAGCTGTGTTGTGCGCTCAGTAACCACACTGCAACAATTTCTAAATGTATTTGGGAAAAAATATAACACGGTGTAAAAACTATATACAATATGTAAAGAAAACCCTGTCCGACCGGTAAGGATAATAAAGGTTAAGTAAACACATGGCCAAATAAAATATTAAATTTTACATAATCATCATAGTAACAATACTAATGAATTTTGAAATAATCTTTTTTTGTCGCGAATTAATTCCAACTTCCCCAAAATTTGGTAATTTTTAAAAAGTGACAACACCATTTGTGACGGAGCGAATAGCGATGCGACCACGTGCCGCGTACCCTGCCCCCCGTCACCCGCGGATGTATGCCTAACGTGCTGTCTACCGCACATGCATTAAGTTACCTCGCTTTTTCGAAATAATATTTATTTTTTTAGGGGAATTTTTTTTTTTAAGTTTGGGCCGGCTTTGTAGGCATTATTATAATCAGTTATAGATACCTAACAATACCTTAACGGATCGGACAGGGTTTTCTTTACATATTGTATATTCAGGTTTCGTATAAAGTAAAAATGACGTTGTGATCATATAGAATACTAGCTTTCCACCCGCGGCTTCGCCCGCGTGGAATTCGGTTATATCGCGCTTTTTAGATTTCCCTCGGGAATATCAAATTTACCGGGATAAAAAGTAGCCTATGTCCTTTCTCAGAGTCTAAAGATTGTCTGTGCCAAATTTCAATTAACTTCAGAACCTTGCGCCCAACCTGCTAGCGACTTGGCAAGTATCATCCTTTAGTGACGAAAATGTGACGCACATTTTAATATTCGCTATAATTTGTGACGGCCTTGGTCTGGTCGATATTGCTTGTTGAAGCAATGGATGTTTACACCTTGCGCCCACCAGTTTTCTTATGATTATTAAGTAATTACTTAGTTTCGGTTACTCGTTTTTTGTCACGATAGCTAAACGCATTCGTCACTAATATAAAATTTAGGTTTCAACCCTCTAAGATCTCAGGTTGTCGAAATATGAGGAGGGCGCAAGGTTCATAATTATGAACGTTACGCCCACCGTGTATCTCGACAATGGCTGGACCAAAGAGTTTGAAACTTTGATTATTCTGCAGTGACAGATATGTGACATTAGTGCCACGAGCATTTAGACTTGTTAAGTCTATGTTTGTACAAAAATTATTGTTACCCTTTTCAATGTATGGTAAACTTTCATTAAACCGTAAGTTTTCTAAATGACAGTGACGAAGTGAAAGAAAGAAATGCTCGTGGCACTAATGTCACATATCCGTCATTTACTTTTTACTTTATCTTTACTAATATTATAAATCGGAAAGTGAGTTTGTTTGCTTGTTCCGCTTTCACGCCGTAACTACTGAACCGATTGCTTTGAAGTTTTGCAGACTTAAAGTTAGAAGTCCGGATTAAATAATAGGGTACTTTTTATATCGAGGGAAAACAAAAATAATTTTAGCTTCATACCAGTTCGGTGATAAATGGCGCTGTCTGTCGTTTAAAACAAGGTAATATATTGCAAACAAATATGCACATGTAAACATAGAAGCTAAATGACACGATAATTTTTTAATCCTCGAAAATGGGGAATCTAAAAAGCGCGATATAACCGAATTCCAAGCGGGCGAAGCCGCGGATGAAATGCTTGCAATCAATAAAATATAAATGGATTCTAATCTTTATGGCATGTGTCAATAATAGCAGTCACTTTTTTAAGCTGAAGATTCTGGTACGTTTTTAATCTAAGAAGGATTGAAATTTAATTCATTTAATATTCGTCGGAGCTCAAGCTTCCGTAAATACGTGGGACACTCAGAAAGTTTTGCATTATAAAAAGCAAAAATATATTTTTATTACATCTTTTCAAAGTACTCTCCACCAGCCTCGATATAAAGTTTCATGCGTCTAAACCAGTTTTCGAAACAATTCTAGCAGTCCATCGCAGATACCTCGTTTACAGCCTGCTCCACCGCTGACAGCGCATCATCCGGCGACAAAAATTGTATCCCTTTAAGCTGATCTTTTATTTTTGGGAAAAAGAAAGAAGTCACACAGTGCTAGGTCAGGGCTGTAAGGAGGATAACCCAGGAGCTTGGCCGGTGTACTGTCCAGGAAGTCCCTTGTTTTGTTTGCAGTGTGGGCGTGCGCATTGTCGTGGTGAGCTATAAACCGCGGAGCCCTGTGTTTGATAGCTTGCTGCTCACAACAGAGAAAACTTCTGTCAAGCATTTGGTAGCATACCGTTCAGCGTTAATGCTTCTTTGGTTTTGCATAGGAATTGACATCAAGTAGCCAGTCAAACTGAAAAACCCTGCGATCAAAATCTTGCCCCCGCTTCTAGATCGCTACACTTTGGTAGGTGATGATTCGTTTTGAAACACCCAAATCGTGGACTCGCGCTTCGTTTCTGGATCGTTTTGATAAATCCAAGATTCATCACCTGTAACGATGTCGTAAAATCGCCGAGACAAGCCTGCTTTAAATTTGTCTATCATATCATGGCGCCATTCCACCCGTGCCTGCTTCTGAGCATCGACGAGATTGTGCGGCACCCAGCGTGAAACTATCCTCCGCAACCGAAGATGCACGTGTAGAATCTTGTGAAGGCTTCCTGATACAATCTGCAACTTCTGCAGAATTTTTTGGTATGTAATTCGTGTATTGTCATGGATCAAACTTTTCACTGCTAGCACGTTGTCTTCAGTAACAGCCGTCAAAGGGCGATCACTTCTTTTTCCATCCCCCAAAGTTAGTTGACAGAAGTTAATTCATTATACCACAGATACGGTTGCCTTAGAAGGGCCTTCATCCATGACTGACATTTAAAAGTCTATTGTGCGTTTCGTCTGGATTCAGGCGACATTTGAAATCGTAAGAAATCATAGCGCGAAAACGGTCTCGCCGCAAATCTATTTTTCAAAGAGACACGATCATTTTAATTAGCTCGCAAAAAAATGTGGAGGGATGTTTTGAATTTAGAACGTACCTACCTGTGTAAGCATTAACTATCCTAATAATTTATCCATGCATTTCCATTTTCCATCCTTGTTGCGTCAACGACGATTTAAATAAGCGCGGGCTTCTCTTAACTCGTGCTGGTGGCGCCTCTCTCAAGAGTGCCGAAATTTATAAACTAAAAAAGTAGTATGGCGGCCTCAGCGCATACAACGCCGCGTCTATTCTAAATAATTTCGAATATCTGACTTTCTAAGGGCTTCACTGGCCAAATAAACCCTCAGTTTCCATATTGGTGGTGTGTCTGTGCTTGACGAGTGTAGGCTGTGAACAAGCAGCATCAAGTCCACATAAAGAAGATAGCTGACCGGCCGGCGTGTGCCCCGTCGTTGGTGATTCCTCTTTTCCTGTCCTGTTGGATCCAGGTTAGTGCTTTGCATGTTTGTTTTCCCTGCTATGAGACCCTGGGGTTGATAGGAGAATGCAGTGACCCTTCCAGAAAGCATCAACATTAATTATGGTACCTCCTGTGAGGAATCTTCCTCGCGTAGTTATTTCAAAAATACCTACTATCGGAAATTAAATCTTTCCATTCTCGTTATTACGTTAAATACGTAATCCCAATTATAATTTATTTGTATACTTACCTACTTAAGGCAATTTCATTGGCCTTTCAAGTTCTAAGTGTCTAAATAAAACCTAGGTCATTCCATGATACCTAGTTATTGTTTCCTATTTGAGACCGATTGACTATTCAATCGTACATTCATACCTCGTT
This sequence comes from Sesamia nonagrioides, assembly GCA_017933935.1. NCBI lineage: Eukaryota > Metazoa > Arthropoda > Insecta > Lepidoptera > Noctuidae > Sesamia > Sesamia nonagrioides. Next base: position 626,474 of record JADWQK010002473.1, read on the forward strand.
AATTCCCTTGTAATAAGCTGCATTTATTTGTATTCAATAACAAATTGCATAAATTACTTTTAAAAACGTGAGTTCGAAGTTTCTCGAATTTAGTACCGAGGTACCTACACTCGTAGTACTTGTCTCCGGCGGGAGACGGATTAGCTTTGAACTACCTCAAAGTAAAAACTTATATTCTAACAAATAACTTTAAGACGTGTGTGCTTGTATTTCATTTGCGTAATTTTGTATGACTCATGCGTATCGAAAGGGAGTTGCTACGTTTACGTTACGTCGTTACGTCAGTCAATACGTTCGCGCGTGCATTGCTGCCTACCTACCGGCTTACGCTTTTTCCGTTTTACCTACTTTTATAACTTTTATCCTTTTGAGCGTGCGGATATCGTATACCAAGTGAACTATGAGCGAAGCGGAATTAATAACCGCTATTAAAAGGCGGGAATATGAGTTTAAAAGTATGCAGATATTTTACGATTTAGCCAGAACAGTTAAAGAAACTAAAACTAAATTTGCAGCTTTTCGAGCTAGGTACAAAAAGATTGACGAGATTCGTAATAGATTTTTGGAATGCAACGATGATGTTAACCAGTTGCAATTAAAGCTTAACCCTTCGTTTGTTATCGACCATAAAGTGTTACTGTCATTCGATGAGTTGTATTACTATGTTATTGAGTTTGCGGATTCTCTCGATGCGAGCGCAGGCAGCGGCTGTCGCTCGGAATTAGGTCAAGGTCACGTGCGTTCGCAAGTGAAGTTGCCTAAGCTGGAAATGCCAAAGTTTGATGGTAATATAGAAAAGTGGCAAACATTTAAAGATAGTTATACAGCACTTGTTCATAATAATAGTTCATTATCCGACACTGAGAAATTTCACTATTTACTGTCATGTTTATCTGGTTATGCACTGACATTAGCGAAGGGCGTGCCTGTGACATCGGCAAATTATTCAGTGGTTTTTGCAACTTTACTGGACAGATATGACAACAAGCGTATTCTTGCAACAGCTTATTTAGAAAAAATAATTAAAATTAATCCCATACAAACACCATCTTTGTCTAACTTATCTGAGTTATCTAACACACTTTATGAATGCGTTAGTGCCTTGCGCGGTTTGTGTATTGATGATTTATGCGAATTCATTTTATTTTACATTGCGTCTAGGCCTTTAGATACAGAAACAAAAAAAAGGTTTGAATTACAGAACACTGAAGAAATTCCGAAATTTAATAACTTCATTACTTATTTACAAAATTACATAAAAGTATTAGAAGTTAGCCAACCAGTTAATATTCCATCATCAAATTCTACAAGCAAACAAAATCGGCCTAATACAAATAAAGATTATTTAGGTATCGCGTCAACCAAAATCATCTCTAATTTCTTCCAACAATAATAATAAAGTTAGTCAGATTGTTTGTGTGTGTTGTAATGAAAATCATTCAATCTACCGTTGTAGTAAATTGCATTCTATGAATATGACACAGCGACAACAATTAGTTAAAGATTTAAAATTATGTCAAAACTGCTTAAGGCCGGGTCACACTGTTACCGATTGTAAATCTAAGTCAACATGTTTCATTTGTAATGCAAAGCATAATACTTTGTTACATGAAGAGCATAAGAGTTTACTGTCTCATACTAGTGAACTGGATTCATCCCAGCATCCCGATATGAACACTACTCTAACTGGTGCTACCCAGTCAAACATTTCAAATCAACCTATTAGCACAAAAATTCTTGGTACAGCAGTAGTTCGTTTGAAGCGATCGGATGGTTCGTGGCAGTATGTCCGTACAATTATTGACAGTGGCTCGATGGATTCATTTATTACAAGTAGCTGTGCGCGACAATTAGGTTTACATATCAAGAAATGTAAATTAAATGTAAGTGGCATCGGTCAAAATTATGTGTGTAGCATTAAAGGTCACACCTTCGGTTCAATAATACCTCGATTGAGTGACATTCCTCAGTTTGATATTCAATTAGTGGTTCTACCTAAAATCACATCCCTGGTTCCTTCGGTGTCGTTGCCGACAATCGTCAAGGATAAGTTTACACATCTGGATCTCGCCGACCAGGACTTTGATAAATCCGGTCCGATCGATCTGTTGTTAGGAGTAGACTGTTTTGACCAGATATATACTGGCTCACGTTTCAGTCCAGGCCCGGGCCTTCCATGCGCACTCTCTAGTGTATTCGGCTGGGTGATAAGTGGTCAGTTTCTTCAAAACGTGGTAGCTAAAACTCCGGCTACACCCGTTACGCTCCTCGTCGCGTCTTCTAGTGCGCTCGACGAGACCGTTCAACGGTTTTGGGAGTCCGAGGAGCCGCCGAAATGTAAAATTTCCGGTCCCGAGGATGAAATATGCGAACAAAAATATAAAGAAGGCACGTATCGCACCTCCGATGGGCGTTATGTTGTACCAATTATGCTTAAAGATGATGCTCCAGCCTTAGGAGAATCATATAAACAAGCGTTTAATCGTTTTCTAAATTTGGAAAAAAGACTTGCTAGTCAAAATGAGTTAAAAACTGAATACAAAGAATTTATGCAACAGTACGAGGATCTCGGACATATGCAGCCAGTGCAGTCCTCGTCTACTGACTGTTATATAATTCCCCACCATTGTGTAATCCGACCTGAGAGTACCACGACACGGTTACGAGGGGTCTTCGATGCTAGTAGTCGGACTTCGAGTGACCTGTCACTAAATAATATTGTTCATGTGGGTCCAAAACTTCAAGTAGACATCGTTGATCTAATCACAAAATTCAGAATTCACAAAGTTGTTTTACTGCGGATATTCGTCGCATGTATAGACAAATATTGATAAGACCGCAAGAAAGATGTTATCAACACGTTCTTTGGCGTAATGACCCAACTGAGGTTTTAAAGGAATACGAACTCAATACCGTTACGTACGGAGTTAGTAGTTCTCCTTACTTAGCCATTCGAACACTTCATCAACTTGCTGAAGACCACGGTGCTGAGTATTCTAGTCGTGCAGCACAGGTTATCCGAGAGGAGACATTTATGGACGATATCACCTCTGGCGGATCTTCTCTCGAAGAAACTATTGCATTAAAAAACGAGATTATATCGTTACTATCAAAGGCTCAGTTTGAACTACGGAAATGGACCTCTAATGATCCTCGTCTTCTGACAGATATCCCTCAAGAATTCTGTCAAACTTCCAAATCTTTTGATGAATCGGGAAGTGAGTTGGTCAGAATATTGGGCGTTCGTTGGAATCCTGTTAACGATACCTTTTCTTATACGTTTGCTGACTCGTTCGAATGGAAATTCACAAAACGGTCCATACTCTCATTGGTAGCTCGCATTTTTGACCCTCTTGGATGGATTTGTCCTGTCGTTTTTGCCGCTAAATCTTTGCTACAAGATTTATGGCGTTTAAATTTATCATGGGATGAAACTATTCCCCAAAATTTAGTCAAACAATGGCATTTAATAGCTGCAAATTTGTCCGATTTACAAAATATTACTCTCCCGCGTTTAATCATACCTTCAAATCCTGTTCAAGTACATTTAGTTGGCTTTTGTGATGGATCTTTGAAAGGTTATGGTTGTTGTGTTTATATCTGTGTAGTTACCAATGAACCCGGTAATGTAACCACGACCAGTTTGTTAATAGGGAAATCTAGAGTTGCCCCCTTAAAACCAACAACGGTGAATCGACTTGAGCTAAGCGCAGCTGTGCTTCTAGCAAAAGTTCTATCACACATGTATAATTTACTTAAAGATAAAACTTCCATCGATTCCATTCGAGCTTATTCAGACAGCAGCACTACCTTGTCTTGGCTTAACACTGACCCTCATTTACTAAAAATGTATGTAGCCAATCGTGCGGTTCAGACAACTGATTTAATTAGTCGAGATCGTTGGTACTATGTATCAACAAATGATAACCCCGCCGACTGTTGTAGCCGCGGAGTATCATGTCCAGAGATTCTAGATCACCCGCTTTGGTGGACAGGGCCTTCTTGGCTGAAAGAATCACCTGAGCAATGGCCTAAAAGGCAGGTATTACTTCCGAAGGAGAACTTGCCTGAACTTAAATCAATAGAAAGTAAAAGTCTTCTTGTTACGGGTGATGAGAATCTACTTTTGAACTTAATTTCTAAACATTCTTCATTTACAAAAATTCAAAGAATGGTAGCATGGTGTAATCGTTTTGTTTCTAACTCTAAAACGGCCAGGCAAGACCGAAATCTCTCCTCTTAGTAGTGCTGAGCTTGAAAAAGCAATGAAAGTGCTGGTTAAATTCAGTCAAGATAATTACATGACTTCGGAAGTTGACCGGGTGCGTAAAAATGAACCTTGTGTAAAATCTATTCAAAAGCTGTCACCTTTCCTAGACGATGATGGTATTTTGCGAGTAGGTGGACGCATCGATGAGGCTCAACTGTCGCCATCTGCGTTACACCCTTTCTTGTTACTTAAACAATGTCCTATCTCTCGAAAAATAGTCGAATATTTCCATATAAAATATTTGCATTGTGGCCCTCGCTCTTTACAATCTTTTATTCAAAGAAAATTTTGGATAACCGGATTAAGGCTCCTGATACGGACCGTGTTATCCAAATGTGTCAAATGTTTTAAAGTGAATCCAGTTGCTTGTCAACCAATGATGGGCAAGCTACCTGCAGCCAGGATTCAACCAGCTCGTTGCTTTAGTACCACGGGAATAGATCTGGGGGGTCCCTTTATCATTAAAGAGAGTCGCCGTCGTGGCGCAAAAACTTACAAAGCTTATTTATGTTTATTTGTGTGCCTAAGCTCAAAGGCTGTACACTTAGAAGCCGTAACAGAATTGAGTGCTGAAGCATTTCTTGCCGCTTTAGACCGCTTTGTCTCTCGTCGTGGCATATGCCATACAATAGTAACAGACTGTGGGACAAATTTCGTAGGCGCGAATAAATATTTAAATGAGGTTGGGAATCTGCTTCATCAGCATTATCCAGAAATTTCAAATGGTTTAGCGAATCGCCACATTACCTGGAAATTCAATCCAGCTGGAGCACCGCATTTCGGCGGAATATTTGAAAGTGGTATAAAATCAACAAAGTATCATTTGAAGCGAGTAGTTGGAGCTCAAGTTCTTACTCTAGAAGAATTTTTTACCATATTAGCTAAAATAGAAGCTGTATTAAATTCCCGTCCACTCTGTACTCTATCTACGGATCCTTCAGACTCTGACGTTCTAACTCCAGGACATTTTCTAACGGGAGGTCCTTTAGTAGCCTTGCCCGAAGAACCGATAAGGGATAATTCGTGTCCTCGATCTCGTTGGATGATGCTTCGGAAAATTACTCAAAGCTTTTGGCGCGTATGGCAACGCGATTATCTTCACACATTGCAACAAAAGAGCAAATGGTTCTTGCCTGAACCAAATATCAAAGTCAATGACATAGTTATAGTTAACGAACTTAGTACTCCGCCGCTGTTTTGGAAAATGGCTCGTATCGTGCAAGTGCATGCAGGTTCAGACCAGGTAGTTAGAGTCGTTACTCTCCAAACTGCTAACGGAAAGACGTTTCGTAGGCCGGTGGTAAGGGTTTGTCCCTTACCAATTAATTAGTTTATTTTCCTTTTATATACCTAACTAGAGTATAAGTACACACTGTCTTTAGGTTATTTAAAATAAGTCTCCATATTATCTACACTTATTAACTAGATTTTTATGCATTTTTTCGGCAGTAGCTCATAGTCCAGCTATTGCTGATTTCACTCTTAATTTTTCGCATTCTTCTTGAAACCCTTGTGGATTTCAGGTAGGGGGAAATGTGTAAGCATTAACTATCCTAATAATTTATCCATGCATTTCCATTTTCCATCCTTGTTGCGTCAACGACGATTTAAATAAGCGCGGGCTTCTCTTAACTCGTGCTGGTGGCGCCTCTCTCAAGAGTGCCGAAATTTATAAAAAAAAAAGAAGTATGGCGGCCTCAGCGCATACAACGCCGCGTCTATTCTAAATAATTTCGAATATCTGACTTTCTAAGGGCTTTACTGGCCAAATAAACCCTCAGTTTCCATATTGGTGGTGTGTCTGTGCTTGACGAGTGTAGGCAGTGAACAAGCAGCATCAAGTCCACATAAAGAAGATAGCTGACCGGCCGGCGTGTGCCCCGTCGTTGGTGATTCCTCTTTTCCTGTCCTGTTGGATCCAGGTTAGTGCATTGCATGTTTGTTTTCCCTGCTTTGAGACCCTGGGGTTGATAGGAGAATGCAGTGACCCTTCCAGAAAGCATCAACATACCTATTATTCATCATCATCCCTGCGTTAATCCCAGTCGCATCCGAAGCCTTTTCAGCTTTGGAGTCTGGGGTCCGCTTAACCAGTCCAACTGCTGATATGGTTAAACTTCGACATTTTCCGTGAAGCGACTGCCGTCTGACCTCCACAACCCGAAGGCGACACGTCCACGTCCACCATACCACGTACCACGTCCGGTCTGGCCGACAGCGCCCTTCACTCCCGCTCAATATTTGCATCATTCCTCAAGGGAACAGTTCGCAAAATGGGCCCCAGTTGTTTTTTGCGATATTATTTTTAAGTTAAATAGGGTTACGATGGATCTGAGATACGTTATGCAAAGAAATGACAAAAAGAAAACGGGTTTTTCGGTTATCACGACTGAAAAAATTACAAAAATACAAAAAAATAGGAAATGGTTCAGGGAACATCAAATCCGCGCAAAATGGCTGTCACTCAGCATCAAGCTGCGAACCTATGCAAGACAGAGTCCAAATCCAATGCTTGGACGACAGCAGCAAACTTGTGCTTAAAGCACAAGTTTGCTGCTGTCGTCCAAGCATTGTAGTCCAAGCATATTTATCACGACTCAAAAAATTATAAAAATAGGAAATGGTTCAGGGAACATCAAATCCACGCAAAATGGCTGTCACTCAGCATCAAGCTGCGAACCTATGCAAGACAGAGTCCAAATCCAATGCATGGACGACAGCAGCAAACTTGTGCTTTAATGCTTTAGAGATAAAGTTGAAAATCTAATAAAGAAATCTGACATATTGTATGTGTGTATAATATATAGTAGGTTATCATTTTGATTGAAGTAAGTAGAGTGTTAGAAACATCAACAACAGCGTATTGTATTGACACTATGATTTTTGAGCTGCGATACAGAACTTTTAGACACTGTTGTGATTAAAACTGTCATGGTGTTTTATCTAAAGGGTATGTATAATTAAAAAGCTGAAGCATTTTATAAAAACGATATTTTTACTCGTATTGCATTAATACATATCTATGAGGAAACGTAAACAATTAATCTTATCACATTGAGGTTTTCATTTTCTTTGACAGGGATTCAGGTAGCAGCTTAACGTCTGAAACAAACAACGTTAATGTTAAATAAATTATTGTAAAACATTTTGTGATAGGAGGATGTTCCGTGTGTCTTTAATAGTACCTAGTAAGTAATAAGCTCTGTACTTTGATAACAGTTGCTCTGTTTATAAGGTACAGAGCTAATACTTAGTTGTTTTTTTTACTATTATTGCTCTAAAAACCGCCATAGCAGGTAATCACAGCGTGGCAAAAATAGCATTTTTATCCTCTGGGGAAAAGTTTTGGTACTGTTGACTGTCACCTACAAAAACGTTTAAAAGTTCTACAAAAACGCTAAAAAGTCTTTACTCAAAAGTATCTTTGTACTTTAAAACTACCTCCTCTGTAATGGGTCATTTGAGTCCTTCGTATAAAAATCTACTATTTAAGTATTGTACATGAATCCATGTACAGTACTTAAATAACAATGTTCTTATCACAAAATATATTTTCTGATAAATAAAAGTTTTCCGAGCAGTAGGTATGAAAGACATCTTAAATGTCTGGTTTACAAAATCATAAACCAACTATATAATACGAGATAAAATTGAAAATTACCCGTATCCGCCATTGTGGCCACCGCCACCTCCGTAGCCACCACCGTGACCACCGCCGCCGCCTCCATGACTGTGTCCACCTCCGTGACCTCCGTGACCTCCGTGACCGCCGTGACCTCCTTCATGATGACCACCGCCATGGCCTCCTCCATGGCCTCCATCGTTACCGCCGCCAAAACCACCGCCGTGGCCGCCACCGCCTCCGTTGCCGAAGCCGCCATCATTTCCGCCGCCGAAACCACCGCCGTGGCCGCCACCGCCTCCGCCGCCGAAGCCGCCACCATTACCACCGCCAAAGCCGCCGTCATGACCGCCACCGCCGCCATGGCCGCCGCCGCCTCCTTCGCCATGGCCGCCGCCGCCTCCTCCTCCATATCCTGGAGATTAATCATAAAACAAGTTTAAGAAATGCTTAACTTTCAAATCAATGATAGATCTGTAGAATCGATCGATGGATAGAATAGTCCGTAGATCCCCTACGAACGATTCGTTAAGTTGTAAAATAATGTTGCCAGAATGTCGAATCTATGTGAGTCTACAGAAACATGCATATTTAGCCGATATAATTTTTTTATGAATTCCATTTAATGTATAATTCATTCCATTTAATGAAAAGTATTGGTAAGCATGATAATGTACCATTGGTACAAATCGACATTACGTTTATTATGAAATAAAATGTAAATAAAAACAAACTAATAATAACAACAACAAAATAATACCTGGGGTGGCGCTAGTGAGCGCGATGAGCCCTAAGGCTACAGCTGTAACTACTGCTAGACGAGCCATGCTGATCTGTACCCCGAAGTACCGCGACCTAGCTTTTAAACAGACTCGCTTATGTCATAACAACGACTCTTCATTTTTCGATCGTGTTATTTTTTACCCGACTGCCAGGAGGGTTATGTTTTCTAAAAATGGGTATGCTTCCGCCGAATTAAAATATTCTGATTTTATTCATTACAAATATAGACGTAGGCTAATAAAAACGCTTTAAGACTATTTGGTATTTTTGATTACTTTTCGTATATTGCGTGAAGTTGGGTTCAGGCTTTATTTTATAACTAGCTTTCCGCCCGCGGCTTCGCCCGCGTGAAATTCGGTTATATCGCGCGTTTTATTTTCCCTTGGGAATGAGAAGTTTTCCCGCGGTAAAACATTGCTTATCCAGGACTCAAACTGGAGGTAGTTTGAGTCCTGGATAAGCAATGTTTTACCGGATACCAAATTTTATCTAGATACTTTCAGGCGTTCAGGCGTGAAAGAACAACAGACAGATGGAATTACTTTCGCATAACCACTTATATCACGCTATATATAGCTGACTATGCGATAAACAATATTTTTCCAAGTGTAGTCCAGCATCCCTTAGAGTTTGGCCTTGTGCTTTATTAATGGTCATTTAAAATGAAACCCTTAAAGAAAATTAATGTCTTTTAAATTGAAATGGAAGGTCTGTTGGAATAATTGGAATCCGAGGAATGAGTACTCTTTCACCTTTTTCTGCACCAGATAAAATAGTTGCTGTAAGAAAATTCCGCAGAAGGTGAGTGATACGCAGCCCGGTACCATTACACAGTCTAGGTGCATCGAGATTACGCATGTGCATCACCGGAACCCCTACTTTGAATTTTAATTTATGAGAAGGCACCCCAAATAATTCCAAAGAATTTTAAGTGCTAATATATTGCGGTCATCATGTATATTATCGTCTACCAACTCCGATTCGCCGCCTACAGCATTACAAATCTCTTTCATTAAAGTAATCATTCCCACTGTATCTACTGTCATTTTAACGTCACCGATTTTTAACAATGTTTCCGCGTAATGACCTGAATGAATGTCGTTGAATAATCTCACTCACATGTTTGTAGTTAATTGGAACTTTATGACATGGTCCCACAACTTAGACGATTTTAGGCAAGCTTTTATTTCATCTGCTGGAGTCCCCCTTTGTATGCCTGGTAGTGTTTGCCAGAAGTAACCTGCTGATAAAACTACCAAAGCTCCCATTATGCTCTTGCAGTGCCTTATATCCTGCAAAGTTCTATTGAGAGCTTCAATAGCTCCTTTGTGCGACATGGTACACTCATCTTAAACTAACAACATACACTGGCACAGCATCGCGGCCTGACCACTATTTTTACTTTTGATTGCGGGTTGGGGATTCCTCTTGAGCAAGATTTAGAGGCAGTGTACTGCACATGCACTATTACAATGTTGTTATCCTTTCTGAAATGAGCCATAAGAAGATTCAGCAAAAAAGTTTTAGCCGTGCCCCCCTGAGCATCAAGAAAGAAAAGTGCGCCATTCCCAAACTACGTAGTGTGTTACTTCGTCAAATACAGTTTTTTGCTCTGATAACAATTGTGGGATCATGACATAAATGACATGACAGGCAGATAAATATGCTGTTGAAGTATAGTATCATTGTTATCTAGCTCTCTGGCAATGTCATTTACGCTTTACTCTGATCGTCGTGGGCTAATTATTCCAAATTCACCCAGTTTTAGCGGTTATTTCCATAGTTTTATTTTCTATTTTAATGAGAACCTCGTTGTAAACGAAATCATTGTACGTGATGTCCGGGTGTGTCATCTGCAATCTTTTTAAAATATCTTCTGCCATACCATTTTTATATTTTTCCCATAGCTGTTGAGGATTAGAAACGCTGCAGGTTGAGATCAAGGTTACAAACAACTCTCTTATTTTTGTAGCTGATCTGCATTGCACTGCTTCTATCATGATACCCTCCCAATCATTATTATCATTCTCCAACAGACCTAGAACTTCAAATGCTTCTTTCTTTTTGAATGTTGCGCACTCTTGACTGTTCACAATTTTAAGGTTCCTGTGGCTAGTTGGTCCACGAACATGGTGCAGGAACATTCTGAAACAAAAACAGGATCCAAGATTCATCACCTGTAACGATGTCGTAAACACGGCGAGACAAGCTTGCTTCAAATTTGTTTATCATATCATGGCAACATTCCACCCGTGCCTGCTTATGAGCATCGACGAGATTGTGCGGCACCCAGCGTGAAACTATCCTCCTCAACCGAAGATGCACGTGTAGAATCTCGTGAAGGCTTCCTGATACAATCTGCAATTTATGCTGAATTTCTTGGTATATAATTAATTTATTGTCTTGGATCAAACTTTTCACTGCTAGCACGTTGTGTTCTGTAACAGCCGTCGCGATCGCAGCAGGGCGATCACTTCTTTTTCCATCCTCCAAAATTAGTCGACAGCACTTAAATTCATTATACCACAGATACGCGGTTGCCTTAGAAGGGCCTTCATCTATGAATGCCATTTATAGTCTATCGTGCGTTTCGTTTGGTTTCAGGCGACTTTTGAAATCGTAAAAAATCAGACCGCGAAAATGGTTTCGCCTCAAATCCATTTTTCAAAGAGACACGATAATTTTAATTAGCTTGCAAAAATGTGGAGGGAAGTTTTGAATTTAGAACGTACCTATTATTAGTGTTATAAATAATCATATTTATTAAATAAATTATAACTGGGCAGTTTCTCATACATAAAAACTTTTTGTCGCAATACTTTCTGTGTGACCTGGTACCGTAAGTAATTTTTGACAGCCTCCGTGGCGTAGCGGTAGCGAACGCGGCCACTGCTCAAGGAGGCGCTGTTTCGATCCCGACACAGTGCAAATACTACTCGCGCGAGTTAACTGTGCACCTCGCTGGAATGTGACCCCTTTCCCGCTTCCCCGCGCGGGCCCCGCTTCCGCCTTAAACGCTGAGTAGCGTTAGCATCTCTGTTACAATTCTCTAAATACCGTTTAAATCCCTTGTTGTTATTACTGTTTCTGTAGAGTTATTGCTTTGTTAAGCTTTTTTTTAATAAGTTTATTTTTGTTTTTTACATTTTCGACGCGTTACCTATTATAGCCTGTTGGTTGGACCAACATTATATTTCAGTCCATTATGTATCAATTTAATTGCAGAACGTCATGAGTAAGATTATCTAGTATTATAACGTTTTATCATCAAAACAAACTTTTATTAACATAAAAAAAATGTAATTTGCATTTTTTAACATAATTCTCTTTTTTTACAAACGGTACCGGCCGAATGATGTCACAGAGCGAGGTGCACAGTTAACTCGCGCGAGTTATATTTGTATGCATGAATATGAATATTTTCACTAGTCTGGTCGTGCCTCGGAAAGCATGACCATACGAACATCTAATGGCAGCCGTTACGGGTTGTTGGAGCCCTCAAAAGTCCAACAACTAGTCTAACTGCAATGCTTCGATATCGCCTTCGTGTTGTGGAGGTCAGACGGCGTTAGCTTCACGGAAAATATTGAAGTTTAGCCAAAATCAGCAGTTAGACTGGTAAAGCAGACCCCAGACTCCAAAGCTGAAAAAAGCTTCGGATGCGACTGGGATTAACGCTGAGATGGTGATGATGATGATGACACGGTTGCCTCAGGAGGGTCTTCATCATTTGAAATCGTGAATAATCATAGCGCGAAAATGGTCTCGATGCAAATCCATTTTTCAAAGAGACACGATAATTTTAATTAGCTCGCAAAAAATGTGGAGGGAAGTTTTGAATTTAGAACGTACCTATTATTGGTTATAAATAACCATATTTTTTAAAATAAATTATAACTGGCCAGTTTCTCATACATACCAACTTTTTGTTGCAAAACTTTCTGAGTGATCTGGTATACCTGGTATAGCTCTCTCACTAATGCAGTGCGCATTAATCTGAAAGCGTTGTTAAACTATCAGAATGTGTTTGTTGACTTTGTGTATAGTCAGTTAGTTCACAAGCTACATGAGCACAGTATAGTGTAGTACGTTATAAAAAGCGCTATTTAACATCTTTAGAGCATCATGAAAACCTGCAGATGTACCACGTTCGGTCTGGCCGACAGCATCCTTCATTCCCGCTCAATGTTTGCATCTTGAGGGATGATGTCTCGCAGCAGTCTCGCAAAATGAGCCCCAGTTATTTTTAAGATAAATAGAGTTACGAAACGTAGGAGTACGAAATAGATCTGAGATACGTTATGCGTAAAAACCGATATAAACCAATAAAGAAAAAAAAAATAAGGAAAAAAAAAGAAATGACGAAAAGAAAACGGGTTTTTCGGTTATCACGACTCAAAAAATTATAAAAAATAGGAAATGGTTCAGGGAACATCAAATCCACGCAAAATGGCTGTCCCTCAGAATAAAGTTGCGACCCTATGCAAGACAAGAGTCCAAATCCAATGCTTGGACGACAGCAAACTTGTGCTTTAATGCTTTAGAGATAAAGTTGAAAATCTAATAAAGAAGTCTGACATATTGTATGTGTGTATAATATATAGTAGGTTATCATTTTGATCGAAGTAAGTAGAGTGTTAGAAACATCAACAACAGCGTATTGTATTGACACCATGATTTTTGAGCTGCGATACAGAACTTTTAGACACTGTTGTGATTAAAACTGTCATGGTGTCTTATCTAAAGGGTATGTATAATTAAAAAGCTGAAGCATTTTATAAAAACGATATTTTTACTTGTATTGCATTAATACATATCTATGACGAAACGTAAACAATTAATCTTATCACATTGAGGTTTTCATTTTCTTAGCAGCTTAACGTCTGAAACAAACAACGTTAATGTTAAATAAATTATTGTAAAACGTTTTGTGATAGGAAGATGTT